>CM056588.1:56425492-57025492 GCA_029721435.1 Gymnothorax reevesii
ACAAGCTTGGTCGCTAGCATCGACCGCGATGGAGAACGGTTTGTTGAAGTCAGGAGATTTGAGCACGGGGAAGTGACACAGCAGAGACTTCAGGCGATCGAAGGCTCTCTGGCATGCATCATCCCAGGTGAACTTTACGCCTTTCTTCAGTTGGTTAGTTAGACTGAGCGCAATCTCAGCAAAGTTCTTGCAGAACTTGCGGTAGTACCCGATCATTCCAAGGAAGCGGCGCAAAGCTTTTTTGTTGTCAGGAACTGGAAAGTCCATGATGGCTTGGACTTTAGCATTTATGGGTGCCACCTTACCCTGGCCTATGACGTAGCCAAGATAGGTGACAGTAGCACAACCAAAGTCACTCTTGTTCAGGTTAACAGTCAGGTTAGCCTGGGTCAGGCGCTGGAACAACGTCTCTACATCTTTTAGATGTTCTTCCCAGGAGTCACTCCATGTGATCAGGTCATCGATGTATGCACCCGTGTGTGGCAATCCGGCGATTGTAGACTGTATCATCCTTTGGAACGTGGCTGGGGCATTTTTCATGCCAAAGGGTAGGACTTCATACTGGTTCAACCCAGATGGTGTGGCAAAAGCAGAGATGCTCTTGGCCCTCTCAGTTAAAGGCACACACCAATAACCCTTCAATAAATCAATCTTGGTCAGAAACTTTGCTTGCCCTACACTATCAATACAATCATCAATCCTAGGTATTGGAAACACATCAGTTCTAGTTACAGCATTGACTTTGCGATAATCTGTACAGAATCTAGTACTTCCATCAGGTTTTGGAACTAGCACACAGGGTGAACTCCAATCGGAGTTGGAGGGTCTGATAATATCATGTTTTAACATGTAATCAACCTCTTTCTCAGCAATCTTTCTCTTTTCAGGATTCATCCGGTATGGATGCTGTTTTATTGGTTTGGCATCACCAACATCTACATCATGAGAGGCTATAGTAACTCTCTTTGGAACATCAGGAAACAAATCCTCATATTTCTTGATCAACCTTTCAAACTGATCTCTCTGTGAGGGTTCTAAGTGCTGGAGTTTTACATCAAGATTTTTCAACACTTCAGTGTTTGACAATTTACATGAAAGGACTTCAGCTTTAATTCTTGGTTCATCATCTTGAAACTCCCCCTCATCTTCACACGTTTCGACCATTGGAGAATCTGAAGTGACAGCTGCAACCCTAGCATTTCTGTCATGATAAGGCTTTAGCATATTAATATGACACAATTGTTTTGGTTTTCTCCTATCTGGAGTCTTCACAATGTAATTGAGATCATTGAGTTTTGTCAGAATTTCATAAGGACCATGAAATCTAGCCTGCAATGGATTGGACTGCAAGGGAAACAACACAAGGACCTTGTCTCCTGGTTTAAACTCACGGCTTTTAGCCTTATGATCATACCAAGTTTTCATTTTTCCCTGACTTGATTTCAAGTTCTCTTTGGCAAGGTCACAAGCTGCACGCAATCTTTCCTTGAACTTGCTAACATAGTCTAACAGACTGATTTGCGGCTCTTCCTCTTGCCATTGTTCACTCAATAATAGCAAAGGTCCTCTCACTTCATGACCAAACACTAGCTCAAATGGACTGAATCCAGTAGACTCCTGCACTGCTTCTCTAGCTGCAAACAACAGCAAATGAACCCCTTCATCCCAGTCTTTCTCATGGTCATAACAATAAGTCCTCATCATTGTCTTGAGAGTGGAATGAAACCGCTCTAAGGCACCCTGACTTTCTGGATGATAGGCACTAGAAAGAATCTGTTTTGCACCTAGTTCATACACAACCTGCTGAAACAATCCTGAAGTGAAATTGCTACCTTGGTCTGACTGAATTTCCCTGGGAAGACCAAACAACGTGAAGAACTTTATCAAAGCCTTCGAGATTGCAGTTGCCTTGATGTTACGTAGAGGTATGGCTTCGGGGAATCTGGTAGATGCACACATGATTGTCAACAAGTACTGATTTCCAGATCTAGTCTTGGGTAATGGACCAACGCAATCAACAATGACCCTAGAGAATGGCTCCCCAAATGCTGGGATAGGCTGCAATGGAGCTACAGGTGGGTCTAACTGGTGTTTTCCAACTACCTGACAAGTGTGACAGGTTTTGCAAAAGTTGGAAACGTCTTTCCGAAGCCCAGGCCAAAAGAAGTGTTTCATGATCTTATCAACAGTCTTGTTAACACCAAGATGACCTCCTAAAGGTAAACTATGAGCCATTGTTAAGATCTCATTCCTATAGACCTTCGGAACAACAATTTGCCTGACCACTGCCCAATCTGCATTGGCAGGGATATCAGGAGGGCGCCACTTCCGCATCAACACACCATCCTTGAGATAATACCCAACTGGAACTGCGTCTATTTCTTTTTCAGGAAGGGCTCCCCTCTTTAGTACACCAATTTCAGGATCATTAGTTTGCTCCTCAATCAACCGCTTTCTGGACAGAGACAAGTCTCCAGACACATCAGAATCACCAGACCCATCCGGCTGGCTGAATAGAGAACTGATAAAAGTATCTGATAAGTCCTTAAACGGAGAAACCATAGTAGGCCAATCAGAGTCATGAGGCGAACCACCTGAGTCCTGACTATTCAATGTACTGGACGGCACCACAACATCATCTTCTTTAGCCTTCTTGGCCATAGCACGAGTCACTGCGCAAGAAGGATACAGAGATGGGTCCTCATCCCCATTTTCAGTGCTCGGCTGTGAAGTAAGATGTACAGGGGGAACTACTTTGCCCCCAGCCAGGTCATTGCCTAGCAACAGAGAAACACCCTTTATAGGTAGACTTGACATAAGTCCCACCTTTACCTGTCCTGTAACTAAATCTGACTTCAAGAATATAGAGCGCAGGGGTACAGATACAGTCCTCCCTTCAATACCTTGTACAAGTATGAAATCCCCTGAAGCGGTCTCATCACGTAACTCCAAGGAGTCCATCAACAAAACTGACTGAGAAGCTCCGGTATCCCTTAGGATATATATGGGGACAGGAGTAGTATGCTCATTCAGAGCCACAAATCCCTCTGACACAAATGGAAGAAGTTCCTCCCTCACAAAGTCAGCTGTATTAGGCTTTTTAGCCCCACAAGAAGCAGGCAATTTAGCAGATTGGTTATCTACTACAGGGGTTTCTAACCTTGTTTTCACAAAGGCATTTGGTTTGGTATCCTTTTCTTTTTCTTTCTTAGCTTTAAGGAAGCAACAGTTAGTTGTAACATGACCAGATTTCTTGCAATAACTGCAAACTAGACCACTTTTGTCACTGTCAGCTTTCACACTTTGATCAGACCTGTTACTGGATTTCTGAGCACCATCACCAGATTTGTCTTTGTCTTTGGGTGAGGAATCTTGGGTATCACCATAACCCTTTTTCTGAAATTGGGACCATCTATTGTTACTGCTAGACTGAAATTTGGACTTATGAGTGAGAACATATTCATCTGCAAATTTGGCAACTGATTGCAAATTCAGTGCTTGCTTCTCATTAAGGTAGGTCTTAACATCATCCTTAACACAGTTCTTGAATTCTTCAACTAACACCATCTCTTTTAGTGAGTTGAAATCATCCTTGACCTCCATAGAAGTACACCAGCGCTCAAAGCAAACCTGCTTCTCATTAGCAAATTCAACATAAGTCTGATTTTCAGATTTTTTCAGACCTCTGAATTTCTGTCGGTAAGCCTCTGGAACCAACTCATAAGCTCTCAAAATAACCTTTTTGACAACCTCATAATCAGAGGAATCATCTGCAGACAAAGCCGAATAGGCTTGTTGAGCTTTACCCTTGAGGACAGTTTGCAACATCAGAGGCCAGTGTTCCTTTGGCCACTGGCAACTCTTTGCTACCTTTTCAAAACACTGGAAATAGTTGTCTATGTCCTTTTCAGAAAATGGAGGCACCAGTTTTACCTCCTGACTGGCACAAAATTTATTTTTAGTTTGAATTTTTATTTTTAGTTGCTCCATTTGGAGTCTTTCTTCTCTATCAAATTTCTCTAATTCAAAATCTCTCTGTCTCTGTCTCTCTCTTTCTGCTCTTTCCTCTTTCTCTCTCTCAAATTCTCTTTGTTTTTCTTCTCTTGCTAATTTTTCTAACTCAAACTGCCTTTGTTTTTCTTTTTCTTCCCTCTCAAATTCTCTTTGTTTTTCTTTTTCCTCCCTTTCTTTTTCTCTTTCCTCCCTTTCAATCTCTAGCATTTTTAATTTAAGTTCCATTTCTATATTTGGATTTTCCACTGGAAACTGTTCCAGATCTCCTGGTGCAAACACATTTTCATCAATGTAATATTCAACTATCTCTCTAGCCAGTCTTGCTTTTCGCATGGCTGGTTTTACCTCTGTCAGCTCCAACTGTCTGCAAATTTCTAGCAGTTCTGTCTTTTTAAAAGACTTCAAAACCCCTATGGTTGGTGATGCCAAGAAATCATCCATTGCTGTTGTCAATATATATCTAGGAAAATTCACAAAAACAATTTCACAATTTGGAATGTTAGATTTTCAATAAATTACTCACACAATGGTCTATCCCGGACCTTGAGCCCCCAATTTGTTATGGCCCCAATTTGTTATTACATTTATAACACAACAGCAACAGCAAGGGATGACAAACACAGTTTTAACAACTAAAACACATTTAATTTTTAACAAAGACAAAGACTAATAACAACCTACAACTAAAGACCAAGATTGATAAATAAGAAAAAACAGAAATAATTACAGTCCCTTTTTGGTGGGGTGGCTTGGTGATGTCCTGGATGAAGAAAATGCTCAAACACAGGCAAAGAAATCCACAAAAGAAACGTCACAGGTCTTGAACAGAATGGCAGGTCTGGTCATCTTCTTGCAATTTCTCCTACTACTTTACTGTCTCAATTCTTTTCCTTATATACTCTTTTGCAGACCCCACCCACATTTAGACCTCTTTTTTTTAATTTTCTGAGACTTGCCCCAGACATGTCCAGGACATGTCTAAACATGACTCCAGTCTGAGCTTAACAAAAAAAAGGTAAATACTGCCATCTAGTGGCCTATATTCACATTACACCTCCATTCCAAAAGGGAAAAATTTTGACTCATAAAGGCAAAATTTTTCTTTTCAATACAAAATGGTTAAGTGAACACTTGTCTATATATACATATCATACAATATTCAAATAAACACAGGATATATATATATACATATTCAAACACGAGATAAGCAATCAGCAATTACATTGTCTGTACCCTTCACATGCTTAATTTCCAAGTCAAACTCCTGTAAAATCAAACTCCAATTCAACAATCTCCGATTCTTGTTTTTCATCTTACTCAAAAACATTAATGGATTGTGGTCAGTGTACACAATCATTGGCTTTTCCCCTGTACAAACATAAACCTCAAAGTGTTGTAAAGAAAGGACCAGAGCCAACAGTTCCTTCTCTATTGTGGAATAGTTCCTTTGGTGGCGATTGAACTTCCTGGAGAAGTATGCCACGGGATGCTCAATGTCATCAGAGTCACTTCTCTGTAGGAGCACAGATCCACAAGCTTGGTCGCTAGCATCGACCGCGATGGAGAACGGTTTGTTGAAGTCAGGAGATTTGAGCACGGGGAAGTGACACAGCAGAGACTTCAGGCGATCGAAGGCTCTCTGGCATGCATCATCCCAGGTGAACTTTACGCCTTTCTTCAGTTGGTTAGTTAGACTGAGCGCAATCTCAGCAAAGTTCTTGCAGAACTTGCGGTAGTACCCGATCATTCCAAGGAAGCGGCGCAAAGCTTTTTTGTTGTCAGGAACTGGAAAGTCCATGATGGCTTGGACTTTAGCATTTATGGGTGCCACCTTACCCTGGCCTATGACGTAGCCAAGATAGGTGACAGTAGCACAACCAAAGTCACTCTTGTTCAGGTTAACAGTCAGGTTAGCCTGGGTCAGGCGCTGGAACAACGTCTCTACATCTTTTAGATGTTCTTCCCAGGAGTCACTCCATGTGATCAGGTCATCGATGTATGCACCCGTGTGTGGCAATCCGGCGATTGTAGACTGTATCATCCTTTGGAACGTGGCTGGGGCATTTTTCATGCCAAAGGGTAGGACTTCATACTGGTTCAACCCAGATGGTGTGGCAAAAGCAGAGATGCTCTTGGCCCTCTCAGTTAAAGGCACACACCAATAACCCTTCAATAAATCAATCTTGGTCAGAAACTTTGCTTGCCCTACACTATCAATACAATCATCAATCCTAGGTATTGGAAACACATCAGTTCTAGTTACAGCATTGACTTTGCGATAATCTGTACAGAATCTAGTACTTCCATCAGGTTTTGGAACTAGCACACAGGGTGAACTCCAATCGGAGTTGGAGGGTCTGATAATATCATGTTTTAACATGTAATCAACCTCTTTCTCAGCAATCTTTCTCTTTTCAGGATTCATCCGGTATGGATGCTGTTTTATTGGTTTGGCATCACCAACATCTACATCATGAGAGGCTATAGTAACTCTCTTTGGAACATCAGGAAACAAATCCTCATATTTCTTGATCAACCTTTCAAACTGATCTCTCTGTGAGGGTTCTAAGTGCTGGAGTTTTACATCAAGATTTTTCAACACTTCAGTGTTTGACAATTTACATGAAAGGACTTCAGCTTTAATTCTTGGTTCATCATCTTGAAACTCCCCCTCATCTTCACACGTTTCGACCATTGGAGAATCTGAAGTGACAGCTGCAACCCTAGCATTTCTGTCATGATAAGGCTTTAGCATATTAATATGACACAATTGTTTTGGTTTTCTCCTATCTGGAGTCTTCACAATGTAATTGAGATCATTGAGTTTTGTCAGAATTTCATAAGGACCATGAAATCTAGCCTGCAATGGATTGGACTGCAAGGGAAACAACACAAGGACCTTGTCTCCTGGTTTAAACTCACGGCTTTTAGCCTTATGATCATACCAAGTTTTCATTTTTCCCTGACTTGATTTCAAGTTCTCTTTGGCAAGGTCACAAGCTGCACGCAATCTTTCCTTGAACTTGCTAACATAGTCTAACAGACTGATTTGCGGCTCTTCCTCTTGCCATTGTTCACTCAATAATAGCAAAGGTCCTCTCACTTCATGACCAAACACTAGCTCAAATGGACTGAATCCAGTAGACTCCTGCACTGCTTCTCTAGCTGCAAACAACAGCAAATGAACCCCTTCATCCCAGTCTTTCTCATGGTCATAACAATAAGTCCTCATCATTGTCTTGAGAGTGGAATGAAACCGCTCTAAGGCACCCTGACTTTCTGGATGATAGGCACTAGAAAGAATCTGTTTTGCACCTAGTTCATACACAACCTGCTGAAACAATCCTGAAGTGAAATTGCTACCTTGGTCTGACTGAATTTCCCTGGGAAGACCAAACAACGTGAAGAACTTTATCAAAGCCTTCGAGATTGCAGTTGCCTTGATGTTACGTAGAGGTATGGCTTCGGGGAATCTGGTAGATGCACACATGATTGTCAACAAGTACTGATTTCCAGATCTAGTCTTGGGTAATGGACCAACGCAATCAACAATGACCCTAGAGAATGGCTCCCCAAATGCTGGGATAGGCTGCAATGGAGCTACAGGTGGGTCTAACTGGTGTTTTCCAACTACCTGACAAGTGTGACAGGTTTTGCAAAAGTTGGAAACGTCTTTCCGAAGCCCAGGCCAAAAGAAGTGTTTCATGATCTTATCAACAGTCTTGTTAACACCAAGATGACCTCCTAAAGGTAAACTATGAGCCATTGTTAAGATCTCATTCCTATAGACCTTCGGAACAACAATTTGCCTGACCACTGCCCAATCTGCATTGGCAGGGATATCAGGAGGGCGCCACTTCCGCATCAACACACCATCCTTGAGATAATACCCAACTGGAACTGCGTCTATTTCTTTTTCAGGAAGGGCTCCCCTCTTTAGTACACCAATTTCAGGATCATTAGTTTGCTCCTCAATCAACCGCTTTCTGGACAGAGACAAGTCTCCAGACACATCAGAATCACCAGACCCATCCGGCTGGCTGAATAGAGAACTGATAAAAGTATCTGATAAGTCCTTAAACGGAGAAACCATAGTAGGCCAATCAGAGTCATGAGGCGAACCACCTGAGTCCTGACTATTCAATGTACTGGACGGCACCACAACATCATCTTCTTTAGCCTTCTTGGCCATAGCACGAGTCAATGCGCAAGAAGGATACAGAGATGGGTCCTCATCCCCATTTTCAGTGCTCGGCTGTGAAGTAAGATGTACAGGGGGAACTACTTTGCCCCCAGCCAGGTCATTGCCTAGCAACAGAGAAACACCCTTTATAGGTAGACTTGACATAAGTCCCACCTTTACCTGTCCTGTAACTAAATCTGACTTCAAGAATATAGAGCGCAGGGGTACAGATACAGTCCTCCCTTCAATACCTTGTACAAGTATGAAATCCCCTGAAGCGGTCTCATAACGTAACTCCAAGGAGTCCATCAACAAAAGTGACTGAGAAGCTCCGGTATCCCTTAGGATATATATGGGGACAGGAGTAGTATGCTCATTCAGAGCCACAAATCCCTCTGACACAAATGGAAGAAGTTCCTCCCTCACAAAGTCAGCTGTATTAGGCTTTTTAGCCCCACAAGAAGCAGGCAATTTAGCAGATTGGTTATCTACTACAGGGGTTTCTAACCTTGTTTTCACAAAGGCATTTGGTTTGGTATCCTTTTCTTTTTCTTTCTTAGCTTTAAGGAAGCAACAGTTAGTTGTAACATGACCAGATTTCTTGCAATAACTGCAAACTAGACCACTTTTGTCACTGTCAGCTTTCACACTTTGATCAGACCTGTTACTGGATTTCTGAGCACCATCACCAGATTTGTCTTTGTCTTTGGGTGAGGAATCTTGGGTATCACCATAACCCTTTTTCTGAAATTGGGACCATCTATTGTTACTGCTAGACTGAAATTTGGACTTATGTGTGAGAACATATTCATCTGCAAATTTGGCAGCTGATTGCAAATTCAGTGCTTGCTTCTCATTAAGGTAGGTCTTAACATCATCCTTAACACAGTTCTTGAATTCTTCAACTAACACCATCTCTTTTAGTGAGTTGAAATCATCCTTGACCTCCATAGAAGTACACCAGCGCTCAAAGCAAACCTGCTTCTCATTAGCAAAGTCAACATAAGTCTGATTTTCAGATTTCTTCAGACCTCTGAATTTCTGTCGGTAAGCCTCTGGAACCAACTCATAAGCTCTCAAAATAACCTTTTTGACAACCTCATAATCAGAGGAATCATCTGCAGACAAAGCCGAATAGGCTTGTTGAGCTTTACCCTTGAGGACAGTTTGCAACATCAGAGGCCAGTGTTCCTTTGGCCACTGGCAACTCTTTGCTACCTTTTCAAAACACTGGAAATAGTTGCCTATGTCCTTTTCAGAAAATGGAGGCACCAGTTTTACCTCCTGACTGGCACAAAATTTATTTTTAGTTTGAATTTTTATTTTTAGTTGCTCCATTTGGAGTCTTTCTTCTCTATCGAATTTCTCTAATTCAAAATCTCTCTGTCTCTGTCTCTCTCTTTCTGCTCTTTCCTCTTTCTCTCTCTCAAATTCTCTTTGTTTTTCTTCTCTTGCTAATTTTTCTAACTCAAACTGCCTTTGTTTTTCTTTTTCTTCCCTCTCAAATTCTCTTTGTTTTTCTTTTTCCTCCCTTTCTTTTTCTCTTTCCTCCCTTTCAATCTCTAGCATTTTTAATTTAAGTTCCATTTCTATATTTGGATTTTCCACTGGAAACTGTTCCAGATCTCCTGGTGCAAACACATTTTCATCAATGTAATATTCAACTATCTCTCTAGCCAGTCTTGCTTTTCGCATGGCTGGTTTTACCTCTGTCAGCTCCAACTGTCTGCAAATTTCTAGCAGTTCTGTCTTTTTAAAAGACTTCAAAACCCCTATGGTTGGTGATGCCAAGAAATCATCCATTGCTGTTGTCAATATATATCTAGGAAAATTCACAAAAACAATTTCACAATTTGGAATGTTAGATTTTCAATAAATTACTCACACAATGGTCTATCCCGGACCTTGAGCCCCCAATTTGTTATGGCCCCAATTTGTTATTACATTTATAACACAACAGCAACAGCAAGGGATGACAAACACAGTTTTAACAACTAAAACACATTTAATTTTTAACAAAGACAAAGACTAATAACAACCTACAACTAAAGACCAAGATTGATAAATAAGAAAAAACAGAAATAATTACAGTCCCTTTTTGGTGGGGTGGCTTGGTGATGTCCTGGATGAAGAAAATGCTCAAACACAGGCAAAGAAATCCACAAAAGAAACGTCACAGGTCTTGAACAGAATGGCAGGTCTGGTCATCTTCTTGCAATTTCTCCTACTACTTTACTGTCTCAATTCTTTTCCTTATATACTCTTTTGCAGACCCCACCCACATTTAGACCTCTTTTTTTTAATTTTCTGAGACTTGCCCCAGACATGTCCAGGACATGTCTAAACATGACTCCAGTCTGAGCTTAACAAAAAAAAGGTAAATACTGCCATCTAGTGGCCTATATTCACATTACACAAGATAAAGCCTATATCGGTCGCAACTGTCTGTGACGCACAGACACAGAAGCTGTAAGTTGCTTTTACTGCATAAGCCAACCTGACGTGATAGCCAGTTGATTGTGGCTGTAGCACAGCGGCTAACGTAGCCACGTTACTGTTGCTAATTTTTATGTCCTAAATATGCAAGAGTTATATCAGGGGAAATTCTACAGAAGATGTGTGAACATAAACCTCAGTTGAAGCTAACTTTCAATACTTATTTGTAATTTGGATGCTTAGTACAACTGTTCACAGTACCAGAACTTGCTGTCTGTAAAACCTGTATTGCAAGGGTTTGTCTCTGTGGTTATGACCGCTCGGTTACCAGCTACTGCATGTTAGTTTGCGTGTTGTGCTAATTAAAAATACTCCTGGTTAATTTATATGCAGTAATTATGATCGGTATGCTTGTATTACTTCGATAAGCATCAATGTGGCAGTTTCATCATAACGTTGCCCGATCATAGCCACTACAGTTAGTGATAGCTTCACTTATCCATGACCGGGATCAGCCGGATACTTCACAAATGTCTGTGCAAGCTCTCTGGCGCTACCATGAAAGCAATGCGAAACGCAGAAGCTCTACCGGTTTACAAATGATTTCTCTGCACTACCTTGACATAATTTCATCCCCCTTTAAAAATTGCTGTGATTAATAAAAAGCCGAAAAAGGCAGAGATTAAATAGGTGATTCTTTCCTGTAGAAGTGATCAATTCGGTAGCACCACATAAGCAACTTGTCCGCGCTAACAGAACTTACGGTCTGCAAAATCTGCATTATGTTCGTAACATAACCGAGCTCTCTCTAGCTGTCGCGTACTATCCATAAAGCTGCTTTCACACCAGACACGAAACAAATTTTCGCGCGACAAATTAGCTACATTCAAAGTCAATGCAAAGACACGAATACAGGCTTTATGGGCATGTTAAACAGCTTTCACACCGGATGCAAAACAAATTTTTTGCTCGACAGATTACATTCAAAGTCATGACCGCTTATCAGCTACTCGCTCAGCTACTCAGAACCGCTTATCAGCTACTTATTTGCGTGTTCTGCTAATTAAAAATGCTCCTGGTTATCTTATATGCAGCAATTATGATCGGTATGCTTGTGTTACGTCAGTAAGCATCAATGTGACAGTTTCATCATAACGTTGCCTGATTGTAGCCACTGCAGTTGAAGCTGAACGAAGAGGTGCTGTATGTGTCTGCTGAGTTGGGCTGCAGTTAGACCCGACATAGATTTTGCAGAGCTTGGGGTGCGTTTTTGGACACTTATGAAACGAATGCTTTACTTATCCATGACTGGGGTCAGCCTGATACATCTCCAATGTCTGGGCAAGCTCTCTGATACTACCAGCGAAAGCAATAGGGAAGCGCACAGGCTATAACATGTCCGGTAACATTATAACAAATGCTGCATTTCCATCGATTGCACATTAAATTCTTTCCTGTAATAGTGATCGATTCGTTAGTTCCACATAAGCAATGGTTCACGCAGGCGGAACTTACGGCCTGTAAAACCTGTATTATGTTCATGACATAACTGGAGCTATGTATAACTCTCGCATGCTATCCATAATGCGCCCATTTTCCGCGCGGAAAAGCTGTTCATTCCGACGCAAAAAGTAAACCATTACCACGGGCAATTTCCGAAAAGGCCGTTTAGCTTGGAGCTTTCGCCCCTCCATCATATGCCAGCCCGGAAGCTATTCGTTTCTCCATGCGAACAACACACCACAGCTATGCACACAAACCAGCAGGTCCTAGTACACACTGAAGCAGTCCATAAGCTGTTGATCCACTTTTAGCTGCTCCTCACTGTCCATGTTTCCCTCTAAACTCAGACCCACTGGATTTCTACGGTCTCCGGTCTACACTTGGGCATGTCGACCCGTTCTACAAAGGTGTCTATTTGGGGTGGATTCTAGCTTTCCCTGCATCCAAGCTACGGAGTAGTGAAACCCGTGCTTGAGCTGCCAGACTTTTTTACAGCATCCTCCACTTTCGCTATTGCGTTCATTTAAACAAGTTAATTTAATTAGGTCTATACACATGTACTGCGTTAGATTGCAGAATATGCCCGTCGATTCCGTCGGGAGTTTCCAGTTTCACTCTGGAGCCGGACCAGGAAAACTGCCTTCTGCTGCCTCGTCCTGCTTAGATCCGCCCTCCACAGAGTTGGCCAGTTAGATGAAAGTGGCCACACGGGGAGTGGGGGCCATAGCGGAAGAGCCACCCCAGTGAGGCGTTTCAGGCAGAGACTACTATGGTCTACAAATGGGGTTTTTTGAGGATGGCAGTATGGGTGAAATAAGTACCCTTTTTTTACTTTGCGTGATTAGCAGGACTGTAGGGGAGTCAAAGACCAAAATATAAACTTGGAAAAATAGCAAATTAGGTCCTCTTTAAAGGCATGTCTGCCAACTACTTTATTTGTTAAGGGGACAAAAAAGAAAGGTTGCTGAACATGTCAAAGAGGATATGAGGATGTGTTTGGTATTAGATACTGTTTTAAGAAAGAAGGACGATGAAAGTGGACACATTCGAATATGCCTTGGAGCCAATGCTAATGTCTTCTTGCACTGAGGGGTAACCAGTTTATCTAGAGGTCAAGATATTTAAAGGAAGTCACATGTTGAAGCGATGAGCCATCATTAAAGGGATAGTGAGATCGAAGCTGTCACTAAGACTTAGTCTGGTTGCAAACAGCATACTGCATGATTTATTTGTGTTCAGGAGTACTTTATTTGATGTGAACCATTTCTGAACCAAGGAAAACTCATTTTGTAGGGATCGCTCAATATCAGATTTGTTGACAGCAGATGTATAGATTACGGTGTTGGCAGTGTATAAATGCATTTGACAGTCGAAACAGAGCTTAGAAAGATCATTGATAAAAATGAAAAAAGAACTGGTCCCAGATATAAACCTTGTGGTACTCCCCTCTCTACAGTTAAATAATCAGATCATCTACCACTGAGTCAGACAAACTGATGTCTATTATGAAGGTAAGAGTTGAACCAAAGTAAGGCATTTTGGGATGCTCCAATACAATGAAGTTTATCAAAGAGTAAATAGTGATCAACAATGTCAAAGGTCTTAGATAAATCCAGAAAGATTGCACCAGTGAGTTATCCATTCCCAGAGGCAGTAAATATATCATTAGTAACATAACATAACATTACATGGATGGCGAGAACAGGCCGTTCAGCCCAACTAAGCTCACCAGTTTCTTTATACTATTGTGAATATATCCCTTAAGATACTCAATGACTCAGTGGTATCTTGCTTTAAGTCAAGCCTGCTCTTGAAAACCCCCAAGGTCTCTGCCTCAACAATATGGTCAGGCAAGCTATTCCACAATGAAATTACTCTTTGGGTGAAGAAATATTTCCGAATATCAGTGCTAAATTTACCTTTGGTCAACTTCCATTTGTCCAACTTCCCGAGTTCTACTCACAACACTTGGTCGAAGGAATCCTACATAATTAACTTTATTAATCCTTTTAACATATTTAAAGACCTCAATCAAATCACCCCTTAGTCTCCTTTTCCTAAGACAAGAGAGATTAAGGATCTTCAGCCTCTTCTCATAGCTTTCATCTTTTATACCTGGAATTAGCTTAGTGGCTCTTCTCTGAACTTTCTTTACAGCCTCTATATCTTTATTAAAATATGGTCCCCAGAACTGTACAGAATACTCCAGATGTGGTCTGACAAATGTGTGGTACAATAGAAGCATCACCTCCTTTGATTTGTACTCAATACTTTTGGCAATGTATCCCAGCATCTGATTGGCATTTTTAATTGCTATGGCACAATGGCTAGAACCTGTGAGAGTTTGGTCAAAATCACTCCCAGATCTTTCTCGTGTCGAGCACATTCCAGTTTTAAACATCCCATGAAGTAATCCCATCTAATGTTTTTATTACCTACATGTACAAATTTACATTTCACTACATTAAATTTTATTTGCCACATTTCTGCCCAATTCTGGATTCTATCCAAATCATCCTGAATCACTTTAGTGGACTCTAAACTATTTGCCAAACTTCCCAATTTAGTATCATCTGCAAATTTAACTAATTTTCTCTCAATATTCCTATCAAGGTCATTCACGTAGATAAGGAACAGCAGGGGTCCCAACACCGATCCCTGGGGGACGCCACTCCCCACCATACCTAGCCCAGATGAGATACCACTGACCACCACTCTTTGTGTTCTGTCCTGTAACCAGTTTTGAATCCACTCCAGAATACCTCATTTTGGAGCTCATTTTAAAAATTAGTCTCTTATGTGGTACTGTATCAAATGCTTTCTGGAAATCCAAGTATATGATATCATATGCCCTGCTCTGGTCATAAGTCTTGGTGGCCTCGTCAAAAAATTCCAGAATGTTTGTCAGGCATGGCTATCCCTCACGATACTGTTACGTTCACGTAATAAGTCCAGCTCATCTTTTATGATATATTCCAATATTTTGCACGCAATGCACCTAAACTGACTGGCCTATAATTTCCTGGCTCTGTACGGTCCCCTCTCTTATATATTGGTATTATACTTCCTTGTTTCCAATCATTTAGTATTTCTCCAGTTTCTAAAGACCGTCTGAAGATGGCAGATAGCGACTAAAAGATGATCTCACCAATGCGGTGTTCATGAGGGGTAAAGGGCAGCAATTCTTTACCGTGATATTGTTCAGGTCCCGGTTATCGTTGCACGGTCTCAGGGAGCCAACTTTCTTTTCCACAAAGAAGAACCCAGGATGGGTGGATGATGCCCGCTGCCAGAGTGTCCTCCAGATACCGGTCCATGGCCTCTCGTTCAGTTCGTGACAGTGCATACAGGCCCCCTTTGGGAGGAGAAGTATCGGGAAGCAGATCTATCGTGCAGTGATAAGGTCTGTGGGGAGGTAAGGACAGAGCCTGTGATTTTGAAAAAACCCCCGCTAGATCATGATACTACCTTAGCATCTTTGACAGGTCTGGAGCAGTATCCTCCATTCTTGGGCAGAAACTGGATGGACTGGCAGGTGCTTTCAATAAGCAGGTCTTCAGGCAGTTGGAACTCCACTCCCCAATCTGGCTCCAGTTGATCACTGGGTTGCGGATCTGTAACCAGGGCCCCAAAACGACAGGTGCAGAAGGAGAGGAGGTGATGTGCAACCGGATCCTCTCCTGGTGATTCCCAGAGACAGACAGGGTTAGAGGAGAAGTGACTTGTGACACGGCTTAACAATTGACCGTTGAGGCCGATATCTCTGAGCGGAGCTGGTATGGACTGGGGCAGAATTTTAAGTTCGGCGAGCAGACTCTTGTTGATGAGGTTCAGGTCTGAACCTGAGCCAATGAGAGCAAAAGTGCCCAGGGTGTTAAGTTCATTGACAATAGTGACCGGTATCAGCTTACGTGGAGAGTTGGAATTCTCCGAAAGGTGCCAACTCACTAGTTCCTTCTTGTTCTTGACCGAGCAGCTCGCCAAACAATGACCCTCTTGAGCACAGTAGAGGCTCAGTAGAGGCGCTCTTGTAGAGAAAGACGGGACCGATCTACCTGCATTGGCTCCTTCGACGCCTGGGACTGGCTGGTCTCCTGAATAGGAGCATCGCCCTGAGACAAAGAAGGGTTGCCACACTGTTCAGACCGGATCGTCTAAGGGATAGTGCGATGCTCACGTCTGCGCTGCTGGAGGCGGGAGTCGGTCTGGATAGTAATCTTCATAAGACTCTAAAGATCGGGGGGCAGCTCCCGTGAAGCTAGCTCATCCTTGATCCAATCCACTAATCCCTGATAGAACACATCATAGCGTGCTTCTTCGCTCCAGTTAGTAGTGGCAGCCAGCGAACGGAACTTGATGGATAATCCGAGACCCTCAGGCCTCGCGAAGGGCGAGGAGTTCAGTGCTGGCTTCCCTTCCACAGTAGGAACGATCGAAGACCTCTTGCATCTCAGCCACGAACGCCTCCAGGGTGGCCGGCATCCCACATGGAAGTGCCCCACTCCCTGGCACAGCTGGACAATAGCGTTATGATGTAGGCCTCCCTGGAGCGAGAAGTGGGGAAGTTTAGAGGTCGTAACTCGAATATGATTGAACACTGGGATAGGAAAGCTCGGCAGGTCTGTGGATCTCCATCGTACTCCTGCAGAGGAGACAGACAGGGTTCCCGGATGGGAGGTGCCACTGCTGCAGCAGCTGGAGGATTAGGTAGAGTGGGAAGAGAACGGCTCCATGAAAGGCTTTGGAGAGCAGTCCTCATCTCCTCCAATTTGCGTCGTTGCTGTTCAATGATGGTAGTCTGATATTGTTGGATATGCTGCAGCTCGGTAACATCTGCTGGAGTTGTTGCTGGTCGATTTGTACTGTTAAGAACAGACGGAAACTCCAAATGCAGATCAAACTCAGCAGGGCGTTTATCATGCATTCAGTTTCATAATATTTTAGCTTCCAAAACTGGTGCATGATTAGGCAGTATGATGTTTTTTTTTTTAATGGACTATCCCATTGCGTTCAGTTGTCTTTCATTTTATTTTTGGATAAGGACAAAAACTGTGATAAAATTGATTAAAACATTCGAATTGACCATTTTAACAAAAGCTCTACCCATTATTTGCCCTTCACTTGAATTATGAGGTCCATATTTTCATTCTTTATGCTCTTAGCAAGGTAATTAACTAAGGCAATCCCAATGCAGTTTAACAACTGAGCTAAGAAGGAGTTATGAAAGTCTAATTAAGAAAATATTTAAAAGGTGAGAAATGAGAGCAGCTATAGATGTTGTTCCATTGTCAGCTGACACACCCCTGTAGTTGAATGGAGGCCAAGTATGACCTAAATACAGTAGGCGTTGGCTCATACCTGCATAACAATCAATAAGGATTTCTTAGAAGGAAATAGCCCTTTAAATTTTCATGATGTGTGTTTTAAAGCATTTAGTTTATGAAGGTCAGTGTACATGCTTGGACTCTTTTATGGGAGATTTTTTTTCACTTTCAAAGGGTGCGGCAGCATTCAGGCTTTTTACAGTCTCATATCAACTGTTGCTTCTAGCAAGCTTGATTGCTAGTAAATGTGAAGTGTATGTGAAGTTGAAGTAATCTACATTTGCCAGCGTCTTTATAGCATGCAGGGGTCTTATAAAAAATGGGCAATGTTGTACCTCCTTAATTTTTCAATGCATGAGTTTAACAAGGTGCTGAAGATTTGTATTTAGGATTTTGATCCATGCCCACTCAATAGCCAACCACATCTTGAAGTTGATAGTATTATCAAGATTATCTGAGCTTATCCCTAAACTTCAGTTGTCCAATTCTATTTCCTACTGTTTCAGGATTTCAGATAAAGGTGAATGACATGGAAAGAAATTCATCTTGAGAGAAGTCGTGCATCTTCCACTTCTTTTCATCAATCATACTAGATGGGATCGACATGTTGTTGACTAATGGTGTAACTCCTTACAGAAGAGGCCCTTTACCGATCTGTTGTGGTGAAGAAGGAGCTGAGCCGAAAGGGGAAGCTCTCAATCTACCAGTCAATCTACGTTCCTACCATCACCTATAGTCATGAACTTTGGGTCATGACCGAAAGAACGAGATCTCGAATACAAGCGGCTGAAATGGGTTTCCTTCGCTGGGTGGCGGGCCGCTCCCTTAGAGATAGGGTGAGGAGCTCTGTCACCTGGGAGGGGCTCAGAGTAGAGCCGCTGCTCCTCCACATCGAGAGGGGCCAGCTGGGGTGGCTCGGGCATCTATATCAAATGCCCCCTGGATGCCTTCCTGGGAAGGTGTTCTGGGCATGCCCCACCAAGAGGAGTCCCCGGAGAAGATCCAGGACACGCTGAAGGGACTATGTCGCTGGGCAGGCCTGGGAACGCCTCAGGATACCCCCGCAAGAACTGGAGGAAGTGTCCAGGGAGAGGGAAGTCTGGGCATCCTTGCTTAGACTGCTGCCCCCGCGACCCAGCCCTGGATAAGCGGAAGAAGATGAATGGATGGATGGAACAAGCCAGATTTCTTATTTAAGCACCTTTATTAACATTATATATAAGCCTAGTCTTGATCATGGAAAACCAAGCGCACTGTTTGTAAGATCACTGGAAAGGGGTCAAAGGTCTAATGAGAGAAGAAAACATGCCCATGCACAACTACCCCCTATGTCAACTATCATGATAACATTTGAGAGGGCTGCCAAGTACAGTTTCAGAAAAACAGCCCGGACAAGGTTTGTAACGGACGGACGCGCAGACGGAAAAGTCAATCGCTGTATGCCCCCTCTCCTAAGAGGAGGGGCATAATTAGCCCTGTTTAAATCCAGATATATCACTGGGCTTGTGTACATAGCATACACAATGTAATAGTTTTATGGAATTGCTTAAAACTGATTTAACAACACTTAAATACAAAGCTGATATCAACCAAACACACAGTAACTACTATAAACAAACAAATCTTAAAAGTTTTCATTATACAATTACACCAGGGATGGGCAACTCCAGTCCTGTAGGGCCGGTGTGTATGCAGGTTTTTATTTCTATCAATTAACCTGACTATTTGAGTTAATTGGCTGCATACACAAATATATATTTTTACAAAGGTTTGATCAAAGAAAAATGTTTTATGTAGGGTGACAAGAACAGTCATTGGTGGTAATTCATGATAATTTAAGGAAATGCCAGATTTCATGAATAGTTTGGCTAATTTAGATAATTAACTAATTAAAGGCCAGAGGTTGGTGTGAAAACCAGGGACAGATGCGGCCCTCGTTCCCATCCCTGAATTACACAAAATGGCCTTTTTCAGGGAACAAGCATTTCTGTAGCAATGGAGGTTGATGAAGCCCTGAAAGTTGATGCTACCAATTGCTACAGGTGTCCCAACATTTCTTGATTACTTCAACCCTCTCTGTCTGAACCAAAATGGCTACCACAGCAATCCGCAGCACCATGCAGTACCCTCTGGTGTGCACCTAGTTGGTCAGGGGCTCATCCTACAGCAACATAATGACCCAAAACATAAGTCCAAGCTCTGCCAGAAGTACCTTAGGAAAAAAAGAACAAGATGGAAGGCTTGAAAACATGGAGTGGCCAGCGCAGTCTCCAGACCTAAACCCCAGCGAGATGGTTTGGGATGAACTGGACAGAAAAGTGAAAGCAAAACAACCTACAAGTGGCACACATTTATGGGAACTTCTGCAAAAGAGTTGGGAAGGACTTTCTGGAGAATATTTGATTTTCATTATGAAAAGAAAGCCAGGAGCAGGGCTTTCAAAAGTAGCTGGCGACTGGCGAAAATCGCTGTCTACTCGGGACATGACAACCGGCTACTCGCGACTGTGATTCTCCAGATCATGACATTCTTTGGGTCACATTCCTCCTTTCTTTAACTCGAAGTTTGGCCATATTTTCAATAAAAGGAGTCATCGCGTTTTTTGCTTGCTTAAGTAAGTCATCATGGTTTCCTTCATCGCGCATGAACGAGCCTGGCGCAGCCTCCGTATGCTGCGTTCGTACAGTTCTGATAAAGACTTGAGGTGCTTGCGCAGGCAGAAAATTACTAGATCGCCTGCATTCAAAAATTTGCATTGCCTTTTGACTGAGGATACGAGATGGCTGAAGCCCTAAGTAAAATACTAAAAACCTCAACAATATTGTCCTTCTCTTACAAGAAAGGTAAAGATGCACTATGTCTTGTTAACATATCTAAAAAGAACCATCATTTCATATTGAACATTTTGATTACCGACAGTATATGGAGCTGTTTCCTGCATGAGAAACTTTACTACAGGCATTCAATTGAAATTTCCCTGAAACTACAAACATAAAATGATGGTGTTAAGTTATTAGTCAATCTAATGGTGTGAAAGTAAAATGTAATGTCTTACCTATATTACCGGATATCGTTTAAATAATTTACTGGAGCTTTGTCTTTGCACGAGTTGGGAAAAAGTATGCCAACACCTGTAATTTAGCTATTCCCTGAGTGGAACACTCATAACGTTAGCTCCTCATTGCTTACTCATTTTGCAGAATGTTGATTAAGGTTGATCCTGAGTCGACAAAATCAGCATCTGTATTGGCTTTCGCTTAGCTAAGATATTTGAATAGTTATTTGGAAATGGAAATGGAAATGTTACATCTTTATGCGTATGGTCATGTTTCAGAAATCAGAAAAAAAAATCTGCATTTTCTCCATGATTCACGGCGGTAGTCAACCCAGACACCCTACATTTCTGCTTCTCTCGTCCCTTGGCCACAGATTATGTCACACATTAGTCAATATTTTCGGTGGCTGGACAAAGCAGTAGAAAAAGAGTGTAAATCTAGCTATAAAGCAGTAGGCCTACAGTCAGTGAAAATACACTCTAAGTGTGAAAGAGCGTCGCAAAACTGATTTAATCGTTCACGCCGCTGTCTGGTCCAAGTCACTTTAATATACATCTGAAATTTGACAAATAGAATCTTAAGCCTATTTAAATTCTTCAAACTCTCGCTTCGTTCCGTGGCGCTTTTTGCCAAAATCACAGATGCTGACTTACATGGTTGGAATCATTGATTGTCAATGAACAAACTATGCAAGTTGCAAACCTACGCTTCAGGGAAACGTACCCCTGATCATGCATTTCCATGCCGGGAAAAAGGCTGGGAAGTGGGTCAGGCTGGAAGTGTCTCACTCAGGGAATGGTTATCACTACTACTATCACTATTAACTTCGTTAACATGTTAATACAAGTTACTTCTATAACACTATGGGCCAGTTTCACAGACACAGATTAGGCTTAATCCAAGACTAAATTAAATTTTCAATTGAAAATCTCTATTCAAAACTTAGTCCAGGACTACGCTTAAGCCATGTCTATGAAACTGGCCCTAAGTGACATAAAAATTTCATCCCGGTTTGTGTGTGTTATTTCTGTATTGCTTATGTTGTTAAAAGAATAGAAAATGCATTTTCATTTACATAAGGTATAAATAAAACAAAACATAAATAAAATTTGATTTAATTTCTATTAAATAAAATCTTCCAATTTAAACAAGCAAAAACTGTCTGTCTTACCTTCTTGAGTTTTTTTTGCAGTGGTCTGCAAAAACGGTGCCCAGAGTTTGTGTTGATCCTCGACAGGCATGCCAAAAAATACCTTGTTGGCTTCATACATTTTAACAGTTGCTGTCAGAGTACTTTTTTGCTCTTATTTTGGTAAATTGGTCTCATACATAGCAGAATGCATCTAAAGAATACCTTGCAGCTTCTTGATGTCAGCTCTGAAAAATTCTGTAGACTACGTTTACTTGGGCAGCTAGAACGAAACTGAGCTAGTGAGTGGTGAGGGGCTGTTTAGATATTACTATGGAAAGATCTAGAAAATTTTATAAGGTTCTTGAAATACTTGCAAGTTCTACCACATCCTAGAAAAATTCAGGAAACTTCTTGGAAGTTGCACAACATTCTAGAATGTTCTTAAATGCTGGTAAGCTCAAGAAAATTCTCTGTTAGTAAACCAGCTCTATATCTACCTTTAATGTCCTGGAAAATGGATACCATTTGAAAAAATTCATTACCCAAGTCACAAAAGCAAAAGTTGATAGGTCTTCTCCTTTTACTTCAGGTATAAGCAATTGGGAAATAACACTTTCTGCCCAGGAACGAGAAAAAGCAAAAATTTTGTTACATTGTGTAATGGGCAATATGTTTCATGCACTCCATCTGCAATGGGGGGGTTAAGTCCTTCTACTCACCGCACACTTTCGTACTCTTTTATAATAATGGCCACCAGGTGTCAACCGCAAGTCGACGACGACTGAGGACCAATCAGCGCCGAGCTTACAAATGCGTCGCCAGCAGCAGACGGAATATCGGAAGCAACATGTAAACGGTAAACAATCCGCGATGATCATGGCAGAAAATACTCCCAAAAAAAAGGATATACCGTTGGACTTTGGTGCTTCTGCGTGTTATGTCAGTGCGATATAAGATTAGGAAATACGTTCGCGTCTGGTGTGAAAGCGACTCTAGGATGTTAAATAACGTAACATTGGCATGCTAGCTAAAATATTATAGTTATCGATGTCTCCAGCAAAACAGCTCGCTCGCGAGTATTCAATTGTGAGCGAACTGTAGCCTTTAAGCTCGCTAATTAGTTGGCCATGTAGCTAAATACAATAGCATGCTAATTATGACACACAGCTTGGCATCACTTTGGCTTGGCCTATTATCACTTTGGCCTATTATTAGCTAGGTAGCCAACTAGCTTGCTAGTGAGTAAGGCTCAAACCGTAGCCTTATTTTGCCGGCAAATTGAGCCCTGTTTAAATCAGGATAATTAGACTGTCACTTCACGGCCTGAACTGAAAATTATGATGATACTTATCGATCTAGACAATTATTATAACAGATTTACAAACCTGTTCCCAGACTCAGTCTCCAACACCCGGTCCAAGTTGTCACTGTGATCGCCGTGATGCCAATGCTCCTCAAATGAGCAACCTGGGTGCTAATTTATGACACCAACGGAGACACGACTAACAGGGCTGGATCTGCAGCCTGGCCCGAGGGTGACTAAAGTGACAGGCCTGACTCACGAGCGGTTGAAATTGCCGAAGTCAGGCCTTCGAAACACAAGGATTTGCCGCTGCCAGTCGGCATACAGACGAGAACATCTTTCCCCAGCAGCACAGACTTTATAGCTTCCATCTGGTAGGTTCTTAAACTTTCGATATGCCATATACCGCACAGTTTTTCCTCGACATTTTTCATCAAAACGTCCATGACGTCGCTTGTCGTGGAGGAAGCCATAATGTTTGATCACGTGGGTCGCCCGGAGCCAATGACAAAAGATGTCATAGATTCTGAATTTTAAGGCAAGATGAGTGCGCTGATTGGATGGTTGTGATCATGTGACTTAGTGGCCATTATTATGAAATGGTACGAAAGCGTGCAGTGGGTAGAAGGACTTAACCTACCCACTGCGGATGGAGTGTATATGTATCAGTCAGATCATGAAACCAGTCATTTCTTGAAAGGATAAATTGAAATGACTTAAGTTTGACGCCAACCATTTCATGAAATGTCCAAAACTTTTATTTTGGAAATTCTGAAATATGATGGTATTCTAAATGCCTCAAGTTTCTGATTGCACTGAAGCCATTTCCCCCTTCGCTGTGAAGCTCTAATCTTGTATTATAAAGCCGTAAACAGGGGAGCGCATACATTGTCTGATTTTGCCTCTGCACAAAGGGGTTTGCTGCATGTATCTAATTCTAATAACTGATAATCGTAAGTGACAATACCTGTATACAGTAATGCATAATGGGCAAATAATAACAAAAATCCTCAAAACTAAATATGTTCCAACTAAAAACATTTTGAATTTACATCACCAAATGACAGGGACATCAGACGCTAGAAGGCACCAGAATGCATAATAGAGCTTCAAATTTTTAAATCTCTCCTGGTAGAATGCCCCCGGAGGACTTAGCGCCCTCAATGCTTGGACTCTCGGCACCTCCACCATCAGCCACAGCCGCCTTCTCTACTCTGCCAGCCGCCGACTCCAAAAACTTTTGAAAGCCCTGCACGAGTGTGTTCAGCTGTTATATCGCCAAAGGTGGCTACTTTGATGAGTCAAAAGTTTCAAATAAATTTTGATTTAAAATTGATTCCATGATTTTTTAACTTCAGGGTTAATTTGTTCTATCCTTTCATTTCAAAGTACAATGAGACATTAAACTACATCAGATTTAATAAAAAACTAGAAAATATTTGGATTGGTTTGACCATATTTGTTTTGTTCCCTTTTTTCACTCAGTCTTTCGTGTTTTATTCTCTCTTTAAGGAAAAGTAATGTGTACAATTTAAAGAAAATTGCTTATAAATGTACACATAATTTTTTTTTTTTGCTCTCACAACAGGAATATACGAATGCATCTCCATAAATTAGAATATCACCAAAAAATTAATTTATTTCAGTAATTTTATTGAAAACTTGAAACTCGTATAGATTCATTACACACAGACTGATATATGTGAAGAGTTTATTTCTTTTAATTTTGATGATTACAACTGACAGCTAATGAAAACCCAAAATTCAGCATCTCAGAAAATTAGAATATAACTTAAGACCAAGGAAAATAATGATTTTTAACGATTGGACGACTGAATTGGACTACTACTGAAAAGTATGAACATGTACAGCGCTCAATACTTGGTCGGAGCTCTTTTTGCATGAATTACTGCAGCAGTGCGGTGTGGCATGGAGGCGATCAGCCTGTGGCACTGCTGAGGTGTTATGGAAGCCCAGGTTGCTCTGATAGCGGCCGTCAGCTCTTCTGCGTTGTTGGGTCTGGTGTCCCGCATCCTCCTTTTCACAGTACCCCATAGATTAAGCACAGGGATACCATGGTCCTTAAACCAGGTATTGGTACCTTTGGCTGTGTGGGCAGGTGCCAAGTCCTGCTGGAAAATGAAATCAGTATCTCCATAAAGCTGGTCAGCAGAGGGAAGCATAAAATGCTCTAAAACGTCCTGGCAGACGGCTGCGCTGACCTTGGACCTGAGAAAACACAGTGGACCTACACCAGCAGATGACTTGACTCCCCAAAGTACCACTGACTGGTGAAACTTTACACGGGATCACAAGCAACTTGGATTCTGTCCCTCTCCTCTCTTCCTCCAGACTCTGGGACCTTGATTTCCAAATGAAATGCAAAATTTACTTTCATCTGAGAAGAGGGCTTTGGAGCACGGAGCAGCAGTCCAGTCCTTTTTATCCTTAGCCCACGTAAGAGGACTCTGACGAAGCCATGCTGTTGTAATAGCTGCAGTATGTGATTTTGCATTGTTCTGCTGAAATACACAAGGCCTTCCCTGGAATAGATGTCATCTGGAGGGGAGCATATGCTGCTCTATAACCTTAATATACCTTTCAGCATTCATGGTGCTTTTTAAAACATGCAAATGTCCCACACCATATGCACTAATGCATCCTGATACCATCAGAGATGCTGGCTTTTGAACTGAACACTGATAACAGGAGGGGTGGTCTTTCTCCTCTTCAGCCCGGAGGACACGGCGCCCTTGATTTCCAACACAGGACACTTTGCCACTTTTCTACAGTCCATTTTAAATGAGCCTTGGCCCACAGAACACGCCGGCGCTTCTGGATCATGCTCAACAATGGCTTCCTTTTTGCATGATAGAGTTTAAGGTGGCATCTGTGGATGGCACAGCGGACTGTGTTTACACACAGTGGTTTCTTGAAGTATTCCTGGGCCCATTTAGTAATATTAATGAGAGAATCAAGCCAGCGAGTGATGCAGTGGCGTCTGAGGGCCCGAAGATCACAGGGATCCAGTAAAGGTCTTCGGCCTTGTCCCTTATGCACAGACATTTTTCCAGTTCCTCTGAATCTTTTGATGATGTTATGCACTGTCGATGAAGAGACCTTCAAAGCCTGTGCAATTTGACGTTGAGGAACGTCGCTTTTAAAGTATTTCACTTTTTTTTTTTAACGTAAGCCTTCACAGGTTGGAGAGCCTCTGGCCATCTTTACTTCTGAGAGACTCAGCCTCTCTAAGACATCCCTTTTATAGTCAATCATGTTGCACACCTGATGCAAGTTCAGTTAATTACTTGCTAAATGTTCTTTCAGCTGATTCTCTGATATATTAATTACTTTTTCAGCCCTTTTTTGCCTGTGTCCCAACTTTTTTGAGACATTTTGCAGCCAGAAAATTTGAAATAAGCTCATTTTGTGGATTAAAATGTATGTGTTTCAACATTTGAAATGTTATCTATGTTCGATTGTTAATAACATATTGGCTCATGTGATCTGAAAGTCATTGCATTTTGATTTAATTCACAATTTACACTTCGTCCAAACTATTTCAGAATAGGGGTTGTACTATAAATTGACTTCATGATAACCTTGGCCACGAAGGTCTTGCCTTGCGAACAGCAGATACAAAATTATCCACAAGGCTTCCTTGGGAATAGCCACTTCCTTACTATTATCTACTTAACACGCTTGCTGTTCATAGTATCTTATTGGGTTCTTATATACTGCAACACGCTCATTGTTCTTAATGAGCAAATACCTGCTCTTGTCTCGTCACTGCAGATGCTCACCATTGTCTCGTTATTCCCTCTGCCATATTTGGGGAGAGGTTGGAGTTGGCAGGCAGACAGTCTCATTTGCAGTTCTTGCCAGTCGGTTCATGCCTGGTTCTTGTGTGATTCATAGCCTTTCTTCATCAGTGGTTTTTTCATAGATCTTGTTTTGTATTTTCGTATGTGACTTGTGCCATTTCAAGTTTGTTTATTTTTGTTTATTGGTTTACTTCCCTAGAGTTTCTAATGACTTATTATTTTCCTAAATTTTATTTTTCTTTTTCAGATCTGAAGCTTTTCTTAGATTTTTGCAGCCCTTCGGGCCAAGTTTTTTTTTTTTGTTGGCCTTCGTGCCTGTTATGTTTTGTGTTTCAATAAATACTCTCAACCTACTGTCGCCATCTCGTACCTGGTGTCCATCTGAGTCTCGCAACATCAGCTGAGATCATCGATGTTATTAACAAACATCGCATGATATAAGATAATTGACTAGCAAAACAAGCCATTCGGCCCAACAAGATTCCACAGGGAAGTGTGTTGTAAATTTTTACAGTGTCTGTGTACACACCAGCATTTACTGTTTTTACATGAGGTTCTGATGTTATTTCAAAGCTTCTTCACTTTTGGTAGCTTGCTGTAGTTTTCACTTGTTTATTTCTGTGATTTTTTATCTTTTTAATTCACTACTCCCTGAGATTTCTTCCCATTTTCTCATCACCATTTGCACGCTTGTCTTTTTAGTTGAAGTTGCTTTTATTTAATTTGTTCACTTCTCTGGGCTGATGGGGGGGGGGGTTCCCCCAGCTATTTTTAATATCTTTAGGGTATGATGCTTTGAAGTGTGCTGTACAAAAAAATAAAAAAAATTGAATAGAGTGTAACAGAAAGGGTGGTGTTGTTTTGCAGTATGATAAGGGAAGAACATGAGCAGTTACCATGAAATAAAGCTTGAAGCTCTGTCAAAATATCCCAGTTCATAGAACTACCTGTGGAGGGTGGTTTACTGCATTAATCAGGGGCGGATCCAGGAATTGTTGAAAGGTGGGCGCGTGTAGAAAAATTCAAAATTAATATGCTGGAAACACGTTTTTCCTGGTATCTTGGGAGAAAAATCTTGCCGATCTGTTCAATGATTTTCCTTCCAAGATTCCAAAAATTAAGCTAAAA
This sequence comes from Gymnothorax reevesii, assembly GCA_029721435.1. NCBI lineage: Eukaryota > Metazoa > Chordata > Actinopteri > Anguilliformes > Muraenidae > Gymnothorax > Gymnothorax reevesii. The sequence goes on from CM056588.1 coordinate 56,453,396, forward strand.
AAACATTGAAAGCGCCATTATAACACAGTTTCACATTAACTGACAACTTTAACCCCTACCTAAGATTTTCACTTTACAGTCGAAGTGATGAGAGCTTTCCAGTGAATACCAAGGTGCTATGGTTCAAGCGATTTTCAAAGGTTTTATGTTTCAGAAATGTTGACAAAATCACCACTAGCAGTGAGAGGGTTTGACCATATTTCCCACAAAACATTGATATTATTAGTTTTTGAGTAGATATAACACCAAATAGCTTCCACCAAAATAACTCTAATGTATATCTAACATGCAAACCCAGTGGCTTGATGCATCTGTGATTTTAGCACAGATCACCAAATCCCCCCAACCCCCCAAGTCCCTAAACCAGGTTTAGTAAAACTGCTTGTAAAAAATCAACAGCTTGTAAAAAGTTATCCCAATGCTGTGATTTCCTTTTTTCAAAATGCTTCGAAAAGATGAGGCTTTAATGCTTCCAAAACACCCCCAAGTGTTGTAAGAGTAGGCCAAGGTTGTGAGAGTAAGAAGTGTTGTCATACACATAATCTGAGTCACCCTTAAGTTGAATTTCTGCACATGTGAGTGAATTTACTAATCTGGAGGCAGTGGTTGGGTGGGTAATGTCCAAAATCTGATTTATATTAACGATCGTACTTATCCTCAAGATGCTTTGATATAAATTTAATAGAATGACCCAAACCATAACCCTATATTAAAACATAACATTGTCAACATATTAACTATTTTTACAGAATTATTATTATTATTATTATTATTATTATTATTTTTATATTTACATGAATGAATGTGAAAAACAAATGTGACTTGAGGGCCATTTATAATTTTTCAATAAGACCATTGAACTGTTTGGATTGACCCATACATGACCTTTTTAAAATAATGTTACATATCTTACTGACTCTAAAGGGCATAGAATAGCCCACTAGCTTCCGAACCGCAGTTCTCGCTGATTACAAATTTAATGACGGATGATTCTGAACGTCAAGACAGGGTTTTGGAATGGTATTCCGATATTCCAGCACAAATTTTATTTGGCACCGTAAAACAACGAATCAGTATGCATCAAATAGTAGGCTATGAACAACTAGTCCCTCAGTGGGGTCCGTTTGTGAGCTCAACGGACGTCAGTCTTATCGCTTTCATGCCCTCCTGCAAATGAAAAATGCTTGCTACGAGGATCATCGTGGCCAAACAGCTGGTCTTTTTTTTTTTTTTTTTTTTTTGCATTTGAAAGGCTGAGCCTCAGAATTCGGTTTGCTTTATTCTCTAAGCTCTTCCTCCTTTCCACTGCTGTTACCGCAACAGGGGACAAGCAAGGCCATTGGTCGAACAAATTTCACAGCAAGCCTGCCCTCTTAAACTTTAAGATGAAAACAAAAAAATCTAATCAATTGTACTTAGCTTAAGTCCATATATCTTTTTTTATTTACAAGAAAAGAGTTTCTCGGTCATTCCTATCGCATAAAGCAAATATATACAATTGGATACAAATAAATTTCCAATGATGCAAGACAGCAATAAGAGTGGTATATAAAACGTGAGGACTGCAGGACTTCGAAAGGACATGAAAGAGATAGATGACAAGAAATCCTGCAAGTGAATATTATGAATTTGGTCTTTGTCATAACATAGATCATTTGTGATTTTTTCACTTTCTGCGGGAAGTGTTATCCGGCACTGTTCACAATGAAACTGAAATACTCTCTGTTCAATGACAGCTTTTGTGCACTAGATGGAAGCATCTGGCAAAACCTGAATCTTAACACTCCAATCTTCACAGCAATTCACTTAGGGTGCAAATCCACCTCTCTACTTCATTACATCAATTTCACTGAGGCACTAAAGCATAAATATGAACATATACTTTTCTCATTTAATTTGCAAAAAACGTTTTTCGAAATTCTGACTATGTTTAGGGGGATGCACAGACTACACTGTCTCCCTCCTGGAACGCATTCTTCAGCTCCACAATCATTGCATGCACCTGTTGTTAATTTCCACTTTGCGGTAGTGTTGTGCTATTTAAGGCCGAGCCTTGCACTTAGTCATTGCGTAGTCTGTATTTTTTTTCTATTTCCTTCTGCCATGCTCCACTGCCACCATCGACCCTCGTCTCTCCTGCAGGAATGCAGACTCCCTCAGCCATTCTCCGGGGTGAATCACCAGTGCACCTGCCAGACCTCTATGATGGTAACCCCACTGTGTGCAAGGGCTGCCTTCTCCAATGCACACTTTTTCACATACCATGCTTCCCTGAGTGATGCTCAGAAGATTGCCCCAGTGGTCACCTACCTCTCTGGCAGAGCGCTTGACTGGGCGACAGCTGTCTCGGAGGAAAAGGCTTTTCCCACCCATGCCAGCTCCCTCCAGCAGTTTTGCACAGTCTTCGACCACCCTGGTAAGAAGGCTGGGGGACCAGCTGCTGGACCTGCACCAGGGTACGAAGATCGCGGCTGACTACACCCTCCAGTACCGCATCTTGGCCACAGCCAGCGCCCGGAATGAGCCTGCTCTGATGATGATGATGATGATGATGATGATGATGATGATGATATTCTAGAATGAGCTGTGTCCAGAGCTAGAGGCAGAGATGGCCCGCAGGGAGTTAGACCTGTCCCTGACCTCCTACATTGACCCAGTTGTCAGCCTGGACCAGCTCACGCAGGAGCGACGGCCCATTGGCCCCACCCAGATGCCTAAGCAGTAGGCTCCATTTCACCAGCTCCACACTCTCCTCACCGTGGCAGCTGTGGACCAGAAACTTCTGGGCAGCAGCAGCATTACCCGCCAGATGGCGCCAATCGCCTTCTGCATTTAAGAGCTCCATCTGGAGGAACTCCTGCTGCAGCTCCTCAACTATTCAAGCCTCTCACCCATCCTTGGCCTTCTGTGGCTACTGTTACACAATGCCATCTTCTGGCACACCTGAAGGTGACACCGGTCACCCTCCTGTCGGCGACACCGTGGCCCCCTCCACAACCGTCGAGAGCCCTGACTAAGGAGACCAGCCAGAAATTCCTGAAGAGCACTGGCGCCTGCGGATGACATTCAGCACGACAGAAGTGACCCAGTTACCTCCTCATCGTCCGTGGGATTGTGCCATCAAGCTCCTGTCCAGCCCTTAACCCCCCAGGAGCCATGTATACCCTCTTTTGGTGGCTGAGACTCAAGCAATGGAGCAGTATGTACAAGAAGCTCTCCAGTAGGGTTTAAATCCTCTTTCCACTTCACCTGCACCCACAAACTTCTTTTTTGTACAGAAGAAGGACGGAGGACTTAATGATGTCACGGTGAAGTTTCGATATCTTTTGGACAGGGTAGTGGGGTGGAAGAATTTCTAGATGTTATAAATGATAATTTTTTTTTTTTGCTGCAGTAAGTTAATAAACCTAAAAGACAGAAGGCAATTTTAGACTTAGTGCTCTGTAATGACCCAAATAGAATCGGTAATGTTGAGGTACTGGAGCCACTTGGGTCAAGTGATCAAAGTGTTAATTTTGATATTTCATGGTAAATTAAAAAGCTGTCTTCAAAAACAAAAATTTTCAATTTTAGGCAAGCATATCTAGGCAATATAAAATGGGAGGCACTCCTGGACCGTGAGCCTGAAAATGAGATGTGGGAAAGATTTAATGGAGTTTTATTCGATTCACAATGCAAATTCATTCCAAAGGTTTCCAAAAGTAAGCTGAATCCTCAGTGGATGACCACAACTATTCGTGGGATATTGAGGGAAAAGAGGAATCTTTAAGATGAACATAAAGGATAACAATGAGAACACTAAGGCTGAATACTGTAAAATGTGGGCTGTGGACAAAAAAGAGCTGAGGAATGCTAGAAGACTGTATGAAAAACAAATTGCAGAGGTGGCAAAAACCCTAAGCGCTTCTTTCAGTACTGTAGCAGAAAGAAGAAAGTCAAAGAGGATGTTAAGTGCATAAAGAATACATTTGCATCACTGCTATATGATAACAAGGATATTGCGGATACCTTAAACAGTTACTTTGTTGAGAATTTTTCCTCAGAGTGGGTTTTTATTCGGCCAGCGGGCATGTCCAATGCTCGAGTATTTAGCGGAAATTGAGGTTCGCAATAACAAAGCTTTTGACAAGTTGCATAAACTAAAGGCAGATAAGGCAGTGGGTCCTAATGGCTTATATCCTAAAGTGCTCAGTGAAGTTAGAGAGATCATATTTCAGCTGCTATCCGCCATCTTCAGACGGTCTTTAGAAACTGGAGAAATACCAAATGATTGGAAGCAGGGAAATATAATTTCAATATATAAGAAAAGGGACCGTAAAAAAAAAGGGAGCCAGGATATTACTGGCCAGTCAGTTTAGCTTGCATTGCATGCAAAATACTGGAATTTATCATAAAAAATGAGCTGGACTTATTTCTTGAACATAATATCTTGAGGGATAGCAAACAAGGTTTCTGTCAGGGAAGGTCATGCCTGACAAACCTGGAATTTTTTGAAGAGGCCACCAAGAACTATGACCAGAGCTGAGCAACCAAAATCGATCGGCTTCATCCTTTAACCACTATAAACGTGCATGTGAAATATCAAAAGGATCGGATAAGAATTGCAGTCTGAAGAGTGTTCACAAGAAAATCTCTATGGACGTGGACGCACAACGACCACAAATCCATAGTACCCCCGGACATAGTACTCTCGGACACTTTGTCCAAGGATACAATTATTGATGGAGTGTCCGGGGGTGCGATTCGGGTCGTCGCGCATCCGTGTCTGTGCCGTGTCACAACTCTTCTACCCACAAAGTTCAATTAAATAGTAAATAAAAAAAATTTATTTTTTAGTATGACTGTATTTAATATGTGACCGATAAAAAAAAGTATGTGAAAAAAAAAAATCATGGCTCTGCCAATTACAGTCTAACTAAATTAGAGTGGAAAATGTTACTTCTGACCTCAGTCTCCCCTACACACACATTTTGGAACAACACATGCTGACTTTCAGACAGTTCCAACAGGACAGTGCCAAGCTGCTCTCTGAACGTGGTCCTACAGCATGGCTTTGTTGTCAGAGACTGCGTGTTTCAGACTGTCCTGCCTGTAGACCGCAGCTGTCTTCCATTGGAAACATGCAGCTGATTATGAAACACAGAATACCCTGGGCATCAGGTTAGAACAGAAGCAAGTTCCTCTTTCAAAATTCCAACTATTAGTTTCCGCAGTTCCAAAAAAGCTGTGAGTGACATGAAAAGGAGAGGTGATGTCACACAGTGGTGAACATGCACCTGTCCCACCTTCTTTGGAATGTGTTGCAGACATCACATTTTGAAATGGGTATTATTTTCAAAAAACAACAATATTGTTGTGTTAACAAATGCATTAAGTGATGTGGTCATATATGAATGTAAACAGGAGATAGTTGAGACTTTCTATTATAGACCGTGATGGCTAAAAAACGTGATGCATGGACACAGCCAATATTTGCGTCACCTCCATATTGAAATATGCCGGAATGAGGATGTCAGCTTCATCCTCTCCTCACGTATTGGTTGAGCATCAATGAGTCACCCTAATTCAAATGTCAAATTTCAGGACAATTAAACTCGGTGGTGCAAAAAAACAGGCAAGATTTCTTTACTGCCTTGCAGCGATTTCTTTTTTCTGCCCGCGACATTAGAATGAATGGGGCTCAATTTTTTTTGATGCTCTCACTTTGCACTCGTGACTGCACCTTAAAGGGAATTCCGGTGTGTACACATGATACATGATAATGAGTACTAACCATTGTCGAATACCCCACCTCCGTATGCACGCAACATTTCAAAATACGTGGCTTTTTAGCCAAAGCTCCCAACAGGCTTACAATAGTAGCCTGACGAGCACAAACAAATAGGAAGGATAAGGGGAACAGATTGCAATCTATTCATTTGTGCTCGTCAATCGACTTATTGTGACTTTCAAGATGGAGGCAACTGGAAACTACCTCAAGGTACTGTTTGCATAAATAATCTTTTTTAATCAACTACCTGTGCATTTTCAAAGTTCTCAGTGCGTCGTTTTAAATGTCAGGGCCCTCAGAATTCAACCAATGAAGTGTGGTGCTGCTTTGAGCCTTGTAAATGATGAAAAAAATAGCAATTTCTTTGCATGGGAATGCTATGCCCGATTCGCTACCATTGGAAGCCTGTTGGGAGCTTCGGCTAAAAAGCCATGTATTTCGAAATGTTGCGTGCGCATGGAGGTTGGGTATTCGACAATGGTTAGTACTCGTTATCATGTTTCAATACACCCAAGTCAATTTCACACTGGAATTCTCCTTTAAACTTGGCGTGAGAAAAAATGGTTCCTTCGCCTACAGAAGCTTTATTTTTTTAATTGTCATCTTAGGAATGAGTGGAGCGCAAATATATTGACACTTGTTCTTTGTACACATGGGACCACATCTTTCACTTCAGTCTGAGTGAAAACTGATTACGACAGTAGCTACTATATGGATGTTCGGTCAGCATTACGGAGTTGCTTTCACGTTTGTTGTCCCCTGGGGTTGCAGTGGGCTGTTCTTGGTGAAGCTCAAGTGAAGCGATGAGTCATGGATGGAATGTTGGCAACATCATGCTCAGGTTCAGAGCTCCCCCTGTATGCAGTGTGATTCTCACCCTGCTCCGATGTGCAATGAGGGTCGCCAACTCAATATGAAGGTAATCCAAGAGATTTTTTTTTCAGAAGGGGTTTGGGGGGGGGGGGGGGGTCTGCCTTGTGTTGGTGTAACCACATTAACAGAGAACAAATCTTGAGTGTTATGGAAAAATCTAGCCAGTAACAAAAAAAAAATGATTTTGAGGATAATACAGTTTTCCTCTGGACTTGAGCTGTTGTCTGAGTACGAAACAGACTTGGCAATTATTTGTTCATTACATAAAAAGAAATATTTCGGGATAAGTATGTTATTCTGTTAGTTAGTTAGTTAGTTAGTTTGTTTGTTAGTTACTCTGTTAGTCACACCCTTAAATGCCCTTTATCTTGCAGCGATTATTTTATGTCATCGAGTGCGAAAGCGTCTTGGCTAGAAATCTATACTTTAGTATGATCCTTTCATGAAGGCCAGGGTGAAGGTCATCAAAAAAGTTAAAAACACATTTTGGTTGATAACTTTGCTTGATTCAAGCTAGAGACTTCAAACAATCAGCAATCGCAAGTCAATGCGGTCCTAGTGGTAATGGGTCGTGATGACGTCACTCTGACATAAGTGGGTGGAATTTCAGCAAGTCATCATTCTGCGAATGATCTTTCATTTCTTTTTTTTTTTTTTTGTTAGTATCTATGGCAATATGACTTATTAATTCTTTTTAATTATCAAAATTATGTTCAAAAACCTAGCAATTATGTAGTTGCAGTGGCATTTGACCATTTCTTTTTTTGCATTAAATCCACTATCTACTTCCCTCTTGAAGCCATTTTACAGTCGTTATTAGCATGTGAATTATGTGAATTATGATTTCTGATGATGAATGATCATCCAATACTCTTCATGGGAACTGACCTGACGGATCATGTAATGCTATTTAAAAAATAAAGAGAACATTGATAAGCTCAAGGCCTGCATGTGAGAAATAATGTACTTTATTACCCCACATTAATTTATGTGATCGGTGCCATTTGTTTGTCTTTTTGTTTGTGAATAAGAGAACTCAAAAAGTAATAAACAGATATCTCAGAAATTTTGTGGATGGGTCGCTATTACATCTGGGATGGACCCTATTGATTTTGATTTTATGGAATGTTGCAGGTCATTCTTTTTAGAAACAAGTCTTAAAAAATCAAGGAGACCACTTCTGGTTTGAGGGAAAATCCTGCTGTCTTCTCTCCTGTGCTGATTGATGATCAGGCTGTTGAGCTCGTGCAGCAGTACAAATATCTCTGCACTGTGCTTCATGTCAAGTTGTCCTCTGAACCTCAGGTGGATGCAGTGCGCGAAAAAGTCCAACATAGGATGCACTTTTATCACAAACTTTTCTTTTAATTCGATCAGCACTTTTATGAAACTGATTTAAAAAACATGACTAAAACAGTCTTTACCTTCTCTCTCACCAGCTGTTAAAAGCAGGATTAGGCTGCAGGGGGAGTCAACATTTGCAGCAAAATTGCAGGCTCAACCCTAAATTAACTGTCAACTTTGCATCAGCCTGGGGTGCATGATAAGGCAAAATTAATCTTGTCTGAGCCAAACATCCCCTGTATAAAGAGTTCATGTTGCTTCTGTCTGGCCAGAGATAAAGTCTGTCAACTTGCTGGATCAATAGGCTCAAACAATGCTAGCTAGTTTTAGTTTAATAGGATATGCACTATTTATTGCTTGATGTTCCATTGTTAACTTGCTGTTTAATGTTTAATGTGTTTTTGAGGTTCTGCTGCTGTACAACGAATTGCCCCTCAAGGATAATAAAGTTTGCTTGACCTTGACCTGGTTCAGTACTTGGCGCAACTACCTGTGGCAAAAATAATAGCTTAATCTTGTTCTGTTCTGTTTGACGAGGTTAGGACACACATTTGGAGGGATTTTACACCATTCCTCCATACTCTATCCTTTCAAGATCATTTATGTTTTTGGGTTTGTGCCTTTCATCAGCTCCCTTCAGTTTAGCCCACAGGTATTTGCCCATTGCAGAATTATCCTGTTGTCCGAGAGTCAGTTCTGTGTGGATTGTTTGCCAAAAATGCCTGATATGTGCTGGAATCCATTGAGCGATTTATCTTAGCCAGTTCCCCTGGAATTAATCCTGCCCTAAACACAAGAAACCATCTGGGATCCACCAGCTCCAGCACTGCTGAGCCGTCCTTTCTAGCCCCACTACTCACTCCTAATGTTCTTTGCCTGTATCAGAAAAGTTTGTGATGCTATTGCCTTTTAAACGGTTACAATGCAAATGTATTTTTTTAATTTTGTGGAAGCAGACATGCCCACATACATAAAACACCAGCAAAATACTCAAAGTAGCTTTCAGAGTAGTTTTAAAGTAGTGTCACTGTAGTTTGACCTAATCTCACTCACTGACGCACGCACGCACTCATGCACACACACACACACACACACACACACACACACACACAGATCAATTCAAAACAAAGCATCGCTATCGTGGCTGGTCATCACTGTTCCACAGTAGCATTTCTTATCAATCGTACTCTGATTATAACCAGCAAGTTACAGGCTTGGCAGAAACTGAAACTGATACAACTGGGGTATTATTCGCATGACTTTAATATCACCATTACAATTAATACAAATGGTGTAGAATATTAATTGTTTCAAAACACAATTGCAATTGCTACATTAATTTTTCTCTGTTATGATATTGTGAATAAAATTTAACTTAAAAAAGACTGAGTAAAGATGTTGACAAACAAATCAAACCTCAATGTAATTACATATTATTGTTCATAATAAGAAAGAATTTAATCACTCAATTATTGAGACTCAGGACATCCTTCATTCTTACGCAAATATTGGAAAATGTGATTGCGTTTTATGTGTTTAATGAGCACTCAGTATTTAGTTTCAGAAATCAGTCGATGGGAGAGGTTGGTATTTAACTTCTGACCTCTTGGTTACATAAATCACTGCTCCACACACAATGACAACCACAAGCAGGAGGACCACAGCAATGAAAGCCAGGTTCATGTTCAAGCCCATGTTTGAAGCTGTGAAAAAAGTAAACAAAAGTCAAAATTCACTTTTGAGGATCGGCACATAATCTACCATTATTTAACAAAACAAATGTATGCTGCATCCTTCAATACAAAATGTATACACAAACTCACTGATCTTAATACTGTAAAGATCTGAGTGTTAAACAGCATGAGCCATCCACAGCCTTTTAAGTGAACTGGATTTCATGCAGGATCATACCTTTATATGTAGCTGAAGCAACAGTACCTGTGAAATCTACAGTCCTCTTTAGACGCAAAGGCCCCTGGGATATGGAGTGTCTGGCTGTCTCCCCTGCAGCAGCCCTCTTCCGAAGATGATGTCCCCCTGGGGTAGTTGTGTCACTGATGCAGCCCTGAGAACGTCGACTATTGGGGGTTCCAGCCTTACACAGGATGACTGAGCAGCTAATGAAGACCTGGAATTCATCAAAGAGATAAGATAGCTCTGAATACATACAGCAGGCAGAATTGAAATGAGGCCTGGCTAGATATTTGTCATCAATTACCTCCTCGTGTTGTCCAATGAATTGGAAAGCCTCAATTTCAAATCTGTGTTGTCTTGGGTTACTTGGGTATGTCACCACTGTGTCATCGATTGCGCAGCTGGGGAAATAAAGCTAAATTCAGTCTTTTTTCAAGGTTGAAAAACATCGACAGAAATTAACACCATATAGACTTTTCTTATCCACAGTCTTTCATTATTTTTTTTTTTTTTCTTTTGCTGATGTGTTAATACATTCCATCCTAACGCTGAGGTACTAAAATCATTCATGACAAAGACTTAGCTTTACGAATACTGCTATTCTTACCCATCTTTAATTATGTCGTAGTAAACGTGATAGTTTGGGTCATCAACTGGGGTTGCTCTGCAGGACTCCACAAAGAGTTCAGTATCGGAAAGGGAGGAAGTAGAATTTATCAAAATGTAGAGCTTCTCTTTCAGGGGGACCTGTATTGGGTAGGATTCGGGGGCCACCGTCTTGTCGAAAAGGTTACTCTGGAAGAAGTCGAACTGGTAAGTGAATTTTCCAAACCCTTTCTCCGTGAACACATAAGGAAGCTTGTGTGAGCTGAATTCCAGAGAAGTACGGCTCTTCTTTGGGTAGCAACACGAGAACTCAATCTCCACCTCGTGTACCCGGGTAATGACGCCATTGGGATCGTCGAATGACATAATTTCATTGCGGAAGATAAGATTCTCTCCATCATCCTGCAAAGTCAATGAAAGACATGAAAAGGTACCCGTCTGTGGTAACATAGCAGCATACAGTTATATAGCTTGTGATCTTTGGGGGGATTAAATGGTCTGACCTTCATTTCCGTTCCACATGAGCCTAGGGACACAGTAGCGAATACATGGGTGTCGTTCGCGTTGAGGGTGCAGGACGGATCAATTAGTCGTAGATGATCTTCATGGAGTCCAACTACTGAGGCCTTCTCTACTTCCACCATCATCGTGGTCTCACTACAAACCACGTGGGTGTTCACTGCATTAGAAGAAAAATCTTTGGTGAAGCACTCAGTAAAAATCGTGTGATTAATTAAAAAATTAAAGGCTGAAGAATGGAAAGACCAGACATTTTATTAACCCCATAATTTGAAACTACATGATCAAATATTTGTTTCTTGCATTCAATTGTTTATTAATTTTCAAGTAAGTAGTGATCTTTATTGTCAGGAGAAAATAAAAGTTATTTTCCTGTCAATTGACTGTGTTTCCACAATGAAGAAAATACTGAGGACAAATGAACAAACAAGCAGTGGCGGCTCCTGAATTGGCAACAGGGGAAGCCCAAACAATCCCTTAAAGTTAATGATTGTTCATGACCTGTTTTCAATCATTCATTTAAATTTCAATAACGGAAACTCCGAAAACTCAACATTATCTGATGCGGCCAGTTTTCATTAATAACGCATACCTGTCAACTCTTACGCATTCAGCATGAGTTTAAGTGGCATTTGTACGTTCCTCTGCTGTAGACAGCAATTATTCTATCAACGAGTATGTAAGAGATTTTTGCGTGGAATTTAAGTACTTGTGCATAGAGGAATTTGAAGCAATGGAATTGCATAAAGACATTTCAATTTATCTTATTTCATTTAAACAATCATGAAACAAATGCACTGCTTCCAACCCCAACCCCTGAGTAAATAAAAGCGTGAAAAGTCTGGAGTCGTAATCAGTATGCGTTATAAATGAAAACTGGCCACATCTGATAATGTAGAGAGTTTTCGGAGTGATTGAAAACAGGTTATGAACAATCATAAACTTTAAGGGATTGTTTGGGCTTCCCCTGTTGCCAATTCACGAGCCGCCACTGCAAACAAAAAGTCCGAATAGATTTAAATACTAACCACTTAGTCGGGTAACATTGACAATGATGCATCTCATTTCAGAATGATAGATCCTATCCCTGAAAGATTGAACAAGATTGTGAGACCAGCGCAGGGCAATTTCAAATAAAAAGTTATACAGTGCGATGAATGACTGTTTGCCTCATCCCTATTTTGTGCTTTTTTGCACATTTGTTGCACTTAATTAATCTTCCAAACAGAATTTAATATAAGACAAAGTGAGAATACGCAAAATGTAGTTTTGATTTGATCATTTAATATAATGACAAAAAAGGTATCCAACACAAACTGGCAAAAAGTAAAAAAGTTTTACAAATTTTCCAACTTTAATTAATAATTCAAAAGAATTTGATAAGACACTCCAAGGCTTGTTTAGATCTTTGCGATCAATCAGCCTCAGTCGAGATTTATAAGTGTTAAGCTTCATAATGCTGGAACACATCCAGTTCTTCATATCACTGATAAAAGCTGTAAATAAGCAGAAGTGAAGTGGAACTGGATGTGGACGTTCTTGTCTAGCGGCACATGGCGGTGGGATCAAAAGACATTGCGGAAGAGATGAGAATCTTATTTACATGCATCAACCTGCAAAGGGATGCAAAGCCATTTCTAAGACACTGGAATTCCAGCAAACTGCAGTGAGAGCCATTATCTCCAAATGCAGAAGGCATTAATGACTCATTCAGGAAGTCATCAAAGAACCCAGAAGAACATCTAATGCACTGCAGGCATTGCTCGCCTCAGATCAGGACAGCTTCAATGATTCCATCATTAAAAAGAGACTGGTGAAATGGTATCTACGGGGGAGTCGCAAAGCGAAAACCACTGCTAACCAAGAGAAGCATAAACGCTTGCCTCGCTTTTAAAAAAAAAACACGGTCATGACCACACACATTTTGAGATGATGATCAGCACAGGCTGATGGGATGAAAGTGAAATTGAAGAGTGAGTTTCCAAAACGATTTTGTTCATTTAAACTCATAATTTGTTTGAGTGCACTGCTTTCAAGCATAAAAATACAATTGTCATAAGGGTATGGCTTCAAACAATAACAAACAATAACAAAACTCAAACGGAGGTTGTTTTGACGAAGCTAATAGCAGCGATAAACGCCGGCTGTTCCATTTTCAGAAGACTGGTAAGAATAGCCTTATCAACAGTCCTATGTTTTTGCAACTTACCCATGAACACTCTCAGCAATAAAGCAAATGGGAACATGTTCACCCAAGTAATCATCATTTGGTGTCCACCTAATTTCAGCTTCTCCATTAGTAGTTTCAGACTTTGTGAAGTTCTGAGGTCCACTGATGATAAATTTATTCACCCTGTTGAAGACAAAATAATCAAAATCAGACCAAGAAGAGCACTCGGTGGAGAGCAAACCTCCGTCACGCCATAGTATATTTACGCTTCTTCTGGATCCAGAGTCCAGAATATGTTCTGGATCACTTCCCAAATTTAATCAACTCTTCTTTAGACTATCACTCACCACCCTACCCCATTTTGTGCCAATCCCTTCATAACTTTTTGAGTTACACTATATATATGAGTTACATATATATATATGTGTGTGTGTGTGTGTGTGTATTATATATATATATATATATATATATATATATATATATATATATATATATATATAAAATATACACACAGGGTGTGTCTAAAAAATAGTCCCATTTTGAAAAATGGCCCTAAAATTAATATTCTATAATTTTTCAAAAATCCTTTTATATGGTTCAGTGCTTTTTTATGCAATTTCACATACTACATACTCAAAATGTCACGCATGAGTGAGCACAGGATAAGTATTTGTGATACATCTGTTTTGCACGAAAAAAGTGCTGGAATGAAAATTGGATCTGAGACCATAGGAAGCACATTAGGTTTGTCCTTAAGATCTAATTCTTAAATCCATCAACCTAACCAGCATTTACTGTCATATTTGCAGAGTATACTCAATTTTTTCTTTTTTTATGAGAGCATTCAAACAGATAAGGGGACTGATTTTCCCGGTCATGTGGCATGTATCCAATAGTAAAGGATTTGGATTCAATTCAGCCAACTTCTGCTTTCAAGATGCTCTACTTCTCTGATCCAGTTAACAACAATGTACAGTTCTCTCCATCTTTGATTGATGGTGTATTTTGTATTTGGCACACCTTGTGCCTCACCTCACTAGACCATTGATTTATTAATAACACCTTTGTGCCATTTGCCCAATTTATAATCTGCAGGGAAAAAATCTAATTCAAACTGAGGTGTTCCCTGCCTTCACTGGTCAAGGATCTTAGCTGGGAAGATGGTTCCAAATATTATCCTATTTGTCCTCACTGTAAATCAAAGCCAGCCATCTTTTTCCATGAATTCTGGACTTGCCATAATATGACAGATTCCTGGGAACAGATCTTTAATTCTTTTCCAGAAGTCTTCATCCCTGCTTTTGACCCTGCCCTTTTACACCTCTGTTTGCAATTATCCCCCAATGCTCCCCCTCTCCTGCTCTCGTCTCTGTCAAGTACAATTATACCCCTCTACTGGCCAGATGACTTGTGTTACAAAACTGGAAGCTCACTTCTCTGCCTCCCTGCTGTCACTGGGATAGAGACTGGCTGGAACGCCTTCATCTAGAGAAGGTGAAATTTAGCATCCATGGGAAACCTGAATGTTTTTATGAGCACGAGAACCCATTTTGGTAAAATGTAAGATAATCTGTAAACATGCAAGTTGCAATCCCTCTTCCTCAAGGCCTGAGTTTAATTTTAGGGTTCTTAACTGGGCACTAATAGTAACAGTGATGTGTGATGAGTCATGATGGAAAAAAATGTTCTTGCCCATGGAGTTTTGTCATCATCTCTGCCTACTATCTGTCTGTCCATTTGTCTTCCCATTGATTGTTTCTGCTACAGCTGGTGATTCTTTGTAGCGACAGCCCTCATATTTAAACAGGTTAAGCATACTGGGTGTCTCCAGAAGCCTATCTGAGGGCAAGATCATCACTCTGATTTTGACCTGCTTTTTTATGTCTAAGGTCATGGGTGATGACATCACCAATCGGGCACGCCAAGAGGGTATGCAAAACCAAACACAATCTATTGTTGTCACCATCTTGTTTGGATTTTATTTTCTGTGCACTGGGCTCTAGATGCTGTTTTGTACGTTGTGTGTTTGATGAGAGTTAATTGCCTGTGAAAATTCCATTGAAATGAATTTACAAACTAGATCCCGCTTGTTGTTACATGCCCCCTCGGTGTGCCTTACAGGTGGCCATGCCCGACCTTTGACCTACAAAAAATTCAGTCAAAATTGGAACTGTGACCTTGACATCAAATAGAATTCTGCAGGCACCCAATATGCAGTTTAAATTTGAGGGCTGTCCCTACAATGGTTCAGCAGCTAAAGTGGTAACAATCGATGGGAAGACATATGGACTGACATACAGACTGTGGGGGGAAATGACAATACCTCATCGGCAAGAATCACCAAAGGGGTAAAAATAAATGCAATTCAGAAAGAAATTTTCCATACAGTAATCGATCCTCCCTTGAGGCATATCCTGCAGTGCGAGCTATCAAACAAACACTTCGCAATTGTTTGCATAAAAACAATAATACATTTTCGTGAAATGTATGCACAATTTTGATTTAAACAATTAACCCTATCTGGATTGGGCTTTTCTGGGTTTCCTGGGGCCTGGGGCCTGGTAACTCGTAAATGACCTGGCGTATGACCACCAAATTTGCAGGGGATGATGTACACACATTAAAACACAATCACTACAATCATTTTGGTATTATTATGATCTATTTTGGCGTCATTTTGATGTCGCCTTGGAATTTGGCCCTTTAAATTCAATGACGTCATCAAATTAGCATGAATTGATGCTACTTAACAAAGCTGACATTAAATGAAAATATAATGGAATAAATATATGTTCAAAAGAAAATCAGGAAACTACATTGATGAAACTGAAATTGGCTATTTTTTCAGACATATCCGTTAGTAAACCGTTGCCATGGAAATGGTGAAGATGGTGGACTTGAAGTATTGGCATAAAATTGTTCTCAGACAAGTTTTAGGAAAAGTCACCAAGTTCGGTGGTCCTAGCTCAAGCTGTTAAGAAATTATACGATGTGAAAATTGGCTCGGACATAAAAAGCCCCCCCAGTGTAGATATGGTTAAAATTACGAGAATAGCTTTCCTTTTTTTCAAATGAGATGTAATCTTACTGTGCATGTGTTGCTTTAGCTTTAAGCTTAATTATCAGCTCCTGACCGACACAGACAGTCCGTATGTCTCCATTCTGCGGAGTTGGCTCCACAAACTGCGGCAGATACTCTCCCATGGTACAGGAAGGTGCATCAGGGTCAACTGAAAATCAACAGCATGAAGGCAGGAATTTTCTAGGTTAGAAAATTTCTTTGAAGTCACTAATTATTATTAAGTTACTTTTCAATAATTAGTTTATAAAGCAGCGTATCAGTCTATTGATAACAATTCACCTTGAATTGAAAACTGCAAAGGGATTTTGCTCAACTGGACTGGTGGTGAAGTCCAGGGATATGTTGTTGTCTCAGGGACTGGTGGTGTAGTCCAGGGAGCTGTCGTAGTCGTAGGGACTGGTGGTGTAGTCCAGGGAGCTGTTGTAGTTGTAGGGACTGGTGGTGTAGTCCAGGGAGCTGTCGTAGTCGTAGGGACTGGTGGTGTAGTCCTGGGAGCTGTTGTAGTCGTCGGCACTGGTGGTGTAGTCCAGGGAGCTGTTGTAGTTGTAGGGACTGGTGGTGTAGTCCAGGGAGCTGTCGTAGTCGTAGGGACTGGTGGTGTAGTCCTGGGAGCTGTTGTAGTCGTAGGCACTGGTGGTGTAGTCCAGGGAGCTGTCGTAGTCGTAGGGACTGGTGGTGTAGTCCTGGGAGCTGTTGTAGTCGTAGGCACTGGTGGTGTAGTCCAGGGAACTGTAGTAGTCGTAGGGACTGGTGGTCTAGTCCAAGGAACTGTTGTAGTCGTAGGGACTGGTGGTGTAGTCCAGGGAGCTGTCGTAGTCGTAGGGTCTGGTTGTACACTCCAGGGAGCTGTTGTAGTCGTAGGGGTTGGTGTAGATGTTGGGGCTGATGGGGTTGTCGTAGGGGCTGTTGTAGTTGTAGTCCAGGAATATCTTGTTGTCGCAGGGACTGGTGGTGTAGTCCAGGGAGCTGTCGTAGTCGTAGGGACTGGCGGTGTAGTCCAGGGAGCTGTCGTAGTCGTAGGGACTGGTGGTGTAGTCCAAGGAGCTGTCGTAGTCGTTGGGACTGGTGGTGTAGTCCAGGGAGCTGTCGTAGTTGTAGGCATTGGTGGTGCAGTCCAGGGAGCTGTCGTATTCGTAGGGACTGGTGGTGTAGTCCAGGGAGCTGTCGTAGTCGTAGGGACTGGTGGTGTAGTCCAGGGAGCTGTCGTAGTCGTAGGGACTGGTGGTGTAGTCCAGGGAGCTGTCGTAGTCGTAGGGTCTGGTGGTGTGGTCCAGGGAACTGTCGTAGTTGTAGGGACTGGTGGTCTAGTCCAGGGAACTGCCGTAGTCGTAGGGACTGGTGGTGTAGTCCAGGGAGCTGTTGTAGTCGTAGGGACTGGTGGTGTAGTCCAGGGAGCTGTCGTAGTCGTAGGGACTGGTGGTGTAGTCCAGGGAACTGTCGTAGTCGTAGGGACTGGTGGTGTGGTCCAGGGAGCTGTCGTAGTCGTAGGGTCTGGTGGTGTAGTCCAGGGAACTGTCGTAGTCGTAGGGGTTGGTGTAGTTGTTGGGGCTGATGGGGTTGTCGTTGGGACTGGTGGTGTAGTCCAGGGAGCTGTCGTAGTCGTAGGGTCTGGTGGTGTAGTCCAGGGAACTGTCGTAGTCGTAGGGGTTGGTGTAGTTGTTGGGGCTGATGGGGTTGTCGTAGGGGCTGTTGTAGTCCAGGGAGCTGTCGTAGTCGTAGGTGCTGTTGTAGTTGTTGCAGGGTTTGTTGTAGTTGAGTGTGGGTCGTCGTAGTCGTGGTCGTAGTCGTGGTCGTAGTCGTGGTCGTAGTCGTGGTCGTAGTCGTAGTCGTCGTCATAGTCATGGTAATAGTCGTAGTCGTCGTCGTAGTGGTCGTAGTGGTCGTAGTGGTGGTAATAGCCTCGCTTTTTTCTAATGAGAGATGGAAACTTGGTGGCTTTTGTATCATCATTGTGAGACAAAGTGATTGTTTGCGTGGGGAAATCCTCCAGAACCATTTCTAAACAAAGAGTACCCCTGTATGTGGTGGGACTGTAACGTAAAGTGCAGGCATTCTGGAAAAAAAAAGCATTAATGTTGCAAGGAGAAGTGATTTTAAAGGAACTCCTGAAGCATTTTTTTGTTACTTGTTTATTTTGCATAATTATGTAAAGGAGTGAAATACAATTAATCTTTGACGCCTACGGTTTTGAAAATTTTGTCTTTTTCATGGTCTCAAATTAAAAGCAAATGATTGACAAGCTTGATGGCCAGAATGAATGTATAAGGAATCATTTGAAAGGTAATGTCATCCAGTTTTCAGAAAACACCTGCAGCACTATATCAGCTTTCTGGTTGATTCCACAGCTGGCATAGACACAGAGCCAGGATGTATTCATCAGTCACCATTAGCATAGTTCTGAGGGTCGTCACTATTGTGTCTCATGACTGGTGGAGCTCTTTTAATGTTTTTCCTTTCTTATTGCAACAATTTTGATAATTTTAGATTCTTACTTGATCTAAGATGAAGCCTGAAGGCCGAACACAAAAGTGGCACTCATTTAATTTACGAAGTCCATATCGACATCTGACTAGGTCCGCATCAGGGTCATGGGCCAGAAGGTTGATTGTTCTCGGGCAATTCGCAGGTATCCTAAACATGGGGGAAAATGTAGTCAAGTGTAATTTAAACTAACCATCAGAATGGACCTCATTGCACACATGACATGACTTATTTGCTTAGGTCCTCATTATTATTTAGTGTTAATTAATTAATGATCTCTAACAATGTGCATGATGTAATGATGTACGTATATGACCATCAGGTGACAATCAGATTCATATTCTTGAGACATCAAAGCAATATAACCTGACTCTACTGAATATAAACTTGGTCCATAATGCAGGATCTATAAATGAGTCATCCCTGTTTCATGACTCCATGCTACCTGAGCCTTCAGACAGTTTCTACACAAGCAAAAATTAAACAATGAAGTGCTAAAATTAAAGAAATCTGCCTATTGATGACATATGGGGGTTAATTTTCCCTTCATGTGTGATACATGCAGGAACTATAGCAATCTCTTCCATGATTCGTCAATGAAAGAGGCTCAACCCCATTTAAACACAAGCAGATATTACGTTATTGCACATGATGGCATGATGATAAGAGCAGTGATCTATCTAAAGTGGGTGGGTCAACGTCAATACAAATACTTCCACACTATTTCGGACCACTGATGTAGGGGGAAGGTGAAATAGAATTAACTTTTTTCCGTATATTTTTGTTAAGGCGCTCCTCTTTATTTAATGGACATACAATAAAGCATTTGATTGATTACTTTATTCATTATAATTAATAATATTCTTTGACATATTTACATCATTTACAAAAATCATAAATGTATACAGGGTGTTCACCAAAGGAACGACAATGTCTGAAACTGCACACTTGTTTACTACATGCTGCGCTAGTGTATACTGGACATTTCAAGTTACTCCTCATAGTAGAATCTAGTGTAGCGTGGTGGCCAATGTGAGTCAATAATCACATCCAGTCCTACACAATCACAGGACATTAAGTTGTTAACATAACCTGGGTCTTGGTGCGAGGTTACCACTGATTGCTTTGTATTGTAGAATACATTTCACCGCAAAGGCAGCTTTGGCTGCCACGCTGAAAAATTTGAGAATTTGTGTATCTTTCTCTGAACTGATCAACCTCATGTTGGTCACATACTACATACTCAGAAAGTGATGTATTATGCAGGGAAATTGGGCCTCTTGCCTAAAGTACAGCTGCTGTCACAGTTATCAACGATCGGTGCTGATACACGTTGAATGTTACAGTTGTCAAAGGTCTGTGCTGATGCACAAACTCACATTGATGGTGATGCTCAGTTAATTCATTTCTTGTCTTTTGCAAAGTTTGGCAAATTCAAATATGCATAGATTTTTAGAATACTACATTTTTAAACTGGGATACTCTTTTGACACCATCAAAATAACATTGTGCCAATTTACAGTTATGGGAACAAGCATCAACTAACTGAACTTGTGACGGGGACATTTACATTTGCTTACGAGCATTTGAACACCATCTATGAGCAAACTAGGCGAGGTTGTGCTCTGAATCAAACTCATGAAATTAATTAAACACATTAGCTTGTAGAAACTACCCATTTTGTTGATCAACAAAATTAAAGTAGTTTAACACAGCAATTTAAATACAAAAACTAATTGTGAGGAGGAAGTCTACCAACTTCGTTCAATAACCATTATTACCTGTCATTTTATTATTTGCCTGCTGGCTCATTTAGGAGAGATTTAGGAGATGATGACAACACTGGGCTACGCAGCCAACAAACGCCATCAGATACCCTTTCAGCTGAAATGATTGAGCTGACAGAGAACAAAAATGATGACATCAGCGCAATGGACTGTCAAGATTCACAGAATTCTCAGCTGCATGGTTTTGGTTTTGCTTTTTCCACCTGATCACATGATTCATCAACAGTGAAACAGGAGGTGCTGCTGCTTAGAGACACGAGACAAAATGGTCTCCTGCTTTTCTTGTGGTTCTTACTTTGAACTTTGAACCATTCAGTGATGCTAGGTCTGGTCCTGGTTTATTAGTCGCAAACATGTCCAACAAGAAATCTTTTTTTATCTTTTCCCTTTTCTTCCCACCCTTAACTCAGCCAAACTGTTTAACCCACTGCAAAGCAATCTGCTCCCATTGATTCAGTAGAAAGAGTTGTCCAACTCACGCAACAACTAACCCTTGCTTTTCTACAATGTGCAGTCGTACCACCAATTACACACTGCTAATGCCGTCAGAAGATCACATAGTGAACGTATAATTCCATTTGTACAGCTACATGCACTCGGCCGACCAGAGGTGGTTGCTACAGAGCTATGAAAGAATGAATGTTTAACCGGCTTTGCTGCTATTATCCTCGGCGAGGCTATACCTATTGTTGACTCGCCGATGTGGACCTCCGACCATACCAGTAATAGCCCAGCTGGGATTTGAATACCTGACCACAGGGCTCATAATCATTAAATTCAACAAGGAAATCCTTGTGAAATTTAATAATTTTGACATTTCATTTTAATAACTGTACATGCCATTGAATTTAAGTCTAAAAAGCATGCATTTCTCTGAGTGACAGACAGAATGAGGGCTTTGCAGTCAGGATTCATTGAATGTAAACGGAGATCGTTTTGCACAAAAAAAAATTGCTCTTGCTGATTTTTGGCAAACCCACAGACAGGTGACAAATTACAGGAAATGACCAGAATAAATGTGTGAACATGCATAACAAATGCATATGCTACAGGTTTGGGTCCACTTGTCCCCTTTCAGGCAAGAGAGTTGCTGCTAATCCATGCAGAGTTATTGTGTGTGATCATCTCAATAGCCTCTGATGAAGCATTCCCACGATGATGGAAATGGTCTCCTCCAGGATGACAATGGCCCAAGCTCCATTGGGCCATTGTCACAACAAGTCACTGAATGGTTTTATGAGTATGAAAATGATCCAAAAATGAGCACAAGCCACCACCTTAGCAGTCATCAGGAGCCGGTCTCATAAAGATATTTCAGACTGGTCTGCAGGGTTAGACTAGACAAAAATTTGCTCATAGATTAGTCTAATGCAAGTTAGACAATTTCACAAAAATAAAGACTGACTAAGTTAAAGCCAAAAAAAAAAAAATTAGACACCTCACCCCCAGGCTAACCTAAGCTTTGGAGCTATGTTACAATGGTAACCAAACAGTTACACCTTCTGACCAGTGGTACTCAACAAAAAAACAGGAATACAAGAAAGAAAGGAAAACATGGCTCATAATTTGTGGTTTGTAAACAAGCCAGGCTCAAGAGGAAGACTCATAACATAACATCACATGAGTGGTGAGAACAGGCCATTCAGCCAAACTAGGCTCGTCAGTCCCCCCCCCCCCCATTGTGAATATATCACTTCAGATACTCAAAGACTCAATGGTATCTAGCTTTAAGCCAAGTCTGCTATTGAAAATTGCCAAGGCTTCTGCCTCAATAATATGGTCAGGCAAGCTATTCCACATCGAAATTACTCTTTAGGTGAAAAAATATTTCCTAATATCAGTGCTAAATTTACCCTCGGTCAACATCCATTTGTGACCCCGAGTTCTACTAACAAAACTTGGCCGAAGGAATCCAACATAATTCACTTTGTTAATCCCTATAACATATTTAAAGACCTAAATCAGATCACCCCTGAGTCTCCTTTTCCTAAGACTAAAAAGATTAAGGATCTTCAGCCTCTTCTCATAGCTTTCGTCTTTTACACCTGGAATCAGCTTATTGACTCTTCTCTGAACTTTTCCTTTAGCCTCTATATCTTTCTTAAAGTATGGTCCCCAGAACTGTACACAATACTCCAGATGTGGTCTGACGAATGTGTTGTACAAAAGAAGTATGACCTCCTTGGATTTGTACTCAATACTTTTGGCAATGTATCCCATCATCCGATTGGCTTTTTAACTGCTATGGTACAATGGCTCGAACCTGTGAGGGTTTGGTCAGCAATCACTCCCAGATCTTTTTCATGTGGAGCACATTCCAGTTTTAAACCTCCCATGAAGTAATCCTTTCTAATGTTTTTATTACCTACAAGTACAACTTAACATTTTTCAACATTAAATTTCATTTACCACATTTCTGCCCAATTCTGGATTCTATCCAAATCATCCTGAATCACTTTAGTGGACTCTAAAATATTTGCCAAACCTCCCAATTTAGTATCATCTGCAAATATAACCAATTTTCTCTCAATATTCCTTTTAAGGTCATTAATGTAGATGAGGAGCAGCAGGGGTCCCAATCCCTCAGGGACGCCACTCCCTACCATACCTAGCTCAGATAAGGTTCCACTGTCCACCACTCTGTGTTCTGACCAGTAACCAGTTTTGAATCCACTCCAGAATACCTCCTGTAACTCCAAAGGAGCAAATTTTAAAAATTAGACTCTTACGCAGTAATCTATCAAATGCTTTCGAAAATCTAAGTATATGATGTCATAAGCCCTGCTCTGATCAAAAGTCTTGGTGGCCTGTTCAAAAAATTCCAGAAGGTTTGTCAGGCATGGCCTTCCCTTGTGGAAATTGTTGGCAATCCCTCAAGAGATTATTACGTTAAAGAAATAATTCCAGATCGTCTTTTATGATAGATTCTAGTATTTTGCATGCAATACAAGTTAAACTGACCGGCCTGTAATTTTCTGGCTCAGTACGGTCCCCTTTCATATATATTGGTATTATATCATTTTACATTTGATATTTCTTGTTTCTAAAGACCGTCTGAAGATAGCTGAAAGCGGTTAAAGATGATCTCACCAACTTTCTTGAGCACTCTAGGATATAAGCCATCAGGATCCCCCGCCTTATCTGCCTTTAGTTTACGTAACTTATCTAATACTTCATTATCCCTAACCTCAATTTCCGCTAACTGATCTTGAGCATTGGACATGCCATCTGGCCGAATAAAAACCCGCTCCAAGGTAAAATTCTCAACAAAGTAAATGTTTAAGGTATCCGCAGCAATGGCGTAGGTTTGTAGTATATGGAAGGTCGGAACATCGGTCCCTATCAATACTTTGGGAAGCCACATTGTCCCTACCAATATTTCAGCGAACTCGTTCTTATCATCTTTCCAGACAAGCCACATAAGACCCAGTTGTGGAGGATACGTCTCCAAGACAACCCATTTATGCATTCTAGCATTTGATTGGTTGAAAGGGCGAGGCTATCAGAAGGCTAAAAGTAAAGAGTAAACTGACCACACTATTCAGGTCACGAATATTCATTTTTATCCAAAGAGGGGCTTGAGACACACAACTGGATCGCCAGCTTTCATGACAAGTGTTTGCAATGGCTTACCCATAGAACAGAACCGTAATTTGGCATTTGTTCCAGATTTTATTTCATCGCTTAACTATAGCACCTTTCCTATGGCCAAACTCATGTCACACATTTCTATTACCTTCGGTAAATTTCATTGTCTGAGAGCGTGAGGGAAAAAAGTTGCCCCATGTTAAGTCACGCTGCAAATATTCTACCAAACTGAATACCAAGTTTAAAGTTGGTTGAATAAGTGATCTAACTAGTCAGAAACAGATAGTTACCTAAAGTGAAAACTTGCTTGCAACCTTAAGTTAGTTTTTACCAGAAAATAATGTCAACGAATGTTAATTAAACATGTTCCCTAGTTTCAACTAGCGAACTAAACATGTTTTCTGTTACATGTTGGTTTGTAACAATAACCTTGTTATCATATAGCAGCGATCCATATTTATTCTTTATGTACTTAACATCCTCTTTGACTTTCCTTTTTCTGCTACAGTACTGAAAAAAGCACGTGGGATTAGTTTTTGCCCCCTCTGCAATTTGCCTTTCATACAGTCTTCTAGCATTGCTCAGCTCTTTTTTGACCACAGCCCACATTTCACAGTATTCAGCCTTAGTGTTCTCATTGTTATCCTTCATATACATCTTAAAGATTCCTCTTTTCTCTTAAACTCTTACAAATAGCCGTGGTCATCCACTGAGGATACTGTTTTTTCAGCTTACTTTTGGACACCTTTGGAATGAATTTGCATTGTGAATCAAGTAAAGCCCCCTTAAATCTTTCCCACATCTCATTTACAAACTCACAGTCCAGCTGTGTCTCCCATTTAATTTAGCTTAAATATGAGCGCATCCTATTAAAGTATGCTCGCCTGAAATTGAAAATTTTGATTTTAGAAGACAGCTTTTTAACTTCCCATGAAACATCAAAATTAACAGTAGAGTGATCACCTGTCCCAAGTGGCTCCAGTGACTCAACATTGAGTCATTCCAGAGCACTAAGTCTAAAATTGCCTTCTCTCTTGTAGGTTTATTAACATACTGCACCAAAAATTTGCCATTTCTAACATCTTCAAATTCATCCTCCCCTTCATCCTGTCCTTTCACCATTTCCCAATCGATACCAGGATAATTGAAGTCTCCCAAAATAATAGTCCCCCCTCCTCTTCAAGCTTGTCTAATCCTCGTAAAGAGCAGTTCAATGACAGTACTGTCCAAAGCTAGCAGTCGATAGCATACTCCTATGTTTAAACCGGTCTCGTATTTGCCAATGCACCTGACCCAGAAATCCTGCACATTCATGTTCACGCTCACATAGAGTGCCACACCCCCTCCTCCTGTGAGGTACAATTCAGGAACCACTCGCGAGACAGAAATCCAAAAAACGTATGCCTTTAATGGGGTCCGAGTCAAAGCCAAAAAACACAGGAATTGCCAAGCCACAATACGAAATCCAAAAACAGTGTCAACTAGACAGGCAGGGGTCAGAAACAGTAAGACAGATGAGCGAAGGTACAAAAACGATAGGCAAAAAGTCGTTGTTGATGAACAAAGCCAAGGGTTATACACAGGGCATCCAAACACAGAAATCGTGGTCATACAAAAATGGGCCAAAATCCAGAAAGACAAAAATACAAAAAGGGCAATGGCAAGAATTGAAGTCGGACAGTCCAGGAGAAGAGAAACAATACTCAATGGCATATAAGGTGCTCTGCACAAAGAAATATTGATCAACGTTCTGACAAGGAGCTGGCTGTGAAAAGACTGCTTAAATAGACAAGAGGGAAGTCACATGCTGCAGGGTGCAGGTTAATTGGATCAAATTAATTACAAAGCAATGAGCATGAGGAAGTTCCTGATTGCAAGAAATTGGCAAAAGCCAAAACGCCGACAGGGATCACAGAGACAGCCTACTGACAAACATACGGCTCCGGTTAGGGAGTTCTACCGTGCACAGAGTGAGAGGCAGAACAATGATTAGCAAGGTGCAGAAAATCTGCTGAAGCACAGCAAAGTAAATTGAGTGAAGGCAAGGGGCGGAGACTAGAGCAGAGCGAGTGCTGAGAGTTTGTTAGTCAATTAGTAATGTGCAGCTATACAATCCCTAGTGTTTGTTAGGCGGTTAGTAGCACTTTTTCCTTGCCGTCTGGCTTAATTGTTGCGTTAATGTGGTTAGCTAGTTTGTGGATGATGGACTTCATGTAGAAACACTTTTAGCGACAGCTAGCTAGCTTGCTAGATAACGTGTGATATGTTAAATTATAGCTAGCAAGCTAGCCTTTCTATTTACAATGATACGGTTCCGTAATCGCACTGAAAATTGAACGAATCCATCGGTGGAGAGCACAGTTCTATATGGTACTGCTGTGTGAATCTACTGAGTGTATAACCATGGCATTCTCCGGTCAAGCCTTCCAAATACTCCAGGGAATCAGCTAAGGAGCCCCGTCAATTGATAGCGTGCTATTGTGGTTCTAATGTAGCTGACCAGCCAGTTACATTGGCAACCTGTTAGGGAAACCAACAACTGACTGACAGCATTTTTTCAAAAATATGTAAACGCTAAATTCAAACTCTTTTGTTCCGCCATTACTTCGCTGCATGCCTGTGTAATAACTGTGGCAGGTGTACGGGGGGGGTTACTGGATTCATTCTCTGTCTAGTTGGCTAGAGAACGAACTAACGCTACTTCGTGTTGACTGCGAATTTTATATGAAATGGTATTAGTATTTCATCATCTTAAAAAAGAGACCACAGACTCTTAACCACACTGCAAGACATTATCACCCTGATATTCGATAAAAAAATCTCCTGTCAGAATCGCGGCCGATGAATCAAGTTCCGTGACTCGTTTGAGCCTAGATTGGATAACGGCTCACAGACGACTAGAAAAGGCCAAGGGTTAGCGGCTAGGCTAGCTGAGCTGTAGTAACCCCTCCCCCCCTCCCTCAGACAGCCAGGCTAGGCCTGTGGTTAGCGGTAGGGCTTGGCGTTCCTACTCTACAGCCCGAGGCCACGTAGGCCTGTGCCCTAGCCTAGCCACAACATAACCGGATAAGCCGACTCCCGCCCAGAGACTGTAATTCAAGGTTCTGTCACTCAACGTGGCCACGCCCATAATTATGCAGAAATTTAAGTATTTAAATAGTAGAGTTACAAAAAATGACAAAGAAATTCACTCCCCCCACAGTTTTTGCGGAGGGGAAAATTAGCCATAGAGACCAAAATCGTATTTTGAACCACGCTGCACACATGTTTATTTTTACTGTAAAATTGGGCTTTTTAAAATGGGGGTCAATGGGGATTGACTCATTTCTGCAGCCAGCCTCAAGTGGCCATTTGAGGAACTGCAGCTTTTGGCACTTCTGTATTTGTTTCACTTTTCAGCCTCGCAGGTTGCTGCTTGGGGAGAACGAGGTGCAATGCATGGAAATGAAACATGGCATAGGTAAACTGAAACTAAAACATGGAAAATAATAAAACCTGAAATCTAAATTACCAAAACACAATACATAATCCCAAGGATGGTCAAACAAAAGTAGAAGTCCAGAAACACACAGGTCAATCAAAACATGGCACAAGGCCAGGCACAAAACTTGATACATGGACACGAACATGGTACATGGCATAGCAGAGACAGAATCACAACACTATTTCTTAAATTTTAGTGCTACAACTTATTGTATTAGATTTGTTTCGGTGAATGGCAATGAACAATTGATATGCAGAGGTGATTAGTTGTCTTCCACATTCAGGGCTATGTGTTTGCCCATTTTGATTTGTATGTAATTGATTATTATGAGCTGCACCTGTCAGAAAATGAATGTCTTTTTACCTTGTTTTGTTTGGCTGTGATGAAGACGCGGTGGCATTAAAATGGCAATTTTGCGCCATAAAAGGCTATATTGTTATCTTTTTTAAATTGTGCATGTTGTCCTGAAACTGAGAAGTGCACTGGTAGATGCGCAGAGTTCTCATCTTTAGATTTATCAACTTTGGCCTTTGATTATGTTCTGCCCCACTATCTAACGGCATAGAAAAATATTTCAGCACATTGCTGAACTCACTCGCTGGTCCTTTTCTGAGATGAAAGGCACTCCGTTCCTCCACTGAAGTTTTACACCTGTAAACTCGGTGTCAAGGTGTGTTGAAGCTGATCTTGCTGCTTTAATAGACCCAACACCTTACTGACATTGTTTATGTTGATCAGCACCTACCTGTCTGCCCTCTATTTAACTCTATAATGCTATAACATTGACACACCAAAATCATTATTTATTAAGCTTGAGGATATTGTGGTCCAGGTAAGAAATGCACAAAAATATGTTTTACATGGAGGAGCTGGTCAATGCAAATACTCCATGCTCAGTGTACTAATGGCATGGTACAATCAATATATCGCCATTCAATAAGGAATAAGAAAGAAAAAATATATATCAGCTTATATCATATCATACTGAAAGGCACTGTGTCTCTAATACTTTAATTTATGAAAACGTACATGCTTTTTACTACCCAGCTATACTGGTAAACATTTGTGATCATTTGTTGTAATTTGGCAGCCCAGTAAATTTTCTGAAGCCTCGTTTAATATCTTTAGGTCTAGATTAAACTCTTCGAAGTCAACTCTGCTGAAAAAACACAGTGCTTAAGTGATACCTTTAGTGTGTTCTCTAGCGGCAGAGCAAAAGCGTCTGAATTCAGTAATTCTGCCCATGCCATACAGTCAACCAGATAATGCAAAAAGCTCTGATCTTACCGCTAATAAAAACATCTTTAGCCCAGAGCAAATACTGAAACAGGACTAATAAAAAAAAAAAAAAAACAGAGAAATAACACAAAACGGACAGCAGTTTGTGAGCAGTTATGACATTACCGGATGATGGGCAGAATTGCTGTGACTGGAGAAGAGTTTGGTATACCAGTGTCTGACCTGGTACCAAGGTTCACATGTGTCCAAAGCTGCCCCAGCGCACCTTCTGATCTCCTGTAAGAGAAACAAAACACGCATTTAAAATTTTGCTCATTTTGATGAATTGAATTAGCCTTTCTTCCTCCTGATCATCAAAGACTTACTGCATTTCAAAAGGCCTGTTACTTAGTAGATTTCTGGTCATTAATGCATCAGACTGACACCATAATCTTGTCTGGTCCAGGAAGTTATATTCAATTCTATCTTCACTCCCACAGGTCCCAGCAGCACAATTCCAGTTGTCAAAGTGAAGGCACTGATCAAAAGTTTGCCTGTAGCGGATGTTCACCTGCAATTAAATCAAATCTGTTTACACACACTGATTATGGATGAAGTAGCACTAAAACGTAAAATATTTTCATTAACTGTATGAGTAGCTTTGACCAAACAGCTCACTGGAATTTCATATTCAAGGAATAAAGATTTTATCTTGATGAGGTATTATTATTATTATGTTCACAGTATTTTTTGTGCATTTTTAGTCAAGGAAAATGACTCTGAAGCTCTGTTACGACTGTAATAAATGTAATAAATTACCGATGATGTAATAAGGCCTGATAATGTAATAAATGATCACACTATTCGACTGATAATGTAATAATTGACCGATAATGTAATAACAATTTATAACCAATAATGTAATACCATTTTGACTGATAGTGTAATAAAATAGGCTGAGTAATAATGTAGTACACTTTTGCCCAATAATGTAATGAAGTCAAAAGAGTGCAAACATCTACCCGGCCGTGGCTTAACAGGGGGGTTGGGGGTGGGGGGGGTGTGTCTGATGTCCTTTGGGGGGAGTGGCAGAGCTACAGCTGGAAATTGGGGGGGCACAGACATGTCCTGTTATGAAAATAATTAGTCCTAGTTCTCAATGATTTTCCTTTATTGACATGTTTTTCCAGTTATTGTCATAGGCAACTGAAGACACGGTTTCTCTCCATATGGAATCTAACAGCAATGAAATCATGGGCTAATTTCAGTACAGTGGCGCTGCCAGAAATGAGAATTGGGGTGCACAAAACATTCTTTTAAAACAGTTATTAGTCCTGACCTGTTCTCAGTCATTTTCATGATTAACAAAAGGTTCACTCCGAGAGCGCTCCACACTTAACAGGTGCTGCTTGTTCTCCCCGATTAGGTAAGACGACAATCATTCATCTGGATGCGTATTTGCTGTATTTAAATCAAAAGTATTCACAATTGCATACCTATCGACTCTCACGCAAATAGCTTGAGCAGCACGCTTTTTATAGCCTATTTATTTATTTATTTATTTATTAATAAATAATATTTATTATATTATTAATGAACCTCCATTGGGAGAAATACATAGATCAGTAAAATCAAACAATACAATGCATGTGAATGTAGCAGGCTGAGGGAGGGCCCGGGCGGGGACTTGAGCCTCCAGACTCCTGGGTAAGAGTCATGCACACTGCCCACATCTCTTTGGCAAGGTAGCCAGGGCGCGTGCTTATTAGGAGACATTTCCGGTG
This sequence comes from Gymnothorax reevesii, assembly GCA_029721435.1. NCBI lineage: Eukaryota > Metazoa > Chordata > Actinopteri > Anguilliformes > Muraenidae > Gymnothorax > Gymnothorax reevesii. The sequence continues at coordinate 56,484,016 of CM056588.1, forward strand.
ACAGGACCCATCAACTATCGCATATACAAGTACGATAACAGATCAATCTTAAACACTTTTAAAAGGAGACAGGTTAGCCGGTGTTCTGTGGAGTTGAATAGGCAAAAATTTTCAGTTTGAGTTAAAAATCTTTGTGGATCAACCACACCATCTTCTTCCTTAGCCGTCAGCAACTTGGGGTGATGAACGCCAATACCAACTTGTATGGGATTGAATTAAAGACTGATAAAGCAATCAAGAGGGGTCCCTGGCACAAGCTGATCATTTAAAAGATATTTTGTTAGGAGAAACGAGTTCAGAGATCTGGCTTGAGTTTCAGAAGCAAAAACATGTCTATCCAAGGAGCAAATTTGTTTCCTCAGGTTCTGCTCAACACGGCTGATACCAAGAGTCATGGGATCTCTTTTTGAAGCCACAAACCCCTTTCATTATTTCGCCTTAACATAACATAACATGAAGGGCGAGAACAGGCCGTTCAGCCCAGCTATGCTTGCCAGTTTCTTTATACTATTGTGAATATATCCCTTCAGATACTCAAAGACTCAATGGTATCTTGCTTTAAGTCAAGCCTGCTCTTGAAATCCCCCAAGGTCTCTGCCTCAACAATATGGTCAGGCAAGCTATTCCACATTGAAATAATTCTTTGGGTGAAGAAGTATTTCCAAATATCAGTGCTAAATTTACTTTTGGTCAACTACCATTTGTGATCCCGAGTTCTACTAACAACACTTAGTTGAAGGGATCCTACATAATTCACTTTGTTAATCCCTTTAACATATTTGAAGACCTCAATCAAATCACCCCTGAGTCTTCTTTTCCTAAGACCAAAGAGATTACGGATCTTCAGCCTCTTCTCATAGTTTTCATCTTTTATACCTGGAATTAGCTTAGTGGCTCTTCACTGAACTTTCTCTAGAGCCTCTATATCTTTCTTAAAGTATGGTCCCCAGAACTGTGCACAATACTCCAGATGTGGTCTGACAAATATGTTGTACAAAAGAAGCATCACCTCCTTAGATTTGTACTCAATACTTTTGGGAATGTATCCCAGCATCCGATTGGCTTTTTTTACTGCTACGGCACAATTGTTAGAGGCTGTGAGGGTTTGGTCAACAATCACTCCCAGATCTTCAGCAGGGGCTGCAACATTTTCTGTACTGTACTGTCCTGTAACACGGACCACTGGTCCCTGGAGCACGGACCACTGCAGTAACTGTCCTGCTCGACTAGGGGACTGGTCCGGACCACTGGTCCTTGGAGCACAGACCACTGCAGTAACTGTCCTGCTCCACTAGGGGACTGGTCCGGACCACTGGTCTTTGGAGCACGGACCACTGCAGTAACTGTCCTGCTCCACTAGGGGACTGGTCCGGACCACTGGTCTGTGGTGTCTCGAGACAGCAAAATTTTTCTTTCAGAGGCCTTGTAGAGGTACGGTCTCGGAACCACTGTACAGTCGATGCTAGGAATATTGCAATTACATTGTAAATGGCTGCTTTACCCTCAGTATTACTGTTGGGCAAATCATATATTTAGCTGCTATTTGGATAAATAAATCGTTAGGACTGTAGGTCTAATTGTTCAAAATATTTGAAGCCAGTGAAATAAGCTTGAAACGATCAATGTGGCCTGACAATATGCAGCTCAGCGCTTTTTAATGCGCTGTCAGCTGTCCGATTGGAACAGCTGTCTGATAAAAAACATAAATGAAGGACACCACACTCTTCACCGAAATTATCTTCATTTGCAGAACAATTCTGAAATGTCACTCTCGCTGGAGTAAAAAAAAATTGTCCTTGAGTGATAGCGCATAGACCTTATTATAATTAAATTATATATAGGCCCGAGGCTACTGAATGTAGCCTATTATATTGTCGCAGGGGGTGAAATCATTCTGGTGCCGGTCGTGTTAAGAGGAAATTTCAACTTTTCAATTATTAGACTTTCATTTCTGATAGGCGTAGTCATGGCCTCCTGTCATAAATCATTTTTCTTTTGGGTAAAAAGAAGCGCCTACGAAGGTAATCTAAGCTGGAAAACGTGATTAGAATTCATTACAATTACTGATAATAACTTGCCGACTTTTTTTACAGGCTAAATAGCCTACATAAATAAATTTCTTCAGAACATTATGATAAGCTAACACAATTTGAGTTATTGTTTTATATTCATTGGGTTTTACCTAAAGTCATTCTCGAAAGTAGGCTACGTTACTTTGATGGATTCTAGCAGTGGCATCTCTGGAAGAGATAATTGGACCAGGACCATGCCTTTGCGTGAATGATTGTTCCTGGCTTGTACTCAGTTATTTTTCGTTATTAACACGTTTTCCAATTTTGGCAATAATCCACTGGCAATCGAAGTAATGGTTACTCTCTCCATGAGATCTATTGACGACTAAATAATAGGATAAATTCAGATCAGAAAAATTATTTAGGCCACTCAAAAATTGTTCAACGCTTTATGAAAGACAAACTGCTCTCAAACGTGTGTGCTACCTTTTTCACACATCAAGTGATTTAACTGGCGCTTCATGATCGTTTTGTTTAAATAAAATAAAAGATCATTTGAAACGCCTGTGTGCAATTCTAAATAACGCTGATTTAAATGCACGAAATTAGGCATCCAGATTAATGATTTTCGCCGTACCGAAATGTACCATACAGTACCGGCGTGTTCTCGGAGTGAATGCATTGCTCAGTCCTTCAAGGAAGTTGCATGTTGCGATTGTAACTATTAAAGCAAATTCAACTAATTCACGCAAATTTCTCGCGGAAAAAAAAATAAATCGCCAAGACAATGCAACTTTCTTTGCCACTTTTTGTGTCAGCTGCGACAGCAGGAGACACTTAGGTGTTGCTTTTCGGCGGCGTCGGCGGCGTCCAAGAATTGGTTTCCATGCTCAATCTTCTGTTGGGGTTAACTGATTTTGATCAGATTTAGGCTGTAGGCTTATGGTGGGGATACCACGCTCGAGTTCAATTTCGGAGCGATTTCGACCAAAACTAATTTGCATACTGCAATCTGATTGCTTGTTGGGTTTCCGTGCTCTATCTTCTGTTGGGGTTGACAGATTTTGATCAAATTTGAGTTGTAGCCCTATGGTGTGGATACCACGCTCTAGTTCGATTTCGGCGCGATTCCGTCCATAACTAATTTGCATACTGCAATCTGATTCGTCATTAGGTTTCCGTGCTCTATCTTTTGATGTAGTTGGTGGATTCTTTTCAGATTTGGGATGAAGGCTTTCTCTATGGATACCATGCTCGAGTTTGATTCTGGAGTGATTTCCATCGTAACTTATTGCAATTAAATTGGTTGTTTTTTCTTTTTGTTTTTTTTTTTTTGGAAAAGGTCCTCACTAAAGCTTCTTTCGTCAATATGTCACTCCTGTTCATCACAAATATTTTGCATATTTTTTGCATAGACTCTTGCCAAGTATCAGGAAACATACTATGAATTCGAAGACAAAAGAAAAAAACTGTTTCATCTCTATGGTAAGTCAGTTTTGATGTGAATGTATTCAAAAACCTTTCCCTGCTGCTGGCACCTGTGGAGGTTTGCAGAATGTTTTGTACAACTACTTTTTCCATATCAAATTCTGCAAGCCTTGACGCTGTGATCCGCCTCCTCGCGGTGGTGCTGGTAACACCATATAACCTGCTCACAGTCTTTTCTTACCATATTCACCTTTATGTAGTTTGTAGAGACTCACACATTACCCTGCTAGTCTCACCTTCCCAGTGCGTACTCACAGTTCAAATGTAGTATACATTTCTCTCCCCTCTCTCTTCTCTCTCTCGCCAAAAACTACAACTGCCACTTTACTTTACCACTTACTCAATAAACATTCGTCTGCCCTTTCCTTATTGTTCTGTCATTTTATTACAGACCATTTCGCAGGTGACAAATATACTTCACAGAATTCTAGTTTTGAAGAAGTTACTGCAAAAATAAATAAAAAAATAAAATAAACATTAAAAAGCCAGGAAAATCCTGGAAGGATTGTTTGTCAATAATCCGAATGATTGGGTGCAAGTCAGAGTTAGTAATTGTTTTAAAGGGGAGCTCTGGGCCCCACCAATCTTTAGTCCTAGAGATGCCCCTGGATAGCCTGTAGCGCAACTCTTTTCAGTCGGCGGTTATATCAGTAGGCTAGATCATGGCGCTTTTATCCTGCAGATAGAAATACTAATTTTAGGTAGAAGGCGAGTGAAGAGTGAAATAGTCTGATCTAATCATTAAAATTAGTTTTGATTACAACTAGCTCATCTTGGCCGATGCTGCTACTGTTCTAAGATCTGCTGTAAATTGGCTTTAACAATCAAAATATGTTACAGGATATGACAGTCATGGGATGATTTCAGTCCCATTCCTGATGGACAGCAGCACTAGCCCTCTGCATGTGTAAAACATTTACCCCCCCCTGACAGACTAAACACTTTTATCCTTTGCTCAGATGGATTGAATGGTAAAACCATGAAGTCATTTTCTAGTGTTTTCTGTGAAGCCAATTTACTTGTCAGAAATGGCCACCGCATTTTCAAATGAATTACGCGGAGCTATAATCAAAACCCCATTTCGGGTATTACATCATAGGCTGTATCATACCCCTCTGCCTGAGTAGCTTATAGCTATAACCTTCTATTTAAAATGTTTGCTTTTATGGTGCAGGAAGAAAGCACAATATTCAACCGAGATTAACAGCAGAAAGCAATGTGTGAACTGGCTGCAATTTATTGACACAACTTTCCAAACCTGCCAATAATTTTTATCGTTCTTTAGCTAGACTAGATAGAAATAATCTGTTCAGAGCATTAATATTTTCGAGAATATACTGAGGCAATATTGGTTTTTTTTTTTTTACTCTATATTCATCGAGTTTTGTTTGGTGTCTCTGGCTAGTTTATTAACTCGGGTCAGTGTTTATAGTGACTGTTGTTACAACAAAGTTTAAATAATATACAATTGGACAATCTCGTTTATTATTTATTTACTCATTTATTTATTATCTCCTCCCTGAAACAGCCACCGCATTTTCGAATGAATTAACGAACACGAAGTTGTAATAAAAGCTCATTTATTAATGTAAAATCATTATCACTTCTCCCACAGTAAAATGGTTTCTATGCTGCTGATTAGAATCTCCACGATCTACTGAAATAAACACCGACTGAAAAGAGTTATTAGAATACATTAACGTAACCTACGTAAGAGAATGATTATTCAAGCCAGATGAATATGAAATAAATGTTCAAATTGTACAAGCTTATGGACTTAAATCATAATGCTCTGAATAGATTTATTTATGTAGTCTATTTATAAAAATAGTCGGCAAGTTATGACCAGTAGGTCTAACATTAATGAATTCTAATCACAGGTTTTCCAGCTTATCTTCCCTCAGTATAGGTGCTTCTTTTTGCAGCAAAGAAACATGTTATATTGCAGGAGGCTATTTCTGTCAGAAGCGTAAAATGTATCAAAGTCAAATGATTGTATAGCGTAAAGTTACAATTGACTTTTAATTATAAAACTGTTTAAGCCTCGTTCATTTGAAAATGCGGAGGCCGTCTCCTAAGAGAAGGGGAAAATACATGAAAACAAAGCTCAGTGATAAATATAATAGCCTAAGCTTGGTCGTAGTCTAACAACAGTCAACAGTCACAATCACTGACCCGAGTTATTCATGGCTAATCTTGGTCGATGTATCACTGTAGCCTACTACCAGTAGCGGTAAATCATTTTAGGCAATTACGCTGTTAAAAGATTACTCGTTTTTCGGAGGGATTGAATGGTAAGACCATTAAGTCATTTTCTCATGTTTTCTTAGAGGCCAAATTAGTTTTCGGAAAGGGGCCACCGCATTTTCAAATGAATTACACGGAGCTGTAATAGAAGCTCCACATAGGCTATAAAATGATAAGGCTGTACCACACCCCTCTGCCTGAGTATAGCCTTCTATTTAAAATTATGTTTTTATGGTAGAGAAAGAAAGCACAATAATCAACCGAAATTAACAGCCGACAGCAATGTATGAACAGGCTGCAATTTATTAACATTACTTTCCAAACCTGCCGATCATTTTTAATGCCCTCCAGCTAGGATAGATAAAAATAATCTGTTCAGAGCATTCATATTTTCGAAAATAAGATGACACAATATCGTCACATTCATCGAGTTTTGTTGGGTGTCACTAGCTGCTTAATTAATTTGCCAGATTAGTGCAGCATAGAAAAAGCGACGAGCTGCTTATTGTGAGACTACTGGCTTCAAACATTTCTAACAATCACATTAATTGCAATTTATTTATGAAAATGGCAGGCTAGATAAAGAGTTTGGCCAACAGTTATGCTGACCTTAAGGCGGGCATTCACCATCTAATCGCAGTATTTCGAGAGTGGACTGCTCAGTCAGTGGTTCCTAGACCTTACCTCGGTGGGAGGCCAGCAAAGACTAATTATTTCACTGTCTCGAGAATTTATATTATTTATATTTATATTATTTTATTTATTTATTTTATTTTCGATTAATTATTTTCATTTTCCTGTGAAGTTTATCATTTCGAAGACACAAGGTTTATCAGCAGGCCGATGATATGGAGAGAAACCATGTCTTTAGTTGCCAATTATGATAACTGGAAAACGTGTCAATTAAAGAAAATGTTAGAGAACTAGCCAGGACTAATTGTTGGCATAAAGGGAAGTGTCTGTGCCCCCCCAATTCCCAGTTCTAGCTCTGCCACTGTTAGACATCTCCCCCCATTGGACATCTGACACCCCATGCTACCCCCCGTTAAGCCAGGGCAGGGTAGATGTTTGCCCTCTTTTGACTTTATTACATTATCGGTCAAAATTTTATTACATTTTCGGTCGGCATACTTTATTACTCTATCGGTAAAAATGGTATTACATTATCGGTTTCCAATTTTCAGTACATTATCAGTCAATTATTACATTATTGGTCAGATAGTGTAATAATTTATTATATTATCAGGCATTATTACATTATCGGTAATATATTACATTTTCAGTTGTAACAAGCCCATTGTATTTAATAAAGCATTTAAAGCCACTCAGAACATCCCATAATGAGACTTTGTTATTAGACATGTGAGACATTTTAAACATACAGGTCCTGAGCAGTATTGTATACAGTACATTTATGATTTACATATATTAGAGAACACACTAATGTGCCTGCCTCACCCAGAATGGTCCATGTGGGTCCGTCCCTTTTGGAGTGAAGTACAGGGTTTCTGAATAGTAGGTCATTGAAGAGCCCCCGAAAGCTACCGAACATGCGGATAGGAGCAGCCACAGGCTGTAAGAAGGCATGATGGCCTCACCTCAGCACTCTGCAGAGCAGATGAATCAAGAACTCTCAGCAACATTAATCAACAGAGCATATGAATCAACAACTCTCCCCATGTTTATATACCCTCAGAAACAAGTTTGATCACTTGAGGAATGTCCAACAAAAAAAAAAAACAGCAGAATGATGAAAGCCATTAATTAACTTGGAGCACTGCCATATTTATTTTGTTTTAACAGTTAATCAGCTGACTCCCTACATACCAGTTGTGGTCTGTCAGCAGTAGCAAAGGCCTTCAGAAACTCCACCTCACAATGCTGAATAACCTTAACCTCTCGCAGTTCACTTTTTCCGATTGGCCAGAGTTGCTCAGATTAATTGGAAGAACCGATGAAAGTCCATTTTCGATAGCATTGTTATACATTACAACAAAATTATGAGGCCTTTTCTTTCACACATAGATGACGACGTAAAATATCAATGTCTCTATCATTTCTGTGCTTGTGTTGCTCGTGAAACAGCACAGATTTGTATACATTAGCTCTTCATCAAGCAATAAGCTATGAGAATCTGTTCTATATTCGGATGGTAGTCACAGTGTTGAGAATTATACTTCAATAATTATCATCAAATTCATCAGTAAATCAAAAACCATAATTAATAACCATAATCATAATCAGTAACCATATTATGTAAGCAGCTGTAACAGGCACAGGCATGCCATTAATTAACTTGGAGCACTGCCATATTTATTTTGTTTTAACAGTTAATCAGCTGACTCCCTACATACCAGTTGTGGTCTGTCAGCAGTAGCAAAGGCCTTCAGAAACTCCACCTCACAATGCTGAATAACCTTAACCTCTCGCAGTTCACTTTTTCCGATTAGCCAGAGTTGCTCAGATTAATTGGAAGAACCGATGAAAGTCCATTTTCGATAGCATTGTTATACATTACAACAAAATTATGAGGCCTTTTCTTTCACACATAGATGACGACGTAAAATATCAATGTCTCTATCATTTCTGTGCTTGTGTTGCTCGTGAAACAGCACAGATTTGTATAAATTAGCTCTTCATCAAGCAATAAGCTATGAGAATCTGTTCTATATTCGGATGGTAGTCACAGTGTTGAGAATTATACTTCAATAATTATCATCAAATTCATCAGTAAATCAAAAACCATAATTAATAACCATAATCATAATCAGTAACCATATTATGTAAGCAGCTGTAACAGGCACAGGCATGCACACACAGACACGTGCACGCACACACACACGCACACACACACACACCAGCAGGTCACACACGCATGAGCAGTGCACACATACATAAGCAGTTGGCTTCTGTAGCATTGATTGACATCTCTTCAGTTGATTCAGGCAATATCTGTACATTCATCAGCATTATTCAGCATCATTCATCAGAAATCATATAGTTATGCATGCTCCAGTATTACACTGAAAGAGGGTTGTGATCTTTTGGTTGCAGTTTTCATGGCAAGTTGGTTTGCCTGTCTCTGGGATGACCTGTGACCCAAATAAAAGTCCTCTTAACGATAAAGTAGCGTTGAAGTTGTTATTTTGCAAAGGATGCCAACTAATGATAAAAGAGTAAAACAAGTAACATGCAGACGCCACATGATTGCACCAGTCAAAAACAAGGAAGCAGCAGACATTATGTAATTGAACCATTGTAACGTGAGACGGCAAAATAAAAAAAAAAAACATATTTGGAAGATATTCCCTGTGATGAAGGTACTAAACTGGCTGTGAAAAGCTGAATGGCAGTTCATCTCACACAAAAAGAACTCTGCTCTATATTCATCAATATGCCACAATAAATTAAATTTTTTTTTTCAATTTTGGTCAAATTGAGTTCAGTGCATCCGAAGATCCCTTACCATGTACTAAACATGGAAAAACAGTTTTTCTTTAAAACCTGAAACAAAAAAAAATCCCTTATGCGCCCTTTTCCTGTGGACTGTCACATTTATAGTCATCACAAAATATAGATCGTTTTTGAGGTAAAATTTGCCTATTGTTGTCAGAAGTTCAGGAGCAGGTTTTTTTTTAGGTTTTACATTTGAAGGCCTGCACAGATTTACATCCATTTAAAATTTATTGTCATTAAACTTCAAAAACATACATCTCTGGATTGTTATTTTGGGTGGAGCTATACATGGTTAAGTACAGACTCTCACTCGCAAATAATGCATTTCAAAATGGATCTTCAATTTTGCAGGCTAAATGCCATAATTTTCCGGTTAAAGAAGACGGCATTATTCATCAATATACAGGTTAACTGTTTCCATTTTACCGCAAAAGGAGTAAACACGAGTTCATGTGGGACATGCAGTACAGGCCAAAAGTTTGGACACACCTTCTCATTCAATGCATTTCTTTTATTTTCATGACTATTTACATTGTAGATTCTCACTGAAGGTATAAAAATTATGACTGAACACGTTCTGTACTGAACAAAAAAGTGTGAAATACCTGCAACTGAAAACATGTCTTATATTCTAATTTCTTCAAGGTAGCCACCCTTTGCTCTGATTACTGCTTTGCACACTCTTAGCATTCTCTTGATGAGCTTCAAGAGGTCGTTACCTGAAATGGTTTTCACTTCACAGGTGTGCCTTGTCAGAGTTAATTAGTGGGATTTCTTGCCTTATCAATGGGGTTGGGGCCATCAGTTGTGTTGTGCAGAAGTCAGGTTGATACACAGCCGACAGCCCTATTGGACAACTATCAGATACTTACATAATTCCACATGTGTTCATTCATAGTTTAGATGCCTTCAGTGAGAATCTACAATGAAAATAGTCATGAAAATAAAGGAAACGCATTGAATGAGAGGGTGCGTCCAAACTTTTGGCCTGTACTGTATATGAAAGGGTTTGTCCTTGCAATCCCTCCCCCTGCTGCATTCTTTGCTTCCACCATAACGGGCAACAGGTGTGGCTTGTTAAGGTGGAGGTGAAGGTTTGTTACTTAAGGGTTAGTTGCGCCTTGGATCAAGGCAGCAGTATTATGTTTCCTGGAACCCTGCTATCTGTGTCTATGTGTGCTGCTGCTCCCCTCCTAGTTTTTATTTTTGTGATTTAAATTAATGAGTTTTATATTTTATACTCAGCCTGTGCGTTTGGGTCCCTTGTCCTGTTTTGGGTACATGGTCTCAGTGCCTGCCGGTTTCTCGCCTTCTGCCGGCGGGAGTAAACCATGACAATATAAGGCCGAATAATCACAAAGAAGCAACCAACACGTGCCGTACCCTGTGACGATTTCCACTGTAGTGCTGGGTGTGAACTCCAGAACTATAAGACTGCATGCTAAAAAAAAGAATGAATGAGCGTGAAAGTGTCAGGCCCTTGTGCGGTGCCCAAAGATGTTGATTTAGGGCAGTTGAGATGATAGTTGAGATGAGGACCCAGGTGCAGAGACGTGGAGTTTATTAAATAAACAGTGAGGGCATTATCAAAAAAATACAAAACTTTAGGGCAAAGCAAAAGGGAGGGTGTCGAACAGAAAGGGGAACCGAATAAGGCTACCTGCTCGAGAGGGCGAATAAATAACTCATAAATGCTTTAAGGTATGTAATTTGCTTAAAAGCAGACGGGTGAAGATAATTAAAGAGGTGGAGAACAGATAACACCACCCTGCATGAAATTTGCTGAGTAAGAGCTGATACCTGATTTTAAGTAATTTTGGGCCGTATCATAGTCTACAAAAGTACTAACACAACTAATCCACGTATATAAGATCACTAACTTACTAATGAGCACTCTAGTTTAATATGTAAAGTTGCCCCGCTACTAATTTAGACTAATTCCCTCTCCGCAATCGCCCTGTTCTATACTCCACCCCTCAGCTTGTCTCTGTCTTCTCCTCAGCTTCAGCGGGAATCTCTTGCTCGTGCTTAATCACTCTCCTGCGCTCGTTATCGGTGCACGTACAACTCCTTGACCAGAGTTGTTTCAATGTCTTAGGCTGATTGTGTGATTCCCGTTCGTATTTTGTCTTTTGCCAATTTTCGTGAAATTGCGAAATTGATTTCGCAATCATGACTTACTTCTGCATAAACTTCAGGTTTACGGATAGCAATCTCTTATAATGGTTTACGTCATATTTATCTAATCGCAAACAAAGAGTTGTTGTCGATGGTGCTCTATCCTCCTGGTCTCCTGTTACATCAGGAGTTCCACAAGGATCAATATCCTTTAATGTTTTTATTGTACATCAATGACATGCCAGACTGCGTAAGTCCTGAGACACAGGTTGCTTTGTTCGCGAACGATTCCAAATGCATAAGAGAAATCAAAAACACTCAAGACTGTTCAAATTTGCAGTGCGACCTTGAAAATATCTTGGTCTTGAGTCGTAAATGGGATATGAGATTTAACACTGCCAAATTTAAACTTTTGAGTGTTACAAGGAAGCGATTTCCCATTCTTCACCAGTACACTATGAATGGTAATATAACTGAACAAGAGGCCCATGGGCCTTAACGGTCACCTGAGTATAGTATATCCAATGTTATACCTTGGCCATTAGGCGTGGCCCTAATTTTGACCCCAGGGATCAGATTAATGATCTATGGCGGTGCGCGGTTGTGCAGCGGCTCTTTGCTCTTCAGTCAGTGTCCTGTCATTTGCGTTTTTCGTAGTTATACTCTGTCAGTGTTTATGTCAATGTCTTACGGATATTGTCTACAGTAAAAAGGACTTAATCGAGATTGGATTACAATACAACCTATCCGTTACGAGAGTCTTCCAAGAGACTCACAACATTCCGGCGGACATAGCCAGGCCAGCCGGTGCTCCGTGGATTGTTGGCGGTGGATACAAGCGACGAAGGCGGCGTCGAGAGAGGAAGCAGAAGCGCGGATGCCGGTCAGGCTTACTAGCCCAGCTAAGGAAACTCCCCCATAGACCTCCACTACCAAGCCTCTTCCTCACCAACGCCAGATCCATCGTGCATAAAATGGACGAACTGGAACTCAGCATTACGACTGACAACTACATCAGAGATTGCAGTATTATGATCATCACCGAAACCTGGCTACACCCGCTTATCCCCGACTCCGCCGTGCAGCTAGCAGGACGCGCTAGCTATCGGCAGGACAGAGACAAGAGCACCGGTAAGCGCAGGGGAGGTGGACTGTGTATGTATTTGCATAATGACTGGTGTACCAACAGCAGGATAGTGGCTCAGCACTGCTCACCCGATTTGGAGACCATGTCGGTTTTTTGCAGACCATTTTATTTGCCAAGAGAGCTAACCGCAGTATCTGTGACTGCCGTGTACATCCCCCCAGATGCTAACGTTAGCACCGCCCTTTCTCATCTGCACGTCATAGTAAACAAGCTGCAGCACGCCCACCCAGAAGGAGCTCACATCGTAGCCAGGGACTTTAACAAAGCATCCCTAAAAACTGTTTTACCCTGCTTCTATCAGCATGTTAAATGTGCCACCAGAGGGGATAAAAGACTGGATCATGTCTATTCTAATATCAAGAAGGCATATAAAGCTGTCCCCCTCCCACATCTGGGCAAGTCTGATCATATTCAACTGTTTCTTGTGCTTAAGGCGATCAACCCTCGGAAGGCTACTGGACCTGATGGGGTGCTAGGCAGGGTCCTGAAACTCTGTGCTGACCAGCTCACTGGGGTCCTCACCAGGATTTTTAACACCTCCCTGTTACAGGCCATCGTTCCATCTAGCCTGAAATCCAGCACCATCATCCCTGTGCCAAAGAAGTCAGCATCAAATGATCTCAACAGCTACAGACCAGTAGCACTAACACCTGTTGTCATGAAGTGCTTTGAGAAGCTGATTTCACAGCACATTAGATCTAGCCTCCCAGCTACTTTTGACCCTCACCAATTTGCATACAGGCCTAACAGATCCATCAAGGACGCCATCATCACAGCAACACACACTGCCCTGAGTCATCTGGAGCACCGCAACACCTATGTGAGGATGCTCTTTGTGGATTTCAGCTCCGCATTCAACAGCATCATCCCAGACACACTCACAGACAAGCTGCTCCACCTCGACCTCTCCACCTCCATCTGCTTATGGATCAAAGATTTCCTCACTAACCGCTCCCAGGTAGTCAGACTGGGACCCCACCTTTCCTCCACCATCACACTCAGCACCGGCGCACCACAAGGGTGTGTTCTCAGTCCTCTACTTTACTCTCTCTACACCTACGACTGCACTCCAGCTCACCCGTCCAACACCATCATTAAATTCGCAGATGACACAACAGTCATTGGTCTCATCTCGGAGAGTAATGAAAAACTCTACAGGGAGGATATTGAGGGACTAGCAGTCTGGTGCCAAAAGAACAATCTGGAATTAAACACCACAAAAACTAAGGAGCTATTAATTGACTTTAGGAAGAAGCGGCTGACGGAGCCTCTGCCACTTCTGATCAACGGGACCTGCGTGGAAAGAATAAACATCTTCAGATTCCTAGGGGTCCACATCACCGATGATCTAACCTGGACTTTTAACACCATTGCCATCGTCAAAAAAACTCAGCAGCGGCTCCACTTTCTGAGGCTGCTGAAGAGACACAATCTGGAGGAGAAGCTGCTGGTGACTTTCTATAGAACTGCTATAGAAAGCATCTTAACGTACTGCATTACATCATGGTACACTAACTGTACAGAGATGGACAAAAAGGCTCTGCAGAGAGTGATCCGCTCTGCAGAAAAAATCATCGGCTGCCCCCTGCCCTCACTGAGCAGTATTGCCTCCTCTCCGTACCTTAGCAGAGCAAATAAAATTATCAAGGACTTCTCACATCCAGGACACAAACTCTTTCACCTTCTCCCTTCAGGAAGAAGATACAGACAGATAAGCACCCGTACATCCAGACTCAGAGACAGTTTCTTCCCCACAGCCATCAGGACACTTAACACAAACACTTGAACAGTCACACCATGAACTCTTGAACAGCCACTCTCTTTTATTCACTTATCTACATTAACGGAAGCACTCGCACTTTATACTGCCTGTACTTTTACTGCTGTTGTTGTTGTTGATGTTGTTGTTGGCGTTGTTGTCCTTGTTGTCTTAATTTTTCTAATTGCTGTTGTTTTTAATTATTTATATTTTATATTTTGTATCTGAAGCAGCAAATTTTTTAATTTCGTTGTATCGTGTTGTACAATGACAAATAAACTAATTCTAATTCTAATGGAAACCAGTATCATAAGCAATAGAGTATTCTAAATTGTATGTATATAACTTGTGGCTATTTTCTTTAAGCAAAGAAGATTTCTCAAGCCATTTTGACCCTTGGGCCCTGCCCCTTAGCCCGTGGGTAGGGGAAACTGTCAAAAATATCATAATATCATCTCATTGTTGTAATGTCAATCAAGTGTGAATGATTTCCAGTAGAAATTAAACAGAATATACCCAAAAGTATGATTTTCCTATATAAACTATAGTAAACTTGACCCCCTCCCCAGGGGCAAACATGGAGCCTGGGGGTCATGAAATTCACAATTTTTATAAAGCACCTCAAGACACTTCCATCTATAAAGATAACTGGTTTCCAGCATATCTAGGTATAAAAAAGTAAATGCAAGACAATAGTTGTGTTCACAATGTGGCTTATGATGACAATATAACAAAGGGCTATAATTCCATCAAATTTGATTGAATTTATCTGCTTTTCCAACTTCTTTGAGATCTTATAGATATAAGCCAGCATGCAAAGTTTCATGAAAATTGACCAATATTTACTAAAATTATTGTGTTCACGAATCACTCTGGTTTTCGAAATTCGTCCAAGATCTTATGGATAAAAGCCTGCATACAAAGTCTCATCAAAATTGGTTCATAAATACTTAATTTATTTTGTTCACAAGGAAAAGTTTACGGACGACGCACGATGCAGGGGATCGCAATAGGTCACGCCTTTCGGCAGGTGACCTAAAAAGTCGATTGCATGCGTGATCTTGGGATTATGGTGTCATCTAATTTATCATGGGATGCACATGCAAATGTACTGGTCAGTAAAGCAAATTGTATGCTAGGATTAATTCAAAGAACTTGTGGTCACTCTTGTTCAATTCAAACAAAAAGAAAACTGTATATTTCGCTCATAAGACCACTCTTGGAATATTCTACCCAATCTTCGGCTGTAGCATCCAAGAAATCTCTCCTTCACATCGAAGGTGTGCAAAGGAGAGCAACCAAGTACATTCTTAGTTATAGTGATTATGTAGGTAGCGATTACAAAGTCCGTCTCATGAAGCTGAACTTATTATAGCTTGGATATCGGCATGACATAATGGACTGTGTATTTCTGTGTAAATGTTTGAGGGGTGACTATGACATTTCCTATGTGCAGTTTGTTTCATTCCAATCTGAGGATACTTTTTCAAACAGAGTCCAAAATTTAGGACGGAAACTTTCTGACATTCGTATTTTAATAGAATGTTTTACTTATGGAATGCCAATGCACTTTATCAACCTTCTGATACCACAGCTGTTTTTAAGTCGAAGTTATTCAATTATTACATAAAAAAGATCAACGATAATTTTTTACCCAACAACTTTTGTACATGGGTTGGCAAATGCCATTGTACACTCTGCCGCCTAATATGGTTAAACTTTTTTTCTTGGCCGCTTTTATTCCGTATTTCTGAGACTTCTTTTCTTTGTTTTTAATTGTCATTTTCTTTTTGCAATTTACTGTATACGTAATTGGAGGATTGCTCACTAGAGGTGCCTATAATAAATAAATAAATTAAAAAATAAGACGTGAGTCACAAAGAATACAAGGCGAAAACTAGCGTAGCATGGACAAACCAAGGGAAACGTTCTGACTGGGAGTTGGCTGTGAAAAGACTGCTTAAGTAGACAAATGGGAAATCGCATGCTACAAAGGGAAACAGGTGAACTGGATCAGACTAATTACAAAGGAATGAACATGAGGAAGTTCCTCATTACAAGAAATTGGCAAAAGCCAAAACACGGACAGGGATCACGAAGACAGCCGACTGATAAACATACAGCTCCAGTTGGGGAGTTCGACTTTGCACAGAGTGAGAGGCAGAGCAGTGATTAGCAAGGTGCAGAAAATCTAGAAGAGAGCGAGTGCTGAGAGCTTGTTAGTCAATTAATTATGTGCAGCTATACAATCCCTAGTGCTTGTTAGTAAGTTAGTACTATAAACAATGTTAGTCTTGGTTAGTAAGTTTAACTAAAACAACAAACTGTTAGTATTGTTAGTAAAATAGAAAAGCAAGGTGAAGGAAGTAAATGAGATTGGAAGGAATGGTTGAAATGCCAGAAACCATGAAATCACCCGAAAGTGTGACACACAATACTGAGGCAGTGAGCGATCACATGACAAAAGGGGGAGACAAAGTGCAATGCATGGTATAACACAACACATAGACCGGAATAAAACTGCAGGAGTGGAATATGGCAGAAAATCCTGAATCAAACAGAAACAAACATGGCATGGAATCAAGACACGACAAAACATGAACAGAACAGAGCAGAATCATAACATCAATTGCATGCGGAAACCACATTAAGTTAATTACCCGTATTTACTCAAAATTGAAAGTTCACAAAAACAATTTCCAGAAGTTCGCAGTGCAGAGTTATTTCTAGTGAAGCACTGGTGAATGTATCCAGATTAGTCTGATCATACTGGATATCAATTAAATGAAATTTCATATGAAGTTCTTTCTGTGGAGTGGATAAACGTCAGCCTACACTCTCGTAAGGAGATATTATAATAAATACTTTTGTGACGTATTCATGTAGTTACAGGTTGAAATCGCTTCAGAATTGTTCGAACAGAAAAGGAAGGCAACAAACAGCAACATGATCCACAACAGCAACATGGGCACCCTACGGAACCCAAACAAACATAGACAGTGAAAGGAAAGCACCAAAATGGTTCAGGTCCTTGCCAGCTCCCTTATCCCTCTAGCACCCTATATAGGATCCCACGCTAGAAATCTGGGTGTGATTATTGTTGGTGCGTTTAAATTAGGCAAACAAGTCAGCTCAGAGGTCGAGTCTTTTTTCAGCTGAGGCTTGTAGCCAAAGTTAAATCTTATCTAAGCCAGAAAGATCTTTAAAAGGTGATCCATGCTTTGATTACGTCTTGCTTAGATTATTGCAACTCCCTGTACATCGGCATTGACCGATCACATCTTTACCGTCTGCAGCTTGTGCAGAATGCAGCAGGTCGTCTCCTCACTGCGACTAAGAAACGTGAGCAAATTACTCCGGTGCTCTCTTCCCTTCACTGGCTTCCGGTTAGGAACGGGATTGATTTTAAGATTCTTTTATTTGTTTTTAAGTCTCTGAATGGGCTGGCCCCGGAATACCTGCCTGACCTTATTCAATTACATCAGCCTTCCAGAGCCTTTAGGTCAGCAAATCAGATGGTCTTGGAGAGTCCTCGATCCATCTTAAAAACTAGAGGTGATCGAGCCTTCACAGTTGCAGCTTCCACTCTCTGGAATGCATTACCTTGCACTGTGCAGACTGTGAATAGACTCTCCACTTTTAAAACACTCCATTAGCCGCACTGGTTTACATTTGCCTTTGGCTGAGTATAGCCACCTCTATTCAGTCTTTTATCTGTTATATTACATTGTATTATTGTTTCTGTTTTTACTGCTTTTTATTGCTTTTATTGTTTGTATTGCTCTTATTGTTTTCACTCTTTTTGCCTTCTGTTGTCAAGCACTTTGGCCATTGGCTGTTTTTAAATGTGCTATATAAATAACATTGACATAAATAACTGACATTGAAATTGACATTTAATAAGATGACTGACATGTATAACCAATAAAACAAACACAAATGAGCAGTTATTCAACAACTGAAACTGTAAATTGTGTGTTCTAGGCATTGTGAGTAATGCGCAAAGACAAACCCCAGGCAAAACTAAACATGTTAAGTTATTTTTGCTTAACATGATCAATCGCATTGTATATTTCAGCTGATTATTTCAAACAACTGATTTAGTGATGGCGCCATTTTTCACAAAACATGAAAAACGAAGTAATGACAACTCAAAAGTTTAATCAGAAACAAAATCTGTGTTTACAGTAAATAATAACTCATAGAAGTGTGGCGAGTCGTAGAAAGGTGTACAAAATCAAAAAAAACTAGCGTACTCAATCACCTGTTTTAAATAATCATAGGCTTCTGACTGATAATCAACTGTTTGTCTCCTCACAATGGAGAAATAAAGGCATTCATTGTGTTATGGCCCCAATTTGTTCTTACATTTATGACAGCAAGGGATGACAGACACAATTTTAAAACTTAAACACATTTAATTGAACAAACACCTTTAACTAATCTACTATCTACTCTACTGACCAATATTGATAAATACAAGAACAAAAATATTTACAGTCCCTTTGGTGGGGTTGCTTGGTGATGTCCAGGGTGAGGGCAATACTCCAACACAGGCAAAAATCCACAAAAGCTTCACAGGTCATAAAAAGAGTGACAGTACTGGTCAAATGTATCCTTCTGCTTGCAATTTCTCCTACTCCTCCACTCCCTCAATTTTCCTCCTTATATACTCTTTTGCAGACCCCTCCCACATTTAGACCTCTTTTTTTTTTTACTCTCTGGGACTTGTCCCAGACATGCCCAAGACATGCCCAAACCTAACTCCAGTCTGGGCTTAACACAAGAAAGGTCAATACTGCCATCTAGTGGCTTCTATTCGCATTACAATTGCTAATCTGTTTTTAATGAAAACGGCCTTCGATCATTCCAGGACCTACAATTACAATGTGACCTGATCTGGCAAAATGAGTCATAATGACCCAGATATCAAAATTGAGATTTTTGTACCAATGAAAAGATGAGACATTTGGCTCTGAATTCGTAGACCAGGCACAGGCGTGGCAAATGGAGGGAGAGCCGTGCCAACAGGGTGTGTCCAGGCGTATGTTGCAATGTCGTGCCCGGTGCAGCCTGGCGCAAGTACTCCTCTGTTCCACCTCGGTCCCTCCTGCCGGCGCAAGTGGCAAAGAAGGAGGAGAGAAGGCGTGTTTGGGTATAACACAGTCGAGTCAAATCTTCACCAATCAAATGAACTCCTCTCCTCACCTTTAATGTGTTCAAATAAAGAAGTCTCTGACATATATCTGCATGATGCGTTGATGTTGCATTTTACTTTGCTGCTTCAGGCATGTTTTCTGCACCGCTTACGTCTAAATTAAGCATTTCGAATATGAGTTAGCTGGCTATCTAGGGCATTCGCGAAATGTTACCATTAGCGAACTTATGTACATGGAATTTCAAAACGAAACTACGTCAGATCATTCAAACTTATGAAGTTGGAATGAAATACGACGGTTGCTCATTTATTTCTTCTGCATCATTCGGAAGAGAAACGATGGATAGTGTGTTCCTAGCATTTCACCCTGTTGCTGCTTAAAATTTTGGGATTAAGATGCATGGACAAGAATACACATAATACGTTACACATTTGTTTTCAATTTGTGATCTTAACTCAGTACGAGATCGTAGAAATCAAGCTGCATTCCTTTCCCCCACCAAAAACGATAAAACCTAAGTGACAATAGTATTAAGCTGCTTGCACACTGGACGCGAAACAAATTTTTCGCACGACAGATTACATTCAAAATCAACACAAAGCCTTTGCATTGACTTTGGCCGCGTTTTCCAGTTAAGAGCGTTCTTAAGGAGTTAAGGCTCCATAGAACAGTTCAGCTAAAAGGGAGCCTGAAGATAAGTGTTTCTCAGATGCGTTCTTAGTGCCCTTCTTAACTGCCTTCTTGACTGGAGCTCAATTGATCAATCGATGTCAGAGTAACGGAGTGTTCCACACACAAATGAAGTTTTGATGTAGGAAGTGATGTATAATGTTAAAAATTAACATACGTAATGCCACTGTGTACGCAGCAAAATGTCTGAAAACAACTGGATGCAAAAAGACCAATACAGCTAAGAACTTAGAAAAGAATAAAAACATAAAATCATTACATGTGTGAAATCATGTGGTTAAACCTTATTCAACTTAATTTGAGACATGCAGCTCAAGTTGCTCTATAGTATATAGAGCCATAGCGATATATATAATAGAACCAGAGAGAACGAGGAAGCACCTTTGCTTCAGCCTGTTTGCATGTTAGCTTCCTGCCTCCGCGTTTCCCACTGGAGGCAATTTTGTGGCCAAAGATGTGGCAGCTCCATAGACACCAACTGAAAAGTGTGCATTTTTTTTCTTGCCAAATAACGCGAAAACAAAAGCAAATGTTTGATGTTTTCAAGAGGGCCTGTAAAATAAGAACTGATACTGAGAGCTTGATGACAGCTCATGTACAAGTTTGGTTGTCCAGCTGTTGTTCTGACTGCACCAGTTTAACGAGAAGAATGAAAAGTGCGTGTGCATTCCGCATTAACAGCGTTGTTCGGTCATTTCCCCTCGAGAACATTCGCCAATCCGCACAGACGAAACATTTTCTTGACAATTTATGCCGTGTTATCAGATTGGCAATCTTATGAAATGGTGTCGGAAATAAGCATCCGTGGAACGCCATTTTTATTGATGACGTCGGTCAATTCCGTACTTTATCGGCAGAAGTAGCTAACCTGGCATCTCCCATTGAAAGTAATAGGGGTGGGACTTCCTCACTCTCTCCAGTTCTATTATTTTTGGACTATGAAATTTTAGGAGATGATTTTTGAGTACCTTTTCTGTGAAATAAGCTAAAAAAAGAAAAGGCGATATTTCCAGTGTTTTTTTTAATGCAAGCTGTCCATATTTCAAAATAGAAAGTTGCAACTTCCGACTCATTTCGCCAGATCGGGTCACAGCTGATCTTCCAGGCTCTTTGTTTTTCAATATGCATGCTGTTGGGCTCACACGGAGGAAAACTTTCATATGTGAGGAATTTAAAAATAGAGGATTTCCCATGACCACTTGCTGCCTGTTCGGCCCTCCCGCCAGTTGGCCAGGCAGTGGTCAACCAGTTTATCACTCTCTTTGGAATCTTGGCTCTTGACTCTCTCTTTTGGTTCTGACCCCCCCAGTGAGGCTCCTGGACCCCTGGGGACTGCTCAGGTTTGGGAAATCCTCCCCCACCTCTTGACCTCTCTCTCCAGAAACGCTCTTGCATCTTCCAGGATCGGATCCTCCACCAAGCTGCAACCACAAAACCTCCATCCTCTGCAAAGGACTGGTAACAACTGGGCATTCAAACCTTCTTTAAGAATGACCAACTGTGTGTATTTGTAGTATGATAGTTGCTGTGATTGTTTTTAGGATTGTGTTTTAGTTAGTTCAGGATGGTATTCATGTGTAGCAGACAGGATCTTGCATGCAAATAACCTGTATACTAACACGGCACCTTTTCTGTGCAAAACACACACACACACACACACACACACACACACACACACACACATTGCTTATTTTTAATGTAATACATACATAAACAGAACATTGAGCTTTTTAAGTAATTTAAACTGACTTTAAACTTTTCTTTTTAACAAAGACTTGGTCTTGTTACAGTGGGGTTTCCCTCCTCTACTTCCACATGGTCAATAAAGCACCCCCACTCACACCTTTAATCACCCTTTGTTCTCTCTCACCCACACACACACACGTACACACACACACACACACACACACACACACCTCCCTCATTGTGTATATAGTGTTTAGTGTAGTCTACATTGTGTGTTTTATTTGTTTAATTTAAATAGTTATTCTTCAAAGACATATGCTGTGGTTATTTATGTTGTACAAGAGTGAATGAACTTGCCAGCCTCTTCTATGTTGAACTCCAAATCCTTCAACCTAACTATTAATCAGGAAATTTGGTGATAATTATTAATTCAATTGTTATGGGGTGGTCTATGATATCCAGTGCAATGCTAAGAAGAGTGTTGTATTGATATGCAGGGCTAAAGAGCATAAAGATTTGTGTTTCCCTAATTTTTATCTGTCTGGGCATTCGCTGAACATTTTAAAGAAAACAAAGTATTTAGGTCACTACATCTGCGATAACATGAATGATGCTAACGACATTCACAGACAGTATCGAATGTTGTATTCTCTAGCAAACATGCTGATCAGAAAATTTCACATGTGCTCTGAAAATATTAAAATAAGGCTCTTCCAGACATATTGCACACCCCTGTGTACATGTACACTATCTAAAAAAGCAAGCATGCAGAGGTTACAGATGGCTTATAATGACTGCTTTAGGATTCTGCTCAAGAGACCAAGGAGCACCAATGCTGGTGACCTGTTCTGCAAGGCAGGGGTCAGCACCCACACGGCACTACTGAGGTTTTTAATGTAGAAGTTTATTTGCAGATTGAATCTGTCTCAGAATAACATTGTCATGCTGCTAGTGAATCCCAACTACAGTAATGTGAGATACCAGTCACCTCTCTGGAAACATTGATACAAGTGCCTTTTATGAAACATTCTTACTGTTATGATCCTGATCTGCCTGACCATGTTTTGGATATGATTCTGTCTTGTTTGCCATGTTTTGTAATGATTCTGCTCTGTTCTGTTCATGTTCTTTTCATGTTTTGTCGTGCCTTGATTCCATGCCATGTTTTCTTTCTGTTTGATTCTGTTTTTTCTGCCATATTCCACTCCTGCAGTTATATTCCGGTCCATGTCTTGTGTCTTACCATGCATTGCACTTTGTCTCCCCCTGTCTGGTCTTTTGTCATGTGATCGCTCACTGCCCCAATATTGTGTGCCACACTTTCAGGTGATTTCATGGTTTCTGGGATTTCAACCATTCCTTCCAATCTCGTTTACTTCCTTCACCTTGCTTTTCTATATTACTAACAATACTAAGAGTTTGTTATTTTAGTTAAACTTACTAACCAACATTAAGATTGTTTATAGTACTAACTTACTAACAAGCACTATGGATTGTATAGCTGCACATTATTAATTGACTAACAAGCTCTCAGCACTCGCTCTGCTCTAGTCTCCGCCCCTTGCCTTCACTCAATTTACTTTGCTGTGCTTCAGCAGATTTTCTGCACCTCGCTAATCACTGTTCTGCCTCTCACTCTGTGCACGGTAGAACTCCCTAACCAGAGCCGAATGTTTGTCAATAGTCTGTCTCTGTGATCCCTGCCCGTGTTTTGGCTTTTTGCCAATTTCCTGTAATTAGTTATTTCTTGTAATTGTAATTAGTAACTTCATGTTCATTCCTTTGTAATTAGTCTGATCCAGTTCACCTGTTTCCCTTGTAGCATGTGACTTCCCGTTGTCTATTTAAACAGTCTTTTCACAGCCAGCTCCTTGTCAGAATGTTTCCCTTGGTTTGCCTGTGCTACGCCTGTTTTCACCTTATATTCTTTGTGATTCACTTTTGACTGGACCATCCCTGTTTTACGATTTTGGCTCTGTTTTGGATTTCTGTCTGCATCTGTGTATCAAACCCTTTTTTGCCCGACCACGAGTATTGTGTTTGCTGCCCTAGTTACGACTTGGATTTTGCCCTTTGGATTTTGATTTTTGGATTGTGGACTCTGTACCGTTGCCTCCTGCTCTGCGGGTGTTCGCCCCCTTCCATAATAAAATCCAATTTTACTGCACTGCTTGGTCCTCGCGTCTGGTTCCAGATTGCTACCTCACACTTGTCTTGTATGTGCTTCACAGTGGTAAAAACAAAGAGGTAAAACATATAAAACAATAAAAACACAATTATCAATATAACAATAAACAAACACTGTGCAACAGACAGAGATTTGCTCATTCAAAGGCTTGTCTAATAAGATGTGTCTTTAGCCGACTCTTAAAAATGTCCACTGAATGAGAGGCTTGCAGGTCCAAGAGGAGTGCGTTCCACAGTTTTGGGGCCACTGTTTGGAAGGCATGATCTCCTTTGGTTTTTAACTTCGTACGAGGAACGACCAGGAGGCCCTGGTTGGAGGACCTACATCATACATCTGGAGGAGGTCACTGATATAAGCGGGCGCCTCGCCATGCAGAGCCTCATAAGCAACAGAACCTTGTAATGGATTCTGAAAGCCACGGGGAGCCAGTGTAGCAAGAACAAGATAGGCGTGATGTGACAGTATTTCTGCGACAGGGTTAACAGCCTAGCTGCAGCACTTTGAGCAAGTTGAAGACGGTCCAAGGATGATTTGCTCAGGCAGGTGAAAAGTCAGTTACAGCCTGGATGATATGAAGGCATGGACATCTAAGTCCAGTTCTGAGTGAGATACAATAGATCTGAGTTTGGCCATGTGTCTGAGGTGGAAAAAAAACAGGTACGGGTCAAAGAAAATGTGCTTATCTAAGTGCATGGATTAGTCGAAAATGACACCGAGATTTCTTAGGCTACATCTAACGTTACCACTTAAAGACTTCATGTGATTAACAACCTTGGAAACGATAGAATCGGCAGCTACTACGAGAACTTTTTCTTGCATTGAGTTGCAGGAAATTACAGGCCATCCAGTCATTGATAGTGGACAGAAATTCATGTAGAATGAAAAAAAAAAAAAAAAAAAAGTCAACAATCTTGTCAGGTTTAAATCACAGATATAATTGGATATCGTCTGCGTAGCAATGATATATTTCCTTAAAATTGCTGATCTGGAGGCCTTCATCAGGTTAATGGTCACACGACTGAAACGTTGTTCTCAATAAAGTTTTCTTTGCAGAGAAGACAGTGTGCAGGAGTTTTTTCATTTTGATTTTTCCGACCTTTGGTCCTCTCCTACGCACCTGTCAACCTACTAGGTGGGCAAAAGCCTTCCTAACGTATATTTTACAGAGAAGGGTCAGAAGTAAAAGGACCAACAGCCACAGAGAAACTTCTCTCAGTGAGATAGGATGCAAACCAACTCAGGGCACTCCCAGATACACCCACCCACTCCCTCAGCCAGTCCAGCATGATGCGATGGTCAACAGTGTCGAATGCTGCACTAAGATCTAAAACAGAGGTGGGCAGCGAGGGCCGTATCTGTCCCTGGTTTTCACACCAACGTCTGGTCTTTAATTAGTTGATTGTCTCAATTAGCCAAACCATTTATGAAATCTTATTTTTCAGGCGCATTTCTTTACATTATCATGAAACTAAAAAGACTTTGTCTTGTCTCCCTTTATAAAACATTTTCCTTTGATCGAATCATTGCGAAGATCTATATTTGTGCATGCAATCAACTCAATTAGTCAGGGTAATTGGTAGGAATAAAAACCTGCATACACACTGGCCCTCCAGGACCGTGATTGCCCACCCCTGATCTAAAAGCACCAGAATGGAGCACTGACCTGTATCTGAAGCCATTTGTGAGGAATCGATCTGGAACCAAATGAGAGGACACGGGATAGCAAAAAAAAAAAAAAAAAGTGCTTTATTGAATAAGGGGGATAACCCCCGCAGAGAGAAAGGCAACAGTACAGAGTCCGTAATCCAAAGCTCGAATTCCAATGGGACTGAGCAGAGTTAGTTACCAGGGCACCAATCACAAAAAATCGTAGTCAGACCAAACAGATCCGGAACACTAGCGTAGGTTTAAGGGAGAAGCAAACTCAAGCCGAAGGACAGTCCGAATCCTAATACAGGGCAGCAATCCTCAAAATCAAGGTCGGGCAGAAAAAGGAAAAAAATACACAGATGCAACAAAATCCAAAAGGGCAAACCAAGAATCAGAAGTCGGGCAATCCAGTCAGAAAGATAAATCACAATGAGTCAAGGCGGAAACAAACGTGGCACAAGAAAGTTATGATCTGACATGGAAGTACAAGTGAAGACACCTTAAATACACATCCGGGGTGAACACATGACAAGGGAGAACAGGTGCGATCAATGAAACAATAATCAGGATTGACACATGAGGAATAATCTAATTACATGAATTAGGCAAATGCTAAAACGCAGACAGGGATCACAAGACTGTCCTATGAACAAACAACAGCTCCGGTTAAGGAGTCCTAAAAGTGCACAGTCTAAAGAAAAGGAAAGCATGAGATACAAGTGGAAATTCACAGAAGCTGCAACAGAGATAGGTGAGAGGGCGGAGATTAGAATTGGGCGATTGTTAGTCAACTGAGATTGTTAGTCAATTAGTATGTGCAGCTATACAATCCCGAGTGCACGTCAGTGAGTTAGGAATAATATACAATGTTAATACTGGTTAGTAATCTAGCGAAAACAACAAACTGTTAGCATTGGTTAGTAGATAGTAAAAGAGAGGGGAAGGAAGCACACGAGATAATGAAGGAAGATTGAAAACCCAGAAACCAATAAATCACCCGAATGAGTGGCACGCAAGACTAGGGACTGTGAGCAAAGACCTACACAAGACAAGATGGGGTAGATGTAGTGCAAAGCATGGCATGACAGAAATAAACAAGGCGAGAGAATGAAAACATGGCATGATAAACTATGACAGGAAAATAATAAAAACATGAAATCTAACTACCAAAACACAATACGCAGAATAGTCATAATAACAGGCAGTGGTCACTAAGCACAGAAAATCAATAAATATGGCATGGCCAGGTACAAAACTTAAACATGGCATGAAACAGGAACCTAACACCATTGTTGTGCTATTGTTTTCTTTTTACTGAAGACGGGTGTGCCCCGAGGTATTATTACATTATTATTTTTTTGAAAGTCAAATTAATAATATGATTTGGCAAACTGCCTCAGCGAAGGTGCCACCATTTGACCAATTACCCCGTCATTGCTGACCCGTGTGAGGAATTACACCAACAATGGTGTAATGGTGCCAGTCTGATGTGATTCATTGTGTATCTAATTTTAAAATTCTTTTAAATCAGACAAGAAGGTGTAGTTCTGCATTTTTCCTTGGACATGTTTCAATGGGAACTCCCATCTTCCTAAGGTGTCATGATGGTATTGTGCCGTCTAATCAGCCATTGTTACTGAGGCGTGACCATCCTGCCAGTTTTGACGGGTCGGTCACACCTCCTGCTGTCAGTTTGCCTCTTTAGAACTGCACTTCACGTGTGAGACAGCATGTACGCCCCCTCGTCCCAGTTCATCGTCCTTTGGGCTCACTTCCGGATTTCTATCGCCTCCATGATCCAACGTTGGTGGCAGTTTTCCTCAGTGCGTATAACTTTGACCTCTTTCCAAGTCCATAATATGGTTTTCCCTCTTCCAAAGGTCCATAATGGCTGATTTTAGGTTCTCTTGTGCCTTGTCTTTCATTGATCTTGTCTGTCTCATCTCCGTTTCTTTTTAGCATTCTGTTTTGTGTTCTTTTTTCTGTGTACTGAAACATCTACCTGTTTCTCCAATATGAGTTTTGTCGCAACAGTGGCACGGTGTTTCATATGACATTGCATTTATTGTCCTGTCGAATTTTTTTCTTTTGGATGCACTAAAAGCTGTCTCAACGTGGTGTGTGATCGGACTGGTGTGTTGATGTGGTATTTTTCATGACCCTTTGTACGCGTTCGGTGATACCCCCGATGTACGGTAATGCCCCGCAAAAAATGTGCTATAGGAATCCTATTGAACAGTTCAATAGAATTCTATAGAACTTTAGTACCTCGAGTCCTATAGAAAGCAAGTTCTAGAGGAAACAGTTCCATAGAAAATCTCTATAGAACAGCTCTTTTAGAACTTATTTTTCTAATTTGGCATCTTCAATCCCACCCGAATCTGGAAGGCAACCATGTTATATTTGTAAAACCCCACACAGCTCGACCAATGACGGAGGAGCCAGGGGCGAAGGTTTACGCGTGTAGATCCAGCTGTTATGAGGCAATGGAACGTGTCAATTAAATCTTTTATGCCTGTGTCCCGCCTTGGACCCAGTTTGAGACTTACCTGAGGTGTTCTCAATAGTTCTCCATTCGAAAACGGGGCTATGCCGAAATCACGGAATCATCTAACTTAATGTCGGGCTGTGAATAATCCCAGGTGCACATTGGGACACACGCAGCAACTGAAAACGTTAGATTTATCAGTTATTTAAGCAAACTAAGCATAACGATTACAATGTTACTCTCGCTTCAAATCTGACTCCATAATAAATTAAGTGTACAAAATTTTGTTATATCCTCGTTTAAATATCTGACTCCAAACTAGAATTTGAATTGATAATTTAGGGAACACCTGCGTGGACTTCGGGGAGATTATACCCGGACTCATAAATGCAAGCCTGCGTCACTAAGATATATACCCCCGGGTTTTTATTACTATTTCGGCTGCTTAGGTTCGTCGGTAATACCAGAGGATTAAAAGTCAGTCAGCACTATAAGAGCATCTTTTGGCTTGAATTATAGCGAACCCAGATTCAATCCGCCCATGGACTCTTTCATAGGAATTTTAACAAATAACCGACTTTTCTTCCATGGGTCTTCTTCAGGCTAAAACCTCCCAGAGTCGGCAAACATGAATCCTTATGGTGGTAGATCCTGGCTGCCTATCTAACTTGATTAAAACCGATGCTCATCCTAAAGCCGCTGATCAGTCAGTCCTTAGTTGAGCATACCCCTATGTCATCCGGCGTCACGTATCTTAAAAAGAAGGTACAAGAGTTAAGAGCCACTCAAGTTTAAAGAAATAACAATAGTTTATTCACCAGGTAGGCAAGAGCTTAAATCTAGCAAATCAACATTACCCCAATTACAAGTTACACAAAGTTCAGAAAATGAGAGAAAAGTCACACCTGGCGAAAAGGCTACATACAAATGGTCGTGCAGAAGTCCGAATTACGCAACCATTAAACGAAGAATATGCACGGACCAATGTATAGGAAGTCGGATACGATCTTCCCAGACTAGGTCGTCTCTCTCAGATTTAAGGTTGGTGGCGCCTTTGATCAGGCCGCACAGATGGCCCAAATCGGAATTTAGACTCCCCCCTCCGGAGGAAATAAGAAAACATTTATTATTCAAAGGAGATAATAAAAGTTCTTAGATCAGTGCCAGGACCCTAAGAGACCGACCTCAGGGAGGGGTCGCAAAGCACTTCTGCAAAGGGGGAGAGATGAGTGTAAATACCTCAAGAGATACCTCTGGTTAAGGACAAATCATTGCTAAGGAACAGAAACTATGTTTCCTTGAAATATAGTGGGTATGAAATACAACTCATTCAACTCCTTGAATTTAGCTGAAGAGATGCATAGCAAACACGATTACATACAGAATTATGATGATATAATTATTATGAATTTCCTTCCCAACAGACCCATTCCCCATGAGATTCACATCACTATTACCCCAGGTATAATACAGTAATTCAGTGATGATATGAGGGCAGTTAAAACAGTGTAACAGTGGGTTTTGTGTAAATTGAAACTCTTAAATCAGAACAGTTACAGTGATAAAATTAAAAGGTGCGGTGACAGTGTGTCCAGAAGAGGTCACTATGGCACTAATAGGGCAGAGAGCACAGGTCACACCCTGCTGTGAGAGAAATTCCTTGCAGCAATCAAGCCATGTGCTCCCTTCCCCATCTTTGATGTGCTCAATCACCCATGTTGAAGTGTCCAGTTCCAGGCCCCCTTATCTCAGTGGTAGAATTGGGGGTGCAGCTGAGGATGTTTGGACCCTGATAACTTTTACTGCCCCACTGTTCCCAGCCATGCCTGACTGGAGACGAGGCCAGCTGAGGTGGAAGTATAGGTTTTTATGCCTTTATTATGCCACTATGTTAAGAACAGAGGGCAGCAGGCACTGTCCATGTTATCTCCTGGCCTCTCTCTTACATATTAATCCTTCCCGGCAAACCCTTCCCAATTTGCATTCCTGTAGTGCAATGGCCAACTGCGCGCAACTCTGACCTGGGCTGAAACCTGGACACTTCTATCCCGCAACACGGTGCTTTAACCGAGTGAGCTAGCCAGCAACTGGGAACATGCTGATGATACTTGATCCTGATCTACTTACTTGATCCTAAATTGCATTTGAATTGAATTGAATTTCAAGGAACTGAATGCCTTTGCTGAAAAG
Source organism: Gymnothorax reevesii (assembly GCA_029721435.1). Lineage (NCBI taxonomy): Eukaryota > Metazoa > Chordata > Actinopteri > Anguilliformes > Muraenidae > Gymnothorax > Gymnothorax reevesii. Next base: position 56,514,294 of record CM056588.1, read on the forward strand.
GAATGCCATGTCAGTTATCCTGTTAGGGGACTATGATACATGTATAAAGATGGTGGGAATAAGTCTTAGCAGACCTCAAATTGTATTCAAATTAATTCTAAATCTGCATATAATCTGCATTCACTTGCATGTAAATGGAAAGGAATAATTTGATAGAAGCAAAAGAGGAACATAAGTTTTCCATTATGGCATAATAAAGTTGTAATGCCATACATTTATATTTTTGAATGGCTGCCGGGGAATTGGAAAGAGGTCTTCATATACCGTAACTGAAATACTGCTAAGTTGTGCAGTCAGTCAGTCAGTCAATCAATCGTCTGATCAGAGAATCAATGAGTTGGTTTGTGCCTGGTACCCCATGTGCTTAACCCTCTCCAGGCTCATGTTGCAAATTTGCAACAATAAATCAATTGATGACTGATTATAAAATATAAAGGCCAGATGGGAAATGGTTTGATAAAGTTACCCCTCCAGCTCAGTATTGCAAAAATACACCATTACTTCCACCTGCAGCCGCTAGTGTATGAGAACTAGTCTCCATGAATGAAAGATTTTTCATATCTCAAAATAATAAATTGGGCTGGAGAGGGTTAAGCACACCTTTAAGTTAAAAGGGACAAGATGGCCTTGCGACTTCAGTATAGTGGATATCACTGCATATTGCACATTTTCCTACCATTAGTCAGGTCTCTCACTTCTAGAACCTGGGTGCACATACGATCCTTAGACAGAGCATTGCAAGGAGTCATCAGACTTATTTTTATTTAACCCTTATTTAAGATGTTTTTCCCATTAAGCTTTTGTTCTATTAGAAGGTCCATCAAGGTCCTATAGAACTGGTTTTTCAACTAGGGTGCTCTATAGGAAGGTCTTATAGAACAGCAATAATATTATAGGACTTTCTTTTCCAAAGAGGTGCTCTATAGGTTTCTAGAAAATTCCTATAGAACACACGGAAAATCCTGTAGAACATGCTGTTCTACTAAAATCTTCTATAGAGTTCCATTGATATTCTATAAAATTCTATGGAAGTCCTGTAGAACATTTTTTGCTGGGTGTGACTGCGCCTCTGTTGTCTGTGCTGTTAGCACGTTTCTTTTCGCGACCCTGTGTGTTGTCTTTGTTTTTATTTTTAACTTACCGCATTCCCCGTTCTTTGGCCCATTTTGGATATTGGCAATTATTAGTGCCTCCTGTACGTGTTTTTCCTCTTGTCTGTTGTCCTCTTCCTCGGTGACTATGTTGGCGCGTTCGTATAGGGTTCTCACCACTGACAAATTTGTGTGTAGTGGGGTGTTCTGATGTCCATAATAAATATTGATCTGTATGCATAGGTTTCCTGTGGATTTCTATCTTTATAGCCCCATCGTCTGTGTGATGTATGTTTATGTCTAGGGAAGCCATGGATTTCTCTGATTATTCCTCGTGTGTGAATTTTATTTCCTCTGTATTGTCTATGATGTTTAAGTGATCCATGAGCTCCTGTGTGTGTCCCGCCTTTACCTTTTCCAGAATGTCATCTACGTATCGCTTCCACAATGTTAATTGGCATTGTTTAGGCGTGTCATAGTTTGTGTACTCTGTGTTTGGAGCAGGGCGTTCGTTGTGTCTTTCATCAGGGACGACATTGAATTCCTTACACCAGCTGGTTGATTGAAGATGGGCGGCACCTGTTTCTGGTTCTATCCAAGCCGGAGGTTCGCCGCGCCTCTTTGCGTGAGTGTCTGATCTTTTGAGTTCACACGAGCCAGGAAAGGTTTACTCTAGTGTTTAGCAAACTATTTCACAGTTATTTTTTACAGTATTCTAAGGAATTTCTTTCTTAAGTTTCTTTCTTGTTTCCTCTCCTTTATTTGCACCGGTATTTGGTGCCTCAGGAGTTTACTCATCCATTTGGACGGATTTATTTGTGAAGCGTCTGGCTTTGTTCTGCTCTTGTGTTTTTACTCTCCTGCAGCAGTTTATCTCCTCGCTCAGCCCTGTACCCTGGCAAGTCACTGAATTTGGTTTCATTACTTCCACCACCATTACGGCACACTCAAGCCAGTCACGGAGAGTCCAGCAGCTACGCTGCTAGACCAGCTGGTTGCTAATCAACAAACTATTCTCGCTGGTCACAGCAAAGGGCTCGTTAGTTTAAATCAACAGCAAACTGAGTTGGCTGATTGTATGCGTGTTCAGGAAGGGGCATTGAAAAGGCAGGAGAATATTTTGTTAAGTCTTACGGAAAGTATCAGGGCTTTAACAGTTCAAGTCACACAAAACGTACTATAAGTACAATCCATTCAAATCCCCCATGAGCCCAAGTTGCAGCTACGGCCCCGTTATGAAGGGGAACCCGGAAAATGTAAGGATTTCCTTTTTCAGTGCCAGATATTGTTTTAATCACAACCTTCGCGATTTACCAATGAAGAATCGCAAGTCTCTTTCATCCTGTCTTAACTATCTGGCACTGCTCTCTCTGGGGGGGGGGGGGGGCCTCTTATTCGATCCTGGTCGCCTGTTTTGAGTTCAGCAGGCAGCCTGATGAAAGAAATTATTTCAGTCTTTGACCATGACGTGTCTGGTCAAGATGCCGCTGCTCACTTAATACATGTACGCCAAGGGAGCGAGAGCGTGTCTGGGTTTTCTATTTCATTTCGTTCTCTGGCCACAGGTTCGCGGTGGCTGGAAGCCCTGATTATGACATTATTTATTCATGCATTATCTGAAGCAGTCAAACATGCTCTGGCAACCTTAGAACATTCTGTTTCTTTAGATCCTGTGGTTCGTTCAGCAGTTAAAATTGATAACCGCGTTCGTGAGCGCAACAGAGAGAGACAAGCGATGCAGCCTCCACCAGGCAAATGTTCGGGTGCTACTCCAGATTTGCACATAGCCCCAGCTCTGCCCATAGAAAAGCCCCGTTGCAGTGAGCCTATGCAGGTGGACAGATCATTTGTTTGCCAGGCTCGTGATCCTGAACGATAGCATATAATCTGTTTTAAGTGCAAAAAAACGGGACATATCTGACCACACTGCCCTGAGCGTAAGGGAAACAGGAAGTCTTTCTAGTGGAATGGGGGGTGATAGAGGGACAGACTCAATCTCCCATTCGCACTTTTATTTCAGTGCAGTTGATGATTAAGGATCAGAAAATATCTGTTGAAGCATTTTTGGACTGGGGGGGGGGGGGGGGGGGGGGGCGTGGATTGTTTTGTGGATGCTGGTTGGGCTAGAAAGCATTCCTTACCTATCCGTTCTCTTATACACTCTCGTGCTATTATGGCTTTGGATGGTCGTCCATTGGGAACTGGTCTTGTCACTGCGGTCACTGATTTTATGATTATGCCCATCCAGTTTGGTGGTCACTCCGAGAGGGTTCCATTTTTTTCTCATCAATTCTCCGAGTTATCCCATTGTTTTGGGTCATGCTTGGTGGGTCAAGCATAGGCCACACGTTTTTTGGGGCAGCCATAACAGTCTCTTTATTCAATGGGGTTCTAATTGTAAGGCTCACTGTAGCCAGACTAGTGCATGTCGCCACATACGCCAATATCTGGGGGAGACGGATGCCTGGAGTGACGCCGAGGAGAGCATCTTTCTTCTTCCGCCTACTGAGGAGAACAGTCGCACCCTTTCTCTGCTCCTGCCTGAGTCTTCTTTCTTTGTCCTGTTTTGTCCTGTTACCCCCTCTGTTTTCCTTTTTTGGACCCTCTGTCTGCTTCTGAGGCTCTTCAAGTAAAAATGGAATTAATTAGCTGGTCCCTGAATGTGATTGACAGAATTTTTTCACCAAGGAGCGGAGCACCTGGCGAACCGCGCTGCTGCTGGCTACGTTCGGGTCGCGTGGTCGAGATGGTAAGTTCTTTGTCTGGCGGCACTGTCCCTTGAAGACTTGGAGGATGTTTACCTTTTTGGATTTATGGTGACAAGATTTCTCCTAATTGGCATGGAAGTTGCTTTGATCTACAGCAAAGTACGCGAGCAGGAGACGAGCAGGAGACGAGCGCCTCAGTGGAGTATCAGAGAATGGTGGGCTGCTCAAAAAGACTCTGGGATCATCTGCAGAAATGCATAGAAAGATGGAAGTTGTTTTGAATCAGTGTGGGGAGTATGTGCATTTGACTGTGAATTTAGGCAAGAGACAGGATGAGATGATGGGGGAATTTGTGGCCCTGAAGCATGAAGTACAAAATTTACAAAATGGATAGGGGATCAATCAAAATTGCTTGTTCCACCCGAAATTGAATAGAATTTGGCTCCCCCTCCTCCCCACCAGATGTGTATTATATCTGATGTCATCATTATGTGATGTAAATGTTTTCTGCAATTGCAACTTAATTTTCGAAGAAAAGTGAAGTTGGCGGCGCGACGCACTTTCTCTCCAAGTGTAAATCTCGTTGTTATTCTGTAACAATGACAATAAACTGAATCTGAATCTTAGCAAACCTGATTGTGATGATGGGGTGGAGGATAATTTGGAGTGTGATCCCCAATTTGACTTGCGGCAGCCGGAGGATGATTTATTTTCGGAGAATATTTCCGACTCCGAGTCAGTGGTTGAGGCTCCGGATCCCGAGGAGAGTTAGAGTTTGGGGGCTACTCTGAGTTTTAGTTTGCCTCCGAGGTTTTTAGCAAGCAACGGGCCTCTTCCTTGCCTCCGCATCGCGCGTATGACTGCACTATAAAGCTCTACCCCGGTACTATACCTCCTAGGGGTCCATTATAGTCGCTATCAGGTCCTGAGCGCATGGCCATGCAGGAGTATATTCAAGAGACACTGGCAAGCAGTTTCAATCGACCCTTGACATCTCCTGCCGGAACGGGATTTTACTTTGTAGGGAAGAAGGATGGAGGGCTGAGACCCTGTATCGATTATGGGGCTTGAACAACATTACTATTCAGAATCATTATCTGCTTTCCCTGATGAATTCTGCATTTGATCGACTCCAGGAGGTGTCATTTTTCACTAATTTAGTTTGAATTAAGGAGGGGGATGAGTGGAAAACAGCACTTAATGCCCATGAAGGGTACTAAGAATATCTGCTCATGCCGTTTAGATTGGCCAACGCCCCCTCGGTGTTCCAGTCACTTGTTAATGACGTGCTTCGAGAGATGTTGGAGAAATTCGTCTTTGTCTACCTTGACGAGATTTTGATTTTATCTTCAACTCTCCCGGAGCATAAACAACATGTTTGACAAGTGCTTGCGGCCCTCGTTGAAGCCAAGCTTTTTGTCAAGGCTGAGAAATGCCTTTTTCACGTTAAGACGGTGTCGTTTCTTGGTTTCAGTGTGTCGGCAGCGCTAGTCCGTATGGACCTGGACAAAGTAGTGGTGGTTATGGATTGGCCCCCTCTGTGAGAGGAATTTAGTCATAAATTGCTTATTTAGTTATGAAATGCTTATCCTTGAGTGACCTACATTGTGGCCTGCATCTGCGTAATTGTGTCAATGACAAATAAGCCCTTTAAAAATGTAATTTTTTAAATCTTTAAAAATGAATACAGAATACATTTATTTGAAGTTGGAAAAGTGTATTTAAAGTAGTTTTAATGGTTGCACAACATTTACAGGGTTTTAGTACAGTTTTAGACGGTATTTGCAATTTCACCAGCCAAAAAATGTCAGGTGGCGCAACAAAAAGTTTCTTGAAAAAAAAAACTGACTTCCCTCTTTTGTTTCTAAGTGATTTTTAGTAAGTATACCTGCGAGTGTCTACTCTGCCTAAAACATTACTATTTTGCAGTTGAGCTGGGTATTAAAAGTAACTTATGGATTCTTTATTGTAGGGGGTGGGTATTTTGGTTTTCCAACATCCTACTTTAGATTTAAAATGTGAATACTTTACAAATTTAAAAAGTATATTGTTGTGTAGAATGATTATTTACAGGTATATCTCAATTTCCAAACAACTGTTCACTTCAATCACCCATTTCTTGGTTGAAATTAGTAGTTTACCTGGTTGCACCACCTCACGATGTGGTAGCGCTGCCTGACAAGATTCATAATAACAACAGATATGTTAATTAATTGCATTTTTATTTCACATCATCAAAAATCCCTTGGGTCTATTCATGTCTTGGGTCTATTCAAGTATTGATTTGTAAATATAAAAACTTGTTTTGATTCTATTTTGTAAACCGTACTAAACAGATCAGAAACAACATTGTTTGGGCAACATTGCAGAACAAAAATGACATCTCACATTCAGTAGAAACTGAATGAAGCATTAATTGGTACAGATGAAAACTAGTTTTCATTTCATTCACGTAAACTGTACTAAACTGCTCAGAAACAACATTGCTTGGGCAACATTAGATGACATTACTTTTTTGCAAGATATCTTTCTCTTGCAGCTGCATCATTTTTAATGCGCTGCCTGCACGCTGCTTTTTCTTCGCTTGATAGTGGCATCTAAAATAAATGAAAGGGATATTTTAAAAATATAATAATAATAAATTATTATATAGTATATAGTATATAATACAACCCCAATTCCAAAATAGTTGGGACAAAGTGTAAATTGTGAATAAAATATAAATGCAATGACTTTCAGATCACATGAGCCAATATGTTATTTACAATAGAACATAGATAACATTTTTTAAATGTTGAAACGGAGGCATTTTACTTTTTTATCTATGAAATGAGCTTATTTCAAATTTTTTGGCGGCAGCAGGTCTCAAAAAAGTTGGGACACTGGCAGATGAGGGCAGGAAAAGCAATTAATATGCAAGAGAATCAGCTGAAAGAACATTTAGAAAGTTATTAAGTTATGTGGCATCAGGCGTGTAACATGATTGGCGATGAAAGGGATGTCTTGGAGAGGCCTGGTCTCTCAGAAGTAAAGATGGTCAGAGGCTCCCCAACCTGTGTAGGCTTACGTAAAAAAAATTGTGGAATACTTGAAAAACAATGTTCCTCAACTTCAAATTGCAAAGGCTTTGAAGGTCTCATCATCGACAGTGCATAACATCATCAAAAGATTCAGAGAAATTGGAAAAATCTCTGTGCATAAGAGACAAGGCCGAAAACCTTTACTGGATGTCTGATCTTCGGGCCTTCGGACGCTACTGCATCACAAGAAACCATCGTCTGTAAACACAGTCCGCCATACCATCCACAGATGCAACCTAAAACTCTATCATGCAAAAAAGAAGCCATTGTTAAGCACGATTCAGAACCGCCGCCGTGTTCTGTGGCCCAAGGCTCATTTAAAATGGACTGTAGCAAAGTGGGAAAGTGTCCTGTGGTCAGATGAGTTCAAATTTGACATTCTTATTGGAAATCATGGATCTTGTGTCCTCCAGGCTAAAGAGGAGAAAGACCATCCCTCCTGTTATCAGTGTTTAATTCAAAAGCCAGCATCTCTGATGGTATGGGGATGCATTAGTGCATATGGTGTGGGACACTTGCATGTTTTAAAAAGCACCATGAATGCTGAAAGGTATATAAAGGTTTTAGAGCAACATATGCTCCCCTACAGATGACATCTATTCCAGGGAAGGCCTTGTGTATGCAAAACCACATACTGCAGCTATTACAACGGCATGGCTTCATAGTACAAGAGTCCGTGTGCTGAACTGGCTTGCCTGCAGTCCTGATCGTCACCGATTGAGAACATTTGGCGCATAATTAAACGAAAAGGCCTTCAAATGAGACCCAAAACTCTCCAGCAGCTGGAAATCTGTATTAAACAAGAGTGGGATTGAATTCCAATTGCTAAACTCAAGAAACTTGTCTCCTCAATGCCCATACGCCTCCACTCTGTGTTAAAAAGAAGAAGGGATGCAAGACCATAGTAGACAGGCACCTGTCCCAACTTTTTTGAGACCTGTAGCAGCCATCAAATTTTAATTGAGCTCATTTTGTGGATAAAATTGTCAAATTTCTCAGTTTCAACATTTGCTATATTTTCTCTGTTCTACTGTGCATTGAATACCGGCTGGTGTTATTTGAAAGTCATTGTGTTTTGACTTTATTCACAATTTGCACTTTGTCCCAACTATTTCTGAATTGGGGTTGTACATTAATCAATTAAAATTTCTAAAAATCTGCCAGTGTTGGACAGCAGGCTGATTCTCAGTTGCAGTCCTTTGGCAAGATGTCCTGGAATCTGTAAAATGATAAAACAGCCATACCGCTATTCAATCTGCTCCGGTTACGTGACTAAAGCTAAGCAGGTGTGGGCTTGGTCAGTATTTAGGTGGGAGACCACCGAGGAAAACCAAGTTGCTGCTGGAAGAGGTGTTGGTGGCCAGTAGGTTGGGATCTTCCCTCTGGTGGAATAATCCCCAATGCTCCAGTGCAGTGACGGGGACACTGCACTGAAGGAGACGCCATCTTTCGGATGAGATGTTAAACCGAGGTCCTGACTCACTGTGGTCATTAAAGATCCTATGAGACTCTTGAATAAGAGTAGGGGGTTCCCCGGTGTCATGGCTAAAGTCCCAACCTGGCTCTTTCCACCTGCCGCTTTATCATAACGTGATCTAACTGGCTGTGCAACTTGTCCTCTCCCTCCCCACCTCTACTCCCAGGGCTCCCTTGAAAAAGAGATTTCAATCTCAACAGAACTTCCCTGGTTAAATAAAAAATAAAAGTCCACTTGTGTTCATGGACACTACTGAAATTATATTTTTGCCACTTTATACATAAAAATAAACTGTAAAGATTTTGGACAAATTTAGCAGATTATCAGAAAAATACGAGTACAACAGTATGTGACGTTAAAAAAAAAAAGTTTTCAAATGAATGATAAATTACTGCAACAGAAATAACAGACTTTTATTTTAATCGAATATCATGAATTTCAAGGCTTTACGACAGTATTACATTTGGAGAAATTTTCTAGAAGTGGAACAATACAAATGGCATTGTTGGTTTAACTGTCTAATCATTTGACTATACACAAATTTTTATGATACAGCTCACTGTACAGTTACCTGTAAGAGCTGTAAAAATCAAATCGAAGCTCAATACATGTTTATAAAGTATGATGATCTGTAGATTGTGAACAGAAATTAATATTTTTGATTTAAAGCAGACAACAACGAAGAAGAGATTTTTACACTGCAAAATACCACTCATCTCTCACTTATAAAGGCAGATATTTGATAACTTGTAGAATGTGTGATAATGAGCATTGAGTATAGTGTCTTAGAAGTCAGTTGAAGGAAGTGGTTGGTATTTGACTTTTGGCCTTTTCGTTGTATAAATCACCACTCCGCAGACAATGGCCACCACTAGCAGGAAGACCACAGCAATGAAAGCCAGATTCATGTTTGAGCCGATGTCTGAAGCTGAAAAAATTTGAAACAAAGGTTTTAGCGATTGATTTCCCTGAACATTTATCAAAGTTAATAAATGTCTCATACCGCAGTGGTACAATATTTATATTTCATAATACAGTGTATGTCTCCATCACGTCTGTCATAGGGTTTAAAGATGAATATTTTGTCCAAACTTATACTAAAATTCCCTAAAGTTTAATTGTGAACAGATCAAAAAACACAGCTGAAAACTGGAGGGCCACACATAATGATAAGCCTGCATGACATTTGCACTCAGGACTACAGTACCTTTGACATCTGTGGTCTTCTTCAAATACAAAGGACCTTGGGAAATGTAGTGTCTGTCCGTCTCTGTAGCAACAGCCCTGCGGTGATGATGATGTAAAACTGGCGCAGCTGTGGCATTGATACACCCTTGAGAACATCGGGTGGGGGTGCCTCCAGCCACACACAGGATCACTGTACAGCTAATGAAGACCTGGAATTCATCAGAAGGATAAGATGGCTGTGCATCCACAAAGCAGGCAAAATTACGCTCAATAAGGGCTGGAAGCTCAGTCACCAATTACCTCCTCATGTTGTCCAATGAATTGGAAAGCCTGAACTCCAAATTTGAAATCTGTAGTGTTACTGGGATAGATCACCACTGTGTCATCCACTGTGCAGCTGAGGAAATAAACCAGCCAAATTTATAGGTCTTTTCTGGGCTTAAAATAAGAAATATTCTCTTTTGCAATGTAGTAGATTTTTCGATCATCCCACAGTTGTAAATGGATTCTTACATTTACTCATACAGAAGCTGTAGTTGATATATTCATATTCATATCAACCTTGAAATACGAATTTTAATCCTAAAAGCACCCACCCTGTCAGTACATTCAAATGAACTGTGACTAATCTGCAGGAAATTCTGTGTGCTGTCTTTTATTTCTTCGTCCAATGTGCTCCTTTCCCCACCTCACTTGTTAGTCGTAACGACCTGAATTGCTCCCTCCTGATCCTTGTAGTACTCTACCTTATGTGTGCCTGGTGTGCTTATTGTTCTGCTTACGTCAGCTCTGTATTTTTTTTCCTGCTCCTATTGTCATGAATCAGAACACAGGAGCTAAATGCAGATCTCAGAGCAAACCCCGAAGGGCGACTATAATGAGCACAAGAATGCAAAGCTCGACGAGGAAACAGAACAGGTGGACCAAAGACAGACATAATAATTGAATAACAAGAAACAACTAAGAAATCAGAACCAAAACTGAAACCAGTGACTTCAGTGTGAGGAAACCAATTTACAGAACATTCAGGACATGATAGAGTCGCAGTACTCGCTGGTTGCAAGTTTACTGGCAGGTGATTCTGAATGTCAAGACAGGGTTTTAAATAGGAAAATTTTTAAGTCTTCCTTGCTGTATTCTAGGACAAATTTTATTCGCCACCTTGAAACAACGAATCAATATGCATCAAATAGTAGGTTATTAACAGCTGGTCCATCAGTGGGGGCCTTTTGTAAGCACAAGCAAATTTTAACGAAATACATACTTGCGATAGCCTTTTAATTTAACGTCAGTCTTACCGTTTTCCATGTTCCCATCTAAATTAAAACTGCTTGCTACCTGAGGATCATCGTGGCCAAACAGCTGGTCAATTTTTCTAGAGTTTGAAAGCCTGAGGCTCCAATGTCTGTTTACTTTATTCTCGAAGCTTTTCCGCCTCTCCACTGCTTTCTGACATTTTTGTCTGATCTCGTAGTAGTCGTTGAAACGTGTTTTTAGACTGGTAACGCAACTGGGGACAAGCATGGCTATTGGTCAAACTAATTTCCCAGCAAGCCTGCCTTCTTAAACTTTTTGGACGAAAACAACAATATTAAGTAAACTGTACATGGCTTAAGCCTTAGCATCGTTGCATGAAAATTCAATATTCATGTTTTTGGAAAACTTAATCAAGGAGAATGACTGGAAACTAGTCAAACGAGTTACTCATAAGGATTTTTTCTTTTCTTTTCTTTTTTTCAATTTCAGCTGAGCAGCCATCACTGGGACATTATTTTTACTTTGCATAGGCTACTATGGTTCCACTGTGTAATATGTTTTATTTATTCTTCCTATGTGTTGTGCACTTTACCGCTTATCAGGAATGCGGAAGTCTGGTTAAATGCAGCCAGATCACAAAAAGATACCCTGGGCATGTTAGTCCAGCTTTGTGGTACAGGCCCCAAGACAATAATTGAATGACAAAGAACCATTTCCAAACAAAACCCAAACAGAATCAAATGGCTAGAATGAAAACATTCAGGATGTCACAGCTATCTAGATTGTGTCAGTATGTTTGTGTAAGCTTTCCTCACAGCTACCTGACTTTTGAAAACTTGCATTTTGACTTGCTTGCTCTTGTTCTTGATTCTGGCCTGAAGCTTTTGAATCTGCCAATGGATTCCTAATCTTTTACTCTGTATGTAATATGACATTGGACTGCCTGCTGATTTGGATAGTTACTTAAGTTACTTTTTTTCTGCAGTGGGGTCTTCACCATTCAAGCACTGGCAAACCTGTTTCAACCACAGCCATAAAAATTCCTTGTTTTCTTACCCATTTTGTAGTATATCATAATAAACGTAGTAGTTAGGGTCATCAACAGGGGTCGCTCTGCAGGACTCCACAAAGAGTTCAGTGTTGGTAATGGATGAGGTAGCTTTAATTTCCATGAAGAGCATCTCTCCCAGTTGTACTACTATTGGATAAGATTTTGGATCCACCATGTTGTTGAAAAGGCTACTTTGGAAAAATTCAAACTGGTAGGTGAACTTTCCAAACCCCTTTTCAGTGAATATGGAAGGAGTCCTGTGTGCTCGGAATTCTAGAGACACATCGCCTTGCTTTGGATACGTGCACGAGAACCCAATCTTCAACAGGTGTTTCCGAGTAGTGACAGCATTGGATTTGTCATATGATACAATTTCATTTTTGAAGATTAGGTTGTTGGCATCCTCCTGCAAAGGCAATAAGATACGTCAAAAGATATTTCTTTCGCAACATCACAGCATTTATATTGTGACATTTCAAAGGATGATAGGGTCTGACCTCCATTCGTGTTCCACAAGAATTGAGGGACACCGCAGCGATGACATGAGTGCTGTTTGACATGGGGGTGCAGGATGGATCATTTAGACCCAGGTGATCTTCCTGAAGACTGATTATGGAGGACTTCTCAACTTCCACCGTCATTGCTGTCTCATTACAAACCACATTGGCCTTTCCTAATGTAGAAAATGTTTAAATAATAACATTTGTTAGGCCAACTATAAAAGTTGCGTGGGTGCTTTAAAAAATCTTTTTTGATGGAGGACTTGAGCTTTGTACACATAGTGTAGGCTCAGATGTGGAGCAGTTACAGGAAATTAAAGTCAATGGAAGACCATTTGGGGGACCCTGACTCACAAGCCATATGGGTCTCTTCAGCCTACCTGAGACTCTAATCTCCATCCAAAGTAAGCATAACAGTATAATTGTACCCTCTTATTGGAAATCTTACGCAATCCAGAATTGCATTACTTTCAATCAAAAGTACAGCCCTGTTTTTGGAAAGTTGGCAAAAAGAAAAATGCCAATAAAATCAAAACACATTGATATGACAAGTCCATTCACCCTCTAGTGTATTGTAGACAGTACAACAACACATTATTTGATGTTCTAACATGAATTTAATCACTTGTTCAAAATACATTAAGTGAGTGTAACAGATTGTGTGACAAAAAGTTGACTCAGCTGACCGTTTACCTCTGCATAACATCTCCAAGTCATTTTGGTCAAGTCCATGAGCCTAAATTTTTTTTCCCTCCCTAAATTGTTCAGGTCTTCAGCCATCCAACTGTATGAGGCCTTCGATGCGATATATTTATTATGATACATAATGCACCATACATTCTCAATCAGAGAAAGATTAGGACTGCAGGCGGGTCACTTTAGCACCTGCACCCTTTGCTTATGCAGCCATGTGCTTGTAATCTGTGCAGAATGTGGTTTGGCTTTGCTTTGCTCAAAAATGCGGGACATCCGGAGAACAGAAAACATTTAAATCAGAAAAAATATGGCCCGAAATGTTGCTCCAAAACTTGCACATCCTTCTGCAGTGCTGATGCTCTTGCAAATGTCCAAGTCACACATGTCATGTGCACTGACCTTGGATTTTGGACCTGATGCTTAGACGTCCAATCTGATTTACAAGTTACCCCTGTCTTTTTTTCCACTTGCATTTTCCACTCCATACAAACTTTTTTTGGAAATATAGTTTTATGTAGGGCAAAGTCTTGTCATTGCAAAAAGAGTCTGTCTTAGCAAGTCATTTAGTCTTAGTATAAGTCCTAACTTCCGGTTTTTTCTCACTGTAATAGAATATATGTGCTTGTTTTAAGGTGCCACGTGCTTGACAAGTGAAATTCTCTTATCCCTTGGAGTTCCTATTTCTTCTCCTCTCTATTCTTTGTACCGCACTATTTGAGGTGCTTTCTTTTTTCTTGGTTCCCAAGATACTTCTCCCTTTTTTATTTCTCGCTTTGCTTCCGTGCTGTGAGATGGGTGGGCATCCTTTTGGAAGCGCGAAAACTTTTCCTGTCATGTGGTCTGTATCCTTCTCTGTGTTTGCATTAAGTCTGTGCAGATCAGTGTCCCTCTTGCCGCTGCACGTGGCCTTTCAATCCTACTGGCCATTACACATGCTATGAAGAATAAAATACCCTTGAAGACAGTGGTTTTATTTCTGTACTGCAAGAAATTTCAAGCATTATAACAATTCAAAAAGATCAAATTGGACACTGAGGAACCCCATATAAGGGTCAACTGTTTCAAGGTATTTCAAAAAAACTTCAGGTGAACTTAAATAGACCAACACAACACAAAACTGGTTTGAGTCTTTACCATTTGCATGTTGAATAAATTTGTCCTGATGTGCCAATTAGTTTCACCAATTAGGAGCCGACTACATCTTTAATTTGATTGGTTGCATTGTTTTCTCTCATTTTATGCTGTTATTTCCAATGCATTGCAATGTGGGTACAGCATTTTTGATGGCATACAGTCAGCTCTTTCTGTTACCTTGTGAGTTAAGAGGGCAAATAACTGCTCTAAACATTAAATACACTTAATTAATACAAATTAACAGCTTGTTAAAATACTGTGATTGCATCTGTGGTTGGAACAGAACAGTTTTCCATTCTGCCTCAGTCCATTTTAAATGAACTTTGGCCCAGAGAAGACGGCGGCGTTTCTGGATCATGTTCACATATGGCCTCTTCTTTGCACAATACAGCTTTAGCTTGCATTTGTAGATTGCACAGCGAACTGTTTACAGACAATGATTTCTGGAAGTGTTCTTGAGTCTATGCAGTGTATTCCAGTGCAGAATCATGCCTGCTTTTAATGCAGTGCCGTCTGAGTACTCACAGATCACAAGCTTCCGATATTGACCTTCGGACTAATCCCTTGGGCACAGAGATTTCTCCAGATTCTCTGAATCTTTTTATGATGTTGATGTTATTGTATTGTATTGTATAGTATTTTTTATTGCACATAACAAGGACAATAACATGTCGTTAAAACCAAAAAGATTATTTTTGAATTCTGAGGAACACATAAACAGTATAATTTAAAAAAAAAATGTGCAGGAGAAGCCATAGAAACCCATAAGGGCTTATAAAGAGGCCTTCCAAATTCATTGACACAAGAAATAGAACAATTAAAAAAGTACAAATCCACCAGTGGCGTGCCGTAAGATGTCGGGAAGGCCTTCAATAACATCGCCCTTTCTTGTGTAATTTCTGTTAAACGGTTTGCGATCAGGTTTGCCTGATTAACAGTCAGTTTATTAACTGAACAGCCACCGCCAATGCATGATATGTACTAATTAACGAATGACAAAGCAATTACCTGTTGGCAATGTTGATATAATTGAAGTGACTCCGCAAGGATGACAATCTGCGAAAAATCCGGAACTTTCGCTGACTTTGCGGCAATTACTTTCGTTATTATCACTCAGCTGTGCGTCTAACAACGCACTTGAGGTGTCACTACATTCAGACGAGAGAACGGATTCTCTTGCCTTGTTGCTCAATTAACCTCGCAAACTAATTTACGCAAATCAAGAAATTATAAAGGCGTAGGCGATTGATATTTTCCATCGTCATTGATGTGCGGAAGTAAGCGCCGTATATATTCGTAGTGCAATGTATAACAAGGCTTTCAAAAATAAATTAGATTCTCGTCGGTTACACCAATCAGTCTGAGCAACTGTTTCTAATCGGGGAGGTAAACTGCAAGAGGTGTCTGTCATTAAGAAGTGAAAGGTGAGGTTATTGCAGGCCCTGTGTGTCTGCCGACGGACCGTCACTGAAACCCACACAACTTAGCTAAACAGAAAAACGTATAAAAAACGATGTATGAGAAAAATGAATAGAACAAATAAAAAATATGGCACAGAAAAATTATGATTTACTGCTTAATTGGTCAAACAAAAACTGTATTGTTTGTTTCTTGAATAAGTTAGTATTTATTCTTATACTTAAAGTACTAGTACTTTAATATGACTAGGTAAATTATTCCAGCACTGAGGACCACGGAATCTAATAGAAAATTGAAAGAAAGTTGTCCTGAAAAAGACCGGATGAAGATTATTTGCTGACCGAGTATTGTATTGATGAATTTGAGAATTAAACAAAAATACATTTTGAAAACAGAATGGGAGCAAATTGTTAATAAATTTAAAAACAAGTTGATACAAGTTGATAAGTTGATACTTATTTACATCAAAGATAGGAAGTATACGTACAGACTAAAAAAAAGGAGTAGAACTTGTGAATCTGTTGGAGAATGTGTTCATCCTAATGAATAGTTTTTGCAGCAAAAAAATACAGTTGAGATTACTGTTAAAGTTGCAAGCCCAAACAATGTTACAATAGGAAATATATGGTTAGATCATTGTGTCATAAAGATTTAGAAGAATCTTACTTGATGCTCAATGCCTAATTCTACTAATAATTCCAATATTTTTTGCTATTTTACCAGAAATAAATGTTATGTGACTTTGAGATTTGTGATCAATGAGGATTCCAAGACATTTAGGGACTGTGAGAGTTTTTTGAATTTGCAAATGTCTAGGTGTAAACATCATGTATGAACTTTTTTATGTTAATTGATCATTTATTTGCCTAAAACCAGGTATCAACTTTACTTCATTCAGTATTCTTTTTCAATACTAATTTTTGTCCATCCCTATCAGAGAGGAATGAAAAATGCTTCAGATGAAGTCAAATATAAACTGTTGATATAAATAAGAAATAGTAAAGGTCCAAAGACTGATCCTTGTGGAAAACCACAAGAAATCAACGTGAAATCAATGTAAAATATTCCAAAAAACCAATAGCTTTCTGTTTGATAAATAGCTTTTAAACCATAATAAATCTGTACCACTTAAACCATAAATAGAAAGTTTTTGTAATAAAATATCATTATTTACTGTATCGCATGCCTTTGATAAATCAACAAACACTCCAAGTGTAATTTCTTTATTATCAAGGGCTCTAGTAATATAGTCAAAGAACTGGGTAAGGGCTATTGAAGTTGAATGATTTTCTCTGAATCCAGACTGATGAATCCAGTATTTGTTAGAAACTACTATGTGAAACATGCTCAGGGTGCAACCAAATAATCATAATGGATTTAAGAATAATATCATACAACTGTAATGGCCTTAAATCTAAGGTTTCTATGTTTGATACCGTCTTAGACAAATGTGATATAATATGCCTTCAAGAAACTATGTTGACAAAACAAGAATGTTGTATTCTTAACTCTATAAATGATGATTTCTATGGTGCAGGTGTAGCTCCTGCTGATGCCACTGCAGTTTTGATTCAAGGTAGGCCCCATGGTGGTGTTGGTTTTCTGTGGCGTAAGTCGATTGATGTTGGTATCACTCCCATTGACTTTGGCTTGAACTGGCTTTATGGTTTAAAGTTGACATTTGGCAATAAAATATTTTATTTACTTAATGTATACTTACCTTATCAGGCAGACGAGAATTTGGATAAGTATAACGATTGCTTAGGAGAGCTATACTGTAATATCCAGGAAATTAATAATTCGTGTATCTCAGTATTAGGTGATTTTAATGCTGATATATCTCGTAAGTCCCTTTTTGGCGATATTTTACTCAGGTTCTGTCGTGATCATTCACTGACACTTGCTGATCAAGTTGCACTTCCAGGTAATTCATATACATATCTAAGCCCAGCATGGAATACCACGTCTTGGTTAGACCATATTGTTTGTACTGGCGACGCCATGTCATGTATTCAGGATATATCAATTTTACATGATTTTATCTTATCGGATCACTTTCCTGTTGTGTTTAGGCACAACATTGAGTGTCCCTGTGGTGCTTGACAACATCAATGATCTTAGTCAGCGAATTAATTGGAACAGTTTATCTGTTAATGATATTGAAAAATATAGGTGTTCCACTATGGAAAAACTTGGGGAATTAAATATCACTGATGGTTTAAAATGTACTAACCCTATGTGCTCTGAGTCTTCACATAGGAAGAACATAGACACTTTTTATATGGAAATTGTTGATGTTCTTAATATATGTAGTGAGGATTTTCCTAATTCTAGGAAAAATTCTCGACATAACATTCCTGGCTGGAAAGACCGTGTTGAATCCTTCCATGATCAGGCTAGGGATGCCTACCTGATATGGAAGGATGTTGGTAAGCCTAGGAATGGTCCTGTGTTTGATCTCATGCGTTCTACGCGCTCTAGATTTAAATATATATTTCGACAATGTAGAAAAGATTCTAACTCCATCTTAGCTGATAAGCTTGCTGGTCATATGCTTAAGAAAAATGATCAAAAATTCTGGAGGGATGTTAAGACCAAAATGAATAGCAAGGTCAATCTTCCAAGTCAAGTGGATAACTATACTGGTAATGACATTGTTGTTATGTGGAAAGACCACTATAAAACTATATTTAACTCTATCAAGGATAAAGATTGCTCTCATTTATTACATGACCTCTCTGTAGAATTTGATCAAGATATGATTATTACAGCAAATGAAATTCAGGATCTAATAAATGATCTTCCTTTTGGTAAGGCATCTGGGAGTGACAACCTTACCTCTGAGCATTTAAAATTTGCCAGTGGCAACATATCTGTGATTTTATCTATATTTGTTAGCTCTCTTTTTATCCATGGATATATCCCGAGTCTGTTGAGTGAAACTGTTATAGTTCCCATTTTGAAAGACAAAAATAAGAGAATAAGTGACAAGAATAATTACAGACCAATTGGATTATCTAATGTTGTTACAAAGATTATTGAGGGTGTTATTTTTCATAGAATAGATTCGTTTCTTGGTACCACTGATAATCAGTTTGGTTTCAAATCTTACCATGGTACTGATCTATGTGTATTCGCTCTGAAAGAACTTATCCGGTATTATGTCAAACATGGCTCTCAGATGTTTGTTGGATATTTAGATGCTTAATAATAATAATAATAATAATGCATCAATTTTATATAGCGCTTTTCTGGACACTCAAAGACGCTTTACAATGGAGGCATTATTCATTCACACTCTGATGGTGGTAAACTACGTTTTTGTAGCCACAGCTGCCCTGGGGCAGACTGACGGAAGCGTGGCTGCCAGTATGCGCCTACGGCCCCTCCGACCACCAAACATTCACACACAGCCATACAGGAGGGAGGGTTCCTATATTGCATGTTTTTGGATGGGTGGGGGAAACCGGAGTACCCGGAGGAAACCCACGCGAACACGGGGAGAACATGCAAACTCCACACAGAAAGGCCCCAGGCCGGATTCGAACCCACGGCCTTCTTGCTGTGAGGCAGTAGTGCTAACCACTATGCCACCATGCCGCTTCTAAGGCATTTGATCGTTTGAACCATCGCAAGCTACTGCAGAAACTTATCCAAAGTGGAACCCCTTCTTTTATTGTTAGAATGATTGGATATTGGTATTCTAGTCAAATGTATAGAATCCGGTGGGGATCCACACTCTCTGATAGTTTTTCAATATCCAATGGCGTTAGGCAAGGTGGTAAACTTTCTCCACAGTTGTTTTACTTTTATACAAAACTTTTAAGTATTGAACTCAATAAGACTCCTGTTGGTTGTTGCTGTTCGGGTTCGATTTTTAATCATTTTATGTATGCTGATGACATTGTGCTTTTGTCTCCATCTGCTAAAGGTCTTCAGCATCTGTTAGATATTTGTTCCAAATATGGTCAGTCCCATGATATTATTTTCAACTCCGAAAAGTCTAAGATTATGCAGTTTGACACCAATAATCATAATGTGTTCATAGATGTAGTTTTGGATAATGTGGTATTAGAATATGTTAAAAGTTATAAATATCTTGGCCATGTGGTAACTAATGATTTGACAGATGATAATGATATGTGTGCTACAGTCAGATCTCTCTATGGTCGAGGAAATATGATTTCAAGAACTTTTCACTTTTGTTCTATTGCTGTTAAGAATAGGTTGTTTATGTCTTTTTGTTCAAATGTATACCTGTGTTATTTATGGGTTGATTTTAAATATTCCACATTTCATTTGCTCCGAGTAGCTTTTAACAATGTATTTAGAATAATCCATGGTTTTAGTCGAAGGTGCAGTGCTAGTCACATGTTTGTTTCTAATGGTATACGTTCATTTGCTGAGATGTTGAGGAAATCAATCTTTAATTTTTTATCTCGTTTACAAACTTGTGTTAATTTTATAATCTTTGCCATTGTGAACTCTAGTGTCTATTTTAGTTCTTCACTTGTTGATTATTGGCACAAAATGCTTTATACTTGTTACAGATTGTGAATATATTTCTACATATTGTACCTCCTTTATACACTATGGACTTTTATGTCTGAAATAAATAAATAAATAAATAAATGATGGGTATAAAGAATATTATTTTCATTAAAATATCTTAAAAAATGGTTATAAACAAGTTTTTCTAGTATTTTCTAGTATTTTAGAAAAGCATGAAAGAATAGAGATTGGTCTATAATTGGAAAATAGGGATGGATCATCGGATTTAAAGAGTGGAATAACTCTAGCCCATTTTAACTGATCAGGAAATACACCAGTTTTAAGGGAGAGATTGAAAATATTAAGAAGTGGTTTGGAGATGTATGGAAGGAATTTTTTTAAGAATCACAGATTTTAACTCATCAAGACCTGGCGCAGATGATTTAAGATTATTAACCACATCCACAAGTTCAAGCTCACTAATAGTTGGAAATAAAAAAGAGAAGAAGGTCTTTTCAAACCAGAGAGAGACAAAGGAATCTGTGGTATTTTGTCTGTGAGCAATGGACCTATATTCACAAAGAGACTATTAAATTCATTAGCTATTTCAAAAGGATCAGAAATTTTTTTTTACCCTCCTTAAATTCTCTTTAAATGTTAGTGCAAGCAGCATTTTTATTCATAATTTCATTAATGATCTTCCATGTAGTTTTAATATCTTTGTGAGCATCACAAAATTTTTTTTTCATAGAACTTCTGTTTAGATTATCACAAGTGATTCAATTTATTATTGTACATTTTATATAGGTTCAAAAATAATGGACAAGGATAAGTAAGGTAATCCCGATACTATTTATTCTTCTTGGCAAAAGAGTGCTTCAAACCATTGGTTAGCCAAGATATGCATGAGTTGGGGGCTTTTTTTCTTTAATATGGAAAAGCCTCATCAAAGATCTTAAAAAATAAATCATGAAAAGTGTCATATGCAAATTGGGTATCATATTTGTCTTCGACCTCAGACTAAGAAACTAAGAAATGAATTTATTAACATTCCCGTAATTAAAATTTCGGATATGAACCTCATTAACTGAACTAACTCTGGCTATTTGGGGTGCCAAATAAAATACAGGAAGATGGTCTGATAAGTCGCAGAACAAAATACCAGAAATTCCAGCAGCACAGTAAGAATTTGTTAATATATCATCAATTAGTGAACCATTCTTGCCAATTATTATTGTAGCCCTCGTTATAAGCGGAAAGAAAGACAAGGCATTAAGATGGTCAATAAATTATGTACTGTAGATTCAGTCTTTGCAATTTTACATTGAGGAACATTTTTCTGAAATTGCTTCACAATTTTTAGATGCAGAATTTTGCAAATTGGTGAATCTCTGTCCATCTTTACTTCCGAGAGACTCTGCCTGCCGAAAATGCTCTTTTTATACCCAGTCATGTTACTGACCTGTTACCAATTAACCTAATTAGTTGCAAAATGCTCCTCCAGCTGTTTTTCTATTAGTACTACTTACTTTTCCAACCTTTTGCTGCACCTCTCCCAACTTTTTAGAGATGAGTTGCTGCCATCAAATTCAAAATGAGCGAATATTTTTCATGAAATGGTAAAATGTCAAACTTTCAACATCTGATATGTTGTCTGTGTTATATTTTGAATAAAATGTGGGTTTATGAGATTTGCAAATCATTGCATTCTGTTTTTATTTACAATTTTACACAGCATCCCAACTTTTTTGGAGTTGGGGTTGGAGAAGCCACTGGTCAGTGGCTAAAAATAATTTAAAAAGAGGTCTGAGTTGAAGCATTTGGGGATTAGGGTTGGGTTGTCATGAGAGAAAAAGTTCTGTCAATGTTTCTTACAGAATGATTAGTCATCCTGGTTAATCGAACTGTTATCTAACTTGTTCCCTTGCTGGTAAGCAAGAATTAGAAATGTGATCAAATCTCAAAGGGTGAAGGCAAAAAGTGATCAATTTATTACAGAATGTCCTCAGAGCAAAAGTAAAGTGAACTCTTTTTAAATTAGTAACCCATGTTGCAGCATTTCAAGTTAGTGGACAAGTGAAAAACTCATAGAGGATATAGATACTTACCATACATGTGTCCCACAATGACAATGATGCATCTCATTTGAGAATGAAATATTCTGTAACTGAAAGGTTATACATGATTAGTAAACAAATGCAGGGAAATGACGAATGTTAAATATTTCATATAGCTTTGGAAATTGAGACTTTGAAGGAAATAATGTAAATTTTTCGCTCAAAAACAGTAGTTAAATTGAATTTCACTCGGTATGTGTCAGAATATTGCCTGTACCGATAAAATCCTATACTTAAAGAAGATGGCATTGGAGCAAAAATGTTTTTATTATGTTTGAGTATAATGTTGACTCAGCATTCACATGTCAAAAATACTTGCACTGTTACAGACTTTTCAGAACAAGCTGTTCAACAGCTTTGTCAGTTTAAAACTCACCTAGAACTGCTCTCAGCAATGAAGCAGATTGGAACATGATCACCAGAGTCATTTTCATTTGGTGTCCACCTTATTACACATTCGCCAAGTGAATTAGTGATAGTGATGTACTTTGTGATGTTCAGTGGTCCACTGATAATAAAATCCTGTACCCTGTAAAATGACAGACACAAAACTTGACTATCTTAATTATGGTCTAAGCCTCAAGATTTGAGACAAATTTAGTTGCATTTGAACGAGGCATTTTGAAGCAATTTCACTTCATTGACAAACGTTTATTGGCCTATTGTGGAAAAATGTTACATTTAGGCTAGGTTTACATGATGACGGTGTGAACAGAAGACGCAAAAGTGGCGTCGCGTCTTCACGTTTTATTTCGCGTTCAGACGAGCGTTCTCGAGAGGAAATCTGTGTGCATGCGGTGACGCAAAAAGTGTGTAGAAATCGATTGGGTATGCATGCCAGACGGCTAGATGGTGCTGTGATACACTAACACAAATGTCGCCATGCGTACGCACATGCGTAGAATCTTCCTTCTTCTCGTCACTGTGCCGCGAAATTACAAAATATGGCTACCGGTAACAAGAAGAACTTCGTCTGGTCAGTCGAAGAGGTCAAGCTATTGCTCCAGATTACTTTAAACTATAAAACCTCCAAGGCTCAGCAAGGCAATTTGTAGTAACGATTCCTGTACATTTATTATGGCTGCCAGAGTAGCCTGAAGGTCCGAAGCATGGATGTAATCCGACATGTTTGTCTACTGCGTGACGTAAACGCTTACGCGACGTGAGCAGAACAGCAGATCTGAGCCAGTTTAGACGGAAACGCTACGCCGGAGCGTATTCGAGTTTTCCACTTTCGAGGGTGGTTTCAGATTTTTGCGTCTTCAAGCCCCAAAAACGCCGTCACCATAAAAACAAAAGGCACTTCCTTTAAAATATTTTGTCGTCTTTACTCGCAAGCGTCTTTGTGTAAACTGGGCCTAAATTTCAAGCAAATGGGAATTATTTGGGGTTGTCCAAACTTGGTATGTACCACGTTCGTTGAAGACTGGATGATACACGTGAAAAGGAAGTCTAAAAAAATGGGTAAAAAAATTCCAAATGGCGGAAAAAAGAATCATGATGCAAATGGGCAGGGTTTAAATCACTCTCTTTTGCATCATCCACTAAATCCAATGATACCAGAATTTTTCTTCGACTCCCCAGATTTGCCGAGAGAATAACCAAAACGTTGAGTAAAATTTATTTGCTAATTTCTTTTCACATGGTGGCGCTATTGCTGCCATGTGAAGCGCTGACGTATGCAGTAAGGTATTCACCAGGTTTC
Organism: Gymnothorax reevesii; assembly: GCA_029721435.1. NCBI lineage: Eukaryota > Metazoa > Chordata > Actinopteri > Anguilliformes > Muraenidae > Gymnothorax > Gymnothorax reevesii. The sequence continues at coordinate 56,538,208 of CM056588.1, forward strand.
AGTCTTGTACCATTTATACTTTTTGAGGTATTCATCATTTTTCATCACATATTACTTATTCCCCCTAGAAACTCATTAAAAATTAATAAATCATATGCTATAGACCATTATCAACACCAAAAGAACAGCCAGGCATCTTAATATCATGCTGAATATTCTGCCTTGGAACCACGTTTGTAGCTGAAAGCCTGTAGGACTCGCTACACTCCAAACACGTACGGAAGAATAACAAATAGTATAAAGTAAGGATCACAAATACGGTACGTGATTGGTTGCAGCAGTTAAACCAATCGAAAGTGAAGATAACAATAGTGTGATTGCAAACAATAGTGTGATAAATATCAGCTGTTTGCTTATTATATCTGTAGAGATTAAATGTTTGAGTAAAATAGCCTTCTAAAAAACATCGTATTTTTGCCCAATTGCCAAAAAAAAAAAAAGACAGAACTGATCTGCATATTGCTTTTTCATCCTTTTGGAATCTTGACATGCTGACCACAATTGGGTGCTGAATTGCATGGATATGGATAAATGAGCTGCTGTGCTGTGGTCAACAAAATTTGCATTCCTGTTGATGGAGCTTACTTAATTTCCTGTACCTGGTAGGCATAGGTGTAAAGCAGCAGTCATTGTTCCTCGGAAATAAAAGACCTGTTACCAGTGTATTGCTTTTCACCAAATTGGTAATTAAATTGTACTGAAAAGAATACTACTTTTAATAAAACTGGCAGGAATTAATATATCTCTTAGTGCATCAAAACTGGTGTCTTACCATGACTGTGTTGCTGTAGCTTTGAGCCCAATTTCAAGTTCCTGATCAACAGAGGCACTGAGGATTTCTCCATTATTTGGAGTTGGGTACAGAAACTGGGGCAGAAGTTCTCCATCAATACAGGAATGCACTGTTGAGTCGACTGAAATTTGGTAGCAGATAAACAGATAATGAGCAGAATATATCACCAGAGTTTGCTTTTTAGAAATTTGCAATTTTGAATGGCTATCAAATTTTATATTTACCTTGGATTGAAAAGTGGAGCGGGATTTTACTCAATGGACCAGCTGAGCGAGTATAGGTAGGTGTAGGAACAGGGGTGGTAGTAGTGGGCATCTGCCAGTGCCAAGCTTTTAGCGGTTGGCTGGTTGTGGCTTTTGTCGTAGTTAGCCATGCCCACCAATGGTGGTTGTGTGGTCCAGATGCATATGTAGATGTACTCAGCGAATGGGAATTTGGAGGTGGGGTGTACCACCAGGAGGAAGGAAGAGCACTGAACTTTTGCCCCCCTTGAGTGGGTGGTATTGAGCTGGGCTGGTTCCAGGAGTACGGTACATGGGAAATGGGTTGGTTCCACCACCAGGGGGAAGGTGTGCTGTAGGGTTGGTTCTGCAATTGTGGTCCAGATGTAGCACTGGGCTGGCTCCACCACCACCACAGTGCTGCAGGAGCAGTAGTTTGGGTATAGTACGGAGGCTTATGTCTTGCAACTAGTGGTGATTTGATGGACATGGAGCCATCAGTATAAGACAAAGTGATCTGTTGTCTTGGGTAATCCTCCAAGACGATCTCAAAGATATAAACATCTCGGCTGGAGTTTTGCTTGTAACTCAAGGTGCAAGAATTCTGAAAACAAAGAAAATTAGCATTTTTTTTTTTCGTTTCATGAAAGCATGGGTGCTGTTCACAGTTGTTTCCTCCTACTTTTCCTTTTTCATGACCATACTTGGTTACCCCATCTTTTATATTGATTCTAGGGGAGGGGTGAAGATTTTTTTTCTCCTTTACAACATATTATGCAACAGATTATATTTAAATGATCTCAAATTTGTGTTAGAAAGACCTGATGAATCACTTCTAATGAAAGCCTTGAAGCCTTGGATTAAAAAAAAAAATTCCCGTAAAGTTTAAGCCTCTGTAATTATTTATGTCTATTACAATGGACTACATCCATGCTTTTCAGAATGAAACGCCCCGAAAGCGGTAGAGTTGGAATGTATGGGACTACGACCACTGAGATGGAAAATTACAAGTGGAAAACAGATCTATAAAATCACAGTTTATGTTGGGAACAATGTCAGCAGTGATTAGCAGTTACTTCTGCCAACTTTCAGAGCGTTCCCACAGGCATTGAAGGAAATGTGGCCTGAATGTACCCACCAATTTGCATTGTTCTGTCATGGTCTCAGGTCACCAATAAGTTCCATGAAATGTAGAGCTCTTGGTTTTTAATTTAATAAGTTGACACTGGAGACATCCAATTGCACAACTGCATTTGTCTTGAAACACTTTTAGATACTTACTTGATCGAGGTAGAAGCCTGGGTGTTGATAGCAGTAACTGCACTCGTTCTCAGAATAATTTCCATATCTGCATCTGACTTGGTCCATGTCTGGATCGTGTGCTAGCAGGTTAAGCCTCCTAGGACAATTCTGAGGTATCCTATGGAAAAGAAAATAATGTTGCTGCATATCGTCAAAGCTAGTAAGGCTTAATTGTTCAAATCCTTGCTAGTGTAAATAAAAATCCCAATTCCAATTAAGTTGGGAAATTGTGTAAAACGTGAATAAAAATAGTGATGTGCAAATCTAATGGATGCCGTATGTGGTTAAGCATTTTCTGGCTAAAATTTGCAAGACCTTCCCAAATTGAGACGGTGTCTGGTTGGAATAGTATGCTACTGTAAAACCTCTATATACTATGCAGTATTGATAGTGCCTTTCCAGATCTGTAAGCTGCTCACACCATAGGCACTAATGTTACCCCAGACCATCAGAGATGCAGGCTTTTGAACTGAGAACTGATAACAAGCTGGATTGTCCCTCTCCTCTTTAGACTGCACAACACAGCGTCTGTGGTATCTAGAGAGAATTTCACATTTTGATTCATCTGAACACAGAACAGTTTTCCATTCTGCCTCAGTTTATTTTCAATGAACTTTGGCCCAAAGAAGATGGCGGCGTTTCTGGATCACGTTCAAATAAGGCTTCTTCTTTGCATGATACAGCTTTAGCTTGCATTTTGTAGATTGTACGGAACACTGTGTTCACACACAACGATTTCTGGAAGAGTTCCTGAGCCCATGTCGTGTATTGCAGATTCATACCATGCAGTGCCGCCTGAGGGCCCGGAGATCGTGAGCATCCAATACTAGCCTTCGTGTTTGTCCCTAGTGCGCAGAGACTTTTCCAGATTTTCTGAATCTTTTGATGATATTATGTACTGTAAAAGGTGGGACATTCAAAGTCTTTGCAATTTTACATGGAGGAACATTTTTCTGAAATTGTTCAACAATTTTTAGATGCAGTTTTTCACAGATTGGTAAACATCTGCCCATCTTCACTTCTAAGAGACTCTGCCTCACTGAAATGCCCTTTTAATACCCAATCATTTCACTGACCTGTTGCCAATTAACCTAATTAGTTGCAAAATGCTTCTCCACTTACTTTTCAAGCCTTTTGTTGCCTTTGTCCCAACTTTTTTGAGACCTGTTGCTGCCATCAAATTCAAAATGAGCTAATATTTCTCATGAAATATATAATATGTCTTACTTTTAACATCTGATGTTCTCTATGCTCTTTCATGAATAAAATGTGGGTTTATGAGACTTGCTAATCATTGTATTCTGTTTTTATTCACATTTTACACATCCTAACTTCATTGGAATTGGGGTTTTTATTATGTCCTAACCATAATATTTATGAAATTAACACTAATTTTTTTCTGACACTGGGCTTGGAATAGGAATGCCCATTGTATCCTACATCTACTACAATTTATGTAGTCTCTCATATTTATTTATTGATCACTGCAGGTTATTTAAAACAGCAGTCTCCCCCCCAAAAAAAATTTTCTCCTTACCTGCAGAGTATTTGTCTGTTTATACTGAGCCAGTCTTGCCAAAATGTGATGAGAGTTGGATATATTTGCTCCTTTTAATTTTTGGAGAGAGGAGTTACGTTGTTAAATTTTCGAACAGGATTTCTTGGCACTTTGAAATGTTTTATCTGGAGTTGCAGCGGGCATATGCTGTCAGGTCGGTGAACGGACCCAGGCGCAGACAGTGGTAAACTAGTGCAAATGGTTTATAAGCCAAAATTCAAGGTGAAACGGAGACCAAAAACACAAAGGATGTCAAATGCGGGGCAAAAAAGACTCAGAAGGACTCAACATGATACACAGAAGTAATAAGAAAACGTGGACAGAAATGAGGAAACAGAGAATATAATAATTAAGAAAAATTTTTAAAAATGCAAAATACATAAATAAATTACAGACATTGACAGTATAACACAGGTAATGGAACTAATGAGTATAGAAACAGGATAACGTAGAAGAAGGCTGGGCAACTCGAGGGAGTGAAGACAAGCGACACAAGTACAGAGTGAAGAATGGAAAAGATATGTGAAAAAGAACAACAAAACAGAGAAATCCTAATGCCTACAAACCACATTTTGGCATAACTGAATTGGATGGATAATACCTTTCTGGGTGGAAACACCAACATTTCATTTTTGGGTGAACTTTCCATTAAGAACTTGCAGAAATATGAATAATTTTTTGAACCAACTGCAGATTGAAAATTTCCATAAATAGTCCAACATCCACAAGAAGAGCCACAAAGAGCAGCTGGTTCGGATAAATGAACTCTGGAATATTTTAATTCCAAAGATGAAGCAGACAACAGTTTATAAGAAGCTGGGGCTTTACCGGATGAAAGGTAGAATTGCGGTCACTGGAGATCTGTTTGGCTCCCCAGTGTCCGACCTGATCCCTAAGTCCACATGTGTCATCAGCTGCCATGATGCACTGTTGCTCAGTGAATTGTAAATCCAACAACACCCTACTTTCCTAAAATGGGAACAAAATCATATGTTTAAAACATTGCCATTAATTTAATTTGCCTTTGTTACTCCAGATCCTGGAAAACATACCACATTTCGAAAGGCAAGTTGACTCGAATATTTCTGGTCATTATTGCTTCAGACTGACACCACTGGCCCATGCCATAATAGACTCCTCTGAAACTGCGATCGATTTCTCCGATCTCAAATCGATCTTCGTTCCCACAGTACCCGCTGAAACAATACCAGGAGTTATAAGTATAGCAGGTATCGTAAGTCTCCTTGTAGCGGAAGTCCACCTGAAATTAAAATAAAATTGTCAGCGCTCACCAATTTTGGATGTAGTAGTATATAGTTCACTTAGATATCTTATTGAAGCAAAAACTTCATTTTGTTAATTTATGTACTGTATGATGAACTGCAAACATTGACTTGTTACTCACAACACGAAAAAAAAAAAAAAACATTTTATTATCACATCCCTTTCATTTAGATCTAAACCTAAATGTAAATAATAAATGTAATAATGCTCGACCACATTAATTTCAGCAGAACTCAGTGCTTTAAAATGAGAAAAGTGTGTCCAAATATTTGATTGGCATTGTATACACAGGTACATAAAGGGCCGCCGAAGCAATCACTTAGAACTGTCATTTAATACTTAGATAATGGTAACAAGCTATTTACTTTATTTAGTATGCAAATTGAGCATTACTTCGAACTTATTCGAAATGTCTGTTTCCTACACAGTACTATGATTCATGCTCAAAACTGGAAAAAAACAGTGAAGTGCCCGCCTTACCCTGAATGATCCATCTCGGTTCCTTCCTTTTGGGGTGAAGGTCAGGGTCCCTGAATAAAAGTGGGAGGCCAGAGTCAAAGAACATGAAGCGAGGATCAGCAGTGATGCGTAGGTAAGCATGATGCTCTCTCAACACATACCACTCACTCATGGCACCCCTGGGCAACAACTTTTATATACTCTCAGAAACATTAACCAGTTTGATCACTTGCGGTAAGTCCAACAATACATGAGAGCGCAAGAATGAGGAAATATTTGGGGGAAAAAAACATATAAACAAATACAGAGAAGTATAATTTGGGCGTAGCTTGTAGAGCATATCGGACACTGTTCTGCCCTCCAATCAACAAAAAATTCCCTCCCTCAGATTTTTTTTTTCTGAATTTGGGGAAATGATTGCGAGCCACAGGTAGCGGTATGATCTGGAAAAATTTCTGCTCTAAGCCTCTTAATTAAAGATATATGCGCTAACAAACTTTGAGCTGATTTGTGCTAACTCATAAATTTAAACAACTATATCCCTGGAAGTATCGCTCCTTAAGAGCTTATTCTGGTGCCATTTTGAAGATTTTTTTCAAGCTCTATAAACCCACTGCCCAAGATTTCTCTTGAAGCCAACAAAAAAAAGCCATCAGAAATGATAAAATTCAAAGATGCACCCTGGAAGAATTTTATCCTTCAATTTTCCTGTGATTCACGTCAGTGTTACCTTATTATGTAAAGATGCATTCCTGTAAGTTTGATGGTAGGCACTCTTACAGTTTCTGAGAATTGAGCATTGACACAGAACAATCTGTCCTATGCCGAGGCTACAAAGAAAATTAAGGTAGAAAAGGATCTTGTGAGACAACATAACAGCAAACAACAGCTTACCACAGAGAAATTGGACTAAAGTATGTTTTCGGCATCAACAGTGGTGTTTATTTATTGTGTTAATGAAATTGAAACAAGACAAGTTTATGAAGCTAGGGAGTTTCTGGGAATAACTGATGAAAAGGGAGAAGAAATTCATTAAATTTTGGAGGAAGGGTTTGGTGGGAGCCAAATGCTAAATAGCCAAAGGCGATGTTCCCCCCCCCCCCCCCCTCAGTATATATTGGATTTATTGAAGATTAGGTCTGTAAATTATGGATCCAGTAGCAGGTGGCAAATACACCATAGGTTTGTATTGCCCCATTTCCAGAAAAGTTGGGACACTGTGTAAAATGTAAATAAAAACAGAGTGCAATGATTTGCAGATGTCAGATTATCTTAGGAAATGATGTAAGTTTATGTGTAGGCGCGGTCTATTTATAACTTCTAGTTGTAGAACAAAGGGGATAATAATGGGCATTTTTACCCCAAAATGCCTATATTTGATGACATGATTAAATAGTGAAGGAGATGAGAAAACAAGGTGTAATTTTGATAAATTAAAGCTAATATAAATATATTTACGTACCAGTTTCATTACCATGGTAACTGCCCACATGGTAAACTTTCCAATCCAAAATTGGCCATTAATAAATAAACAAAAGTGACTTTTTTATGACGGGACCCATTTCAGCTTCTTCTAACTCCACTATTATGGCTGGGTGCAGTCATTCTTCCGTGTACAGAGAGACCTGTCCTCACATAGAAAAAATCTTCTGTAAAAGATCCTGGCCGCAAAAGGGGCCCTTGAAAACTACATTTTTTATTTCCACCCATAAAAAGTTTCATATTTGAGAGGCCAATATTTTGAAAATTAAAAGAAATAGATAAATTTTCACAAGGGATTTTGAAGGTCTGGGCCCAAATTACCATGGATAGCAATTTTCAACCCACACTTATGATTTATTCCAAAGATATTGGCCTGAAAATTCCCTATAAATTACTGTTTGCCATTTGCGGGGGCAAAAAGGGGGCATGGCCCCTGATTTTTTGGGAGCCATATCTCGGAATCCCCTTGGAGTAGGACCATAAAATTTAGCAAATCTTCATTATGAATACAGAAGTACTCCTAAAATAAATTTGAGCCAAATCTGAGTCGTGACTTGGGGACCTCTGGGGTGCTTTTCCCAAAAGCCAGATGCTAACTTATATAGTCGAAACTATTGACTGTGAATGGAGGAATTATATAAGTTGCTAACTTAGTTAGCAACTATACATTAGGGAAACGCACCCCTGGTTGACTTCATATCTTGGCAGTAGAGTGGCCTCACTTTTGGACAAAAATTAATATTCATGACCTGAATATTAAGAGTGGTCAATTTTTTCCCTCAAATATTATTGTATTCCTCCAAACTAATACTCGTTGAAATTGTACCCTGAATCTGTGTCTGGTTCATTTTTCTTTTCTTTTTTTCATGCATCTGGTTCATTGTCTGGATCATAAAAAAGCCATTATTGAAATGAATAAACCAACTCCAGTTTGATGAATGCTCCTATGACTGCAAAGTAAAAAAAAAAAAATACAAGATTTAGGAAAAGTAAATCATCAAATGGTCTGCTGCAGTGAATACATTTGAAATGGGAGTTTTTCCTAGTTTGAATTTTATTGCAGATATTCAGAATGCTTATTCTGGATATCAAAAATGTAAATGGGCGCATCTGAAAATGAAAACCCAACAGAGTAGTGAAGTGATGAAGTCACGCTGGCGTCGGAAGTAAAAATTCCCATTCATTTTACCCTTAGACTTGTATAAAATATTCACTTTTGATGCACTTCCCCTTATTTTCAAGCCTCTCTCGATTTAAAGATTTTGTGTTGTATTTCTGAGTGTTGTATTTCCCTTAAACTACAAATGTAAATGATTGTGTAATACGACCCCCTTGAACTGACGTTTTATTCACAAAGGAACAGAGAAAACTTATCAAATGTTGAAAGTGAGACTTTTTGCCATTTCATGAAAAATATTAGGTCATTTTGAATTTGATGGCAGCAACACATCTCAAAAAAGTTGGGATAGGGCCATGTTTACCACTGTCTAGTATCCCCTCCTCTTTTAACAACAGTTTGTAAATGTCTGGGAAGTGAGGGGACCAATTGCTAAAGTTTTGGGAGAAGAATGTTGTTTCACTCTTGTTAGATGTTGGATTCCAGCTGCTCAACAGTCCTGAGTATTCTTTGACAATTTTTTCATGTTACGATGTGCCAAATGTTTTCTATTAGTGAATGGTCTGGACTGCAGGTAGGCCAGTTCAGCATTCAGACTCTTCCACTGTAACGCCATGCTGTTGTGATGGATGCAGTATGTGGTTTGGAATTGCTTTGCTGAAATATGTAAGGCCTTCCCTGTAATAAGCATTTACTAACAATAAATTAACATTTAACTCATGCACTTGTTAATCATTTACAAATGATGTTCACATCACCTAAGGTATTAATTTATAAACTATGGTTGAAAAGTTTGAAGTGCTACTTGGGGGATACTTAAGGAACGTTTACAACTTCACGAATAAGGGAAACACAGAAAATTAATAAATGTTCAACTATGGTTGCGTGATGTTTGTTCAGCTATCTAACACATTACTAACCTGCTAATTAACTGATAGTTAATGAACTAAGGTTAATAAATGTTTATTGTTGTACCCTTATTGTAAAGTGTTACCCTTGCATTTGTGGATTGATTACATGGCGAACTGAGTTCGCGGACAATGATTTCTGGAACTGTTCCTGAGCCCATTCAGTGTATTCCAGAGCAGAATCACGTCTGTTTTTAATGCAGTGCCGCCTGAGGGCCTGAAGATCAAAAGCATCCGAGCTAGTCCCTTGCGCACAGAGATTTCTCCAGATTCTCTGAATCTTTTGATTATATTATGTATTATGATTACATTCAAATTCTTTGCAATTTTACATTGAGGAACCTCTTTCTGAAATCGTTTCGCAATTTTCTGATGCAGATTTTTGCAGATTAGTGAATCTCTGTCCATCCTCACTTCTAAGAGACTCTGCCGCTCGAAAATGCTCTTTTTTTTAAAGCTAGTCATGTTACTGACCAGTAGTCAATAAACCTTATCAATTGTAAAATGCTCCTCCAGCTGTTTTTTATTAGTACTTTTCCAACCTTTCATTGCCCTTTTTCCAACTTTTTTGCGATGTGTTGCTGCCATAAAATTCAAAATGTGCGAATATTCTTCATGAAATGGTAAAATGTATCACTTTCAACATATGTCAATGTTCTATTGTGAATAAAAAGTGGGTTGATGAGATTTACAAATCATTGCATTCTGTTTTTATTGTCAATTTATACAGCATCCCAACTTTTTTGGAATTGGGATTGTAATCTTGGTCAATTTATTAGTTTCAGCGTAAAATCTAATTTTTTCACCTGTCTAACCAGATATTGTTTTAATCATTTACTTTGTCTATACAAGACCTGACAAAAGGATGCTGACGTCCGTTCTTTTTCTGTGTGGGACTCTCATAGCTCCTTGCTGTAAACCCTGAGCACTGCAGGTTTTGCAGGGATATTGGCAAAGGTTGTTCCTGAATCGGTAAAATCAACATCATTATTGGGTTTAGCCTAGCTTATGAACAGAAATAAAAAACGCATATTTGAAAATAATCTTGGATTTAATCTTCATGTGTACGATCATGTTTTAGAGATGAGAAAAAACAGCATAATGAAAATTAGGCCATGAACTTCATCCACCCTGACATCATAAGGGACACCGTTTCAAACCCAACACTTACAATTTCAGGAAATATCTTGACCTTGCCTCACTACGGAGACTAAATTTGTGACGACAGCTACTAAAGTAGACTTTTAAAGATCCGAGGTACAGAAAAACGGATGAAACCATGCAGGGCAATGAAATGCTGTTTCTTTATTTTCACCGGCTACATAATGGCAGATGTTGTCAAGCGGAAGTGACCTTGTTCCACTCTGATCTATATATCAAGTTTTGCAACTAGTGCCAATGTACTTTAATAACCAAGCATCTTTGGCCAACGTTAGTTTGCTTAGAAACTCAGTAGCTAGCGAACCAGCTAATCAGCCTTGTCAATGCATAACTGACCTAGCTACTTAGCTGCTTCATGGCCGTTTCTAAATATGCGTTCTTCTCTGTACTTCTGTTCTTGTGAACTTGAGAAAAGTCATCCCTCTGAGACCATGTACTGTCTCAATTCAAAGTTCGCATCTCGATGAGAACGATTACTAGTCCCGGAAGTGTTCTCGATACACTCATTTTTCCGAGGATGCATCGGATGCGCCCCCTGCAGACTCAAGCCCTGATCCCTCGCTGACTTAATTGAAGCACCTATTACTAAAACCCTATTAGTCACACTTGACTTGACTTGACTTGTGGGGTTTTAGTTATCAGTGCTTCAACTGACGTCAGCTGTAAGGGACTGAGTGTGTGAGTCAGAGAGGGCTCCAGATCCTATAAATTGGAATGGAACAGCGCTTAGCCCCTTTCACATTGTCAAACTACATACAGTTGTGTCAATCCATATAAATACTAATTCCTTAACTTTTTTTTCTAGCTCTTTCCATTACTTTGATCATAACACTTTTTGCCTTTCTTACCGTTATTTTTTTCTTCTTCCTTGTTTACAGTGCCAGTATTCCGACGGCAATCCCCGTACTTGATTTCACAATGCTATACACTGTAGATAATTTCCTTTTCTAAAGTCAGCATCGGTGCTGACTTACGGTAAGGGGACAGTTACGGCTCATTCACGGAGTCACTGACTTGATGATCTGACAATGGAACAGCCCTCACACACTCACGGACTTCCCGTGAACGCGCCTCTAAGTCAGTGAGTCCGCTAGGGGTCGGATTGGAATTGGGCCGGTAACTTGTGTGAACTTGACAGCACGCATATCCCAGAATTCTTTTCAGCATCTCAGCGGGAGTGGGACGCTCCTGAGAGAGAAGGCCAGGGTTGCGTTTCCCAAAAGTAACTTAGCCAGCGAGTTAGTTTGCCAACTTCAGTTGTTGGCTAATGTCATATTTGTTGCATGTACACGCCAGCTTGTGAAATGCTCGTTGGTGGATGCTAGCGAAGAAGCCAAATGATGGCTTATCAGTTTTTATCGACTTAACTTGCTTGCTAGCTAGGCTTACAAACTAGCAAGATAGCCATTTCGCTAGCTTAGCTAGTCATGTTTGGGCAACATTAATGCTAGCTAGCTTGTTAAATAACACTAAACTAACCATTGACTGTTTTCTATCAATTTAGCTACGTACACAAGGTGTAATTAGCTAATTAGCTGGCTAGCTAGGTAGTTCGCTAGCGCAGCCAGTCATATTTGCTGCATATAAATGCTAGCTAGCAAGCTAAATGGTGCAATAATTCACTGTTCACCATTATCCATTCATTTCTAGGCATGTAGCTAGCCAAGAGTGGCCCATTGTATAGTAATGGTTGCACGGAGATAGCCAGCGCCAATTTAGGTCGCTGATTAGCTTCTGTCGAGTTATGTTTTCAATGTTTGCTGAAACTGAGGTACCCCATTGGCAGGAAACATCCCGGGGTACTTTCCCATTTGTATAGTCGACATGTAGTTCTCAGAAGTGGACTACAAACTGGACTACAAGAGCAAAAGCATATCATTTTTGGCAATGAGCGAGGAATTTGATGTGATCATTTGTATCCGTATACCCTGTAGGCTAGTCTTGGAGCTAATAAAATTAGTGTGAGTTTGAGCAAAGCTGGTGTAGGTACCAGATGTGCTCGGCTTGCCATATCTGCTCGGCGTCTTGCGTGTAGAGATGACGTAACACATTATGATGCTCTGAACCAATGATATTAAAAGCTTCTCCGCTGGCTGCTGTAGTCTTTGGTTGGTGTACGAATGCTATAGCTATGTTAGCGTGCTGCAGGCTGTAATTGACAGGAGCAAATATTCGATTTCGCAATACTTTTCGTGAAAAAAACTTAATAACCGAACTCAAAATCGCTCGGCCTGTAAAAACAAAAAACAAACCCAGAGACCGAGCGATTTTATGAGTTCGGTTCTGGGGAAAGTGTATCGACCTCAAAGTGTTGTGGTGCGAAGTTTTGCGGGAATATGCCATGATTTCAATTTTGAGTTACTGGTTTTCATTGGTAGGCCTGAAAAGGGGACAGATGAGAACACTGGGCTCAGAAAAATAGGAACGTTTGAATACTTTCGTTGAAAATCTGGACTGCAGTTGCATTTTGAACGAAGATTACCAGACACAGAGGGTCCCCTTCTCTCTTTCCATTTATTTTTCAACGTGCGTAGCCACATAGCTAGCGTAACTTCGTATCTTGAATTTACACGGACCATATTAAACAGCTAATTACGAGTACGTTTCCATTTACATTTAATTAAATGTAACGCAAGTTTTTTTCCATGTTAAGTATTGTGAAATCGAATATTTGCTCCTGTCAATTACAGCCTGCGGCGCGCAAACAAAGCTGTAGCATTCGTACAGCAGCCAGTGGAAAAGCTTTTAATATCATTGGTTGAGAGCATCATAATGTGTTACGTCATCTCTATACGCAGGACCCCGAGCAGACATGGCAGGCCAAGCATATCTGGTACCTACGCCGGAAAGTGTCCAGACCCCATTATAAATTTCCATAGGGAATTTAATTCCGACACCAGTAGCTGTGACGTCATCACTTGCACTAGGAAGAGTGACGCCATGGATATCTGAAACGATAGCTGTGGATATGAAATTTGAAATGTTCTTGTTGACTTGGAAGAATTGAATCACGGATATCTGTAATAAACAGTGTCGTGATTAAATGTTTAAACGGCTTGGCATAATGGACAACAATCTTTCCTTCAGACATTCTGACGTCATTATGGCTTTAAAATCTGCGAGTTCATCTGGCAACCCCACGTCCAACTGCGCTTCCTGTTTAGCAGAGTGCCTTACCGACGTTGTTGGGTTGTGACTATAATCAGTGCAGCCAGTGTGCATTTCTGGAAGGAGTGGAAAAGTACCTACACTATCAATATTCAAGGTAACTATTTTATTATAGCGAGATTCAATGAATTTGCAAGGTGCACCGCGGTTGGCAGTTGGGCGGATACCTAAGCTGGCGTGACAGAACGTACTATTATGTTCAGGAAGCGGCAACGTTAGCTGGCTAGCGTCAACTGGTCCGCGTACAAGTCGTGTGCTTCGTTATCTTCTGATATTAGGTACTTCGCTGTGGTACATCCCTGGTTGTGTTTAGTTTTATTATCACTCGAGAGATAAGATTGCCGCACAGTCGTCTGATGTCTGGTGCCACCGCAGCAATCGATTTTCTCGAGCTCGCGAGCTATTGGCTAAATAAGATAACGTTTCTACCGCGCGACTCGCACTCCCGCTTCCTGCTGAAAAAATGTCACGAGCCAGATTAACGCTTCTCCGTCCGCTAGTTTCCTCTTTCGAAAGCGCGTCAGATGGGATGTAACCGCTGCGCCTTTGCTCTCCGACTGACAGCGTTATCTTTTACCTTGCCCTCGACAGCAGGCAAGCTGTGCTGCTGTCCCTGGGTGGCAAGCAGTGTGTGCGAATTTGTGCCAGGTTTCCAGAAGTTAACCTTGCTAGCTATTTGCACCTCCGTTTGTGGCGTTTCCAAATGTGGCCCATGGCTGATTTGGCCAAGTGTTAGAATCTTCCCTCCTTCAGTGTCGGGCTGCTTCACTGACTTCTTGATCGGATCCATTTCAACGTCGGTAGTCATTAAGTGTGACTCCGGTGATTTCTCTGGGATCAATTAGTCTTCAGTAGCTATTTATGTATGAATACGGCCGCGATGTTCAGTCATTATTTGTTCGTCAGCTGACAGCCGGCTTCCTGGTCATTGCAAGTACCTGCGACGTTATTGTGTGATCTTACTGGCTTATCTTATCTTAAACCGATTTAGGGAGATGCAATAGCTTTACATCGTCTAATTGATAACCTCAACATTTTCGGTGCTTGTTGCTCAGAGGGACTATTTCCAAACTTGTGTTGATGGCCCATAGTCATGCTTGAGTTTTAAAAACCATAGTAGGACTTTTCTATCACTTGCACTGTTAGATCACAGGCTCACAGCGTAGTCGCATTTGATTTCGCAGCCAGCGCCATCATATTTTGTTTGATAATGCAACAGTTGATGCGACCGATACTGCGCTTAGCTCGTCCTCTATCGCATTTTCCCAGTGGAAGAGTGGATCAAGGGATGAGAAATTACTTTTTATTAAACCCACTCTGATGTTTATTTCCTGATTTTCTGCTCATGAATTAACCTTCAGGATGACACTTGACCTACATTTCTCCTGCAAATTCTATTATGTAAAAATCCGAACATTATTAGTCACTTGGGATAAGAGCGTCTGCCGAGAATGCCTGTACAGTAGTTGTATTGGAAATTTCTGTTTCTTCTTTTTTGAGTCTTATATGTGGAAGATGGATTAAGGAAGATGGCTAACTTTTTGAATTTTATCACATCAGCTTGGCTGTATTTGCATGCATTGGTGGTGACTGGTTTAAAATTTAGCTGTTCTGTGGTTGGGCATGGAATGTTTTGTTCCTTTTCAGGGAATCTGTTGTTGAACAGTGTTGGTTGCCAAATGTCTGGCATGTGGTTGTCTGGTAACTGGGTATCTGTGTTACAATTCGAAAGCATTCGGCTTAAAATTTAAGTTAAAACAAAATTAGGTGTACGAATGATGTTGCACGAAAGCTGGAAATTGTAGTGCCTGATATTTTAAACGAAGTACTTTCATATTGTACCTACACATCTTGGGATTATTAGTGCATATTTTGTCTCCTTATTTGATCATGTTGGTTTTTTTTTTTTTTTTTGATTGAACAAGGTGAAATATTGGGGGCCTTACGGACACTACAGACAAGGGTCATAATACCATAAACAGTTGAGGGGAAAAAAACAATTTTTGACAAACCAACATCAAATTAAATATGAAGTTGCTGACAAACAACTTTCAAGAACTATGAATTGCCAGATGGTACATGACAAATATGTTCGTCAGGTGCGACATATCTGCACAAGTCAGTGTTTTAACTGAACATCAAACTTGAGGATGTTTTTGTTGTCAAACTCGTCCTTTACTGTGTTCTGCTATACACTTGTAGGTATTCATGGCTCATGCACATTTTGGTTTCATATCTTGATGCATTAATGAAGGACATGGGTTATAATTATGCATGTATATCTGGATTGGTCAATTCCATGGTTACAGTCGTAAAATTTAGAACAACTTTAACTCCGTTACTCTTTAATTACATGGTGGATCACTACAAAATATCACAGGGATTCAAACATTTGTTGGTGCTTGAGAGCCCATGAAATAGATTTTATTTTGCGTATTGCACTATCCCACAGTTTGTCATTTACAGGGTAACTGACTTAAAATGAGAAAATACCTCATGCCTTTTTAAATTGGAGATTTCTCTGAATTCTTTCCTTCAGTCAACTTAGTCTCTCTGTTAAAAGAAGGTTGACGGTCACTTCTCGAGCAATTGGAATAAAGAAAGTGTTTGTTGGCTGAATTATATTTTCTGAGTTAAAACGTAGAGTAATTGACGTAACCTTCTTTGGTAACTGACGTAACGTGTCTGGGACTAAATGAGAGAACTGCGCTTCATTGACTTTTCTTTGGCATATACTTCTGAGGAAGGAGTGCAGGCATGTTTCACTGACAAAAAAAAAACACGTTTTTAGTGCAGAAAGACATTCAATCATATAGAAGTCTATGAGAAACTGACCCTACTTTTTCCTCCTGGTTTATTTAAATATTTATTTTCCACTTCTTTTTATTGTATCTATTGCAACTTTCAAGTCTCCTTTGATGTATCATAATGTTCATTTTTGTAAATTATGGTCCTACTTAGACGAGAATAAACGATAAAGCCAGAATATGCTTTAAGGGGTGTGGCTATCGTCTGGTCCTTGTCTGATACGGTCAGATCCACCCCTCGATCCACCCCTCGCTCCTCCCTGGATATTAGATTCACGTTCTCGTCCAATAGGAATCGCATCCAGTTTCAAAATGACAAATGTATGACAAAAAAAAAACTTCCCCTGAGGCATCATTTTGCAAGGAATTGACTGATTAGGGAACCTAAGGACATGACTGACGACATCTTGCACAATCACTCAGAAAAGCAATCAAGTGATCGTAGAAATTTATCTAACACGGGTTGTAACTACAACCCCAATTCTGAAATAATAGTTGGGACAAAGTGTAAATTGTGAATAAAATCAAAACGCAATGACTTTCAAATCACACCAGCCAGTATTTCATTCACAATAGAAAAGAGATAACATGGCAAATGTTGAAACTGAGAAATTTTACAATTTTTTCCAAAAAATGCGCATTTCAAATTTAATGGCTGATAAAGGTCTCAAAAAAAGTTGGGACAGGGGCCTGTTTACTATGGTGTAGCATCCTTTCTTCTTTTTAACACAGAGTAGAGGCGTCTGGGCATTGAGGAGCCAAGTTTCTTGAGTTTAGCCATTGGAATTGGTCCCATTCTTGTTTAATACAGGCTTCCAGCTAAGGGAGAGTTTTGAGTCATTTCATTTAATTATGTGCCAATTGTTCTCAATTGGTGAAAGATCAGGACTGCAGGTAGGGCAGTTCAGCACATGGACTTTTCTACTACAAAGCCATGCTACTGTAATAGCTGCAGTATGTGGTTTTGCATTGTCCTGCTGAAATATACAAGGCCCTCCCTGGAATAGATGCCATTTGCAGGGGTGCATATGTTGCCCTGAAACCTTTATATACCTTTCAGCATTCATGGTGCTTTTTAAAACATGCGAGTGTCCCACACTATATGCACTAATGCATTCCCATACCATCAGAGATGCTGGCTTATGAACTGAACGCTGATAATGGGAGGGGTGGTCTTTCTCCTCTTTAGCTCAGAGGACACGACGCCCATGATCTCCAACAAGGATGTCAAATTTGAACTCGTCTGACCACAGGATACTTTGCCACTTTGCGACAGTCCATTTTAAATGAGCCTTGGCCCCAGAACACGACAGCGCTTCTGGATCATGCTCAACAATGGCTTCCATTTTGCATGATTCAGTTTTAGGTGGCATCTGTGGATGGCACGGCAAACTGTGTTTACAGATAGTGGTTTCTTGAAGCATTCCTGGGCCCATTCAGTAACGCCAATGACAGAATCATGCCGGTGAGTGATGCAGTGGCGTCTGAGGGCTCGCAGATCATGGGCATCCACTTCGGCCTTGTCCCTTACGCTCAGAGATTTTTCTGGTTTCTCTGAATCTTTTGATGATGTTATGCACTGTTGATGATGAGACCTTCAAAGCTTTTGCAATTTGACATTGAGGAACATTATTTTCAGTTCAGTTATGCAGCAGCACAATGATCCAAAGTACAGTCTGAAATCCACCTTCGAACGGCTCAGAAACAAAAGGCAGGTTTTTGAGTGACCTAGTCAAAGTTCTGATTTGAATCTTAATTGAGATGTAGTGGCTTGACCTAAAACAGCCAGTTTATGCTTGAAAACCATGCGGTGCGGCTGAATTAAAACAATTATCCGCAGTAAAGTGGGCTGAATTTCCTCCACAGCGGTGTAACACTTATTGCCAGTTATCCCAAATGTTTGATTGCAGTTGTTGCCACTAAGGGTGGTACAACCAGTTTAGGGGCAATTATTTTTCACTTGGGTGATACAGGCTTTGAGTAACTCTTCAATAAATGAAATTATGTAAAAAACATCATCATTTTGTGTTAAGTCACAATGTATTTGTTTAATAATAAAATTACTTGCATGATCTGAAACATATAATATTGCACATTATCAGATATAGAAGAAATCTGGAAGGTCGAGTAATTTTTCCCAGCACTGCAGTGATGCAGTCGTTTGATGTGTAGTATGTTGCATTATATTTTATTGCACATGGGTTTAATGTTTTCGGTGCACATGCCGTACCAGTCAAAGTTTCGACCCACTTTCAAATGTCACAGCACTCTGTGTTTCTAGAAATTTAAACAGCTTAACTTCTCTATATAATCTCAAAGGGAGTCTTGTCAGAGGTGAACATTCAGAAGTTAAAAGGGAATAATTTTCTTCTTTGAATGTTGTCCAAAAATGTAATTCCCAAGGAAGCCATATTTTTCAAAGTCAGCAAATGACAAGCGCCCTCCATTTTCAACGGCCAAATTAAAATCAAGCTGTTTTGGGACTTATTGGTCAAAGAGGTCAATGAAAAGCAAATAACAATAATTGTAGCACATCTTTGGGAACTTAGACAGTCGCTCAGCTGCAAACTCATTACAGCTGTAGAACTGCTGTCGTCAAAGAAAAACAAATTTGAATATGCTCTGAAATTATGGTAAAAAAATGCTGGTTAGTTTGATTTAAAAATTAGTTCTTTTTTCCCCCCAAGATGAAGGGTTCTTGTTTCCTTAAACATGTAAGAAAAATGAAGGTATGTCCAAACATTTGACTGGTGCTGTATTTTCTTGGGAGTTTTGCACATCACTATCTTTTTTTTTTGTGTGGATCTTAGCCTGTTCAGTTTTAGCCCAGACTCTCACTGAAGGAATATATGCAGGCTGCTGGTTTGCTCTGTGGTTACTTATTGTTGGAGACAGATGGTTATTGTTTGTTCCCCTGACTCCATTTTACTTTAACCAGTGTTGCAATGTTCCCGCTGTGTCACCTCGTGACAAACTTAATCACACTGGCCAGTGACTTTCTTTCACTCCAGCTAAGGTTGCGTGGT
The DNA here is from genome assembly GCA_029721435.1 of Gymnothorax reevesii. Classification (NCBI taxonomy): domain Eukaryota; kingdom Metazoa; phylum Chordata; class Actinopteri; order Anguilliformes; family Muraenidae; genus Gymnothorax; species Gymnothorax reevesii. The sequence continues at coordinate 56,557,494 of CM056588.1, forward strand.
GGCACTCATTTGTCTCAGAACATTTGTCGTTTGGCTAAAACCATTTGATATTAGAATATCAGTTTTGCATTGGTATCAAAATGGATCACGTTCCACCTAAAAATTGAGTTTTGAATGCATGTCAGAATTTGTCATCGACAAAATTTGTCTTCTAGAAGAGGGAGATAATGTGTCAGAAATTATTCACTTATTCTCATATTTCATTAATAATTTGGATAAAAGATGTTTTATTGTGGAAATGGTGACAAAGCGTAGTATATCCTTTATTCCTGAACACGTCTGCAGTAAAAAGTTGAATGATTTAACTCGATACACTGGAAAACCGGAGCTAGTTAAACTGTGTGCCCTGCCTTGGGACAGACCATGATAAGGCTCAGATGTTCCCCTGGAAGTCCGAGCAGCATTTCTGGTTGCCAGGGATGTCTGAGGCCCTGATGAGGCTAATGAGGAGGTCGGCCCTTTTTTTTTTTTTTTTTTTATAAAAAGAGACACGGTCTTGTTTGGGTCAGCTGATTTCTCCGAGGAGAATTCAGCCATGTATTTCGTGACTCGACTTCCAGTTTCAGTGGGGGGACATGGGGTGAATCCAAAAAGTACATACCCATTTTTTGGAGCTCCTGAAAAAGATTGAAAGCCCATCCTCTTAGAAGCAGGAGAAAACTGACACAGACCTGACATCCGTTGTGAGTGAAGCACTATGTCACGTTTACTGGCAGTTTACCTGACTGTCCACTCCTTGAGTGCTTCTCAGGTGTGAACAGAGTGGAGGGTGGGAGAAGGAGAGCCTGTCTGTCTTCCCTCTCCGGCAGAGAAGGCCGTACTGCGCCCAGAGAGACTATCGCCGTGTTCAGAATGGCCCACTACTTACTATCTGATTGCTGATTGTGGCTAAAAGTAGCAGTTGGAATACAGTATGTGACCTACATGACATGCTATTCCGGCCACACTTCAGTGCTCTGTCCTCATGGTGCAGCGGTGCACTGTGTCCTACAATGTGGCGCAGTCGGGAGCGACATCCCACTGAAATCCAGCTGACTTTTGGAGCCTTGTGGTCATATGACTGTCGGAATTGGGCTCTGAAAGTACAGGAAATTGGAGTTAAATTTGCATGTTAAATATGGCTGAGTACTTGACCGTAATTCCTATCACTTACTGATATAATTTGTAACAGGCTACATAGATGGCTATAATGTTATATGCCTGTATGCAAATGAAAATGACAAATGTGTTTTCGGTGTAAATTGGCTAAATGTTCCATTATGGAAAAATTGATGCATAAACAGTATTGCAATACTGCCAAGATTTTACCTGAAGCAACCAAACTATATTTTTGTACACCACTTTATCTTTCAGGCAATTACTGGGTAACCAAGTTTGCAATGTACTTTTTAAAACTTTTGGAGCACTAAAATATAACACTCAACAGTGTGTCACAGTGCATCAGATAGTTCAGCTGTACAAATTGTGTGCTTATAGCTGCTGCTGCATAAAAATGGCCCTGTTTTCCCAGTTTTGGGACATTCCTTTGAGCTGCGGGGCCATTCTTAATCACGTGTGTGACAAAATGTAACGCAGTGGAAAAAATCTCAAATTACAAAAGCATTGGAGGTTCATGATTGTGGACTTTGTGTAGGAGTACTACTTATCGAAGTCTGTCTAGTAAAAATTCTATTCGTTACATTAACTACTAAAGGTCAGAGGTCAAATACGACTGGTCACGTGTGTGAGTGTGTGACTTCACACGGAAACAGGTTTTTCATAACCGTATATTTGACTTCAAAAACTCTGCGAAGTTGAAAAATCTAGAATCTTCGTAGTTTAGGGGTGTGGAAAATGAAAAGGAATAAATTTGATACCTTACATTAATTTTCATAGTATTTCTAAATTTGATGACATCTGGTCACGTGTGTGGCATTTTGGTTCACTTCTCAAGGAATCGCCCTGCGGCAGATAGGTGCCGCCTCAAGACGCTCGCAAGGGTCCCTGGGAAAGTGAGGTGTTCAGGGCTCGGAGAGCATAAGCCTTGTCATGTTTCTTACTACTATGAAATCAGACAGATTCGTTTTTGTTCCCGGCTGAAGAATTGTGCCAGTCGTTAAATTCTGCTGGATGTGCTTTCTGAACCTGGGCTTTCTGCCGCGGGCGAGCAGCTTTGTTGCTGTGCACCTTCGTTTCCTTGGCCGGCCCTATCTGCGTCGGCAGCTCACTTTGCGTGAATCGTCGGTGCTTCTGTGAACCGAATCTCGGGTCGCATCTTTTGCTGGCAGGAGAAGTGTGCTAACTCCTGGCTGCGCAGCTCTGCAATTCATGTGGTGCAGATTGACAGCCCCTGAGCTGCGACTCTCGTGCACGTTTTATGCAGTAAGCTGTTGAATTTTGGGTATGTATGGGGGGGGGCATAATGGCTGTTTAGTTTGACAATTCTTTGAAGCGGCTTGTAAATTGCTTGCAATAAAATTATGCACTTCGTGTCCTTTATTTTTTTTTGTGACTTATTTCTTTAGTTGACACCATTGAATTGAAAGTAATTTTTGCCGCAACCTGTAAAGTTTATCTAGTGATTAAGGACTTTGCTGTGATGTAATGTATTGCAGTTTTTCAACATGATCTGAGGCAAGGTTATCTGTAAAGGCCAGAGATGAGTTTGACTTCTCATTACTGATTAACCAGCTTGGCTCACATTTTATTTATTTTATTTATTCATTCATTCTTTCATTTCTACTTTATTTGATTGGGACTGTGCCTATTAATTTCATATTTAATTACTCATGTTAATGTATGAGTAAACTCGTATATGCCAGATGTTGCCTCAGAGGCTAATTTTCATCTGCAGTTTCAAATATCCTTAAAGATGATAAAAATACATGCATGAGATGTCCAGTGCTCAACAAATTTATTGGACCACCTGTCATAAGAAATAAGAAAACGCGAATATTTAAGAAATTTGTCAAAAACTTATTTAAGCCTTTATTTGGCGAGGAATCATATTTGGTAACTTAATTCAGCATCCAAAGTGGTGACCCCATGCCCCTCTGTGGGGCAGTAGACACATGTCGATTTCTCCCAGCCAATGAGAAAAAATCTGGCTATATCAGATGGTGACATTAAGGTGTTTGACCAATCAGGAGTCTCAAACTTCTTTACTTCTCCAGACCTCTCACAGTGCATTGTGTGCCTTTATCCAGTCCCACTCACCAGAACTCACCAAAGTTGATAGTCACTCATAAAGTTGAAAAGGTGTGCTAAAATTTTTGCATGAGAACTAAAAATTTAGGCATGAGGCCATATTTGATCATAAGCCCTGTTCACCGAAGTCAAGAGCAAGTGATGGTAAGACTATTTATGGACATACGCCCAACACGCGGTACTTTTTTTATATACCGTCCTATACAGGGTTAAAAGTAAAAATTATTTAGCTACTTCCTTGGCAAATAACAATCTGAAACCATTAAATAGTCCTTATTTACACATAAAAGCCAAAAAAGCCTATTTTGTATGGCCTCCTTTGGCCTGGATAATGGCTTGCATTCAACCCCTAAAACTAATTTTTATGTTCAGGAATGCAAGAATATTCCTGTTATTTGGCATCTTAATAAAAAAATAATGTGCTTCTCTTTTTTTTCTGATTTTTTAAATTTATTTATTTTTTATTATTTTTTTTTTTTATAAAATGGTAAATTTGAAAATTCATGGATAACAACCATAATTATATTTTAGCATTAAAAATATCATTTCAGTTAAACGGCTTGCGCATACTGGTGGATTAACCATTACAGAAACAAAAATTATTTTGGTAATTACCAACACTGTTAATATAGGGAAGCTGTGGCATCACTCTCACACTGGGTGGTGGTCTATAATTTAAGCACTGTAAATTAAATTGTTAGATAATAAAAGAGGAAAAAACATCATTGTTTGCAGGTTAGTATAGCTTTCAAAGCATGCACACAGGGAAGAACTACGATAAAACAAAGTAGCATGACTAGCCTAAATAAACCGGAGGTTGAAAAGAAATCATTGTAGTCGGAGGACCTGCATGCAGATGCAAGAGTAAGATCATACAAGTATAAAGAACAATAAAACAGTCCGGTACACTTGGCAGTTAGGTATTTGTTTAATTGGTAGAAAGGCATGACTGTACCAATGGTTGGAGGGGGGCAAAATGCAGAACCATGAACACTGTGCATTCTATAAAATCACAAGGAACCCAAAATGGAAAGGGCTCATTGGGGCTTATATTACCATTGGACTAAAATTTGTTCTCAAAAAAATAATTTTGAATGCAAAAGGAAATGATGTGTCCCAAATGGAATGTCAGACTGCCATCCTCCATGGCTCCTCCATGTCACAAATGAAATTTGCTTGTTTGGTTCCAGCAGTCATCTTTATGTCTCATTGGAACAACACCAGACAAAGGTTTACAGCACCATCGCCTTGGCCAATGCAGATTTGTGATTCATCAGTGAATATCCCTTTCATGCAATTGTCCACACCCCATGACTGTATCTTAAGTCCGCAGTTACCTTGCTTACTTTTGTTTAGGTGTTGGTGCTAGTTTTCGTTTGGCTTTCTGTATGTAAATCCCATTTCATTCAGCCAATTTCTTGCAGTTCTGACAGAAACGTTGACTCCTGTTCTTCATTTCCTTTTGCGCATTTTCTATTTTCAAGGCATCTTGCTTCATTTTCTGTCCTGATGCTTTGAAATCTTCAGTGGTCTACCTGTATGTATTCCTTTCATAACCTTCTCATTTTGTTAATACTTTCTCCAAATTTTAGGCACAGTTGACTGGGAACAGCCAACATTATTTGCCACTATCTGTGCGGCATTTATTTCTTGAGGCAGTTTTATAATCCTTTCCATTGTTTCAACTGCCAGCTCTCTTGTTGGTGCTTTGCTTCCTCCCAATTAGCCAAATCCGACACCTCGTCAACATCAGCAAGCACAGCTCTCTCTTAACTGCAGACTAAATTGCATATTCACATTTGTGCTGGTATTTCTTTTAGAAATTCCAAATACGAGGTGATTCCATTTTTTTTTTTTTTTTTTTTTTTTAATCACAATCTACTTGATAATGAAAAATATGACATTAGATTACATCATTTTATTTAATTTGTTTTGAGGCATTATACAAAGCCTGAATGTTAAGCTTGTAATCAAAAATTGTGTTGTATCATATATCTGTGATTTGTTTATTTGGTATAAAATTAAAAAAAAAAAAAAAATCTGGATAAACATCTTCTGTGTGTGGTGATTCTGTAATTTTAACCCCGGACGAAGCCGGGCGGCTACTATAGATTCACGTGACTCGTCTGTCTCCGCCGCTGCTGCATCCGTAGACACTTTATTGTGGACACTCTACAGGCTTCAATTTTTGACCAGTTCCTTTCATATTTGGTATGGACGTGTGTTATATTCCACTTATGACACCTAGAGATTTCCTTGTGGACGCAGTACCGGCTGCAGTTTTCAACCGATTTCTTTAATTTTTCGTGTGGACATGTGTTACACTTCACTCATGACATCTTTCAATTTTTGTTGCTGTGGTGACGTTATTGGCCCAATTATGTGCACATTTGTGCTGACACATACACTCTACCTTGTGGGCGCTGTACAGGCTGTAATGTTTGACTGACTTTTTTTTTTTCCATATTTGGTATGAGCGTATACTTAACGCCTGTCGTTTTTGGTCGACGTGACCGTATTGGCCAAATTATGTGGGGGAAAAAAAAAGGGGGAGAGGCGGGCTTTTGGGGGCTACACCCATGAGGTCGGATTCAACTGGACGGTCTAGTTTTTTTTTTTCCCAGGGGTAGGAAGATAAATTCATTTATGGTGACCCACCTGCCCTGCCGGTTATTCTGGCTCGTCCGCCACATCCTGTTTTGTTTGTGGTTGGACACACACCGAAAGCCACTGTGCTGTGTTCCTCTCTTGATACTGTCTTTATTTTAAACTGGATAGTCATTATACTGCAGATAAAGGTATGTGGCACCTGTGGCAATGCCTTCGGTAAAGCTTTTACTTTATCCTCAACCACCAGGTCAACAACTGTAAATTTGTATGGTGTAATTCCCATAGTTTTTCATGGCTGGTTTTGGGTAGCTTGTCCTGCTGAAGGCCCCCCAGCTCTTCCTAGTAAAGTTATCCAGAGAGCTCCTGGTCAGTAAGCTTAGTTGGTGCTGCTTCTCCAGGAGACTTCCTCCATCACCATCTCCTGAGCACCAGAAGTACTGGAGTGAGTGCTCTGTAAAAACCTCACCCAGTACACAAGCACTGCAGATCATCCCAGTGTCTATCAGGCCTTGATGGTGGGTGTGCTCAAGATTTTGTATGCTTGGACTTGCAGCAGCAAGTGCCTGGCAGCTCAGTGGAAATTTTGGAGTGTCAGTTGTATCAAATGAGTCCCAGAATAAAATGCTTCTACTGTATGCGAAGGGTCAGTCAAACACTGCTTTTTACCCCTCAGCCCCAACTAAGGGGTACTGCCATCACATGCAATGCCTGTCCGTCCGTCTGGCCGTCTGTCCCATAATATTTTGTATTCTGCACGATAACTTGAAAACGCCTTTGCCAATCAATGCGATTTTTGCTGTGTTTCTCGGTTTTGTGTACCTACAGAAGCCCGTCAATTTTGACTACGCTTGGATGTCCAGTATGGCCGCCATCTTGAATTTTGTATCCTACAGGATAACTTGAAAACGACTTTGTGAATTTATACTCATTCCAAACAATCCAGGGACTGAAGGGTAACACTCACTTTGCGGGGCTATCTTTAGGCCTTGGAAGCAAGCTGTGTTGATCCTCTGCTGGCTGGATGGTTGGATTCAGTCACATAAAGGTTGAACAGTGGCCTGAATGGCTGCTGCATTGAGAACTGCTTTTGCTGTTGATTTTGGTTTTTAGCTATTGCTATCATTTGGCGTCTGTCATCTGTCGTTAACATTTTTCAAAAATCTTCTCCTCTAAAACTACTGTACAGATCCAGACTAAAATTAACCTCAAGCATCCTCAGGATGTCTACTTTAAAATTATTGATTATGCCCACTGTCTGAATAACATGGCCTACTAAAAATAGAACACTGGGGTAAAACCACATAATTTCAGCTATATCTCAGGAACTAAAGCAGCTAGAGGAAAAAAATCGCACCTCAAAATGATCAGCAGATGAAACTCTCTGAAAGTCTCTATAGGATTGAAATCATACAGTGCCTCCATGTAGGAGTTATTGGCTTTGAAATGTCAAATTTGACGATTTTGCGGTTTTTTTTTTTTTTGGCCTATATAATGAAAACTATAAGAGATGGAGGAAAACTTATGATTTCTAAACTTATCAGCAAACAAAGCTCAACGAAAGTCTCCACACTGAAGTTGTACAATGGCTCTTTGTTGGAGTTATTCGCTTTGAAACATCTTATGTTGATTATACCCCGCCGCGCGATTAGCGCGAAGTGGGGGATATAGTATTGGGCTCCGCCCGTCCATACGTATGTACTTAAGTCCGAACGGACACGTAAAATTGAGTCGGTGGGGGATATTGCCATGTTAGTGGCAAACACTTGTTTTTGTTGTATTTCACTATAGCATCTGAAAAAACCATCACATACTATTTGCTCATTAGATTATTCAGATAATCAGAATCCCCTGGAATTTCCATTTGAATCAAACTGATAGTATTTATTTTCTTTTCCATTTAAAAAATCAATTTTGCGAAATTGAGACGTGGTCGAAATCATAACCTTTTTTTTTTTTTTTTTTTTGGTAGTTCATTAAGATCCTGTTACTTGTATGCTGCAGTAGATTATGTTTATGTAATTTTAAGAATGAGTTAATATTCATACATATCCAGGTGAGCGATTCACACGCTCTAGAGCCTCTAGTTTTGTTGTGTGTGTGTGTGTTTTTTTTTTTTTTCTTCAGCAGTTGATGTTATTTATATTACATAGTGTTATTCGGCTGACTCTGTAATCCTGCTTGGAGTAACTAGGCGCTGACGAGTAACCTTCACCTCCCTGTGCTATGAAAATGCTTACAGGGGGACAGATCTGAAGAGGGTTGCAGCAGGCAGGATGGTCACTATTCCGGAGTACTATGAGGGGAAGAGTGTACTCATCACAGGGGCCACGGGCTTCATGGGGAAGGTTCTGCTGGAGAAGCTGCTCCGCTCCTGCCCCGCAGTCAAGGCCGTCTATGTGCTGGTCCGGCAAAAGGCAGGCCAGGACCCCCACACACGAGTCACTGAGATGGTCAACTGCAAGGTAATGGAAAGTAACACCAGATACCTCATTGCAGTGGGTGTCCATTTCAAGTTCTCTCAGGGTTTATAAATGTAGTGCTGTCCATCTCCAACCTGCCCCCCCCCCCCCCCCCTAAATGCCATTGCATTGGTGTTAATGTGCTAGTTAACCTCTGTATACACCGATGAGCCAAAACATTAAAACCACTGACATGTGATGCAAGCAGTGTTGATTAAAGCTTGATGCATACTCCACAAGAACAGAGAAATTTATTGTTCTCGAGGTTGCGAGAACAAGAACAAAGTTCGTTTTGACCGGGACATTTCATACTTCACGAGATACTCCAAGTGCTGAACTGGTACTTGAGGACTGGTAAGTCCTCAAAGGACCATGCCCACTCCATCTTTCTGACCAATCACACATTAGGTCTCAGACACCACACGAGAAAAAAGTTCTGCCTAGATGTGTCGAGAGCAAGCTGTAAGAACTCTGAAAACAGGGTTGCGAGAACAAAATGACGCCAAATTGTTCTTGCAGCCTCGAGAACGAGGACAAATTTCTCTGTTCTTGGGGAATATGTATCAGCCTTTACTCGTAGTAACAGTGCATGTGAAGATGTGCAGGCAGGCTTTGGACCAGGCATCCTGAATCTTAACCTGCACCCATACTGTCCCTTTCAGGATTTCATTCCATCCAAGCAGTTACACACCTGATTCTACTAATTGGCCCCAAGAACCTTTGCTATAGACCTTGATTGGCTGTATCAGGTGTCTGACTGCCTGGCTGAAATGAACGCTAGCACCCACACTGGTCCTCTCTGGGTAAAATCGTGGATGCCTTCCTGAGAGGGTAAGCAAACAGTCAGTTCTCGTAGTTGATGTGTTGGATGTGGGAGACATGGGACCTGAGTGACTTCAATGAGTGCCATGTCACTATGGCTAGATGAGTAGGTCTGAGCATCTCCTGAGTGGCAAGGCTCCTGGTGTGCTCCCAGTCAGCATTGGTGAGTACCTACTGACAGCGGCCCAGAGAGACACAAATCGGCGAAAGGGTGTTCGTTGCCTCATTGATGCACTAAGACAAAGAAGGCTGTCCCCTTTCAAACTGACAGAAGGGCCACTGTGGCACGAGGAGGAGTGGGAGGGAATGGTACTGATACTTGCCTGAGGAATGTGTCACAACACCGCGCATCGCTCCCTGCTGTATATAGTGCACTGTATCTGCAGAGCAGTTCGGCGTGCCCTTTATGACTTCAGTCCGCCGCCAAAAGCACCTACGATGGACATGTGAGAATCAGAACGGGACCTTTGAGCAACTGAGGAAGGTTACCTGGTCTAGTTACCTGGTTTATTTTTCATCAAGCGCTTCGACTGGGTCTTTGGGTTCACTTTTCCCTGGGGAGAGATGGCACCAGGATGCACTGTGGGAAGAGGACGAGCTGGTGGAGGGGGTTTGATGCTCCGGAGAAATTTTTTGCTGGGAAACCCTGTGTCCAGGAATTCAACTGGATGTTATTTTGATGGAGCTTTTCTTTGGCTGTCAGTTGGTCCGGCAAAATATTGGGCAAATGTTTTATTGTTATGGACAATCGGTGTGTATGTCCATAGATGGTGTTAGATGGCTACCTGCGGTGTTCAATAATGTTTTAATTGAAATAAATGAAGGGATGCTTTTTTAAATTTTATTTGGAAATTATTTGAACGTGACAATTTTTCTTTTTTTTCTGTTTACATTTTTTTGAAGTGAATTTTGTCCTTTCCAACATTTAAAGCCTTTGTGTCCTTTACATCTCCTCAGCTGTTTGACAGGCTAAGAGAGGAGCAGCCGGACTTTGCTGAGAAAGTAGTGCCCATAAGCAGCGATCTGACCCAGCCAGAGCTTGATCTGAGCCAAGAGGACCAACAGACCCTGACTGACTGCGTTAATATTGTGTTCCACTGTGCCGCCACCGTCAGATTCAATGAGCCGCTGAAGTGAGTGACTCTGTTGCCATTACACAGACTGTATCCGCGTGCTCTGCATGTTGTTTACTATATAGGCCTTGATCCTGCATCACCTGTTTTTGACTTCTTTAATTCCTGACTGATTTCGGGGAGCTTTTCAGTATTATGGAGGCATTTTTAGCCGTCACCCTCCTCAATTTTTTTTCTTTGCATGATATTGCCATTGAATGCTGTTAATTGGCGTAGATTTTGTTTTCGTGACTAAACAAGCACATCTGGATTATTCGGTAATGGTATATTGCGGCAGGCCTTGGCGGTAGGCCCGCGCCGTTTTGCGGTGTTGAGGAGTGTGACTGGCCTCCTGCTGTCTGCAGCAGGCTGATCTAAGTGGTCCTCACTCTTTAAAATGATCAGCTATCAATTTCATAAATTATCAGACAATAACTGTTCAGTCAAGTATAAATATTCTCACCCCACCACAAAAAATGAGGATGGAGTAGTGGAACCTAGATTTTAAAAAAAAAAATTTTATTTATTTATTTTTTACATAGACCTTATTTAACCCCGTGGGGTAATAAGACCCATCCTATAGTTAGGAGCAGTGGGCAGCCACAGAGCAGCGCCCAGGGCCCAACTCCAGTTCTTATGCCAGTACCTTGTTCAGGGGTGCTGGTAGGAGCATTCCTATTCTCTTATAAAAGAGCATTTCAGAAGCATCAGCAGTACTTGGCTTAGAAACCCTGCTGGATTGGGTGGGGGTAAACTAGCATGACCAGCTCAGCTAAAACACGTAATGCATATTTAAACTTGAAATCCTTGACCTGTAGGCTGCACTGTCCTAGTAGAGAGAAGTTGAACGTCTGTGAAGTGGATTGCCCGCCCAAAAGTAAAAAATTAATCAGGTTTACCTCAGAAATGCAGCACGAAAAGCCTGGAATTTCTTTTTTCTGCATCTGTGCACTTCCACACCCTAAGTAAACTGGAAAGACCTGTTTTTAATAAGCCACAATGAAGACTAACCCTTTATATTTACACACCATAATCTATTGTACCGTGCAATCCTTTCCTTTGATGTGGTTTTATTTTGAATACATTGTCGCTTTATTGATTTAATGTCTCTGGCGTGAATTTGATGCACATTATTCTGAATGTTAAAATGATAGCTTTTGTGTTCTTCCCCTCGCAAACTAAACTTGTGAAGTGTGTGTTGAGAGCAAACAAAAGTCTATCTGTCAAGTCATGGACTTCAGAACTTGAGTTGTTGTGAAGGACACATTTGGATTGAATTCAGTCCTAGAGTCCTAATCTCAGGGCTGGTATATTTATTATGCCTCTGCTCCAAAGGGACGGGGGGACGTGTTGTTTTTTTTCGGTTTCCCATGTGCGTGCGCGCCCACCCATGCCGGCGTTCCCACCATTGCCCGACCATGACTCCAAAACCATTGGAGACACCTTTCCATGAAAATTTACACACATTTGCATCAGGTCGTGCAGATGTGCCTTTTGCTATTTTGAGGTTATTGGCTTATTCAGTTTCTTCCTAAATGTCTGTGAACATCAGTGAGGGGCTGCTGCATTGGGGTGGGGGGGACTTTTTTTTTTTTTTGCTTTACAAACGAGCTCCATTTTGAATTTTTGGCTCCGTAAAATTTTGATTATCAAACACGTTTTGCTTTGTGGTATTCATGACTAGAGATGCGATGCAGCTGAACGTCCTGGCGACGCAGAAGATGGTTGCATTGGCCCACCGGATGAAGCGGCTAGAGGTGCTCATCCATGTCTCCACAGCCTATGCCAACTGTGACCGCACAGTGATTGAGGAAGTGGTATACCCACCGCCTGTGGACTACAAGAAGCTCATCGACTCCCTGGAGTGAGTACCCATCCCAAATGAGCTAGAACCCTTGCAGGCAACATGCTAGACATTATGTAAGGCTGTGTAGTCCTGAACGCATGACCGCAGCGGAGGAATCCAGCAAGAGGAGACTTTGAATTAGTGGATTGGCTGTGCCGCTGTGTTTGCCACCGCATTATCGGTCGATGGTCGATGCTAATGAACATAACTGATGCTAGTTACTGACGCATGCATGCTTCCTGACAAAAGAGAAAATGTAGCTCATTGTTATGCTGGCAACGGTTTTTTTTTCCTGTGAGAACACTTTACTCTGCATGATCCTGTTCCACCTCGTTTAATACCACCTTTCCTTTGCCTTCAATGGAGAGTCTTGGTGTTTGTAATGCCTTGTTTAGTAGAGAGACACTGGACATTGGACTGTGTTGGAAATACCCTGCTTGACATGCTCATTCTCACATTCACCATTCTGTACCCTTTTTTTTTTTTTTAAATGCTTTTGCACATAACTTCCGTGGTATGTATGTCAGTAAGTGGCTGTGCTTTTGGTCAGTGTTCTACCTGTTCCCAACTAAGTCTGTACTGTCCACTGATAAAAAGTTGCAAAGAAAGTCGCTGCAATCTGATGCATTTAATGTCCTCACTGATAGTTTAGAATTACCAACAAGATTATTGTTTTCCACCATTTGATATGCCAGTGAATCTCAGAACTGTGTGTCCGGCCCTGTTTTGGCTCAATAAAATTGTATTTCTTCCTGTTTATGCACCGATTTTTTTTTTTTAATCTGCAAATATGATCTCTGAGGTTGAGGATGTAATGCATCTTTGGAGCTGGAGTAACGTTACTGCGTACCCTTTTCCAGCAGATTGCCTTTGTCTTGCATGAATGTGTAGATTTCCCAGTCGGCTTCCTTGTAGACTGGTTATGATTAACTGCTATGTGATAGATCCTCCCGCTAGATTAAATGATTTCTTCCCATAAGGCCATTTATTTGTCAGGGAGTACCATTTATTTAAAATCCTAAGCCTTCCCTTGTTTTTCCAGTGAATCAATATCGGAGGCTCTTGGCGGGCATTTGGGAGTCAGATCGTTTGTGCGGTACTTGAGTGTTTTTTTTTTTCTTCCTTGTAGAAGGTCAGGGTGAGGTGCTATCACTTTAACTGTGACCTCACCGCTTATTGAGCTGCACCTGCAGTTTTGCAATGTTGAACTAGAACATTAAACAATTTTCAATGCTTGGCCTTTCCCATTAAAAGCATTTTTACCATTTATATGTCACGTTAAACCCCTGAATGTTCCACGGTGTTGTTGGGATTCTGTTATGGTCAGATGCTCCTCTGCTGCAAATAAACTTACTTAAACTCTGTGGCATGATGTACCCCGTGAATGTTGCTTGTTGTTGTTTGGGTCATTTGGAGGGGAGTTTTGAGGTTGTGCATGTCAATCCAGGAGTGTGATCTAGTCATGGGAGTGATTTTTTTTGTTTTTTTTTTTTTTCTTTTGCGGTAACCAGAACAGCTTGACAGAAACCAGTTCTGTTGTATCAGAGCAGAACTGAATTCACTCCTCACAGCTAATTCAGGCTGATTATATTGGCGACAGTTTCGTCGATATTATGGAGTCATCATTGCCATCGCTCTGCGTCCACTGCATCTGCCGCAGATCCTTTTTGTTAACTCGATAACTCAAGAACTATTTTCTGAATCCTTTTGAAATTTTATATCCCTTTAGATCTTATCTAGACCGAGACCTTGATTGATTAAGGTGTTCTATTACTAATAATGACTAAATTAATGCTTAATTTCCTGGACCACCAGAGTTCCATTGTATTGCCTGATGTGTGAGCAATATCACCTTGAAATTTTGCAATTTGATTCTTTCCGTCTTGATTAATTATTGCAAAATACTACACTAAAAAAATCAATGGGTTAAATGATAAATTCAGCAGTTAAATTTATTGCTGACCACCATGCAGAATTGTTCATTCATTTGTATTCCTTGTTAATTCGTAAATGCAGGCAGTCTGAGCATATATAAGATAAAATTGGGTTCAGTTTGTGATGATTTCATAAGGCGGTCTGGAGCTGTACTGTAATGTGGCTCTCTTTTTGGGAAGCTTTCGCTTGAGGGTTTGGCAGATTGTACCAGAAGAATGCCAATGCTCGCTGGGTTTTGGTGTACTGATGCGGTGATGTTGTGGTTGTGGAGGTCCAGTGGAAATGAAGTGGCAGGAGTCTGGAGGCGTGCTTGCGATTACTCATCTTGCCTGGCCATTCATGTTTTTATGTTAGTGGAAATGGACACTAGTCTTCAGCGATTTTCATGCAAATACTTGCTGCTGTGAGATTACATTCTATCTCCCCAAATTACTTTGCTCAAAATTTGGAAAGATGGTGCTGTACTTGATCTTGATGCAGAAGGGCTGGACCAATTAGAGTTCCTTCCCATCTCTCATGAGTTTGATTTAAAAAAAAAAAAAAATAATAATAACAATAACATTTACGTAAGGGGGCAGAAAAATTATTTCCTTGCCATTTCTCTATGGCTGTAACCTGTTTTTAAATGCTTTTACAGGTGGATGGATGAGAAACTGGTCAATTTAATTACTCCAAAACTCATTGGGGACCGACCCAACACATACACGTACACAAAGGCCCTGGCAGAATTCCTAGTCCAGCAGGAAAGTGGGAATCTGAACGTGGCGATCATAAGGCCCTCCATTGTGGGCGCGAGTTGGAAAGAGCCCTTTCCGGTAAGTTCTGTACCTTCTAATAGTTTTTCATTTATTTATATAGCTTGGTCTGAATTTCAGTGGTCTGTAGTTCACTGCTTTGTGGTCTCAAGAGCGTACAGGCTGTGTACTGGTAACAGCTGCCCCATATTATATCTGCACAGCCCACAAAACAGTGATGACATGAGTCATCAGTCCAACGTGCGAGGATTCAGTGAGCTGTCAGTGGCTGCTAACGGATGAACCCTGCGTGATGATCACTGCAGTTTGTGCATTGCTTTGCTGGGCTGCCTGCCAAAGTTGGGACTGGGACGGCCTGGAATTCATACTTGGCCATTGGGCCCAACCAGGCACTAGGACAGTGCCTCTGTTATACCAGGCCAGTTAGGATGCATGAGGTGCTTTTCTGGTCAATTATAAAAAGATCTGCAAGCTGCTCATCAAAATCCAGAAATTGACATTCATCTTTTTCTATTCGAAATGAAGTCCGCATCGGAGCATCTTCAATGCTATCCTGCAGCCAGTTGGATTTCGGAGTGAGCTTGTGGGTTGGGAGTGGAGATGGGGTAGCCTGCGAACAGGCTCTTGGCTGATATTTTAGTGGTATTTATTCTCAGATTTGGAGTTCCTCTTGTACGCGGTCAAAAGTTTGGGGATTGGGGCGTGCAAGGAAAACGAGAGCCTGCAACGGTCTTTGAAAGATTTGGGTATCGAACATAAAATACTGATTGGTCAATTTAGAGCATGTGACCATGAGACACGTTTGTATAATGATTAGAGCTCTACATTGCGGAAGCCTTCTCTAGGGTACAGGGCTTGAGTGCACTTATAAATAATCAGAGAGGGCCCTATTTTGTTCTTAAATAACATTTCGCAAATTCCTTAAATTTCAATTACTGAGCCCTGGATGCTTTTGAGTTTTCTTCCTTTGTGTTTGTAAGGTTTTCTTGGGGTATTTTGAGCTACTTCGAACATAACATGGCAAACGCACGTGTAGTCAAAAGTCATTGTTTTGACAGCATTTCCGCTAAGTCCTGATTGGCTGATTCTGTTTTGATGATTTGACAGTTTTTTGACAGATAACTTGAGCGGAAAGGGGGGCAGAACTCAAACAATATGAAGATCATTACATACGCTAATTACCCTCAGCGACTAGTAGCGCCTGTTTGCAGGCTGGGGTGGGGAGAATCAGGTGGCAGGAGTCTTTCGCTGTGTAACTTCATCGGGAATCCGATCGGGGGGGGACAGTTGCCTTCATGTTGCGCGGCCAGTGACCTTGCCGAGTTGTGTTGTCACGGCCACGTCGTTGCTGATAGCTGAGCAGCCTACGGTTTTAACCCGGCCTGACCTTCACCCGTAAAGTCCGTCTCACCTGGAAACAAGATTCCGAGCTAAAACGGCGTCTGGCATACAGAGAGATCCCCTTGGCAGCCGTCTATGTAAATGCAGTAATGGAGATTTGTTCCTTTGTTTCTTAGTGTGGTGCGTATGAGAACAGTTACCCCTCAGGGTTTTCTGTGATGCAAGCGTCTGACCTTTTTTTTTTTTTTTTTTTTTTTTTCTTTCAGGGCTGGATTGACAATTTTAACGGACCAAGTGGGATATTTATTGCTGTAAGTGTCATTTCATATAAAAACCTTCATAACTTCCACACCCACAACATCTCGCATGCAACCATTCCCTTGCAACGCGTGCATGTGGGCGCACAGACTCCTGACGTACCACAATCCAGCAAAATAAGAGGAATGTATGGTGTTCACGAGCCAGAACTATTATACGCATTATAAGGGATACCTTTGCCAGAAAGTGCACTAGGGACTTGCCTGAAAATAGGAATGCTGGCGCAAACCCTTACTCGACCTCTTACTGGCTTTTCTGTGCACGGCAGTGTTGAGACGACAGGTTCTGACTGGCCCGCTTTTTCACTCTGGTTCTGCAGGCTGGGAAGGGGATCCTTCGCACCATGAGAGCCTCCAACAGTGCGGTGGCTGATCTGGTGCCCGTTGATGTGGTCATCAACACCACGCTGGCAGCGGCCTGGTACTCAGGGTCTCAGAGATACACCAGGTCAATCTGCCTTCTCGCCCAAGTTAATGAGCACACTTGCGCATGCACTGTTGGACAACTTAAGTGATTTAATGGTTTTATTGTGGTGTCGCGTTGAATAATGTCAAATGATCTATTTTTTTAAATGCCTCATTTTAATATGCTTTTTTTTTAATTGTTTGTTTTTCCAATCATAGGCCTAAGAACGTTTTGGTGTATAATTGCACAACTGGTGGCATCAACCCCTTCCACTGGGGAGAAGTCGGTATGGATCTTTTTTTTTTTTTTTTTTTTCTTGTCTTTACTGCTTCAGCATCAATGATTTTAAATTAAGAACAGTGTTTGTCTTTGCCTCTGAACTGCTGGGTTTCGAGTGACTGACCCTGCTGTTCCGTCAGGCCAGGAATGTACCCATGCCCATGTCAAAATCCTCACTCCATTCATCCCACCCCACTCCAACGGGAAAGCAAGCACAAGTGGATCTGGGCGGGAGTACTCCAGCCTCGCCCTGACCCCTGCAGTGCCCCCTTTCCCTTGGCCTGTTTTGATTGGTTACCCCTCCCTGAATTCATTTCACTCTTGTTGGATACCGTTCTGAATGTTTTTTTTAATCTAAATTAATTGGCGCAGACCGTGCAAGCGCTGCATCTGTGCTCGCATCCTTGGGAGAAGCAATCAAGATCATTATAGCAGGCAGTGCTAGCCATTCCATCTTGTGTTCCTAGTTACCTTTGAGGTGTTAAGACTCTCATTTAGTATTCATGTTGTGGTTGCTTGAAACTTTTTGATGCATCTTGCTGCGCAGCTCTGCCATTTTGTTTTTTGGCTGCAGTTGAGCCCTGCAGTGATCATGCTGTCTGTCAGTGTAGCCCTTGCTTTGTTTTAAGGGTCCACCGACCTGACAGTGTTGATTTCCCCGATGCCCCTCCATCTTACTAAAGGAGAGGATTGAGATGGGTGCCCATCTGGCTATTAACACCACAAATTTATGTCCTTTTTAGCGTTCCTCAAGTTTGATCACTGACTTATTTGGCTGATGCACTAACGTTTGGACTTTAGCATGTAGCCACCTTCTATTCATATGCAATTCTAGCCCCCGTCTGTTACTGAACTCACAAGGACATCAGAAAGTAATTTGTCCCCGATGATTCAATCCTAGTCGTGGGTGCAGAACTTCATGAGCTGAGCATAACCTGACCCTGTGATCTTAGTCACTATGGTTGCCAAGGCACGGAAGGGTTGCTAAGATAGGGTGGTGGTGGTAGAACAAGGCGGCTAGAAATGTTTCTGCTGTTAATTGGATGCATGTCAGACTCAAATGGCGTCCAACACCGGATGCTGTATGGTCTGTTAATGTCGTCTTTCTAAGGGCACCGTGGGTTTTTCAAAAAAAAAAAAAAAAACTTGATTTAAAAGTGAATTGCAAGTGGACAAATGCATGTTTTTGGGAAGGGGTTACTGGTAAGCGTTAAGCCTTGTTAGGCTAATCCCTCATAATGATGATTTGTTTCTAATGTTGTTTCTAATGAAAAGTCTTGAATGGATACCCATTGTACGGGGGAGCGATAAAGTCTTGGTATGGCCAACAAATGCTTTTACCACTTTTATTTCAGAGAGCCATTCCATGTACTCCTGTGTTTTTGTTGAAGGGGAAAAAAAGCTCTGCATTCTTCACTCTGTTGCAACACTTTTGTTTCTTAGAGTACCATGTAATATCTACTTTCAAGAGGAAGCCCCTTGAGCAGGCCTTCAGACGGCCCAATGTTAATCTCACATCCAATCACCTTATCAATCAGTACTGGATTGCTGTAAGCCACAAGGCACCAGCATTCCTATATGATCTCTACCTCAGGATTACAGGAAGACAGCCCAGGTAAATGCCCCGTGCAGTCCTCTCGCACGCTTTCTCCCCAAGCCTCCCCGACCGGACCAGAGCCGGCCTGGCGTTTTGTCCTCTTGCTTCATGGGTAAGGCCGCACAACCCCTCCCCCCCCCCAGATCCCCCGTTCAAATCGAGAAGGGGTTTTGCGACCTCGCCTGCCCCAAAGTCCCTCCCACCCCAGCCCGTGGTGTTGTGTCTGTCTTAAGTGTTTGTTGTCATGTTAAAGGGTCGTGTGGTTGTATTGTATTCTCTCTGCAGAGTATTTTGTAAACACGAACTTCAAGACGAACCCCTTAGAACAGGCTTTCAGGCGCCCCAACGTTAACCTGCGGTCCAACCCCTTTACCAATCAGTACTGGACCACAGTGAGTCACACACTGCCCGCGCTGCTGTATGACGGGTATCTCAGGTTCACGGGTCAGAAGCCCCGGTAAGGTCCCAGTTGCCCCTCTTTGCCCCTGTCCACTGGGTGCTGGTTTTTGTGGTGTGGCTCCAGCAGGACTCAAACCACCACCCCACCCTCAACCCCCCCCCCGTCCCCTGGCTGTTTTTTGCTTGACTTCATGGCATCGGATTTGGCTCAAATTTTACTTAATTTGTGATGAGTTCCAGTATAATTGGCACCCCTGACCAAAAATGCATAGAAATGTGATTTTTGCAAAAAAAAAAAAAAAAAATGGTAGACATGACCTCAATAATGCCAAGACGTGAAAATCATGGTAGTTTCATTAATGCTCAAGTGGTACCATCAAGAATCATACATTTATTTAATAAGTAAACCAATTCACCAAATTTAAGGTTTCGCGAGTTCTAGCGACCGTGGTTAAGTACTTAATGCAACCACCCCTAGCGAGGATTTCAGCATAGGGTCTATTCCTGCTCTCCTTGCCCAGGTGAAGGTATATGTTTAGGTGGAGTTTGGACACTTCCTCTTTGCAGATCCTTTCAAGATCAGTTAAGGTCCGGGTTTACGCATATTAACTGCCCTGTTTGGTTCAGCCCACAAGTTTTTATCAGAATGAGGTCTGGTGACTGAAGATTGTCCCAAGATTGTTTTAATGTCCTGGAACCATTTGTGTGTGACTTGTGAGGTATGCTTTGGGTTATCGTCTCTCTGGAAGGTACAGCTGTGGCCAGGTCTCTGCCTTCTGGCGGAGACAACCAGACTTTACAGGCAAAATTGCCAGATAGCTACTTGATGGAATCCATTAAGCAGTTAATCTTAATGAATCTCCCTGGACCTTTTGCGATAAAATGACCCCTGCACTTCGCTGATACACCTCCACTTTGTTAAATTGCAATGCTTCCCTCTCGCTACGCTTCCTAAGAGTCTGTTGGTATGGAGATGGCATCAGGTGATGCTTTTTGAAACTTAAAGATGCCACTATGGTCTGCAGTTCTTCTAACATGATTCTTGGGGTTTTTTTTTTTTCCTTTTTCTTCTTTCTGCATTTACCCTTCTCCTTGCTTCATAGGGGTGAAAATGCCCCTGCAACCACCAACATATCTGTTTTTATACTGAACCATGCTTTACATTTTTTTGGATAATTGCCCTGTTGGTGGTATGTTTAGTATTTTTTTGGATTTTCTTGCAACCATTACCAAGTTTATGAAGGCCCATCTCTTTTGAACTGTATTCTTCTGTTTCATTCATATAGCCCAGTTTTTGCTTCATTTTTTTATATCGCAGTGAAACAGGAAGTGATTTAATTACCTGTTATCATTTAAAACTTCAATGAACTCAAGTAGAATGTCATTTCTGGTTTTAATGTGATCATTGTTATTTGAAGTAAACTTTAGGGGTGTGTTTAATCGTGAAACCTTAATTTGGCGAAAAATGAAAATGAAATTTTTCATTTTAAATGAAAGAGTTGCACATTAAAGCACAGTATTTCTCCCATGTTGGCATTTTGAGTTTCTCACTAATTTTTCATAGTATTTTCTACGCATTTTCGGTCAGTGATTCCAATAATTATGGATCCACTTCATACTGCCATTTAATACGTGTAGAGAGATGCATGGGAATGGTATGGCTTCTAAAATAAAGCATGCTGTAGCCCCATTTCCCCCTCTACTCTCCCGCAAGCATTATCATGTGCTGTGCTGTATTTTTGCATAGCTATGCAATGACAGAATCGCAATGGCAGTGTCCAGTGATCAAACTTGGCCAAGTACATCCCTGTTATGTTTGGGTAAATTTTTATTTATTTAATTTTTTTACATTTTTTTTCTGTTTGGAAGAGATTCCCTTTGAAATAATTTTGATGGCGGCCTTTTCCGTCACAAAAGCAACCAGTGAAGCCATTCCTCTCCCGAATTCACCTGCACCGTGCCATAAAGTCTTCAGAAGAGACCTGGGATCCATCTGTTGCAGTGTCGATTCTCCCCTTGCGATCAGACCCTCAACTGAGAGGGATGCACTTAATCAATCGGGTTTGATTGATTCCGGATACCGTACACCTTTCTGGTTATGTTGGGTTCCCGGATAGCTTGCATGTAACATGGGCCCTGACCATAGTACTTGATTTCACAAAGTAACAATGTGCCCTGATCCTTTGAGTTAAGGAGGATGTTTTTCTCTGAGGCAAAGATTGCTACTTTAGCTCTGCTGAAGTAGCCTATCAGTTGCTGTATGTGGTAATGAGACATCCCCTTTTAATTAATGGTAAATAAATGATTTTTTTTTTACCCTTCTTTTGTGGCTTAACGGGGCAGAGTGTTATTTTGTAATGTATTGCTAGCTGTCGAATTGTAACTGTAATTTTTGAAGGGGTCTGTAAAATGCCTTTTGCAAGCGATTGCTCCTGGATGTTAGGTTTCTTGGTCAATCATCGCTGACATTAACCAAAGGCCATTTCAGGAGGACTGCAGCAGTACAGTTAGTGTCGCACCTTGCCATGGTGGAATTAACGGATCATAACTTCACGAGCAAAGAGCATTATTGAGTCAGTTCTGTGGTTGTATTGTCCCACCCTTTTTCTCCTGTTGTGGCCTGAAATGGAATGATTTATTTCCAAGTCACCCACCTTGTATCAAAATTGAAAAAATCTCAAACACTCTTTTTGAGATTCCCCCCCCCCACCCCCCCCTTTGGTGGGAAACTGAGCAGACCTTGTCAGTGATCACCTGTTTCCAAATTTAACATTCGTCTCCCAAATCCTCAAATTTTTAATTTTTAATTTTTTCTTAATTTCTATTTGGTTATGATGTACTAACCCAGGATAATTAACCAAATAGTCTTGCGGCCTTTGCTGTTAGGTGCATGCCTTATGTGAAAGCTTACTGAATATCAGTGCTTGTCATTTTTTGTCATTTAATATTGTAATTAAATTGCTGCTTAAATTGCTGCTCAGGTTTCTACCAATAATTGATTTTACCTCCTGTCTTGATTGTGTACAGATATTTGATTCCTGTGTAATTTTGGGGTCATCATGTCTCGACCAGTCGCAACAGGAATACAGATATTTTCCAATCGTCAACTAATTGTGCCACAAGGTTGACCCACTCTTGATTAACTCCTTTGTGACGGGGAGCTTTTCTGCCTGCGAGGGCAGTGGCGTCGCCAGAACTGAAAATTGGTGGGGCCCAGAACATCTCTTTACGCTTGCTCTTAATAATTTTCTTTCATTAACAAGTTTTTCCAATTATAATAAAGATCCTTTGGTGATCAAAGCCACTGCTTCTCTCTCCCGGCAATCTATTGACGACTAAATGATTGGCTAAATTCTGAACAGAAAAGTAATATATTCAAAAATAGGCCTACACTTTATGAAAGACAAACTGCTTTGAAACTCCCTCGCTACCTTTTCCACTCATCAGGGGATTTAATTTGCACTACATGATGGTTTAAATTGTTCAAATGAAATTAAAGGCCATTTGAAACATGCATATGCAATTTCATTGCTTCCAACCCCTGAGGAAAGAAAAGCTAAGAAGTCCAGAGTCATAAACTATTTCCATGTAACTTTCGGTGAAATCCACCGTGATGTACGCAAAAATGAAAATCTTCCACGCTGAAGGACTTCAATTCAGAGTGAGAATCTCTTGGATATGCAATGATTGAATTGATCTGCCTGCCAATGAAATATCGCCTTTTACTTTGTACAGCACGGGTTGATTAAAATGTGGGACTCTGCAAAGAATTATGATTTGTTTGCCGAATTGAAATTTTCAATCTTCAGTTAAGTGTAAGACTTCTGACTACGGTGTGACAAAGTGATATGCCACTAAACAGTAAAAGTATAAAAGGGCCATATGAGTGAGATTTGACTGGTGTGCAATTTTGAATAACACTGATTTAATTCGGACAAATTATGCGTCCAGATGAATGATTGTCGTCTTACCTAAACGGGGAGGACTAGCAACACTTCATGGTGTGGAGTGTTCTTCGATTGAATCCATTGTTAATTTTGAAAATGATTGAAAACTAGTCAGGACTGGTAATTGTTTTAAAGGAACGTTCTGCGTCCCACCAAATTTTCAGCTCTCGCTACGCCACTGTGCAAGTGCCAAGTACACTGAATACATTCTGGGTCACTATCCCATCAGTCGGGAAACGCGCACGTGCGGGAACAAATACCAGTGCGGTTATCCCCTGTAGCGCGCCAGTCAGTGTGAAAATGATTCCGTCCCCAGCGGTACTCTGCGGCCAGCACCACTGCCCGCGCATGTGCGGTTCCCGTCACCAAGGGGTTAAAGTGACTTTGTAAATCCATTCGGCTTTGAAATGGTCATTGTCTCAATTCTGTAATGTGAAAAATGCAGAACGCCTGGATTTGTAAGTTGGCATTTTAATTATTCTCTGATGGATTAATTTGAGGCATGAAAGCTATTATGTTGGATTTTAACGCAGTTGAAATCACTCGTCTCCATTACTGGTCTTGCATTCCTGCATGGCTTTGTTTTTTAGTGCATAATCAGGTCAAATTTTGCATGCCAGGAAAGCATTTAAGATGAGAATTGTATATTGTTACAGAATCAATTTCCCCTTCAATCTGACTTGTCCATGCCTTAATGTAGAAATCAGTAACGCTTAATTTAAGAGCCCAGGTCATGCGTGATGTGATTTGGTGATGATAAATGTCAGCCTTTGTATAGTGCCCAGCTGAACCGCTTTCATAACTAAGGCTGCTGGCATTTGCTTTCCGGGGATAATGTTTTGTGCTGTTAGTTTTGTAACGGAGGGGCTCTGGTCCCCAGCTCCACTATCCAAAATTTTTAACGTCTGTTCCTTAAACCCTCCCTCCACCCCTATCCCTCCCCTGCTGCTGCAGGATGATGAAGACCATCACGAGACTGCACAAGGCCATGATGGTGCTGGAGTACTTCACCAGCCACTCCTGGGTGTGGAACACGGAAAATGTGGCCATGCTCATGGGCCAGATGAGCCCCGAGGACAAAAAGGTACAGGATTGTCCTACCGGCCGCTGCTCTCCTGCCAGAAGCGCCTCAAGCCGTTCGACAAGAATCATACCGCAGGCTTTCTCGCTGACCCTCTCAAATCAAGAGCATCCACTTCCCGATCAAGTGCGAGAGAAATTAAGTTCTAGAGCAACTTTTGGTTTGATGTCATTTCAGTGAAGAGCAATGATCAGTCATAATGCAATTAATGTCTATATGTTGACTGAGCAGTACCATCAAATGGAGTCATATATACCGGCACCAAGATGCACTATTGGCATTCATTCACCAGATAGTCATGTAGGCTGCGCTTCCGCTATTTTCGTCCATAGCTATAGTTGTATTCATTATGTCATCATACCATGGCACCACTGTAGAGTTCATGTGACGATGGCCATTGCTTGTCTTGCCATGCATAATTTGATGGCTGTAGCATGTGAATGGGTAATTGTTGAGACAGTGGACGAATTCATGGAACAGGCCAAGGGTTCGGTCGAGCAAGTAAATGAAGTCATTGTATCCAAAGTTGGCTGAGCGTGAGCTCTGGACAAACTCCCTTCAATGTCGATGTGAGCAAGTGCGCTTAATTGAGCTAAATAAGCACTTAGAACAAATGGAACCCTTTGTATCCAGCTGTTGGGGAAAAGGAAAGGATGTGGGGGTCTCAGGAACGTCATGGCAACTGATGTATGACGATGTATGACTGTTTTGCTTGGTGGCCCACTCTTACGCTTGTTGGAAAGCGCTCTGAAAGTCAGATGAGCACGCACTGTAGGCATCTGTGGGCCTCGGTAAATGTCTGAACGCCCTTTCTGTTTTCCAGCTGTTCAACTTTGATGTACGGCAGCTTCACTGGGCAGAGTACATGGAGAACTACTGTATGGGGACAAAGAAGTATGTGCTAAATGAGGAACTGTCGGGGCTGCCAGCAGCCAGGAAACACCTCAACAAGTAAGGGGCCACCAAAAGGGCAGATATGGGGAGGAGCTTAGATGGTGTGTGGTTGCCATATTTGCCATTGCTTGTTTTCAGACCACCATGAGTTGTTGGTTCTGCTTCTGAAGAGGTATGTGCTATGAAATGAAATCCTTTATATGTATAATGTATAATGTACATATTTTGCATGTCAGCCATGTGCAGTTGCAGTGTCTTTTGCCCATTTTGGATTTTTTTTATTTTTTATTGATTGACCACAAAATGGCACCGTGACAACAAACTTCACATTTGCGTCCATCTATAACTTTTGAACTGTAGGTCTCAAACAAAATTTATTATTATTATTATTATTAATTTTTTTTCTGCATTGTGTGGGCCACACTAATCGAAGTCATGCCCATTTTCTTAGGTGTATATTTTCTGTTATTTTTTATTTTTAATGGAACCTTCTACACCATGCTACAAATTCGCATGAAACTTGGTGCACAGCATCTTCAGGCCAGGATCCTTTAATGTGACATACACCAAGTTATTACATGAAAAGATTTGGCCGCAGTAAGCTAATTAATTTTGTCCGTGTGACCTCTGTTACTGTACTTGACTTCCTCCTGAATGCACTGTCCAGTTACCACTAAACTTGAGATCAGTGGTCTGTTGGTGATTAGATTCAGGTCTACTGCACTTGGGATAAATCCATCCAAGGGTTGCACTATAGCCAACAAATACTCATAACTCCAAAAAAGATTTCCCCATCAACTTAAAATTCTGCTTGCTTTATGTTGGTCAAGGGTGCCAGAAACAAGTTTGAGCAGTCGCCCAGATGGTCACCATCAGCAATTGCATTTCAGCATTCCTTCAACTCTGAGCTATCATGTATTGTCACGAAACTTTACAAGATTATCTGGAATGTATGAAAGACCAGTCAACCATTTGTTAAAGTACTGCCTTTTGCCATTTTGGATTTTTTATATTTTATATTAATTTTTTTATATGGTGATTGGCCATCTCCTGACTGCTCTTGTTATGGTGCAGTGATTTCAATTTGTCATGTAGGGACAGAAATGTTTGCAAGAAAATCCATGGTCATGTAACATTTGGCTATTGTAATGTCACATCCTAAATGTGAATCTAAAACAGAATCGACAAAAAGGCCATATTCTTTTCTAGAAATGTGCGAGTTTGCCTCAGACTCCCGTAAACACAATCAATGTTTCTTGTCTCACGCATGCAGGTGCACATGCATTCACTTGAGGCCTCTCTAGTTCTTGAAAAGCTGGGACCAGGGATTGTTGCCAGGGGTTTTTAGCATCCAATCATGTGAGTCTGTAGTTGGGATTGTAATGATTATACTCACCCCTCTCCAGGTTGAGAAACATTCGGTATGCCTTCAACACCATCCTTGTGGTGCTGTTGTGGCGGGTGTTCATCGCCAGGTCACAGATGGCTCGCAACATCTGGTACTTCGTGGTCAGCCTGTGCTTCAAGTTCCTGTCGTACTTCAGAGCGTCCAGCACCATGAGGTACTGAGGCCAGCGTGGGAGTTTGACCGACTGACCCATCCGCCTCTGCTTCCACTCCCAACTTCCCCTGGATAGCTATGCACTTGGCAAAATGCTCTTCAAAGCGTGGACATCAGGGTCACCGCACTGCATCAAATGGCATGACAGTGTGACGTCTCTTTTCTCTATCGGCCATGTGTTCTGTTAATGCGTCCGCAAACATGTCCGACATTTTGGGGTGGGGATGGGTTTGTTTTCTTTTGATTTCCATCTTTCTTTTTTTTTTCTTTCCTTGTCTCTGTCGGTGTGGGTGTCCCCGCTCGTCTGGTCATGGCTCGCTGACAGCAACGCGACTGCATTCCCTGTCGTACACGCAAGCACAAGGTAGATTTGAACGTGATGGCTTCAGATTTGGTCGGCTGAGTCTCCGATCGTTTCACTTCGCGGTCTGGTCCCGAGGCTGCTCTCGCCATTTGCTGTTCCACAAAAGCCATTCCATTATGTTGCTCATGAATTTTGGCAATATTCTGTTTGCCATTTCTTTTTTAAGAAGTTGTGATCTTTAAGTAGCTCTTGACTGTTTTTGAATCAGTATCTTTCAGGTGTTTATTCTGGCTAGCAGTTCCTCCATGTAAAAAAAAAAAAAAAAATTCATATTATTATCATTATTATTTTATTTATTATTATTATTATTATTATTATCTGATGCCCCCTTAACATGATCTTGGAGGTCCAGATTCCTACTGCCATGGACATTTGAGTGTTTGATAAAAAGTTTTGTCAGACAGCATAGTCCCATCGTGTGTGTGGTTTCTCCTCTTACCGACATCATTGATGCTCTTAAAAATGGCAGGTGCAGTTGCTTCTTATTGCTACAGTATGACTGGCCGCTGGCGTGGCACGTTGTGATGTGTTTGGTCAGCTCCATCCAATAGTGCACCGCCTCGTAGTGTTATGACTGTGCAATAGAAATTGTGCTAGAGCACTTGAAGCGGCTTTTGAGATCTCAGTAAAATGCGCCATCCTCATTTTTTGGTTTGGTTTTTTTTTTTTTTTTTTTTAATCATTTTTTAGACTTTCTCTTTATTTTGCTTTCTCCATTTCCTCCGTGTTTTCAAATGATGCCGCATGAAAGATCCTTTCGGTCTTTTTGCTTATTCATGTTTTCCTTTATCATATTGTGGAAGTTGAATGTCATATGTCTTTATTTTAGACTCTATTTGATATTTATGTTAACAATCGTTGATTGACTTTTTTTTTTTTTTTTTTTTGGTGAGGGGCTAGGCTGTTATATATAGGCTATAGAGCTTTTTTTGGGGGGTTTGTTTTTGATGTCAACATGTTCGAAGGGTGTGTTAATTGTGCCTAAACTCAAAACGAAATGTGAAAGAGATTGTGTGTTTTCTAACAGGTTTGTGTATAACTATTTAACTAGCTAACAAGACTAGAATGAAAATATTCTATGCTGAATTATAAAGTATTTTTGTGCTCACAAGAAATACAAAGTGGCTATTTATTTACCAAAAGTTTAGGTTGAATAAATCAGATTAAAACAGAGCCAGTTGCTACTGCCTTTTTTTTCTTTTTTCCCTCTCACCGGTAGTGGCCATTTTCTTTTTACTGAACTGTTTTGTACTCCATATCTACTTTTCTCTTCAGCTGACATCTTTACGGTTATCATAAAGTTCTCTTTTCCAGTTTGGGAATGTTGCAACCAAAAAAAAGAATGTGCTCCTTCTCAAAGTGCAGTTTTCATCCTCTTGGTGTCATTGTGTGTACTTTGCGACCCGTTTGGTCTGCCACATTTTGAGTGGTCTTTTTATTTATTTATTATTTTTCCGAAGAAATAGTTTGTGCATCAGAGCATTTTTGACATTTTACATTTCTGTATTGGCTACATTGACTGCTCTCAAAAAAGATCAAACAAGGGAAGCTGATGCCTTCCTCATTAATTAACAAGAAAGAGAACAAAAGGTGTTTATTTGGATATTTAACGTTGGTTTATGTTTGAAATGGCCCAGCAAAGGCCTCAAGGGATTTTCGTAGCCTTGAGTTTGTCGTTGTGTGGTTAAGTGGGCATTACTTGCCTGGGTTTATCACTAATTATTCTGTTATTTTATCATTTTGTGAGCTTTTCTTTCCAATCCATGCCTCGTCAGAGATGTATGTTAAAATTATGTTTTGGTTTTATTGTTCTTTCTGCTTGCGAAGTGTTGTTGTATTTTCTCGGCTGTGGTAGGGTTCAGATTTGTTTAGTCTGGAGGTGGTACAGTGCAGTATCATGGTGAATAATCCTCTCATATTTTGAAATTGTTTTGTTTTTTTTTTTTGTGTTCATATACAGAAGAAATCCCCTTGTACATGGTCCAGAGTGAGTTAAACATGTTGCCACAGTTAATGGGAAAAATCAATGGGTGCCTTTGTTTGTAAACCAAAAACAGGAAAAAAATAAATAAACTATGTGAAATCCTATTTCAAAATGGGTTCTTATGTATTTTTTAATTTTTCTTATTTTAAGGTTACTGTTGAAGTCTGTCGGCTCAGATTATTGAAGGAATATCTGAAGAACATTCATTGGAGAGGTCTCTATTCACTGGGTTTGTGGCATCTTTAATGACTTTTGAATGAGGGAATGCTTTTAAAACTGGTAGTTTCTCTGGTTGTGGACTGTATTTAGTTCCCAGTATTTGCCTCAGAGAGTGAATGTGTAGCTTCTTAGAAGTGTCTGAATTATGTCTCCCCATTGCTGTTGATCTGTCAAAAAAAAAAAAAAAAAAAAAAAATATATATATATATATATATATATATATATATATATATATATATATATATATATATATATATATATATATATATATATATATATATATAAAAACAATTTCACACTTTAAAATGTTAGATTTTCAATAAATAACTCACACAATGGTCTATCCCAGACTTGAGCCCCCAATTTGTTATGGCCCCAATTTGCTACGACATATAAGACAGCAAGGGATGACAGACAAAAAACCCAAACTGATTTAATTAAACAAAGACCAAGACTAACCTACAATTTATACTACTGGCCAAGATTGATAATATACAAGGTTGCTCGATGATGTTCCGGGTGAGGAAAATGCGCCAACACAGGCAAAAATCCACAAAAAGCTTCACAGGTCTTTAAAAGGTCTGGTCAAATGTATCCTCCTCCTTGCAATTTCCTACTACTTTACTCTGTCAATTTCTCTCCTTATATACTCTTTTGCAGCCCCCTCCCACCTTTTTGACTTTTTTTTTTAATTCTCTGGGACTTTCCGTCTCAGACATGCCCAGGACATGCCCAAACCTAGCTCCAGACTGGGCTTAACAAAAAAAGGTCAAAAAAGGTGGCTTATTTCCACATTACAGTACTAAAACCTTTTTGCTGAGGTGATGGCCAATACTGTCTTTTACCACCAGCCAGAAATGCACTGCCATCTTGCGTACCTTTTTTTGTGTACTTGTATCTACATCAAATATGGTATCTCCTGTGTACATTCCAGAAACTTCAATCTTAAAGAGTAAGAATATACAGATATGTGACCAGGGGAAAAATCTGAATAAACTGGAGCAGAATCGACAAGCATTGGTGCTTCCATTTGGCCATAAACTTCCTATTTAAGTGCTGGGTTTTGTGTAGGGGTTGTGTGCAGGTATGTTTTGCTCTTGTTTACGGCGTTGAACGGTACTTGCACTCACTCACAGTAGTCTCGGACTACTCGTCTCATGATCAGTTTGGGTTGCTGTCTGGAATCTGTCACGTACAGGCTGTAACCATACGTGGCGCTCTTGAGCTATCATAGTCCCTTGTGGCTGCCCTAAGTGGGGTCGGTCTGTGACCGTGTCCGTGTTGCCTTCTCGGACAGACAGCGGACTGATTGTTGATCAGTGACCGTACAAATGACGCACCACCTCTCGACGGATGAGACATGCCCGTAACATGCCCGTGGCTCTTTTTCTCTTTCCTGTGCCACAAGCCGTTCCATTTTCTGGATGCCAAAACATTTTTCGTTCTTTTGGTTGGCCTTATGAAAGTTATTGAACACCCCCAAAGAAAAAGTCAAGCATCACTGTACACTTCAAAAACAACTCAATGTCCGTTATTACTGAAATGATTGGCGCATCCACGTGCCAAACGTCGGGAATTAAATACCACACGCTTTTCTTCATTTCTACCCGTATCTCACGGGAAAACCATTAAAAATCAATTGATTCTTCAATTTGCAGCAAATACAGTACATACCCCACCGGTGCATTTTTAATGGTGCTAAGAATATCTGGTGTACACCAAGAGAGCAGTGCGAACTTGAATGTTGAACCCCTGGACTGAGGGTGTCTGACTGCTCGTATGTTGTGGGGGATATTTTACTGGTGTGGTTCAGGTCTGCTTTGAGGGAAGAGTCACTGCAAATGAATAAACTCTGTGAGCGCTTTTATCCTGTGATGAAACATTTTATCCTACTGAGAGAGGTCTCTTCCAGGATGACAATTCTCCCGAGCGCTTACCATGGATGGTTTCGTGATTATGAAACCGATGTGGTTCATATGCTATGGCATTTGCATTCGGCAGATTTTGACCGTGTGGGAGACTGCCGATGGACTTGTTTCAGTGAGCTCCACCACTATCATGAAGAAATGAAGTTTGTTTCCAAAACGCAATATAACCATTTTACTCATTTTACTCGGCTTTTTTATATGTTGACGCCCATTGCATTTTATAGAAAAACACAAATTTGGACCATGAAAATATACACCTTTAGAGTATGAATTTCAAAAAAATGGATTTTCGCACCATGTGTAAGAAGCACAGGTACATCGCTCCCTGGTGTTATCTCAATTTTTATAATCATTATTTTGTATTATTGTTTTGGAAACAAGCTCTACAAATATTTTTTGGAAAAAGTGTCTCATCCTCCTTAAGTAGAGTTCCAGAGACCCTGCTCGACACCTTTCTAAGGCTCGGTTGCTTTTACTGCTTTAATTTATCCCCAGTCTGTACGGCTGCTGCACCATTTCAGAGAGTTGTGTTATCAATTTGCTGAGCTAGTTCCATTATTTGCCGCTCACTTAAAGCGTGCACTTCAGCTGATTAAAAAATTGAAGCCGATGAGTAATCAATATTGGTCTAAAGAAAACCTGCCCACATTTTTTGATACACTGTGCACCTTTTTGACTGGGAACTATGGTGAATTGGTGAAAGTGGTCTTTTAAATGCCAAGATGTCCCTTTGGGAGGCCTTTGAGATTTTCGAAGGAAAACTGCCAGTGCAATAAAAGAAACAATGCCCGGTGTTTTTCAGAGATGGATCGGGAGCCTTGCAACTTACTGTTTACATTTTTTGGCAGGAGTTTGGGGGGAAAGGATGCACACAGACATTTAAAGAAGGGTGCAGTGATTTCTTCCTTTGGTCCAGCAAACGCTTCTGAATTAAATGCCATGTGAACATCATCAAAAGTTTGGGCTTTCTCGTATAACTTGATTATAAAACTGACACTTTATGGAGAGAAACGGTCGAGAGTGTCATGGTAACTTAGTTTTTACGGGCATGAGGACTGGTGATTGGGCATGGCTTTGAGATCAAAATTCCTTTTTTCTTGTTTAACAGGACATGAAAAAAAGAAGCTGAACCCCGAGCAGGGGGCCAGTGTTTAACTGCTGTCCTTTGTCATTCCTGGCTGGGATGGGTTTTATGGGTCTGTCTTGCCTCCGTCTTTAAAGATATTCTGATGGTTGCCTCATGCTTTGATTTGCTTGCACTGAGAATCACAATGCAATATCTCAGGAGATTACTGCCTTTGCATCATCATTTCATGCATTCAGCAAAAAGTGTGGTTATTTTATCAACAGTTTGATTACCCACTTGATCTTGGAAATTCACCACCACTGCTCTCGATCTGCATGCCTGTCCGTGGGTTACTGATGGAGGGTTTGACTCTGAGCTGAGGTTCAAAGAGTCTGACTCGCACTGTTTTCTCAATATGCTGTCTCTTGGATAACAAGTAACTACCCCCTTCAGTTGAGGGGAGCCCCCTCCCCATCCTCCTCTATAAAGCCCCTGCTGGTGTGTGTAGACCCTCAGTTCCGATCATGATACAGGATTCTTGGGTGCTGACCTCTGCAGCTCTGCTCTGTTTGTGTTTCTGCGACCATGGCAACGCTGCCAGAACATTCCCGGGAGGTAAGCTTGAATCTCCTCAGGCCACCTTTACCACTAGTTGGCAAACATTATGCTACCTTCTCCCAAACCACTCTCCTCCCCTCACATTGGATTTGATGCATTGATTAAGCATGTAAATTTGTCTCGGAAGATATAACTTTTGATATGAATGGACTATGTTTATACAGCACGACTAACCTTCCTAACCTAATCCATTTTTGCATCTGTGAAACCCCTGTAAGATAAATGGAATTGTCAAATTACTCTCGTCAGTCTCATAATTTGACCATTCCACAAAAGAATTAACAACAATACGAAAATTTTTACCGCTCCATACCTTCTCAGATAACTTTACAGAATAATAATGCTTGTTTGTCCTCATTTCGCATAAAGTAGAAAAATCCCTGTGACGTGTATGTTGTAGCTAGATGTTGCTGTAAATGGAATATTTTCAGAGTTTCAAATTTATGCCAAAGCTGCCAATTATATAATATACCTTGCTCATAACATTTTAAGATTAAGGATATGCCACTTGTCAATACTGCAACACCCAAAACAAGCATGTTGCTAAAAACACAACTTTTTTTTTTTTTTTACTTTCACCGTTTTGGGGAGTGCTGAATAATTTCGAACTCTAATGACACTAATCCAGCATTTAAATGAAATTTTCATTGAGTGGCCAGGTTTATACAAAATGTTGATGGCTTGTATAATGATAGTGACTTTATTTCATGAAGAGCATCATAAGCATCGTCAGTTTTCATATTGGTTTCTTTTAGTTAATAAATTTTTTTGATTGTTCCATTAATGCAGTAATTTACAACATCTTGCTAGGAAAGGAATTTTAGGGGAATTTGCAAAATAAAACAATTTATCCAGTTTTGTTCTCTAGAAAAATGTTAAAAATTTATGCTATTTTAGATGAAACCCCTTACAAAAAGTGGAGTAGCCCCTGAGGTACTCCAATTAAAAAATGCAGGGGACCTCTGAATATTTTGTGCAGTGAGGCGTTTTCATTGTGAAACCAACCAACCTCATGTGCGATGAGTATGAAGGTCAAAATTTCAGGAATTTTAGATCTCATCACTGTCTAACAAAAACTAATTCAAGAACAAAATCTAGGGTGGTGCAAACCTCTAGGGCCGTGATCAATTTATTTATTTATTTATTTACTTACTTACAGTATTTATATACAAAGTATTTATGCTTAAGAAAGTTGTTACTTCCTGGAAAATGACCCAGAAATATTTACATGGTAGCCATGATAAGTGTCAGAATTCTCTAAACATTAAGGAAAGGTGATTCAATACTTCCTGACTTATTTATTTTAGTACAGGGTACACTGAACCATTCTTTTTGAAATGAAAGCAGATGGCACCATCGCACAATTCCGTGCGGCAGCAATATTCAAAGTAATGACCGTGCATACGGCCAATAAGGAAAACAAATGAACATGATGGGCAAGAGTTACATGATCACCTTGCCTAGTATAAGAGCATTTGGATTCTCTAAGTAGCGCAGAATTGTCTTTCTAAGCCGTTATGAATTCCCATAGACACCTTTCCTCATTTAGTTTTCCATTGAAGTGAAATAACAGTGCTAAGGAATTAGACGACCGGACGCA
Organism: Gymnothorax reevesii; assembly: GCA_029721435.1. Taxonomy (NCBI): domain Eukaryota; kingdom Metazoa; phylum Chordata; class Actinopteri; order Anguilliformes; family Muraenidae; genus Gymnothorax; species Gymnothorax reevesii. The sequence goes on from CM056588.1 coordinate 56,591,820, forward strand.
AATTTTTGACCATTCAAACGCAACCCTGAAGTTGGCTCACATAGTCAGAAAAAGTTTGTGTGCTTTGTCTCCTTAGGTGCGTCTTCAAAATGTGGCCTCCCCCTGAAGCAGAACCTCTCGGATCGTTCTCTAAGAATTGTTGGCGGGTGGGGTGCAAAATACGGCTCTTCAAACCCATGGCTGGTACGCAATCATTTAATTTAATTTTATTTAACCCCTATTTACACAGGGAAAACCATGGAGACCTAAGTCTCATTTGTGACTGTGATAGTTACATTATCATAAAATAAGATGAACAATATACAATAATAAAAACAATAAAAATCATCATACAGCTATACATTTAATACATTCAACTGAGAAAACTATAGCAACATTATTTAAAACATACACTGCCCACTTCCAAATGCTCTATCACTTCTTTGAATTACTCTGCTGATATTAAATTATCCAGTTTAAAAGTCTCTTGAATCATCTCTAGTACCATACAAAAAGCCTGGGTGGGGTGGGGTTTGGGGTCTAATCTCCTAAGTTTTCTGGGGGGGCTTATGGTCATCACTGCTGTTTGCTGCTTCATTGATTTTTGAAAGTAGCTGATTATATGGTTAACTCGCCTCACATGCTCTTGGTTTGGGTTAGCGGCTGATTTGACTATAAAAATACAAACATCAGCTGATTTTGCAGCTCTCTCAGGCCTGAGTTGCCTACTCATACTCTAATGGTTAGAAGTGGGAGAACCTGAGGGCCCATTCCATTATTAACCTCTTAAACCCCAGCCTCTTTTTTAGGTTTCTGTTTGAAAATGACATACACAAAATGAATTGAGTATATCTCTGTTTGTGTAGCATGAAGCATCAGAGAGGGAGACATGGAAATGTGGAGAGAGGGTTGATTTTCTGACGCTACTCGGATTTTGATATTTGAACATTAATATGCTTGGCGTTTGAGTTTTGCTTGGTGTATGTAAAAATGACTTATATGTGCTTGTAGCAGATGCTCTCCTGTTTCATTTGATGTGTAATATGACTATATTGCTACTTAATTAGTGCAGCGTTGTAGGTATTTTGCTGCGGTGAGTCTCAGGGTCCCAACCCTGGAGTTTAAGAGTTAAGCAATCAGAAGATATCAATGCCGAGCAGAAGCTTTATTTATTGGTTGATTTGAGTCAATTCCAGCACTAGCATCAGGATTGCTTCACAGTCACATTGTGAGGAGGCCTTTGTTAATGGCTGGTTGGGCGTTCCTGTTTGAACCTTTACAATGTGCTTTTGTCCCTCTCAAGGTGTCTCTGAGGTACAGAGGTTTGCACTTCTGTGGAGCAGTGATCCTCACAGACCGATGGATCCTGTCTGCTGCCCACTGCTTCTCGACATTGTCAGTGTACGTGGGATTTTCCCGCTAATGGAGGTTTAGATTCTTTGTTACTGCTTTCAATGTTGCACTTGGGTAGGATCTTAATTTTTGAATGTTGTGTTGCTCCTTGGCTCGATCACAACCTGTGCACAATCACTTACCTGCCAGGCGGTTTTTGAAGAATGTGGACATTTTGGTTGGGGAATTTGACCGCGGTGTGGTGGATGTCGGAGAACAGACCTTCACTGTAAGATCCATCAAGGTCCATGAGAAGTACCACCACTCTTGTCCAATGAGCTATGACATCGCACTCTTGGAGCTGAGTGGATTGATCAAATTTGGTGAGAATCACTCTTGTGCAGGCTCGCTGTCAGATGCTAGCACAAGCTCTTTTATAAAACTACGAATGTTGTTACAGGGTAGGGAAGCAAAACTTGCACTGACATTTAAAGTACAAACAATCCCACAACCTCTCCCCTGAATTGTGTGCACCTGTTATTGCTAATAATGGTGGACATATTGAATAATGGACTACCTATTATCTTTATTGTCTGCTTTATTATCTCTTTTTTTCAATAAAAATGCATATTGAGAATAATATACAATCTATGAATGGTGATTTATTTTGCTAATTTTGCTTCCCCACCCTGTAAAAGACTAAACTGTTTTGAAATAACCTTGTTCATCATGTGCCTGACATCATTCATGCAATGGCAATGCCCATTGTTTTTCCTGCAGGTAGGTATGCTCAGCCAATATGCCTTCCCTTCCCCAGCGAGGTGTTCGCGCCTGGGGAGGCTTGTCTCGTCAGCGGATGGGGGCAGACGAAAGAGCGTAAGACCTGCTTCTTCTGAATCAATTTCCTCTTCCGTAGAACCAGACAGCACTACATTCAGGATGAGAAAATGCAGTTGCATCCATGCTGACTTGGCTTAAAGTTGCACATCTTGAACAAAAGCTGCCTCTGCACCAGGAAATGCTGTGGCAGCTGAATTCTCATTGAAGACACTGAGCCGCTTATGAATTAATCTGGGTCATTCCCCTGACGGATGCTGGCACGAAATGTTTATGTAAGGCACTTGCGTGTCAGATCTGATGTGAACATCTGTTCTGATGCTTGGATTAGCCCCAGAGCCAAATCCATACAGTGTCAGTGGCAAATGCGCCCTGTGGCCTCTGGGGAAAACCCAACTGGCATTTATATTAACTGGTGTTTCGATGGCAGTGCCTCTGCCTCATTAATACCACCCCCTACTGACCAATTAGGCGGCCAAAAGTAATCCTATTGAGATTCACAAAATGTTTTGCTTTCTGATCACATGCCTATGAAGAGAGCATGTGCTGGCCTGCTTTACTGAATTCATGTCAGAGCTTGAGATTAACATTGCAATGCTGACACGTTGAGCTTTCCAAGTCACAGAGACTGCTGTAATTGCACTACAAATCCTAACATCTGACTGCGTATCGCTGCTTCTTGATTAACCGGGGAGTCAATCTTTCGTCATGAGGTAAAGAATTCCAAGGTGACTGAAGTCTGAGAGGGGGTTAAAGGCTAGCTTTAAAACGACAGATGCTACTTAGAAAAGTGCAGCTCCGTATAAACTGAATCTATTGTGAGTGTGATAGTGCGTTACAGGAGGTCACCTGTCTACCATCCCCCATGAGGTGCAGCTGGACCTAGTGGATCAGGCCAAGTGTAAACACGTCATCCAAACGGTGAAGCCTGGCCTGAAGACCTTCACTGTTGTCTGCGCTGGGCCGGAGAATGGCGGAAAAGATGCCTGCCAGGTACGTGACCTTCTCCAAACCACCTTTACCGTCTGTTGAACTGAAATCCTGTACAATCTATTCCAAACTGCAACCTGTATATGTTACAGGCAAACTGTGTAGTCAGGCATTTCACAAAAAAAATGATTCAAAGTTCCAGGCATTTCACAAAATGCTTCATACAGAGTTTACCTGTAACATATATGCCCCTAGGGGGACTCTGGTGGCCCACTTGTCTGTCCCAGCGAGGGAGGCCGATGGGCTTTGGTCGGTTTGACATCATGGGGAAAGGGCTGTGGCCGCAGCTGGGTAAACAACCATCGCCAGCCCTCTTGGAAGAGGGGATCGCCTGGGGTCTTCACTGATGTCAAAATGTTCCTGTCCTGGATCAAAGAGAAACTCAGAGGTGGTATGTGCTATGCGCTCGTTTTGCGCATGAATTTCCCTCAATGTATTGCATTACATTTATTTCATATGGCTTTATGTCTTAAGACAAATTTTCTTTGTTTCAAGAGACTCAACTGGACAGAAAATCATCATCAAGTAAGTATCTTTTTTTTTATTGTAAAGGTATGTGTGAGCGTATCAAGTGAGCATTGTCATTTTGTGACGCTTGGACTTTTTTTTTTTTTTTTTTACTTTTTGCAATAGTTTGTCGCATGTACACGCAATCATGCAAAAAGCTATCTGCTACCGCAGATCAAGTAATAAGTGCGCAACTTTAACAGCCTTTAAGTGTCAAATGTGATGTGTTCACATGTGCATATGTTATTGTGTATGTAGCAGTGCAACGACAGGCTTATATAAAGATGGGGTCACAAATTTTTTTGTGACTGATTTACTGATGGGTCCCACTTTTGCAACCCTTGGTGCATTATGTTTCTTCTATTAAGAGCTGTGTGCAAATAATTCTCACATTCTACAGGGCTTTGTAGTGTTAATGATGGGCTCCTAACTGGTTTGGCGGGAATCATCCGGAATACGGATCATCCAGGTCACAGCTATAAGGACAATGAGTGAGTACGGGAAGACTTGTATTTTATTTTCAAAAAATGTGCAGAATATTTTCTATTTTTATGTATGTGTTCCTCATCATGGGACCTGACCGGGAAGTAAATTTTAGCGTTTATATTTCAGATTTTATTTATGTTCAGCACAGTCTTTTCTTATTGTCAGGAATCCAAGGTAATCATAAATAGTTTATATTCAAATAAATTATTAATGTTGCTCTAATTTCCAACCATGGATACTTAAAGTATCAGAAAGTAGTTTCGCTTAGACTGAGTCCACTAAGATCCCCCCTGTGTTTGCAGGAGAGATGAAATTGGGGAATAGGTGCTCTGTACATCAATAATTATCAAGTACGCTCATTGGGCACAGCTGCATTAAAATCTGCAAAACTGTTTCATCGATATTGCGGGATCATCATCGCCGCCACTTCGGCCCCAGATCCTTCGGGTTGGTACAATAACTCAAAAACTGTTAATATATGATGTAAGGACTTGTTCTCTCCTGATTGGTCGAAGCAAGCTCTGCCAGTCACTGTAAACAATGATATTCAGCGTGAGAAAGTGCGCATGAGGTGAATATAACAATTCGACAACCTCAAGCTAAAAATAGATCAGGCTTCCCTGCAGGAGCTCCTGACAGTGTCTGTTGTGTCGCTTCGTTCCTGTGAGGAGTTTTACGTTAGAGCTGTCGCCCCTCTCTTATTTTATATTTTCTAGAACAGTCATATAATTAAATGGTTATTGACTTCATTTATCAGTGAACCCACCTGGGACAAGTGATATTCACCGAGGCGCAGCTTGTCCAAGGTGGATAAATCATTGAATTCACCTCAACTGAAGTCAGTAGTTATATACACTTTCCAAAAAAGAAACTAAACATTGTTTTTAGCCTCAATTTATTATACATGAAATGTTTTGACAAATGTGGAAAACATATTGAAATATACTCTTCCAAAAAAGAAACTGTACAAATATTGAATTATTGATTACACTTTCTTTTTTCAATATGTTTTCCACATTTGTCATATAGTATAGTTTCTTTTTTCAAATTTGATATGCCCTTAGATCTTATCAAGATGGAGAACTCGATTTATTTTGGCCTATGCATTATTATTAATAATAAATTAACTAATTAATTTCCTGGAACACTTGAGTTCTATCATCCTTTGTGTTAACACAATAACTCAATAACTGTTTTATGCATCCTTTTCAAATTTTATTTGCCAATAGTTCTTAGCAATATGGTAAACTGGATCGATTTATAGACTGATTAATTTCTCGGAAGACCTGAGTTCCATCTTATTGGATGATGTGTGTGCAATATCACCTGTCACTCATGATCGATCATTGTTGAATGCAACAGCAAATATATCAAGATTAAATAATAAGTTAATGAGTTAAATATATTTCTGACCACATGAAAAATAGTTTAGTGCATTTTCCATTATTAATGAGTAAATATTGGCCATCTGAGCATTTATTACATGAAACTGGGTTCAGTTTATAATAATTCAAAGGTGTACTATAATGTTTGGATAAAATGCCTGTTTTCTACTGGTGTTGTTCTATTATTATACTCTATTAATAATAAAAATATTATACTCTAGCTAGGCATTCTTTCTAGGGAGCTTTCGCTCCAGGGCTTTCCGAGAAATACTATTTGCAGTCGAAGGTGACAGCGTAAGGTGACATTCATGTGCAGGGGTATTGAGCTAAATGAACTGAACTGAGTTGAATTTACAACCCGCAAGATGTGTATAAAGGAATGTAAACCATTTTCAGCATGCAACAACTCGACATTTCACAGTAGCTCTGTTTGAAGGGACACTATCTGTGTGTAACGCTGGTAACTCTGAATGTTCTAAGTGTTTCTGGAATGTTCTGTCAGTGTAATGACATTACAAAAACATGGCTGCAACATTTTGAGAATACCTTTTCTTAATGGATAAGGTGTCAAACCCTAGTCCTAGAGTGTTGCTGAGTCTGCTAGCTTTGGAGTTCCTTTTGACACCAGTGTCTGACTAAAGGTTGAAGATCCCACGAGCCTTTTTCTTAGTGCAATAAATGGCTGTTAAACAAAAGGAAACCATATAGACACTGTGTTTCCCAAGAGTTTATTTTCCACTCCAGTGTACACAGTATGCACTGTTTGCGTAGGAGGCAATACAGACACAGTGTTCCATAGTCACATGGAATATTGAGCTAGTGTACATAAGTTGTGCAGAATATCAGCACTAACTTTGTATTCAAAAATGTAGGGAAAAATGTAAAGTGTGAAGCATGTCGGTAAACATGCGCTTAATTATTGTATATTTTAGGATGTGCCTCTGGTCCATAAGTGTCCCGCCTGGGAAGAGCGTCCTGCTGCAGTTTTTGGAGTTTGACGTGGAAAATGAGACCCACTGCACTAGCGACCGGCTGACCGTATTCACTGCCACAGACAGGCTCATAGGTAAAGAGAGCAAATGCTGTGTATCTCTTGGGGCGTCTCAGCAGTCGTGTTCCAGATTATCCCTTCCCCAGCGGCTTTTGCCTCTGAGCAGCACCACTCAGCAGGTTCTTCGGGTTTGGTGTGGGGAGGGGAGAAAAAATAACAGGGAGGGGCAAATACGTGCCAGAATATACGCATCACGTTACACAACTTCAAAAGCCTCTCCAAACAATTTCTCCCACCAATTAGAATTGAAGATGTGCTGGAACGGGTTGGTACAGATCCATAAACCGTGTGGGAACACCTGCATATTATATGCTTACCTGTACATATCTCCAAAACAATAAAAATCCTTGTGATTGCTTTCTATAAGGGACCTACTTAATTGTCTGGCGTCTCCAGTTCGACGTTTTGCCCCCAGCTACTGTATCCGGGGAGAACTGCAGTTTAGAACTGCTTGAAGCAAGCATTCCCTCAATGGGTTACCATTACCTTGGAAAGTTGCTCAATTCTTGCAGATAGGCTTCACATTAAAGACCTAACAGTCTATGTTGTAAGCAATATACATAGACATATGCAAGCAATTTAGTGTGTATCACATCTGGACGTTCTATTGTGGTGGCCCAGACTTATTCCACAGTTGCTTATGTTTGGCTACTGGCTTCCAGCTGAAATAACGGCTTCTCAGTGGCTTAAGAATGTTAGATTGCCTGGATGTTACTGTATTGAAATGCGTGTGTAACGTCCACCAAGTTATTTTGCTCTTACTTCGTGCTAACAGAGTAGGTAAAAGTCACCAGTAAACTAACTTTACGAGCCTTAGTTAATAATGCTGGTGTAAACACTATGCCTGGAGTCAAGCGTGTGTTTGAAACATACATGTATCCCTGTAATGGGAATAACAAGAGCACATTTTGAACAATAAAAATGACTAGTTCTCCATGTCCAGCCCAGTTTCAGAATGTGATGTTCAAACATGACTACTTGCAATAACAAATTATGCCCTCCACTCCATTTTACATTTCTATGCACTTTACCTAGAAACTGAAATGATTTCAATAGTAAAAAAATAAAATAAAACAAACATGTTTTTCTTATTCTAATGCATTTTGGATAATCTTTCCAGAACATTCAATCAAAATAAAATAAAATACATTTAGTTCCATTCTATGACAACACTGCCATCACATTAACTCATTTACCTCATCTTCACTTCATGTACATCAAAATGATTAAACACCAATGCTGTTAAACAGTTCTTCCTCAAAATATATTTACCTTGGCACAAGGTTTCATTTTTATCACCCTACCTGTGTCATGACATTTCACCATATGCACCAATTCAAACTACCTATCCTGCTAAATGGTTTAACACATTGATTTAATTGTTTTCATCGCGAGTTTCGCGCGAACTTCCTGTCACTCGCAAACAATCACGCAATTCAAACCACTTATCCTGCGAAATGGCTTTAACGCATGTATTTATGTTTTCATCGCGATGTGCGTGCAAACTTCTTGTCACTCACATACAATCACGTCCGGAGCTAATCTCTTCGCCTTTGACGCCTAGCATTAACAGCATAAGCATTCAGTAACAACTCAATCTTGCTGTAATTTACAGCAGTCTTTCCACAACGTATACATTCTTGAAGTCTTCAATGTACCTTTGGCATCTAGAACCATAACAGAACTAACATCAAATATGTATTTTTACTGACCTGTGATGGGAATAACAAGAGCACATCAGTTTTAGTGGCAATCGCGTTATCGTGTAATTTATTCTGCGATCTAGCCATTAAACCTTATAATTCCCATCACTCTTGGAGCGCCCTCTAGTGCTCTGGATGTACATCTCCAAAAGCCATACTAATCAGGTTAGCAGGTTCATCATAAAAAAACATAAATAATGTGAGTAAGATGTTTTGTGATTTTTTTCCATAAACTCTTACATAAACTCTTATATTTCATGTGAGCAACTGTGTTGCATTTGTACATGGGCATGCCAATGAAACAAGTGTCGTGATCCAGAGGGGTCTACACTGGCAAGCAAGTAATCATACCTGTTTGCTTGCTTGCTTGCAGTGCCTCAGTGCAATGATGTAAATTCCATACTCTTTTGGTGAAGTTGCAGTTAATAAATCAAGGTCTAAACTCTAAAGCACATATAATCACTCATCCAGATAAAGGCTAAGTAAGCAAACCTTATTTTACCGGTTGCAACATTGGCTTGACTTCTTAGGCCTTGCTTCCCCTTCAGCTCACACCAGGGACCAAAAGGTGCACAGATATTCACCTGGGACGTGTTCCTGTTTTGGTCGCCGAGCCATTGTAATCGATACGGGAGTTTCTTAATGGCAATTTTGAGCTGGAGGGCGGCGGTGAAACCAGATGCCTTCGCCTGTAATCTGCCATCCTTCTCTGACCAAACGCCAACCACACTAATCCTGCTCCAGAGATTACACGTGCTTATGTCATAAGTATGACTGAGCCTGTGACATTTTGCTGTTGTGGACCAAAATGAAGAAAGACTTACTTCGGACACAAAAAAAATGAGAAAAATGGTAAAATAAGAACAAGAGCACCCAGAGAGCGCATACCTCCGCCAGGGCCCAACAGTCCCCTTCATGTCTGATATGCTGATGAGTAGTATTATCATGTTCCTCCACGCAAATAAATAAATAATCATTTAAAAAAAATGAATGTTAATATATGTCGTTGAATCACACACGTCACTAGGCTCGGGTCTGTCCAATCAGTGCCCTTACGGTCTGCGTCGCTTTGACGCGCAGTTAGAAAATTTTCGAGGTGCACAGCAGACGCCGCAGAGCTCTGCGGTGGGGGTTTGCGTCGCCGCAGAGGCTCGGCATAGCAAAGGCGTCGATTCCATGCAGAAGCATAAATCCAGCTTTGTACACTCATTAGTTGAATCTTCGCAAGTTCAAAAACGAGGGCGGAGGATACCGGGAAATGAACAGGCTTAGAATCTTCCTGAGGAGCGCCTGTCTGGCCAGCAGGAGGCGCTTGAGCAACGAACAAGACAACTATTATTTTCCCTTCCCTGCAGTCCCATCCCAATTTGCAACCCAGAAGTGCAATAGTCAATTGTGCGCTACTCTGAAAAAGTTGCCATTCCCTACTAGTACAGGACGGGGATCAAACATGCAACATGATTGTCACTTTTGCTTCCCAATACAACGCTTTCTTGAGCGAGCTATCCAGCAGCTTTCAGCACTGGATGTCTTAGTGCGGGCTATGAATACTGGTCTTGCTTTGTATGTGATTGGTTATCTTATCATTGTTCTCTGTGCCGTGAAAATATACAAGAAATATACTGGGACAAAAACTGAGTTGGGTTATTCTGAAAGCTGAAGCTAGCTACGGCTGACACCTGACGCACTTTATCTCCCCACGCAGGGAGGTTTTGTGGCAGTCAGCTCCCCTCCCCCATCCTGGTGGACTCACCCAGGGTATCGCTTCGCTTTCTGTCTGACTTCAGCATATCCGCAGCTGGCTTTGCCATCAAGTTCAATGCTGTCGAGCCGCGGTCCAGATTGTATGGTAGGTCTGCAAAACTGCATCCCAGGTGCTTGTGCCCCAGGTGTGTCAAACTCCCGGCTACAGGGTTTCTAATGACGGGGTTCTTTTGGAAAAGTGTGCTGACACTGGTGTGTGGTAAAGATAATGTGTACTGCAGAGATTACAGTGCCAGTCAAAAGTTTGGACACACTTTGCTAATGTCACAGCACTCTGTTTTTGGAGAAATTGAAATGGCTGAACTTCTCTATATAATCTTGAATGGAATCTGGTTACGGGTAAACTGTCATAAGTTAAAAAAGAATAATTTACTTGTTCAAATTGTGTGCAAAATTGTGGAATTCTCAAAGACCCCATGTTTTGCAAAGTAAACAGACATACAAGCTCCTTCCATTTTCCAATGGTCAAATTAAAGTCTGTTTTGGGACTTAATGGGCAAAAAGGTCCATGAGAACGAAACCACGTGTGCAGCACATCTTTGGGAGCAGTCGGCCGCTTTGCTGCAAACTCGTTATAGCCATGTAACTGCCCGAGTTAAAAAAAAAAAAAAATGCGAGTATGCTCAGTATTTATGACAAAAAATGCTGGTAAGTTTGATGAATTTCAGAATTAAATCTTTTTTTTGTTTTTTTGTTTTTGTTTTTCAAAATACAGGATGCTTATTTCTAACATGCTTTGTCAGAAAAATGTGGGTACGTCCAAACTTTTGACTGGTACTATATATGAATTGGCCCTTTACTGAACATGAAAACAGGCTGTCTCTGAAGTATTTGCCATTCCTGATAAATCCTGACCAACTACATAAACCATAAATGTTCTCTATTTATACAGCTCTTTTCTCACTCCTGACTGCAGCACAAAGTACTTCACAACACAGTAAAAAAAAAAAAAAAAAAATGAACAAAACGACACAGAAGTGTTAGAAGTATTGGAAGACTACATGCCTATACACCCCTATGTACGTGTTCGCGTGGGTTTCCTCCGGGTATTCCGGTTTCCCCCTCCCAGAAAAACATGCAATATAGGAACACTCCTGTACGGCTATGTGTGAATGTTTGGTGGTGGTCGGAGGGGCCGTAGGCGCATATTGGCAGCCACACTTCCGTCAGCCAACCCCAGGGCAGCTGTGGCTACAAAACGTAGTTTACCACCATCAGAGCGTGAATGTGTGAGTGAATGAATAATGTATCCATTGTGAAGCGTCTTTGAGTGCCCAGGAAAGCGCTATATAAAACTGATGCATTACTATTATTATTATTATTATTATTATTATAAAAACCTCTCCACCGCTTGTTAAAAACAAAACAAAAAACCCTGTAATTCTCATTTTCAGTTGTTTGCGTGCATGTGTTTTTTCATGCGTGTGCAAATTTGTGTTTGTGTGCGAGCGTTTGCGTTTGTTTGTTTGTGACTGCATGTGTGGGAGCAACATTAGGAATCTGTTTCATCACCTGCCTGTCTTAAGAGACTTGACTGCTTATTCTTGATCCAGAATTTTTGTTCCCTGTATTTTTTTCCACTGCCAGTGGTGGAGCCGACTGAAAGATTTTGGCAGTGCTGAACAAGATATGCATTTGTGGCCCCAGAATGTTCAGAGATAAATCACAACAACTACTTTAACTTGAATAGTGCAGCTCAGGGATGGCTGTGGCCCTTGACAACCGCATTGGGTGTTTATGCCTGTGGCGAACCCTGCAGAATGCCCCTTGTAACAGGAACTCAATAAAAACACTGCTCTGCATCCATCATCTAGCTGTGTGCACAGCCCTGCCCAAGAGAGTTGTCACAACAAGAGAGGCAGCTGATCCCATGGTTACAAAGACACTGGCGATGTTCAGTTGCGCACTACCTCTGTTAACACTTCTACCATACCATAACCGTAATAACCATTTTTGTAGTTTGCGGCTACTCCGATTTAATCTCGAATTGGGGGGGGGGGGGTAGGGGGGTATGCGTAGGAAATGCTTAAATTTTGACATGACTTAACTTGGACGTTTAACTATGACTCTTTGATAAAAGCTAAGGAACTGCACACTAATGGATGCATTAATGCACATCAGTGCAGTAGGGGACTGTGGCCAAAATGCTCCTTTCTTGCTGGGTCAGTAGCGTTGCTTTGGCTGTAAGTCTCTTGCTGATCAGGGGCCGCAAGCCAAACTGAGGCAATTTCCTGCTGTGTTTGTGCAGACTCGGCCTGTGACATGGTGGCAGTCATCCAATCCGAGGGCATCATTCAGAGCCACCGCTACCCTGATCGCTACGCCAACGGCTGCAACTGCAGCTGGGTCATTCACGCCCCCCCCGGCCACATCATAAAGGTAGAGCTACATGCACCCTCTCGGCCCTTAATTGCACTCTGAACTCATCTTAGAGTGACCCCTGGCTTTCACGGATACCTGTTGGACATGAATGCTTTAATGTTGCTTTGCATACGTAACTAGAGTAAGCCGGCGTGGTGGATGGGGTCAGTTTACAGGTACAAAAAGCGGCCAGTGCTCAGTGGACTCAAATCCCTACCACTCCTATGATGTTAACCCACTGGGTTGGTGTAGCACAATTGCAATGCATTGACGGAAAAGGCTGGTGCATGGGTATCTGCTAAAAGGAATCATGCTGTCTTGCAGCTTGGGTTTGATGACTTTGACCTGGAGCCATCGAAGGAGTGCATATACGATTCCCTGGTGGCTTTTGACGATATTGAGGAGAAGGAAGAGATAGGTAGAACCCCTACGACTAGAAGCTAATCCACCATACACTTTATTTTCCAGTTTCGTTCATTAATATATCAAATAACATCACAATAGTAAGACAAAGCAGCCTGACATTTTCTCAAGGGCAAGCACCATGGCTATTAAATGCATTTGCCAGCAATCAACTGAAAAATTGGCTGACTCTTGCCATAATACTCTCCTCTACTCTGAATCACAATGAAAATTTTATGGCGATAGCGGACCACTTTCGGGTGACTGAAATGAAGACTGAATCCCACTGTAATAAACTGCCTTCAACTGAATCACGCCAAGATTGAACCAAGCCATGATAAACAGCCTTCATTTGACTCAAAGGAAGATTGAATGTTGCCATAATAAACTGCCTTGAAATGGCAAAAATGGACTCTAGCCATATCAATCGGCCTTCGTTCAGACAAAGAATGAGTATAGATTGTTATTTTGTTTTTTTATATTATTTTTATTTAACCAGATAACGATTGAAGTAAAATGTCTTTTGCAATCGAGACCTGGCCAGGAAGATAATACTCAGCAGGTTGCATATTAAGACAAAAAACTGGACAATAACAATAACATGACACTAAACACTATTACAAAACAATCAGCAATCAAAACTACCAACCACAAACTAAACAAGTGATATGTATTCGATTAAAATATACTCAGCCAAAAAAAAACTTCACTCTCGTTTGGAGGTCGATATGTTGAACATACAAGGGATGAGGTTTTAAATAATGATTTTATTTAATTCTGTACTCAATGAATATGGGGTGTATCATAAAAATAATGTCCATAATGTAACCAGACCCACCGGAAATGCTACGGAAATCTCCAAGAGTAAAAATGGTAAGTTACAACTTGAATAAGAGCAGTGCGCAGGCGTTTACGTATGGTTTGGGCAGTCACACGACTTCTAAACAATTCATTCCTGGTGGACGTTGCAGTGACAAATCGATTATGCAAATGACGTAAGACAATTTGTCGGTCTTCTGCTTTTGACGTCACACGTGGGCTACCAGAACGAGGTCAGTCGGCTGTGGTGCCAGTTTGTTGGAGATGTGTCTGATGATCATGAATAGTCCGTTGACTGCATCCCATAACCCTTGCAACGTCGGTGACGGACGTTTCCGTATTCAGCATGCTAATGGCACGTTCACGCTGAATGTTTGACAGCCATGGCATTGAAAATCTACGAATAATTAACTGTAAAAACTTATTTTTCCGAGATGTCACTCTAATGTGCTAAGGTGAGCTCAGTTGCACATCTCTCATAAGGTCACGAGACTAGTAACACAAGAAAACATGGTTTAAATTAAAGTACGCTCGCACGTGCTACGTACCTGTGCACGTCGGAGTTGATGTGTGTCATGATGTCTTTGACAACGCATTTACCCCAAGTGATAATAAAAACTCTTTTTATTAAAAGTTTCAAGAAAATATTTACAAATTTATGAGTGTGAAGTTTCTTTTGACTCCGTATATAAACTGTAGACCCCAACTGAAGGCTCTTGTATATGATCTACTAAAATCTAACTACAAACAACAAATAAGATCTAGTCTAAAATCTAGAATATATAATCAACCTAAGTCAAACGTTTCGACCGAAAATCTACAATCTAAACCTTCAATCAATCCATTTAATCCAAGGTCTAAATATGAATAAATGTGAATGTTATGCCTTGTTTACTGTGCATACTTACTCCCTGCTCACATAGTCCATAGTGTCGCTAATGAGTCTCTTTCCTCTGAAGCGGTGCTTTGTGGCAGAGCCCTCCCTCCACCCCTGCTTAGCTACAAGAGTGAGCTGGTACTGAGGTTTACCTCCGATGACTCCGTGACCCACCGGGGCTTTGCAGCCACTGTGTCCTTCATTAGCGAAAGCGGTGAGAGCTACTCGCGAAAGCACTCATGTGCGCCTTGATGCCTTAGCGTAGCCACAGTATGTGCACATTCCCCCTGAACAAATAAAAGGGCACATCTCACATGAATGTGGTTTGGGGAACACGCTTACATGCACAGGCCGTGGCAATTACAAGCTTGTTCAGTCTTGAGCTGTGTCTCAATCCACGCGTTTGTGCGTGGTGAAACATTTTGGCATGAGCCGCATATGGCGGACACTGTAAAGGACGCCATAATGGAGAATGCAGCAGCTTTAAAAATGGAAGTTTATCCCAGCTACCATTGTTCTGAGCGATATCTTTAATGTTGGATTTCTGATTTTGAGTTTCATGATGAATGATTGCTATTATTATTTCCAGTAGAGGTGTGAAGCTAGCTATGCTAGCAAGCCAGCTATCTTGCTCAGGCCAGGGCTTTCTTTGGTTTTTAGGCAGGCTAGCTGTGTTTTGTGATAGCGAAATACCACACAGGCAGCAGATGATGGTATTCCTGCCACTCTGATTTCCATGTAGGATAAAAATGAATAGTTTTCTGTTTCAGGCAATACTTACCATTGAAAATGTACACACTGCAAAAAGGAAGTCTTACCATACATTGAAATCTTGTATTTACACTTAAAATACTAATACCCCTTTTTTTTTTTGAGAAAAAAAAACAACTGCTATCACTGATGGGAGATCATTTTGAATAATTTCCAGATTTGTCAATTGGGAAAGACGATATCACTTACCTGATGGACAAGTTTGGAAAGAAGTCAAAATGATCTCACATCAGTGCCAGAAGTTGTTTTTTACTTGCTGTGCCAATTCTTAGAAACCAACATTTGTCATTGACAGATCTGCACTTGTTGGAACCAGTTCAACCTGAGGGGAAAGTCGGTGATGATGTCTACGCCTATAGCTCCTCTTCGCTGAAGTCAGGTATGTCCATTTTTCTCCTTGGGCCTCAGGGCAAGCATTGTTCCAGCCTGATGACGAAGACTGTTTATATGAGGGTTTTGGTTTTTAACAAGTGTTCATCTGTCAAAGATTTAATGTTATTATTTATGTCTTAACATTTCATGATAATGCATGAACATGAAACAGTTTGCATACAACCATGCTATTATTATGCAAGTAGGTGAAAACAACTGATGCAACACATTTTTCTGCCTACAACGTTTTAGAATATGCATTTTTTCAATACCCATAATAATATCAATCTGTATTTTATTATGGGTTGTAGAGGCTGATTTTGACTGGCGGATTATTGTTATGAGGGATCACCCAAATAACAGTAAGTGCAGTGGCACTAATTGTTTGTTTTCTTATCATTTTGAAAGTGTATGGGAACCTATAAAATCTTTTGTTAACAATGTGTGAACATTGGCACATTAATACTCCCTTGTGCAAATTAATTGGAATGAGCTACAATTTTTTCAGTCTTTAATCCCAAGCAAAAAACCTGCATTTTTTATCCTTATTTCTGCACTTCTTTCAGCAGGACAAAATGCAATCATACTGCATAAGAAATCTCGTAATATTTGTGAGTTGCGTGATGTAGAAATTGTGCACTTGCATTTATTACATCAATCGGTATTGCATTACATATTTCTTGGTCATTTGTGGTCTGTTTCCCTGGCTAGTTAATTGTGAGTCAGACATTGCACACTGCACATGATGGTTGTGCCCTCGAGAAAGCACAGGCAGATTATGACTTAGCATGAACACATTTGCAAGTCATCAGGTCATACAGGGGTATAGCTACTATAGTTGATGTCAGTCTTTCAGTCTTAAAAACTGAGGAGGTCATTACATGTATCAAATTTATATGATTCATAATAAAAATCCAGTTGATATTTGAAAAAAAAAAATCTATCATTAACTTTTTTCACGGCTTGTTTCAATTAATTTGCACATAGGTGTTGGAGCAGTCAAGGAACCCATACATTAATATAAATTTTGGTGTCTACAGCTCAATTACTCTGGTTTCACTGGCAGTCCAAACTTGCACTATTAGCATTTCTGGTCATAACTTCAGATTTGTTTGTTGGAAATTCAAAAGCTTGACATTATCTAAATCTTTTGGTCAGGCCAAGTCCAACAAGTTCGTTGGCATCATTTTCAACCAAGCTGGATTTTCTGAATTTTTTACACAAACAGTTACTCCAATTGCAAGTCTTCCAATCTTCATCCAATTTTGGCAGAAATAATTTTGAATCAATGCTTCAGACAATTTATCACCTAGTTTTGTATATTATTCATACTTCCACCATAATTATATCCCTGAAATCGAGTTTCAGGGATAATTTGTTTTTGCTCCAACTGCCTTGTCCGCTGCCACGGCCACTGTGGAGATAAGGCCTTGGCGCGATAACTGCAACAGTTTATAAAGTTTGTTATCCATTCTTGGAAGGTAATTATGTCTCCCCCCCAGGGGGGAGAGGGGAGATGTATTGTTTTAGGCTCGGTTCCCGGTCGCGTTTGCGTCAACGTCAGCGTTCCCACTTTTATTCCGGAGCGAAACTCCAAAACCATTTGTATGATCTTAATCAAACTTTGCATAATTACTACTCAGGTCCTGATTTGGTGCCTTTTGGTATGTGCCTGTCTGTCTGTCCGTCTGTCCGTCCATTCAGTGGGTTCGGCAGGGGAGGGGGGTGGGGGGGCAAAGACATCTGTTTTTATGAGTAAAAACACATCTAGATAGATATAGAGTGGAGGATCTAATGAAATTTTGGCAAATTTCTGGTTGCAAAATTTACCACCAGTGGGGGCTTTGCATGAAAATTTTACATTTTTGGGCATTACTCAAAAATAATTTGTCTCGTTGCACAGGTTGGTTGTGGTGCAGAGGATTGGGCCAATTTCCTCACAAGGGAACCTTCTTAATATTAATTTCACCCATCTTTTGACTTGTCTCAAGTACTGTCATTTTCAAAAGGTGCCACACTGCTCAGCCAGTTGGTTTGAAATCTGAAAACACTCAACATCTTGTCCACTCAACATCTTTGGCTGCCATATTGTCTCTGATTGTTTCTCAGCCAATAGAGATCTGATCCTGCTTGGCCCCCAAACCCTGCTTGCAGCTTTATTCTCATTTGCATTTGATCTGATATAAAAGTTCACAGTAGAGGTCCGTCGGCAGTAATAAGGGCTTTCGGAAACCTCACCTTTGAATGCTTAACCTAAACCTCGCGCAGTTTACTTTTCCTGATTAGCCACTGTTGCTCAGACTAATTGGTGGAACCGACAACAGTCTAATTTATTTTTGATAACATAACAAAGTAACATAACACAAAGTACCTCTTTTGGTGCTATTGTAATCATCATTGGAAACTGATGTCTGATGTCGACAAAATAGTCAAATTGTTTGATGTACTCACTGAATGTTGCAGTTTGAATTATTTTTTGATCATACTTTGCTGATTATTCACAGGACTGAGCGTTTCCTTTCCCACTGGCCTCAAACTTAAAATGGGTTTGTCGATCCCCGAATCGGGCAAACATTGACATTTCGATAAAAAGCTTGGCCATGAATTGCAGGCTGTGAGGAACCACACTTGGAATGGAACTTAACATGAATCCGCCCAATGCCTCCCAATTACACGCCAAGAGGCGTGCCTGAAATTTCCCGACTTTCCCGAGAACAACATGGCCTTTACAGACTGGTCCAAACCCAAACTAGCTGTTCCAACTGAAACTGTTCAAATCCAGATCATCACTTGCGTCTTCTGATACCGACTCTGTCCACTCCATCCAGTCCAATGTCTTACTCCAAGGCACCCACCAAATCCACCCAGATTCTTAAGAGAGCATGTAAGGGTACCCCGCTACCTAAATTCTAAGTAATTTTCATGTCAATAGTTCATCAGACATTGCCCAAGCAAATGACGAGCGAACTGTTGACGTCACAGTCACTAGGAGTTCGGTCACGTGCACAAACATGGAATCATGGCGTGGTACCCTCACACGCCCTATTGCACCATTACTGTAATCGCTGGCCATATTCTATCGATGACTATGGATAGATGGATTTTTGAAAGAAGCCTCTGGCAACACTCTGCCCACTCAACCCTGGATAAATTTGGCCTGACATATCTGGCAACACTGGGGCACCCTCACACACGAAAAAATTTGGCTTGATAATCTGGCAAAACTCTCACCCACTCATGCCCACATAAATTTGGCTCGATAATCTCGCAACACTGCCATCCTCTCATGCCCACATGAATTGAATGAGCTGAATTATTACATTATCGATTGAGTGTTGTTATACTATCGGGCAGATACTTTTTTATAACATTATCGGTCAAAATGTTATTACATTATCGGGCAGGCAATTATTACATTATTGGTTGAAGTTATTACATTATCGGGCAGTTAATACATCATCGGTTAATGTTATTACATTATTGGGCAGTTATTACACTATTGGTTACATTACCAGTTGTGACAGGGCACACTGCCGTGGCTGGGATTGTTGGCCGGCTCTTGTGGCAATCGCCAAAGAAGTATTTCATGCACATTCTTTGCCTGTTGATTTCCAGGAAAGGTATTTTATCCACAATTTTTGGATGATGAAAAAATAAATTTTTTATGCTTCATTTTTCACTCTGTTTAAATCAATACAAAAAATGAAAAAATATACAAAATCCCTCAGACACGTTCCAGTACATCCGTTTTGTGTGATATAGTTTGTCATGCACTTCGACACACAAACTAACTTCGCAAGTGTTTCGTCTGAACCTGAACTGACCGCAAACTTTGTTCTTGGAGCAGACAGCGCATTGTTTCCGCAGTTTTTGTGTCTTTGCCGTGGTTGGATGGCTCTCCAAGAAGTGTCTTCCAAGGGGTCTGTTCGAAGCTGGCGACTTTGCCAGGCGACCTCGAGTGAATCTGGCTATATGTTCCAAGTGTTCGTCGAATGTTTCTTTGACCCATTTCATTTTGAAGTCGATGAAGGTTGTGTGGCACCGCAGATTCAGTTCCGTGTACACTCAAAAAGCATTCACGAGGAATATCTCAAAAAAGTACAGAAACAATTGCTTATATCATTTCACAAACTTGCAGAAGCAGGCGTGGCTGGTGGCGAGCTGATCGGATCTTTCGACTCCGCCCATTCTCTTTGCTAAACTCACATCTTCGGCTGAGAATACACACCCAATGAGCAATCAGGTACTTCATTAGTCTCATTAGACCAAATCATTCACGGCAATCGCCTCACAGCAGTTACATATTGATACCACACACCATCCAGCACACTCATCCGCGAATATGAGGTTCCCAACTATGGGAACAGATCGCCTGCGGGTCTGACCTGTCCCGCTTGACTGGCTCGTATGTATTGCATATATGCCAGTTACTTGAGCATACAGTTGAAGGCAAAATCGTACAGAAGCGGTTAATCAGGCGAACTGAAACGAAAACAGCTTGAGAGTAATCGACTGGTAAAGGGTGAGGTTACTGAAGGCCCACTGAACAGCTGATGGCAGGCCGCTGCTTGTTCACCCACTTTACGTAAGGTGTGTGCGTGCAGTAGAGAGTTACAGCAAGGCATGTCTGTCGGGGGAGTGTCTCCGATCTGTGGTGCACACAGTGTTTTCTCTCTCAGGTTTGTGTGGAATGCCACACTCATCGAGCAACTCAGCCCCCAACCAGGAGGTGGGTGGAGAACGGGGTCGGATGATTGGCAGGGAGATGGCAGAGCATCACTCTTGGCCGTGGCAGGCAAGCCTCACCCTGACGACTGAGCTTCTTTGTGGAGGGGCTGTCGTGCAGCCGAGCTGGATTCTGACTGCTGCCCACTGCTTTTCCAGTCTGTGAGTTTTGGAGACTCAAGTGCAAAGAGCAGTGGTTCCCAAACTTAGTTCCAGGGGACCAGTCATTTTCATACGAACCTCTGTTGCAGTTCCAGAACATTCACTGGATGTTTTATTTGCCCATTAAACTCGTAGAACCCTAAAAGTATGTTACCCATTTTTTGCATTTGATTTTTGTCTAATATGTAAAGATTTTAACCCTTTGAGTGCTGAGTAAATTTCTAAGAAATAAAAAATGTAGTTATCTTGAGCTGTTGAAACCCTATCATGTGGCAACTTGTTTAAAAGAGATCCACTGCGGGACAGGGTCAGATTTTGATATCTTACATCATTATCTTTTTTCTAAGCAACTTTACCAGCATGGTGAGAACTCACTGCTCTGAATCGAAAGAGAAACATTTTCTTTGTTTTCTTTAAGCTGGAAAATGGCATATTTGCGCTTAAAAGAGCGGAAAATGGAAACTTGATCCCAACTTGAAAATGGCAAAACAACAGCAACAAGTGGGCGAGCCTCTTTTTTTAGCCGGTTTCTCGCCCTGCCCTTAACCTCCATCAAATACAGTTGTGTCGGATATCCGAACAAAGCTCACGGTGTCCTTTGAAGGGTTAACTTTACCACAGAGAGGCAGAACATCCATAGAAGGAAGTTTTTCTTCCATATTTGCTGATGGTTTGCCTCGCTTTTCTGGCTCGGATTTGCGCGGGGCGAGCTCTAAGGCTTTAAGCCATCATTCAGAAATGGTTGCACATCATGAAGAATAAATTCCCGTGCTGTGCTTGTTGAGCTGACATCTTCATGAGGAGTTACACTGATTAACTGATCGAACTCTTATCCGTTGTAAAACCACGGTAAAACCATGTTTTGATGTATTTATGTTGCAAAAAAAAAAAACCATGGTTAAGCACCAGCCTGATGGGCCACTAGGCTCAGGACAGACTTAATATGAAGCAAAATCTGTAAATGAAATAGTACACAAGTCTCATGCCCAAGAATTGCAAAATCAAAAGAGAAATAATTTTTCATTCAAATGGATAGCAAATAATCGAACTGCAGTGGAAGTGTACTGTTGTCGATCTATAGTCTATCTATAGTCTATACGTGTCTGCGTTCATCCAATTGATTTCACACTTGACGCGTTTTGCTGAGGACCCATGGCAGTGCAGTGTCAGTGTCGAGCGCTGAGCGGATCTAGAGAAAGCTGCAAGCAGCAATATTGGTGGCCATGCAATGGCCTGCTCCGAACACTGCCTGAGATGCACTGTCTGCCACTGCATTATTGTTAATTTACTAACCATCACAATAGAAAGGATGTGGAATGACAAAAGTTCAATGAACTTGTATAAAGGGGGAAAAAATAACCAAGAAAAGTTTTTTTTTTTTTTTTAAACGGCATTATAGGTTATGGATAGGAAATCACACTTTTATTCTCTGCAGCTCCAAAGTCACCTACTCTGGTCTCATAATTATCTGTACTGGCTGCTTGATTATTTTCACCTCAGAGAGCGACGCCACATCAGATTTCTCTCGGTCATCGCAGGAGACCATGACCTCCACAGGAGGGACCCCGGTGAGCAGGTGAGGACCGCCCAATCTGGATCCCTGAGCTGCGTCGCTAAGGAAACTGTCCTTTGTAAACTCCACCCATTTTCTCCCTGTTTCCCCCTCCTCTGTTCCCATAGAGACGTGCGGTGAGGAAGATCTTGTTTCATCCTGGCTACAATGACTCTTCCCTTGATTATGATGTGGCACTCATAGAGCTGGATTCCCCTCTGAAATTTAATGCCCACGTCAGCCCAGTCTGCCTACCTGGCTCTCAACAAGAACTTCCACCCGCCCACATCTGCTCTGTCTCTGCGTGGGGTGGTCTGAAAGGTGGGACAGTTGCTCTCATTCTGATGGATTCACAGCCTTTCGCTTATAACAGTGCTTGGAAAACAGCTGTATGTGTTGGTATAAAGATGATTTCCTCGGTGACACGATTTCTATGACTGGGAAATCCCACTGGCCACAAAATATGAAGGCTGAAGCCAGCAGGTTTGGATATGCGGACCCATTTCTGAAAAAAAAAACAGACTCTTTTTGGAAGATGAAAATAAAGTAAAAAACAAGTGATTTGAAAAGTCTGTTCCCCCTACAATATTTAAAACACTGCAACAACACGTTATCTGATTCTTTGACTTGTGAATTTGATCGCTTACTGAAAACAGTAGACTATTTCAAATCTGATGACTGTAACAGACTCTAAAAATCAGACTGATACGTTAGGTAGCAATAATGCGGTGATGTGAAGCAGGTGAGTAACTTGTGTTACAGTTTAAAAAGAGATCTCCGCAATGGCCTCGTACCTCAGCAAAGCAAAGCTGGGTCGAGGCCTGATCCAGTTGTTCGTAAACGGTCCGCGAGTGGGGCCTCATAGGCCTTCACTAGTGACATCATGATAAATAACCAAACCCTGTTGCGATTTTTAATAGCATTTTAACCATTGTTTGTTCGCATATACAATCCCAACTCAGATAAAGTTGAGTCTGTATGGGAAATGCACGCTAAAATAGTTAAGCAGTGATTTTGAAGTTTACTCTTACTCAACTTCATTTTATTTGAAAATACACATCCACATTTGCCATTGTGACCAACATCAGACTACCAATAAAATGTTGGGATGGAGCAAATTTAGAATTAATAAGGAGGCAAAACATTTGAATAACGATGCGATTTGAAACCGCTGATGTCAGAAGATGATTGAAATGATTATATGGTACAGAAGCAGCTGCCAGGAAAGGCCAGTTCCTTCAGAAGCAAAGGTGGACTGGGAATTGCCAATTTCCCCACAAATGCTTGAGAAAATCATTGAAAGGTGTAAAAATACTTTCTCAAACAAAGAAAGTAAGAATTTCGGAAATTTCATCCTCTAAAGTACATAGTATAATTAAAGGATTCAAAGAATTTTGAGGAATTTCTTCACACGATCAGCAAGGAGGCAAGCCTAAGCTGAATGCCCTTGATTTCCAATCACTCAGTATCAAGAACTGTCATTTATGTAGAAGTTTTATAACCACATGGGCTTAGATTTACTTTGGCAAACCTTTGTCGAGTAAGATAATATATAGTTGCATCCAAAAATGCCTTTAAAATTTTGCTGTGCAAAAAAGGAAATTTTATCTTTATACTGTCCTGAAGCGCCATTGATGTCTTTGGGCTTGGAGGTATCTTCAATGGACCATCACACCGTAGAAACATGTATTGTGGATGGGCAAGTAAAAATTTCAGGTTGTGGACACCATGTGCTCTAGACCAAAGAAGAAAAGGACCAAATATCAAAGGAAAGAGACCTGGAGCACACAGTTATAATATAGTGGTGCAGGTGACTGACGTTTTGACACAAAGTCCTCCTCAAAGTCAAATTAATTGTTGGTATCTTGAGTGATAAATGTTTATTGTGTTGTGAAAAGGTGCGGCAACATTAATAAGCGATAAACATTTTACTATCCCCATTTGAAATATATATGTGGCAAGAATTAAAGTTAAAATAAGTGTTTACTTTGAAAAATCTTTGAAGCACATGTGGTGAAACTCTAATAATGTGCTGTTGTATAGTGTTCAATGTAATACAGGCCAAAGATAATTAACAAATTAGTGCCTTCAGTTTTAATTTTATTCATACTTTCCCAACATTATTTATGTTTGGAATTAAATGTTGGGCTTGCCACTAATAAGCATATTAGCTGATAATACTCAGTATGATCTCACGTGGGAATAGGGTCACTCTCTGGCAGACTGACCGCTTTTGTATACTAAGGAACTAAGTACCGCAAACACCTTTTCAAGTCATTATTGGTGCTGTGGAATGATTAATCTTTAATTTGCCGCTTTACTTCTTGAAAATAATGGAATGTCAAAATGATGAGGATTGGCCGATGCTATTCAGAGATGAATTCTCATACAAATGCTTTTTCTTCACTGTTTTCCATTTGCAACGCCAGTTTGTTTATTTTCTGCACTTCTTTTCCTCTAAAAATGGAGCACCGACTGTGTTATATTCAGTACTAGACTGTTTGAGGTTAGGTTATGCAGTGCCATCTGCTGGAGGATGGTAGAATGCTGCGCCGACTGCTCGTTGTTGACACTTGTGCTGCAAAGACCTACTCTTCAACTTCATTCTGATTTTCTTTTAGCTGCTTCTCTCGCTACGTCCGTCCATGCCTTGGGGATATCTAGCGGCATGTTCTCTCCTTGGCAAGCTTTTTACCCTGCTTAATTCTTACTTTGTATAGTATTTTATGTATTTTTTAACGTCATTATGAGTAATGAAGAAAATATACAGGTACAGCTGTCAGAAAAGTCTCTGTGGAGGTCAGGGGTGGATTGGGTCAAAGGAAGAGGGCCTCTGCGTTGCAGTCGCCTCAGGCCTCAAAAAGTTAAATTGAATTCTGGTTAAGGGTCACCAATTTGCCAACAGATGCACTGGATAATAATCCATTAATATCCAAGACAGATCGGTAGAATTTTGGTCATTTCACCCTCTTAAGTTTGTGATATAATTAAAAGAGGACCGAAATCCAGTCAAATCTCGGTGCATCAATGGCAAGGCCAAAAGTCATAAATGCATTAGTGAACAATATTTGCCACTGCGTCTGTGAATGCAAGTTGAAGCTTTACAAGGCAAAGTCAAAGCCATACGTCAAAACTGTCCAAAAGCGCCATCAACCTTTCTGGGCTCAGTGTCATCTGAGATGGACAGTAGTACAATGTAAGTGTGTTCTGTGGTTTGATGACTCTACAAGTCAAAAAAACAAAACAAAAAAGGCCACCATATCCTTAAAACCAAAGATGACAAGAGTTACCCAAGGGGTTGTCAGCATTATGTACAAAAACCAGCATCTAACATCGTAGAGAGGCGAGTCACTGTGCATGTCATGAGTGACCTGCTCATTTGCGAGGACACCATTAACACAGAGCAAGATTCACAACTTTTGAAGTGGCATATGCTGCCATCTAGGGGTCATTTGTCTCCAATTCAGCATGCACAGTGCATTGTGAGGTGAAGTGTATGGCAATGAATGTGCAGTACAATTGTGCAGCTGCAGTCCTGCATAAAAAAGGAATGGGGGAAATTTCTGCATGTTAGACTTAACTAACTGACGTCTTCAGTGCTCGAATGCTTAATAATTGTGATTGATAGACATAGCAAAAGTGCACAGTGGTAAAGAGTTGACTGTTCCAACCTTTTTGGAGTTTGTTGCAATCAATACACTGTATATTCATTAATATGCAAAAAGACACTGCATTGCAGCGTCCTGTACAATCCAGTAAAATTGTGCATTTTTTTTTTTTTTTAAAAGGAATTCATTCACATTCACATTCTGGCAGATCAAACAAGTCGACATGGTCTACAACATCCCCCGCCAATCGTGTGCTTCTTATTTTCGAACTCCATTAAGGCCTTTATGGTCTGAAGCTACACACCAAATTTGGTTGTCCTATCTGTTATAGTTTCTGAGAAACGTTGCCCCTTTCTTTCGGATGGACGGACGGACGCACACACGCCCGCACGGACGGAGGTCAAACCTATATCCCCCTCCCACTTCGTGTTGGCGTGGGATAATAATGTGTTGTTGTACTGTTTTCAGTATCGTAGAGTGTGAGTGGACTTTTCAAATCAGTTCTTTTTGATTCGGTTTTTCAGAATCTGAGTTGTACATTTATTTGAAAAGTTTGAGCCTGTGTCCCCAAGAAAACTCCAGAAATATCTGATATAATCTGTACGGTCTTGAGAAAGATAAAATACACCCTCTTTCAGTTCTATAGTTTTACGAATCAGGAAATTAAAAAATAAAATAAAATCAGCTGGTCCTGATCAGGTCATAAAATTAGGTGGTGTAAAGCAATACATAACAGATTCCACCTTGCCATTATTTGGTCACACTTTATTTGAAGTGTTGCTCATAAAGGCTTTATACAGCATGTATAAAGCCTTCATAAATGACAGATAATGTCTTCATAAATCATACATAAGCAAATGTCATACTTTGTAAGCGGTGGCATCACACATCCTTCTTCAGCATGTGATGCCAGATGTGACAATGACATTGTCACTTCACTGACAATGTCACCCTCTATCGCATTTAGCCACTAGTTAATTGGTACTGTCAGTTATATCACAGCTGGCGTCACATGTTGAAGAAGGATGTGTATTTTACCCTTTACAAAGCATGACATTTGCTTATGTATGATTTATGAAGACATTATATCTCATTTATGAAGGCATTATACATGCTGTATAAAGCCTTTAAGAGCAACACTTCAAATAAAGTGTGACCCATTATTTATTTAAACCAAAATTCAGCCGAAATGCGGAAGTCATCCGAGAAAAACTAAGTACACCCCATGATTCAATAGCTTAGTAGAACTACCTTTAGCAGCAATAACTTGAACTAGTCATTTTCTTTACGATTTTATCAGTCTCTCAAATCTTGGAGGAGGAATTTTGGCCCAGTCTTCTTCATTGCTTCAGTTCATTGATGTTTGAGGGAATTTGTTTATGCATCACTCGCGTCAGGTCCCACCTCAGCATTTCAGTGGGGTCTGGACTTCGACTTGGCCATTGCAACACCTTGATCTTTTTTTTTCCCATCCATTCTGTCATAGATTTGCTGATGTGCTTGGGATCATTGTCCTGTTGCACGACCCAATCGCGACCAAGTTTTTTGCTGTCATACAGATGTTTTCTCATTGGACTCTAGAATACAGTACTTCGGTACACAGAATAGTTCATGGTCAACTCAATCATCACCCCTCCACCACCATGCTTGACAGTTGGTTTGAGATGTTTGCGGTGATACGCTGTGTTTGGTTTACGCGAAACGTGCAGCTGTCTATGATGGCCAAACAACTCCCCTTTGGTCTCTTCTGTCCACAGGACATTGTTCCATCTGGCTTGTGGTTTATTCGGATGCAACTTAGCAAACCTGAGCCGTGCCACAATGTTCTTTGTGTAAGGAAGATGCTTTTGCGTAGCATCCCTTCCTAACAAGCCATACTTGTTCAGTCTTTTTTGAATCGTACTGTCATAAACTTTAACATTTTACATGCTAACTGAGGCCTGTAGTGTCCTAAATGTTCTTCTTGGGCTTTATGCAGTTTCTCTGCATAAACTCCTGGGGAGATCGGCAACTGTCGAATATTTTCCACTTGTGAATAATTGTTTGGAAATGGCCTTCTAACTCTTCCCAGATTGATGGGCAGCAACAATTGCTTCTCTAAGATGATTGCTGATGTTTTTCCCTTGTGGCGTTGTGTCAACTCGCACCTCAATTCTCCAGATCAACAAATCACCAAAACCTCTGCTTTTATAGAGGTGGTGACACTTGCTGATCAATCAATCAATTAATCAAGTAAATTTGATCAGCAACACCTGGCTGCTAATTGTCTTTTCAACTCCTATGGAAGCAGCATGGGTTTTTACGTAGCTTTTCACACATGGCTTTTGCATTTTGGCTGAATTTTTCTAAAATAAAGAATGGCACGGTGGAGTCTGCGTGTCGTTTTACACCTGAGGTTAGATTACATAATTTTAGGACCTGACTAGGACCAGCTGATGATTTAATTATGTCCTGTTGCGCAAGACCATAAAACTGACAAGTCCTGTCACGCAAAACCATAGAACTGACAGGTCCTGTCACGTAGAACTATAGAACTGACCGAGGGCGTGCTGTCTTTTGCTTGTGACTGTAATTGTTTGCCTTGTTTTGGCATCACAGAAACATTCACACCTCTCTTATTCAGCCCATGTCATTAAGTGCTAATCGCTCTAAAGTATAATCATCAAACGAGAATCACCCTGTTCAGTTATGTACTTGCCTCGAGGGAATATTTTAAGACATGCGGATGTTGATGCTTACACATACAGTTTTGGTTATGGGCTTTTGTTTTGGGGGCAATTCCATGGTGGTAACTCACGTTATGTTTTAAGGCTAATATCAATTTTCAATCGGCTTTCATGTCATTGTCAGTCACCTGTGGCCAGTGTTTTTCTGTACATGGGTAGATCCCACCGATGTACATACACCAGTGGGAAAGAAAAGTGCTGTCCCTTGAAATGTGGAAAACAGAGGCACCAACAGCTTGGTAGCTCGTGTTATGCAAAAAGGACACGCAAAAACATCACTTCATTTCAATTCAAAATTTCTTAAAAGATAGAACTGATACAAAACTGAAAATCATAAGAAAGATAACCAACACTCTGAAGGTTCTATTGCAAGTGATAGAATTACACTGACAGGACTATCCATGGACTGAGGCTTAAGGAAGTACAGGAAGGTGGGTAACTCACATTACGGGGTCAGCTCTTAATCACACCCAAATAATAGGGCCAGTGCTGCTCAGACACCCTTTGTTTTTTTAGGTTCCTACATAAAGGTTACATCCACAGCAGAGGAAGATTTAACTCACAGAGATGTGGGCTTGAGGTTAAAAATACCTTGTTTTTGGTAACTCACGTTACATTCAATGTTGCTAAGTTTGTGGCCCATTATGCCCAAACTGATGAAGGATCAATGAAAATGCTCTTCAAATTTAGAAAGGGCTTGCCTTGAACTATCCAAATCTGTTGAGTTTGGAGATCACAATTAATGTTAGACAAGGCTCTCTCCCAATTATGGCAAATTTTGTGCCTCCAAGATGCTGAAAATAACAAGAATGTAAGAACATTTTGTACTTGGAAGATACGAATGAAATCAAGAACGCAGCATCAGTTTGAGCCTCTGATATCCTAGTTTTGCCTTGAACAAATCAAAAATGCAGTAAAATCAATTAGAATTTTCTTGCCCTGTGTCCACATTCTCATGGATTTGCCTTTTCTCACTTTTAAGGTGTCTCCGCGCTTTTACTGTTACTCTAGTTCTGTGTTTACTAATACAATTTACTAATACAATGTCTGCAGAAATACTGTTGAGTAAGGGCACTCATCAAATTATTCAATCAGAATCAATATCACTGTCATTTGTTAGCTGAAAGACACTAAGGCTGTGTGTCATAAGAGAGCATTCTGTGGGGCAGTTGGACAGGCTAACAGGACCCTGCAGCTCTTGCACTTGCCGTTGCTGAGTCACAGAGAGTGTGAGCAGCACTACCCGGGCCAGCTGACGCGTCACATGGTCTGTGCTGGATTTCCGAAATCTGTGGGGAGGGAAACATGCTTGGTGAGTTATTGCAAAACTCTGCTTACCTGGAAACAGGAAAGAACAATGGGGTGGGGCAGGGCAATTTTCATCTCCAATCTCACCCACGTGTGGAATGCCCAATTGAGTACACAATTATGGACGCAAGCTTCTTGGTATGCAACCCATATTGCCATCTCAGGAGAGCACTTCGCAGCTCTCCTCTGAGGCACGCGCCTGTTACCCGCGCTCCTTTTCACACTTCGCAAGCTCAGAACGAGGAAACTCAGTCCTGTCCAAGCTTAGAACTTTACCGACAAGCGCCTGGCTGGCCAACTGGAGGCGCTTGAGTGACAAACAATGTTGCAATTCAATAGTCCCAAACCGGCACTCCCTCCTAATTTGTCACCCTGCAGCGCAAAGACAATTGTCTGCTGTTCTTCAAGGGCTGCCAACCACTGCTAGTACTGGCAGAAGATCCTATGACCTAACCCAGGCATGTTGGGTGGGTTGGAATGGCTTACCATTTTTCAGGGCCGCACCTTAATCGTTTAAGTAAGAATCATTGCAAAATGTGAAAGTAATTCACCCTGAATACACGCTTGCATAGATCATTTTTAATCCATGTAAAGTGTGACTGATAACTTTCAAAGTAAACAAATCTGTTTATTGACTGTGTTCCTCAGGGAGATTCCGGAGGGGCCTTGGTGTGCCAGTCCCATGACTCCAGTTACTTTGTATATGGAGTAACTGGCTGGGGCCGAGACTGTGGAAGGTTCCGGAGACCTGGAGTCTATACCTCAGTGCCACTCCTCAGAGACTGGATCGTCAAGCAGCTGGAGAGTTAGTGGACCCCCTTGCTCCCCTAGAGCATAAACACAGTATCCCCACACAACCCTGAGCCCTGAGTCAATATCGCCAATTTCTGCTCTGTCTTCCCTTTGAATAACAAATGAACAGCCGAAACTCATCGGTATTGGATTCATGAACGCAAATATTTCAACTCTGTTCACCACTGAATGCTGGATGAGTGGTGGTGTTCATGTTTCATTTCAAACCTGTGATATAACAACCTTATTTTAAAGTTTGTATACCTATGTGTGCTTCAGGTTCCATGAATGCATTTTCCATCAGTGCAACTATAATCACATATCTCCACACATCTCAAATTATTTGCTGGCAGCGGAAAAAGATTAAGCTCTCGGTCACCATTGAGCTTTAGTGACACCTCGTCTCTGACTTGTTTCCAGGTGGTTTTTTTGTAAGGAAAGGATCACAGATAAGAACCATCACACAGCAGGAGGGCTAGGCTTTCAGCAGTGGGGACAGTGATTTTCAGCTGAGTCTTGGGGAGCAGATAAGTCAAACTAATCGGTTTATTCTTAATTGGCTAATGCCTGGTTCAAATTTTTAAGGTTTTTTTTTTTAGAGGCCTTGCACGTGCTCTTTTGGGTATTTTCATTGTTTCCCGGTGCTAATTTATTAAATGAACAGTTGTTTTCCATCTTTAAGTCCAGTATGTTCATTTAAATATAATACTTTGCTTTCAGCTTAGCCTCACTTGACCGAACAGACGGAACCAAAACTGATTCACAAGATCACGTCGCACTTGCTTTGATCAGAATATTACAACCCTACTTCTGAAATAGTTGGGACAAAGTGTAAATTCTGAATAAAATCAAAATGCAATGACTTTCACATGACACCAGCCAGTATTTTATTCACAATAGAACAGAGATCACATAGCAAATATTGAAACTGAGAAAGTTCTACAATTTTATCCATAAAATTAGCTCATTTCAAATTTGATGGCTGCAACAGGTCTCAAAAAAGTTGGGACAGGGGCTTGCTTACCATGGTGTAGTATCCTCTCTTGTTTTTAACACCGAGTGGAGGCATCTGGGCATTGAGGAGACAAGTTTTTTGAGTTTAGCCATTGGAATTGGATCCCACTCTTGTTTAATACAGGCTTCCAGCTGCTGGAGAGTTTTGGGTCTCCTTTGATGGACATTTCCTTTAATGATGCTCCAAATGTTCTCAATTGGTGATATATCAGGACTGCAGGCAGGCCAGTTCAGCACACGGACACTTCTACTATGAAGCCATGCTGTTGTAATAGCTGCAGTATTTGGTTTTGCATTGTCCTGCTGAAGTACACAAGGCCTTCCTTGGAATTGATGTCATCTGGAGGGGAGCATATGTTGCTCTAAAACTTTATATACCTTTCAGCATTCATGGTGCTTTTCAAAACATGCGAATGTTCCACACCATATGCACTAATGCATCCCCATACCAGACATGACGCCTATGATTTCCGACAAGAAAGTTAAATTTAGACTCGTCTGACCACAGGACACTTTGCCACTTTGCTAAAATCCGTTTCAAATAAGCCTTGGCCCACAGAACAAGGCTGCACTTCTGGACCATGCTCAACAATGGCTTCCTTTTTGCATGATAGAGATTTAGGAGGCATCTGTGGATGGCACAGAGGACTGTGTTTACAGACAGTGGTTTCTTGAAGTATTCCTGGGCCCATTTAATAATGTCAATGACAGAATCATGCCAGTGAGTGATGCAGCGGCATCTGAGGGCCTGAGATGAGATGATGAGATGAGATGGCATCCAGTAAAGGTCTTCAGCCTTGTCCCTTATGCACAGAGATTTTTTCCAGTTTCTCTGAATCTTTTGATGATGTTATGCACTGTCTCATCAACCTTCAAAGCTTTGCAATTTGACATTGAGGGTCATTGTTTTTAAAGTATTCCATAATTTTTTTTACGCAAGCTTTTACAGGTTGGAGAGCCTCTGTCCATCTTTACTTCTGAGAAACTCAGCCTCTCTAAGACATCCCTTTTATAGCCAATCATGTTACACACCTGATGCCAAGTAACTTAATTACTTGCTAAATGTTCTTCCGGCTGATTCTCTTGTATATTAATAGCTTTTTTTTTTTTTTAACCTGTGTCCCAACTTTTTTGAGACCTGTTGCATCCAGAAAATTTGAAATGAGCTCATTTTGTGAATAAAAATGTAAAATGTCTCAGTTTCAACATTTGAAATGTTATCTATGTTCTATTGTAAATAACAGATTGGCTCATGTGATCTGAAAGTAATTGCATTTTGATTTTATTCACAATTTACACTTCGTCCCAACTATTTCGGAATTGGGGTTGTAGTAGGTCTCCATTTGCTGATTAGCACAGTTGGTAGAGTGTTTTAACATCATAAATAGCCTAGGCATTAATGTGCACATTTTCTGTATTATAAGGCTGTATTTCTTTGATAGGTATGCTAATATTAATTTTGGTAATAACATATTCTTACACTGCAAAATGTGAAAGATAAAAGTATTAGGTGAGGTGAATTTACCTTATTTTAAGACTGCAAACACTGATTTCTAACACAATTTTTATTAGCAAGACAAAACATTTGTCCTGATTTGAGGTCATTTTGATGAGCTTGCCAATGGAATAAGAACAATTCACTTGTCAAGCACATAGTAACTTTTTTTTTTAGTTTCAGAGCATCAAACAAGATTTAATATAAGACCGAGACAATCTGAGTGAATATAAAATAGTTTTCAAATGATCATTAATTAACTGAAGGTGACTCACTCTCAAAATGAAACATTTGGCTTGCGCCATCTGTATTTCCATGAAAATGGGTAGAGTTCCGAAGAGGAATGTAAAACCATTAGTTCATGATCTGAAGCACAAGCGCAGCCGAACTATGCAGCCAGACAATGATTGACAGCACATGAGCAAGTCCACCTCTTAATGGCTTGAAAAAAACAAAAGGAGTAGTCAAGTCAAAGTGCTGACGTGAATCCGATTGAGATGCTGTGGTATGTCCTTAAGCAAACAATAGATGTTTGTATAATCACAATAATAGTTTATAATTCAGCAAATAATGCTCGCTAAATTGTTTAATACATAGCTTGACTTAATTTGCATAAGAGAGGGCAGTGCTGTGAAAATATTAATCCCCTTCAAAAATGTCTTCTATTTCTGCTATGAGCACCCCTGGCACTTGCTTTGAATTAGTATTCACTTTAATCAAGCCGTGAATAACCAGTTTTCTGTGAGCCGCTCGCATTACTTGGTTACTATTGTGTTTTTATTGTTTTGTTGTGCAGAAGGCTGAGAGCATATGATGATGTCATAATTAATTGGTTCCCTATGTTGATAAGTACAGGCTTTCTGATTCATTTATACATTTTCATCTGTATAGTACTGTGAAAAAGTATTTGCCCCCTTCCTAGTTTTTTTAAATTTTTTGTCATATTTAAATATTTAACTCCAACTAAGGCCAGGGACACACTGGATGCAAGTGTAATGTGTGGTGGCAAATTTCTGAGCTGCTGCTGCTGACTTGGGTCTGTCTGTTCAGACATGCTGCGTGTCAGCTGCGGTGCCGCTGCAGACCCCTCCTGCCAGTCCTATCTTTCTACACGGCTTACCCCTTAAAACCCCCATAATCATATGTGTGCAGGACTAGGAAAAAGAGTCACTTTGGATTTTTTGCCATTCTGAGATTAGCGGGGTATCTCAGTGATATCCCAGTGATGGTGAGATCCCAGCACTACTGTACGGTCAATTTACAACACTTTGCTGTGCACAAATTCACCCAATTTTTTCTCAAAATGCAAAATTTTGATCAATCTTTGATTTTGTTGGAAAATCTTAATTTTCAAAAAATGACCAAAGTGACCCCTTTTCCTAGTCCTGCGCATAAATAGTATTTCATTTCATTTTGTACCCAGGTTACGCAGCCACGTGGGTGTCTTTTCAGAGACACACAGAGAGGGAGATACGGAAAAGTACTGCCCTGATACTCTTTAACTTATTGTCTCCCATCGCCTCTGGCGGGAGGGAGAATGCACCCCATGCGTGTGTTTGTGCGCGGGTGTGCGTCCGTCTATCCGAAAAGTGGTATTAACGCGATAACTGAAGAAGAAAATGGATTACAGACCCCATGTTCTGCATATAAGAAGATTAGATTATAAACAAGTTTCCTACTTAATATCAGTGACCTCGTCCTATTATTTTACCTTGCATATGCAGGTCTAATATTGGTATTACACATTTTTTTCAAACTTGATTCACAAGCTCAAAATTGTTCACTGTGGTGTTTTGTGACATTCTCTCTAACCTGATGGTCAAATTTTATGGATCCAGTTCCTTGCCAAGTTTTACAAAACATCCACTTTCACGTTGAACAGAATTGACCTTGTTTGAGGTCACAGGGTATTTATTTTGGCAACAGGAGACCGTGGGCCTCGCAGCCAGCTTGTTAACATAATAGGTTATTCTCATAGCCTTGGTTCTGCAATTAATAGCGTATTCCTGTGAAATAAATAGACAGAATTTTGAATATCTATAAATAAAATAAAACAAGCAGTAGAGCAGTGAAGCATTCAAAAATTTAGAATAACAAATTCCGTATATATTACATGAAATGATGGTTCTACAACGTTTGACACATTGAAAGTCGCGAATTTCCCACATCCCAGGAATTATTTCACAAAGTATTGCTGAATTTAACTGAAGGGATGCTGTCCATGTACGAGGGCTTTTTACGTGATAAACATACCAAAAGTGCTGAGTTATTTATTTATTTAGTTAATTTCATGCTTACAACAGACATGCACCCTTGGCAATGTGGTGAAATGCAGATATTTTTTTCGATATGACTGCCTCCTGACGGTCGTTTTCAGGTCTGTTTAGCTGAGGACCGTGCACATGTCGCAGTAAAAATACCTGAGACTCCGAATCTCTAGAAGACGCGATGCCGCAGCCTTGGCTGACCGCGCGTGAGATTTGCATCTCATACATGCAGTGTGGATGGTCTAATCCAGGGCTGCCCAACCCTGGTCCTGGAGAGGTACCATCCTGTAGGTCTCTGCCCCAACCCTAATTCAACACGCCTGATTCAGCTCATTAGCAGCTCGTCATGATCAGTAACTGGGAATGCAGGTGTGGTTTGCTTTGGTTGGAGTGATAACCTTCAGGATGGCAGCTCTCCAGGGACAGGGCTGGGCAGCTCTGCTCTAATCTGTTAACACGTACGCTGAAATAAAGAGTGAGAGGTAACGCCACGCCGGAGCACTGCT
The DNA here is from genome assembly GCA_029721435.1 of Gymnothorax reevesii. Classification (NCBI taxonomy): domain Eukaryota; kingdom Metazoa; phylum Chordata; class Actinopteri; order Anguilliformes; family Muraenidae; genus Gymnothorax; species Gymnothorax reevesii. Next base: position 56,627,611 of record CM056588.1, read on the forward strand.
TACTATTCCACTGTGTCCCCAGGCCTGATGTTTATATACAATAAAGACAGAGTGAGCAAACACAAAATGCAGCCTTTAAATGATCATTTCATTAATTGAAGGTATGAAGTCATTCAAAACCCACGTCACCTTGTGAAAAAATAAATGCTCTCTAAACCTAGTAACTGGTTGTGCCGGTGTTTGTGAGCGGAATTTTTTGCGGCTTTGTTGTAATCCAGCCTCATTGGGGGATTTTCGAGCATGAACTGCCTGCTTAAGGACATGCCACAGCATCTCAATCGGATTCATGTCAGCACTTTGACTTGGCCACTCCTTTTGTTTTTTTCAAGCCATTCAGAGGTGGACTTGCTTGTGTGCTGTCAATCATTGTCCGGCTGCATAGTCCGACTGCGCTTGTGCTTCAGATCAAGAACTAATTGTTGTACATTCTTCTTCTGAATTTTCTGGAAGAGAGCAAAATTTATAGATGCATCAATTATGGCAAGTCCCCCAGGTCCTAAAAAAACAGCAGCCCATACCATCACTCTGCCACAATCGTGTTTGATTGTTGGCATAAAGCTATTATTGTGGAATGCTGAGTTAGCTTTGAGCCAGTTGACAGGTGACCCATGTCTGCCAGAAAGTTATACTTTTGACTCATCTGTCCAAATATTATCTCAAAACTTTTGCCCAGTCTCTTTCTTATTGTGCAATTATGAACACAAAAATGAAAGGTCATCCATAGAATGACGACTTGCCGGAATCATGCATAGATCTCTGAAACATAATGAATAGAATGGAGTCTCTAGCTTAGGTCAGGTAACGCAGGCCTTGAGTTTATCAAGAAATTAAGCACTTGGTTTGAAGTCTGTACATCGATTAAAATCGAAGCTATGGCCACTTATGTGCTTTTGACATTTTGTGTGACCTTGACCTTTGATCTAGATTCACCAAAATAGTGCAGTACGTAGGTGAAGTAAGATAGACCTTTCATTTATCAACAATATGCACTTGGTTTGAAGTCTGTACGAGGATTAGAAATGAAGATATTGCTGCTTATGTGTTTTTCACCTTTTGTGTGACCTTGACCTTTGACTTAGACTCCTAGGTTAAGTAAGATAGACGTTTCGTTTATCAACAATATGCACTTGGTTTGAAGTGTCTACGACGATTAGAACTGAAGACATGGCTTCTTATGTGTTTTTGACCTTTCGTGTAACATTGACCTTGACCTTGGACCTAGATTCACCAAAATAGTGCAGTACCTGTCCAGTGATTGTCCTATGTTGATCAAGCTGTGGATGCCACAGTGCAAACAAACATTCGACAGATTCCGGCAAGTAATAACACACAGTTGCACACCTTGATGGCCAGCACAGATCGATACGCCATGTGTTTGATTTCTGTGGATTTTCAACAGTTTGGAGTGTCAAAGTAATTATTCCCCTCTGCTTCAATATCTTTCTTAAGTCGAAGGCTTTCAAACCCCATCACCATCGCATCTGCATCATCCTTCATTCTCGTTTAAACTTTCTAGAGAAGTTCATTCTCTAGACATGGAGATAGGAGTTATATGGGTGTCAACGGAAGTGACATTTTTAAAGGGAAAATCCTTTAAAAAATCAGGAAGCGCATGATATTTGTGGATAGGTCAATAGTGTAGCATTAGGCATGTCCAGGGAACTGGCCAGTTCCCAGTTCAAACTTCCCAGTTCCCATCAAGGTGCATTGAAGAACATATTAATGTAACTCCTCCCAACGTCAACAAAACATTGCGCTCCGTGTTTATCTAAAAGCTGGCAAGCATTAATGTAACAGAACTTCTGTGAACAGCAGGTCATATGGCCCGGGAAAAAAAAAAATTAAGCCTTTTTGTGACATTGCGCTCAAGACATCAAGATTTGACATGTCAGGAGTGTAATGCATTTTTTGTTAAAATTGATGTTGAATTCAAAGAGCAGTATTTGGACAGAGTACCGTTTGTCTATACTCATTTTGGTATGTCTTTACTAGATATACGCTACCGCTCAAAAGTTTGGGACCACTTGCAAATTTCTTTGTTTTCCAAAGAAAAATACATTATCATGCATTTTACAAACATTTTTTTTTTTCATTTCACAAACATTTTTATCCATTTCACAAATGATTAAAATTAATCAGATGATTTTCAAAGAATGATCTACATTTTGCATAGAGGCCTATTATCAGCAACAGTAAGTCCACTGCATCAATCTCCTGGTATGGCTGCTAATCCAAGTTAAGCATTTTATAAGGCTAATTGATTATCAGAAAACCCTTTTGCAAAAGTGTTGTACAGCTGAAAACCATTGACCTAATAAGGGAGCGCAAAAGGGAGCATGGCATTCTTGAGGTTGGTTTAGTTCCTGAAGCATCAGCAGTTGTTTGTTTGTTTACCTCAAAATGGCCAGAAAGAAAGAACTTCCTTTAGAGACCCGTCAGTCTATTGATGTACTTAGAAAAGAAGGCTATTCAATGCGAGAAATGGAAAACTTAAAATTTCCTACCATGCTGTCAACTGCTGCCTTCACAGAGCAGCACAAACTGGCACTAACAAGGACAGAAAAAAGGAGTGGGAGGCCCAGATGCACAACTGTGCAAGAAGACAAATATCTGAGAGTGTGTAGTTTAAGACAGACGCCTCACAGGCTGTCAACTAGCAGCTCTGTTAAATAGTTCCCATCAAACACCAATTTCAGTATCAATAGTGAAGGTGTTTTTTTTTTGTTTTTTTTTTATTGATGAAGGCTAAGTTTGAAGTAAATATTCATCATTTTCCATTAAAATCATTATTTCTAACTCAGACAATGTCAGCATGTTCTGTTCATTTGCTATATTTCCCATTCACACTAATTTCATGTGTGTGTCCAGGGAAAACAAGAAAATTTCCAAGTGATCCCATACCTTTGAGCGGTAGTTTACATGGTATGTTTATTATCATATAAAACAAAAATAATGCCAAAAATCAAATGTTGTGCAATGTCACACAAGGTCTTTATTTTCTTCTTTACCCCGGCCATATGTTTCTCGAGACCATCATTTTTACCAATGTAGCTGGGCACCATTACATTTCTCCTTTACATTTGCTATGTATCAGCTGCGGTCCAGACAGCACAATGCTGAATTAATTCCATGTCTGTACAACCATTATCTATTCTGTGAAGTGGTTAATGCCAGTTTATAGGTGCTTTACCACCACCTACTGGACTGGAATGTTGGAGCAGTAGACACATGTCCATGGGTAGTTAAGAGTCGCAGAAACACAGTGAAATTTGTCTCAAAGTTCAGAGGAGAGAAAGCGATCATCTCCAAACTGTCAATGAATTAATACATGTCGCTTGATCCACTAATGCAGTCAACATTTTGCAAGTCAGTTTTAGATTTGACACCGTCTTCTCACTACTAAAGCGTGTGGATATAGGGAAATGTGTGTGTATATGTAACTTTAGGAATTGGTGCGACATGTAATACTTGGATTCATAAAAATGTATGCCCTGGCACAAATCATTGCGCATTCATTACTTGGCACGGTGGTAGCCGGTAAAGAAATTGTTTAAGTTCTTTTTCAAAGTTATGAAAAAGATTACTGAAAATAACAAAAATCAAGATGTATGGAGCATTATTTAAAACATTATTTATCACAAGCCAGTGGCAACACGTCCTGGAAACAGCCCTGTGAGTTGCCAACCACTTAGCTGGTATTTAACATTTTTTAATTTACAAAGATTTTTAGATCATAACAATGGCATAAAACCCTCATTTTCACATACAGACAACTGTCCAAAAGCCAAGATTTATTTTAATGATCTCAGAAAAACTCCAATCATTGCTCCCAAAGTAAAATTAGACACATGTTAAGCCCAAGGGTGCGGTGTTGTACATGTATTATATATATACTGTATGCACTTCTCTCTTTTTAACTATAACACAAAAAACAAAGAAAACAACTTGTTTTTACTTAGTTTGCTTAGTTACCTAGTTCTTGAATAAGAATAATGAGGGCTATAATTTTCACCCATATTTAGTTATTTATTTATTTATTTAATTTCCCCATGTAAAGGTTCAGTCATAGGCAAGGATATAGGATAAATAAAACGTTGACTGAACAGTATTTTATTTTGTATTAAACTCAAACTGTGTACAAATGCATTTACTCCCCCATTTGATCCCATTGCAGTTTTGATGAGTTCCACAACATAACATTCTCATCCAGATATGTCCCCAAACATATTTACTATTGTTTTACTCTGTTATTAACCTCCGCCAAGGAGGTATATGTTTTCGGTGCCGTTTGTTTGTTGGTTTGTTTGTGTACAACATAACTCAAAAACTTATGGCCAGATTTTGACAGAATTTTCAGGGTAGGTGGGTATTAACTCAAAATTAAATTTTGGCATATCTAGGCCAAAGTATGGCTGAGATATACACCAAAGTTCAAGATTTCAAGTCTTTCCAATGGGCCGGAGTTCCAATCGCCGTGCTTTTGGCTTTGCTGCCCCCTAGCGGATGTTCTGCGCTCTCTGAGTGCTTTTCTAGTTTTAAATAAATGTGTAGTTTTTTTCCATCTGAATGAAAAACATAAAATTGTTCTGCTTTTCTTGTCTTTTTTTGGGCATGAGGGACTATAGATACAAGCGTATTTCTTTAGAAACATGTATATTAATTTATTTTACATCTTTTTTTTTTCTTTTCCATGAACACAAAAACATTTATGCCTCATAATTTTTAAATGTTCCTAAAACCTTTTCACAGTACGATAAACCATAAGTAAGCTGCATAAACAGGAGTTTATAGGGGGGACTGAGAAATGCCTGTACAGTTCTGGAGCATGATCCAGTCTTCTGATATGGGCAGATAAGACTAAAGTGATCTTGTACCGGAATGATGGCTTAGAGGTGCAGGGAAGGGCAAGGAAATGTTTCTGATCCTAAGCAAAAACACCATCTGCATTGGGTGCTCTTAATGGGGTCCAGACTATATGCAGTCATTGACTGCAAAGGATTTGGAACTAGGCATTAAAAGTTGAAATTCATAATTCAAGATTTTTCTAATTGTGTTTGAGCTCCTATTATTTGTGAATGGTGTTTATAAAAATGGTTACCATAACTCCAAGAATATTTTGAGAAAATCACTGAATTTTTAAGTAAATTTACTTTAAAAATTCCTTAAAATGGGTACGCTTGAGCACTACTAAGATATTGAGGAATCAGCACATGTTTTATGGAGGTTTCTGTTGCTTTTTTATGTGAGGAGTTTTATCAAACCCTGTTATGAAAACATTAATCCTTCTTTTATTTAACGCTGACTGTAAATTATCAAAAATATATACTCAGCCAAAATAAAAACTTCACACTCGTTTGGAGGTCGATAAGTTGAACATACAAGAAATGAGGTTTTAAATAATGATTTTATTAAATTCTGTACTCAATAAAGATGGTGTATCATAAAAATAATATCCATAATGTAACCAGTTCCACCGGAAATGCCACAAAAATGTCCAAGAGTAAAAATGGTAAGTTACAACTTGAATAAGAGCAGTGGGCAGGCGATTACGTATGGTTTGGGCAGTCACACAACCCCTAAACAATTCATTCCAAGTGGACGTTGCAGTGACAAATCGATTATGCAAATGATGTAAGACAATTTGTCGGTCTTCTGCTTTTGACGTCACACGTGAGCTACCAGAACAAGGTCGGTCAGCTGTGGTGCCAGTTTGTTGGAGACGTGTCCGAAGATCATGGATAGTTCGTCGTTTCCGTATTCAGCATGCCAATGGCACGTTCACGCTGTATTGAAAATCAACGAATAATTAACTGTAAAAACTTGTTTTTCCGAGATGTCACTCTAACGTTCTAACGTGAGCTCAGTTGCACATCTCTCATAAGTTCACGTGACTAGGAACACGACAAAACATGGTTTTAGCTTAAAGTACGCTTACAGGTGCTACGTACCTGTGCACGTCGGAGTTGATGTGTGTCATGATGTCTTTGAAAACTCATTTACCCCTAGTGATAATAAAAGCTCTTTTATTAAAAGTTTCAAGAAAATATTTTCAAATTTATGAGTGTGAAGTTTCTTTTTTGACTCAGTATGCATAATCCTCTGAATTAAAATGATGGAAACCCAATCATATAACCGAATTTGCGTCAGCGCTGTAACACTTGGTATCATGCCTTTGTCCGGTCCCATGCCTTTTTGTTTGGTTTGCATGTTTCCTCCGTGTTCTCTAGTTTCTGCACCTCGGTCAAACAGACTAACATCAGGTTAACTGGAAGCTTAAAATGTCTCCCACATAGGAGTGAGTGAATGGTCTGCAAACCCTGCAATACTGCTCCTCGCCCATTGTATGCTGGGATAAGTTCCAGCCCCTTGCAACTGTGACTTAAAATATACAGGTTAGACTGTGAATAACTGAATGTCTATTTTTGACCAAAAGAGGGCAGTGTTCTCCATGGGTTGTAAGGAGTTGTGAGCAATGGTACTGTCCCAGGTTTACTGTCCATTTGCAAGTTCTGCTCATAGTTTTGTTGGTGTATGCATCAAATGTTAATTGTAATAATAACTAATTGCTATTCATAACTGCTTAATTGATTGATGTCATCCCCAATTGATTGATTGATTGGTGACATAATTTCCTCTTCATTCCCTCTTTTGGGGCTTTGGGGCCAATCTTTTCAGATCAATTTTTGAGATTTTCCGCAACTGTATGTTCTGTCTTTTGTAGTATGCCTGAAGATTTAACACTTCAAGTAACGCATTATGAATGTGCAATTAAAATAATATCTGCTATGAATATGGGTCAAAGAAACTGGCTCAGTACAGCTCAAAATATTCTTACCTGTGTTATTGGTAGGTATCAGGCTGCTGCTTCCAAGGATAATATAAGATTCAAAAAACAGTATTCGGGGATAATGGAAGTAAAGCTTGTTCACATATTACATTCAAAGTCAATGCAAAACCAAGAATACACGTGTTTCGCGTGTATTCGCGGTTTTGCATTGACTAAGGGCCTGGCTACACATTCGCGGATTACGCCGCGTGTTACGGCCGCGTGAAGCGCGGCGCTAAAACGCTTTGATTGTAGTAATTGATTTATAATGATCGGGTCTACACATCGGCGGGACGGGAAAAAAAGAACGCGCTGCCACCGCCGCGTGAAATTTCAGAAACCTCCAAGGGTTTTCTGAGCGTGTCACGCGACGCGTCCAGTTAAGGGTGTTCCATAGTCAGCCAATAGAAATTCAGGAAACTCTCCCACGTGATGATCTGCAGGCCTGACAGATTTTTAAAAACGGACGTGGCTAATTATCCTGTCAAACAGAGTGCAAGACCTAGCTATTAACGTTAATATTATCCTTGGAAAATTCTTTGTGCATAAAAATAGATTCCTGAAGACTATACCTAGATTCTATGCTTTTCTGAAAGAGCTTTGTCACTATTTCTTGTCTCTGAAATGTATGAGAAAAAAGAATGCATTGAAGCTTTTTAGCTTAGTAAATGAATTGAATCTCAGCGAGGATCTCTAGTAGATCACCTGTAATTTTGTTTTTGTTCCTTTGTTTTTTTTTTTTGTTATCCCCCAATTATGATTTCTGATGTCTGTTTTATTCCTTGTATGAATGTTTTGGAAATGTATATCCTCTGTAAAGGAATTATTGTTTAAATAAAAAAAAAATTATCCTGTCAAACTCTGAGACACAACCCTGTTCGCATTCATTTACATGCAGAATGGGACGAAAGGAAGAAGACAATTAAACTGAACGTTTGATTATCGAAGTGAAGAAAAACAGAGTGCGAGTCCTAGTAACTCATTTTGGTAGAAAGTAGGTTAGAACAATTTTTGAAATTACTAAGTTACTAATCATCAAATAAAGTGCCCAGTCACCAATTTGCTCTTTTTTATAGATTTTTTTTTTTTTTTTTTTACAGCAAGTTTATCCTGAAGGACTTCTGTTCTTTTGTTTTCTCAGCTTCATGAAAAAGTGAGTGACTTGGTTTTTCCCAGATTAGGGTAGGAGTTTCCAGCTAACTCGGAGGACAAAGCGTGTACACACACCTTACCTGCCAAGGTGTAGACCGTTCACCGCTGCGCATTACGCAGCGTCTGCTCAGAGCGTTTTTCGCGACTTTTCACGCGACGTTAACACGCGGCGTAATCCGCAAATGTGTAGCCAGGCCCTAAGAATGTAAGCTGTCCTGCGAAAAATTTGTTTCGCGTCCGGTGTGAAAGCAGCTTAACCGTGATATCTTGGATCAAAAACTCAAGCATGCTTCCTTGCTGGGATGGAGGCAATATTTATGTCAACATAAACCTATTTTAATATGTCAAAAAAAATAACAATAAATAAGGTCATGGTATGTTTACTATCCTATAGGTTAATTAGCTGAAATGTTCAGGCTGCCTCTGTGTTTTTACAGAGCTGGTTGAATTTCAGTTATAAGAACTAAAATGGGGTAACAGGAGGTAAAAAGGGAAGGGCAAAGAATTGATGTTCTTTTGCCTCCCCTGTCCCACCTACAAGTGCAAACATAAATTTTGTTTCTGTTTTACCTTCTACCCTCAAGCTGGAGCTGGGAGAGCATTTCAATACATTAGTGTGTTCTCACAGACCCATAGGTCTATACTTAAATTTTGAGGGGAAAATGACATGATAATTTCCTATACAGGAGCATTTTTGACAGAACAGTTTTTAATTCATTATCTCCGCCAAGGAGGTTATGTTTTTGCTTGGGTTTGTTTGTTTGTTTCTCTGTCTGTTTGTTTATTTGTCTGTCTGTTTGTTTGTCTGTTGGTTTTCAAAATAACTCAAAAACTTACGGACAGATAAATTTTCAGAGAGGGTGTGTATTAAGTCAAGGAACATGTGATTAAGTTTTGGCATATCTAGGCCAAAGCACTGCTGAGATATACGCCAAAGATCAAGATTTCAAGTCTTTCCAATGGGCCGGAGTTCCAATCGCCGTGCTTTGGGGTTTTGCTGCTCCCTGGCGGAGATCTCCGCCCTCTGAGTGCTTTTCTAGTTTGTATTGACATCTGAACCTTGGATGTCAACACCGTCCACGCTAGGTAAACTGGTAAAGGCATCACCCTTTTGGGCTGGGAATATGGAACAATGTTTATGGAATGTGTTATGAACAGCCCATCTCCCATGACATGAGCCAGTACATATGAGAACTTGTCCTCTCTTAGTTGAGTTACAAAATAGAGAATACTTTTGCAACAACCCCTATCAACGGAGTTTCCCCCTGGCAAAGGCTGTGCGAGGGAACTTGGAGTGGCATTTCCAGATGGGCAGGCAGGTCTAGATGACTGGCAGTTCCGGGTCTGCAGGATTTGGAGTTACGCAGCAATGACCAACAACAGAATCTTCATCTTGTTGACCCACTGAGGCCAAAGGGTGCGGGGAGAAGCTGGAGTCTATCCCAGCGTTAACTGGATGAGAGGCAGGAATTCATTCTAAACACTGCAGCATTTACTGGGTGTACGCACATACACACACACACACACACACACACACACACTCACACACACACACAGATTCATTCACAAATTTTGGTTGTATTTGATTAAATTATTCCCCAAACACGAGTGCCTGTTTGTAACAGGTGCTCGGATGAAATAACCTTTACAGTTATTGTGCAGAGTCTTGGATAAAATTTCAGCAGTTTTACTGTTCCACAAATGCACATTAACCAGTGAGGACATGCAAATGGAAGTTGGCCCCCCCCCCCCCCCCTTCCCCCCCAATTACCGTAAAACTGGGAATTTAGGAGCAACAAAAAAATTATCTGATCAGATAGATATAATCAGATTTCATCCGCAAAAAAAATAAGTGATTAATCATGCCTGTATCCAGAATTTGCAAAGTTGATTTATTAACAATGTTCAACCTTTGCAGGCATCTAACTGTAACAGACTGCACTGACTATAGTTAGTGCAACATTGAAGACCCCAGTGCTAAACGTACTCATGTCTCAAAATGCCTGTATGAAAGAAATTACAGCAGTGGACTTATGTAACTATGAACGACATGTTCCCATCCTCACCTCACAGGGTGTGAGAATGTGACTCAAGTACTTTTAGCTCTTGGCTAAACACTCATAAATGATAACCTTTTAAATAATCACAGTAAGTGCAAAAGCATACACATTTAAGTTATGCATCAATTTATTGTATATTGGTTTCCTCCCCAACCAAGAGAGGGCACCTACTGTAAACACTGTAAAGCTTGTCAGTTACAATATTGTAAAGTCCCTGGATGTGTAAAACAGATCCCTTCTATTTGACTCAATTCTCTGGATCCATCTCTGCTACAGACCCTTTTCACAGATAATTCTCAATAAAAAAGGAACTGTCAGGAGCCATTTGGGTTCATGGAAGTGATCTAATTTAAAATTAACCCGGATGGCACAGGCAAGCAAGTCAACAGTTAGATATTTTTCCTTGAAGGGTGTTTCCCACATCCCCGGACACCGGAGAGCTCAGACTGTGCACATATCTTCTTATTGCTTCAGTTAACCACTCAGTCAGATTTGATCAATTATTATCACACCATTTTTTACATGCGATAGCTACTGCAGTTAAGGTTTTGGGAAACGATCATCTGAACATATTGCGACATTTGTTTACATGAGTTTTAAGAAAATTGAGCCCTCTCACAAGATCCCTTGAACACGCTTTCTAATCCCAAATGAGCCCATACCATACAAAAGGCTTCCCTAAACACTCTGTGAGCACCAGCCTCTCTCCAGCAGTTCGTTTTCAAACAAGTTTTCTGCTGTTCAAGGCAACAAAAAATATCATATAATCTGCATTCTGCTAACAAATCAGTCAAAATTAATACACAGAGTTGGACGGCCAAGGCTACGACCGGAGTCATGAAACGCATAGCTGAACAATCAAGTAAATTTAATGGTCATCGTGAGAGGCTCGTCTTGTGTCCTTTGGAGGATGGTCTGCAGCATGTGAACGGGTGTTGCGAATGACTTCGACCCCTTGAAAAAGTTCTCGATGAATGCTGGGTCGATCCTGGCGCACTTACCCACGGCCGCGTGAAAGTTGTTGCTGAGCACACCGTAGATGTTCCCGGGGTCGCTTCGTCGTCCGAAGAAGAGAAAGAGGGCATAGCAGTCCTGACCAATTGAGGAGCAGAACTCAATCATCTTCTCTGCCTTGGTCTTGTCAGCTGACTCCATGTGGGCCAGCTCCATTGTCTCAGTGTAGGGCTCCTTGGGGGAATCTCCTTCACCCCCCTCCTCCACCACATCTGATGGATACAGGACCTGCACAGCCACCTGGATCTTGGGGTTCTTGCTTTGTGCTTCAAGAACAGCCCACACCCAGTCAGTGCCTAGCAAGATCTTCTGCTCCTTGGTCATGGCAGTGCAGTTAAATGTGTCTGTGATCTGAAGCTCCACACTCTGAGAGATGTACGCCATCAGGAAGATCTCCGTCAGGGTCCCAGTGCTGGGGACAAACTTGTTTTCGGGGTCCTGAAACAGCAGATACTCCTTGGTCCTGGTGGCTGCCAGTAGAACGCAGGTGCCGAAGAGGACCGTGAAGTCTATGGGGGCAACTTTACTTTTCCTTAGGAGGTTTCTGAGCGAGCTAGTTGCCCCCAATGCTTTGGTTATTACCTGTCCCATGTTGGAAGGGGAGGCTCACAGTGTCGTTTCCCTTATGTACTAGAAACAAACACATTCAATTAATTTTTCAGCACAGCACAATACCAAGTTGACTTCGCAGCACAATAGCCAATATAGCTATAGGTTTTCCAGGCAGTTTGTCATAGGAATGCTTGTTATGTAACTTTTGTTATGTCCATCCAAAATTTCAATTTAATTAATATCAACTCCAGTCAGTGATGTAAACAAACTTACCAGCACCAGTCTGTTCTTAGGTTTAGCTTTGTTAGGAAGAAATTGGCAAGCACCACATTCCTTTCTGGTTACCTATTGGAACATGCAGACAGTTGAAAGCTGGACAGCGAATGTGAAAACTGCAGGCTGTTCATTACAAACTTAGGAATTTACCTGGGGCTGGTACAGCTTTGACTCTCAAATGGCCTTCCTTATTTACATAGGACTCCCGCTAGGCTGGGTTTGGATACTCTCCTAAATGCTTAATTCTGATGTGGATACATTGTGCGTGTAGGCAAACATACCCATAATCTTGCAAATCACCAAAAAACCTGTTTCTGTCCTAATGAAAACAACTAATTTATTTTCTTTTTAAATAGGCAAGCTTGCTAGTCCTTTATAACTTTCTATCAGAATTCAGCGGATCAGTTTGAACTCCTCAAACTCTTACATTTAAGTTTTTTTATTTACAAAAATAATACCTTCATACAGCTTGTTGGAGCCAAATTGTTGATTTTACATCAAATTTATGCCATTGCATGAATAAAACGTAACATTTTAATTAATAATGGTTTATGTCGCAAATCCCGTGTTCATTAGTGTACCAGCTAAGAAAGCACTGCATTGTTATTCCTCTGATTACTTCTTTTTTTTCTATTATTATTATTATTATTATTATTGTTGTTGTTGATGTTGTTGTATGCCGGGACGAGGAGTGGGAGATAATATGGGTCAACGATTGTCATGCTGCATCGGTGCTTGTCAGCACTCCATCCACAGCAGACAAATGTCATCTGAGTCATTTTATATTTGGCCTGGGCCTTTTCTGTGGTAAGGTCACAAGGCCTATCGATTTAGGAGTGATTGCTTTAGGGGGTCCTGGGATGGGCGTCCACCAGCGGGTGACCGACTGTATGATTATTACTAGTAGTAGGAGTAGTAGTAGTATTTTAATTGTTACGCACTTAACAGTGTTCTAACTACTTAACCTATAATCTATATTCAAACTTTGACTTAAATGAAGACACGCCTTCGCCCTGGAGCTGTCTTCGCACCTTACGGGAGCAGATATGGTCGAGGCGACTTCAGTGATCTGCCGACTAACCATTTGTTAGAATTCACCATTTGTGAGCTAATATACTACTTTAAATATCTTGCATTTATTTCTTTCCTGATTACATTATTTGCTCAAAATTTTAGTTCATTGTTGCTAATTGCGAATTTAATGCCTCTTTGAACAGTCCAGTGATGTGACATAATTCCACTCACTCCAACAGCGCACTCACCTTAGCTTGACTTAAAGTAGATTCAGGCCTGTCCACTGTGTTTATTTTTTCTAATTTGCAAGCATTGTTTATGTAATGTTCAAATATTTTTTCTACTGATGCTATTTTGTTGCTGTTGTCTGTTATTGTTGTAAAATGTATTCAGTTCGTGCTGATATCCATCATCTAACATGAGCTGGCTACCTTTACCTGAAGGTAGCTAACGTTAGCTCTCACTGCTGCAGTCAGCGAATACATAAGCTGCAACAGCCCTTTAGCTGTATTGAGTGGGCTAACTCTGACGTGTGAATTTTTAAATTTTACTTCAGAAGAACAGTATTCTTTGATAAACTGATATTAATGTCAGTGGGTTTTCTCATTACAATCCCAGTGAACAGGAACAATATAAAACAAGCACTTTTAGACAGTATGGCATAAAATAAGGTATATGAAGGCAGAGGATATGTACAATCTTTTACTATACATATGTCTGAAAATAATACTCAAGAGATTTTTTGCTATGGTAAAAATGGGCAGTACTGCAGTTTGTGGAAAAACGGCCAATATTAGCTTCTCCTGTGTTGAAATATGCAGACTGGGGGGTCAATTCCACCCTCTTGTCACATATTGTTGATCCAGCATCACTGATTCGTGTGAATTTGCACATCACAGTTCTCATTTTTGGACTTGAGGCAACAAAAACGTGCAAGACCTCTTTGCACACAAAAGCAATTTTTTTTTCATCCTCCACATTGGAATAAATGGAGGGTGATTTTTTTGCCGCTACTTGTTTGTAAATTTGTGACAGCACCTTAAAGTAACACTAGGCACCCGTGGATTTAAGGGCGGAACTTTCAAATCCTGGAGTTCAATGCGACTTCGCCCACCACCAATCACAGCGCACCATGATGCTTCGAAAGCCACGCCTGAAAACCTGTGCACGTGGGGTTTGATTGACAGCTGTATCATTCCAATCATTTGAGTTAGTCGTACGTTTGATTGGCTGTTGTTTTTTTTAGCTCTTGCCCCTTACAGGATAGACGTATTTTATTCATTCCAGTGTCAAACATCTTGTGTTTCATAGCTCTATCGATCACTGTAGAAGTATAATAAGAATTTTAAAAAATTGTAACAAATCTGCGGGAGCCTAGTGTACCTTTAAGGCGAGCTTTGTCTTCCAACGGTCTCAAGGAACATTTAAGCCCTAATGAATTCTGCTTTACGTCATTCCTTTACCTTACGATGTTTTCAATGGAGGTTAAAGAAAAGTGGTTGGGAAGTAGACGATAGGACGTGATTTTTTTTTATTCAATGCAGCCATAACTTATCTAGTACGTAGCAGCATTTTGTCCTCCAGTCAGTCGAGCAAACAACAGTAAGAGGAATATCTTTAAATCTTTGACTTGAACACTTATCAAACTAGCTTTTTCAACGGAGGTATACTATTCTTTCAACTCTTCACAAGCTTGCTTCAGAAATTGCATATCTAGCTTTATTTATCATACATACTTGACAGCTTTTCCTAAAACCACAAGCTTTCTTGCACAAAACAAACAAACAACTTAAGAACAATATGTTTTAAATAGGGAAGAGGTCACACAAGCAGAGTTCAGCTCAACTTGACTGTAAACTGCACCAAGACAGTGGAAATGTTTTCCAACACTGCAATTCAGAGTGGAAAACATCCTGCCACAGCTGAAAATGGAGAGAGAAATGAATAACTGGTCAAATGTGCTGGTAAAGCGTTCAAAGTTAAAATGAAGTATGGCTGTTTTCCTTGGTCAGTTTGGAGTTAATCAGCGAGTCCTCAGCGTTGCGGTATGTTCCCTTCTCACTTCCATTAGCACCTCATCATGGTTTAGCAAATACCACAAATGAGAAGTGTGTGGGCAGGGATTAGCGGTTAGCATCGCACCTGCAGTTGTGTGTTACAAGCGAAAAGTAACAAAACTCATTTTGAAAATTACCAAATGCAGTTTGGTTTTTTTTTTTTTTTTTTGTTCATTTGTATTTACCAATTCAGCTTCGCAAACTGATTTGCTTGCGCTATAGTCTCCTAACCAAGCAAATTTTGGCACTTACCCCAGTAAATAAATGCATGGCTTCAAAACAATGTTAAATCAGGCTGGGAACGTACACTCAGAATTACTCGTCAAGCAAGTGATTAGTTTCAACAATTTAGCTGACATGAAGTGAAAAAGAATATCACAGAATCTGGCAAACTTGTGTCTACTGAGTTGTAGGATTTAGAAATACTGAGTCAGACCAGGCTAATAACTATTAACAGCAATACAAAGTGCTAGATGAAAAAAAAAGAAGGCAGAAAAAAAAAGTGAAATAATGCCGATGAAGAATCCGATCCATACAAAGCATCCGTTTACATACTACATTTACTGAACAAAACCGTCAGTTTAAACAGATGCTGTACATTGTAGCCTCATTGCACTGAAATTTTTTACAAAATAATTCATGTTTCTCTGTCTTTATTAGCTCATTACACTACCTGAGGTGATGTAATCACAGCATTAGAAGCGTCGAGTAGCTTTGCAAATGCTATGCAGTATGGAAGAGACAAAACAAAAATATAATACAGAACCAGTTACAAATGTCAAAGCAGAATAAATATCTTGCAACATAAACTGTTGAATTTTGCAAAATGTGTGATCTGCTTTTAGTGTAACTTCCAAGTTCATTATCCAGGCATATTGTAGAATATGTGCGAGCATGAGGGGCTCTGGTGTTCATAGAAACATTGGCAGTCACTCCATGTTAGGCGATGTTGGAAGGACTGGTTTACTTCAGCTTGGCTATGCAATTAAAACTTGAGAACCACTGTGTTAACATGGAGTCAAAAGTCAAAACAGAAGTATGATTTCGGACTTCGAAGATCAACAATTTAGCTTTTCTTTGTTGTCAGAATTGCCAACAGTAAGCTTTCACATTTGATTGTTTGTTACTGTGGCTACATAATATCATTATTATTCAGTGTTGTCAATGTAATATGCAAGTAGCACATCCTGTAGGGTTGTTTATGCCAACCGAGGAAGCCTCTGTTTGTTGTATTGTGCTAGTTACCACCACATAAAAGTTCATGCCTTCTGTCGCAACTCAATTTGCTTATGTTCACACATTTCACTTTACATCATGATTTTACAACAATATGTACAAATGGTCTACTCTTTCGGTCCAAGTGCATTAGTGAAGGTTTGTGTTGTGGGTCAGATACATAATTTGTACATTATTTTATAGTGCCAGCACTATTATTATTGTACGTTATTTATTTGCAATAAAGAAAGACATTTCAATGCATTTTGTTCCAACACAATGGATGATGGGATATTCTAATTCCATCATGCATTTTTCCACCTTCCATAAAATGTACAGTTAGCTGAACAAAAACAGGTTAAACTGACACTGGTTAATGATGCATGGTCATGTTTGTGAGCTTTTAATTACAATTAATGCACAATTACACTACAGGCCAAAGGTTTGGGGCCATCCTCAGATTTTTAAAGGTGCACCAAGTGCAATGTGGCCCGTTGGTTTGGGGGAATGCATTGATATAGCATGCTTTCTTGTTACAAAAAACTGTTCACGTCCTAGTGACATAAAATCATGTAACACAAAGGCACTGAAACTTGATTACAAAACATTGTGGTCAGTGATCAATCAGTCAAGACAGCTTTAAAATGTGGTCTGAGGTCTAGAATTCACCCAAAACCTATTGGCTTCCTATATTTTATGCACTGAAGTTATTTTATGTGCAAAATCAGGAAAGAACAGTTGAAGTGTGATTTTTTTCAAAAATCCGAGGGCGGCCCCAAACTTTTGGTCTGTAGTGTAATTGTCTGGACAGACCTGTAATATACACATGGCCAGGACAATTCTGCATATAAACAATACAAAATACACAATTTGCAAAATAATTTTTTGTTGGTATTGTCATGATATGCACAGTTTCTAATGTAAGAAGATGAAATATCCAATAACAGGCCACAAAGCCCCTGTAGACACCATTCACAACATACCTAAGCAGTCAAGTTCTGGAGTACTGGTCATGCATGGTATGAGACGGATCAATCAGCATTGACATTTATGAAATGTATTAAGTATAGCCTGGTCTGGCTCTGAATACTACTATTTCCAAGGACAGGACACTTGACTTATTTCAACAGTATATAAATACTCAGTTCATTTTATATGAAAATAACAGAATATAATATTCAAGATCAACAATATATAATTTCTTCCAAAAATGTTGTTGTAGAATTTAATGCTATTTATGCTTTCACATTATCGACCAATGAACATAAATACTGGATGCTTCCATTAATGTGCAAATATTGCACAAGTTCAATACTCAAATTTTTACAAAAAAAAAAAACAGCAAAAATATCACTTAGGATCCAGGAAAAATAGCAGAACAGGAAAAAAAAAAGGATTCATGTTAACAATTAAAGCATGATCATTATGTATTAAGAGGATCAGCGAGATGACGGTGCAGTTTTTACAACACTGAAATGTTGATTCCACAGTCAAAGACCATAGAACAAGAATCCAGATAAAACTGTATATTCCGTAGCTCTAGGATTCGGCTCTGCTCGTGGCTCAGGGAGTTGGCTGTGGGTGTTAATGCAGTCACACACAGTGGGTGGGTGCCGGTGGCAGGGTTTAGTGGGGATAAGTGGATTAGTATCAGCTCTTTTGCCCCACCTGGTCCAGTCTTTCTGTGTCCCGGTCAAAAATGGGGCTAAGACCCCTGAACCCTGAGTAGGGCCTGTGGGCCCCATTCACATTTTGTGGGGGTGGGTCCAGCGGGCACACATAGTCTGTGGAATCATCCCCTCTCTTCTTCCTCAAGTTTCCAAAATTGGAGAACCCAAGCTTCTTTGGCTGCAATCGACAAGGTGAAAAACAATCAACATGGATCCTTCGGGAAGCTGATTTACCCACCATTTCCCACTCCAGATGTTTGACACCATTATCACTTAGGATAGGCAGAAATGAAAAAAAAAAAAAAACTTCTCGCAGTCAATTGACAAAAATACTCATTGCTTCTCCAAGCCAAATTGTTTTGCAAGCAAATATATTTCAATTGAACCACCTATTACTAAAACCCCATAAGTCACACTTGACTTGACTTGACGGGTTTTAGTAATCAGTGCTTCAATTGTCAAAAGCAAGGTTCAAATAGAAGAAGACTTAAGCTTAGGCGACAGATAGAGGGAGAAGCTAAGCAGAGAGTCTGGTTCCTCCACTGGGGAAGTGTTTTATAGTGTATGGAGGGGATGCCATACATGCACCTACTCGAACTTTGGCGGTGGTGGTTAGCGGTGTGTAGCCAGTGGACTCCATATACTCGCGCTTCTCTTGCTGGGCCTGGGGACCCACCAGGGTGTTGAAATTGGTGGCCAGGTGACGTCGCAAAAGAGTCTTTTGAGGAGGGATGTTCAGCAGCATGGCCAGGGTGTCCGAATTAAAGCGTTGCTCCAGAATCTGGCAATACCATGAAACAATACTGTCAGCTATCTGCCTGATTCAGCCATTACTGCCATGCAGTCTCTTATATAAAGCTGCGTATCATATCCTCCAGAGAGGCGTAGGTCCCCCTAGAGGGCACAGACATCATACACTTTTTCTCAAATGTTTATAAACTAAAACTTGAACTAGCAACCCAAATTACCAAACCAAGA
The DNA here is from genome assembly GCA_029721435.1 of Gymnothorax reevesii. Lineage (NCBI taxonomy): Eukaryota > Metazoa > Chordata > Actinopteri > Anguilliformes > Muraenidae > Gymnothorax > Gymnothorax reevesii. The sequence goes on from CM056588.1 coordinate 56,646,425, forward strand.
ACACATGAAAAAAATATTTTGTCTTCAAAACTAAGCACATTTAGCATGTTTCTACACAACTGTCTCATCACACAGTTTTAATAATATGAAAAACACTTTTGTGTGGGCCAGTCAGCCCATGTATGTTGTCATTTTATACCAAGAAAATACACCCACAAGACCAGCTTATTTAATTTTTAAAACACATTTTCATAATTAAAATTCCATTTCCATCCCAATTGCCTATGTAAACAAGATCTTTCAGCAAAACCCCACCCATTTGTAAAGGAGACATTTGCATAATTTTTGCTTCTGATAAAATAATAAAACATTCTCATATGAACAGTACAAATTACAGTGAATCACCTTAAATAATTTTCAAGATGGAGAATGTGAAATTTTTGATGCTAGGCATGAGTCACATACAGTGCAGATTAGAAATGATGGAGCATGAAAAATGACTGGACTGAAGAAGGGGCCTTGGGGCACACCACCCTACATAGTGTATGCACTCACAATGAGCCCTCCGTGAACACCACTCCCTCTCAGGTTGGGGGCATATTCGGCCAAGTCCACTGAGCGTAGCCACTCCATCACACGATGGTTAGACCACTGGACAACCTCCGAGGGAGAAGTCTTGTTCTGCAGGCCACAAAACTGCTAATATGAGGGTACAAAGTACTGACTGAAATGCAAAAAAAGTGAGACCTTCCGCCCATTGCTCTACATAATATCATACATTGTGTAATTTCCCTGTTCTGTTTAATCCATTGAGTTTTCATCATGTAGACTGTATTGGACTACCGACTTAATGAGCCAAAACACAGACCAACAGTGACCTGGGGGTAGTCAAGCCCCACCCTCTCACCTCATCCCCTGGCCTCCGTTTAAGGCAGTGGGGGTTGAACTTGTTGACGTGGAGGACCTGGATGGCGCACTTGATGCTGAGGTGATGGAGTTGACTGGTGACCTTGAGGAATAAAAGATCATTCTACGGAAAAGACAAAAAAGCCTCTAGTTTACCATGAATTAGCAGAAGTATGAGGAGGGTCATATAATGTGCAGGGAAGAATGCATAAAATAGTCTCCTTACATCAACAAGACTGCCTTACCACGGTCAAATATCGAAGCATTCTGCCATCGATCCTTCCTTCATTGAACTGGTCTTTGTACTGAGGTAAGCCGATGTCATCAAGCCACCCTGTGCTCAAAAATCAAGTCCAAAAATCTTTATTACGGTTACACCTACAGATGGTTAAGCAGAAAAACCACCCTATTGCAGAAACCCACCATAATGGAATATATTGTTAATTTGATTGTGATTTATGTGTGGCCATCACATAGCTTTAAATTAAGGGCCATAGAAAATAAAAAATGCAGGTTTTGACCATCTATTTTCCAATTATTTGCACTTCTTTAATAGTTTGCGTGCATCTTATATAACAGTGGGATAACAAAAGGAGGTCCCACAACCAAATCTCATCTAAATAACATTCTTTCAATCACAACATTTTCTGCCAATAAGTGCAGACACCGTGCGGCTGGATTGCTGGATACATACGTGTAACCCACATGTGATCCAGTTCTGAGGAGCTCTCCTGTGTTTTGACACTGAAAGACTGGAGAGCAAACTGTAGCTTCTTCCTGTGTAGGGGGTGCTTCATTCCCATTTCCTGTGAATAAGATGCATTGCACTTATGCGTTACAAACATTTGCAATCACTTCAGCGCCTGTAAATGCTGGAATCAAAGTCTCCTTCGACTGTGGAAGCAGCCATGGAAAGATCAAATAAGCACTAAAAATGTCATTAGACATTTACGGTGCAGTACTGTGCAAAAGCCTTTGAAAAAACATGTTATGTTTTCAGCAGAAGCAATCCGTCAGTAGTTACAAAGGCCTTCGGTAACACCTCGGTCGAAAGCTTTTACCTAATTCTCTCGCAGTTTACATTTATTGTTTAACAACAGTTGTCAGGACTAGTTGGTGTAACAACTTCAAATTTATTTTTGATAGCATTGTTGTAATCAAGAGCAGACTTCACCAGAATAAATACAAAAGGTTTACTACAAGATGTAAACCATTAGTAAGTACTAATGCCTGATGAGGTGAAAATAGAGGATGCAGAAAAAATTCCCGTCTCACTTCTGGTTAGTCCTACCAGCATTTCACTTATTTTCCTTGTTTGACGATGTGTTAACTCGGAAAACACTCAACACTATCAGGTGTGGCCATTCTCCTCATTATGGTAAGATGACAAATAAAATTCTAGAACTTAATATTTGTGCAAAATTGGGTGCAATATACTGAAATATGTCAAAAAATTTGAATAAAAGTCCCAAAACATTGTTTCAATTTAAGCAATTTAAACAATCACACAGAAAATAGAAAAGTTGTTCATCTTTTCTTTTTTTTTTTTGGTAAGCATACTTTGCCGAGAAAAACGTACATTTTCTGAATTGCATTTCTTTATCTATTTATTTATTTATTTTTTTAATTTGGCATCTCCAATCCCACCCGAATCTGGAATGCCCAAAATGGGGAACTATGTACAAAGCTTGCTCGTATGCGACCCCTTGCTGCCAACTCAGGAGAGTGAAGACAGTTCACGGCTCTCCTCCGAAGCACGTGCCTGTCAGCATACTACTTCTTATCTTATACACTCATTAGTTGAATCTTTGCAAGTACAGAATGAGGGCAGAGGATACCGGAACATGAACAGGAATAGAATCTTCCTGACGAGCGCCCGTCTGGCCAACAGGAGGAGCTTCAGCAACGAACAAGGCAACTATTACTTCCCCTTACCCGGCAGTCCCTTCCCAATTTGCAACCCTGCAGCGCAATAGCCAATTGTGCGCTACTCTGAAAATGAATTGCATTTATTTTTGAATCATCCTGACTATGCATTGTATTCAGAAAAGAAGCTGTGTTTACTTTCCAATGGATTATTCAAATCATTGGAACACTAGCATAAATGCTTAAAAATAACTGAAAATAGGTCAAGTGTAACTATCAAATTAAAGAGATTTTTTTGTACCTCGTCTAGTTTCAGCTCAGCAGTCACCACTGCTGTTAAGCCTCAGTAAGCCTGGCAAAATCTTTTTAAAAGCCTGAAAACTTCTACCCTATGGACTGACGAGACAAAATTCAACTTGTGCCAGAATGAACAGGTGTGTCTAAAGAAGGAGAGCAACTGCTCATGACCCAATGCACACACCCTCATGTATCTGCATCATGTACTGCCTCATTCGTGCAATCATGGGTGGCATGTATGGCTGCCAATGGAACTGGTTTCTTTCTACGCTCTGGTTGTGTAACTACTCACAAACGCAGCAGGATGCATTAGGAGATGTGCTGAGTGACAATTTTCTGCACAGATTTAGCCAAATGCTTAAAATTTTATTGGACACCGCTTCACAGTACAGCTGAATGATCATGCTGAGAAAGCAATAAAAGGCTTGTAAAGCGAACAAGTGGAGTGGTCGACAACTGCCATATCAATAACCCATTCTGAACCCTAATAAGCATACATCTCCCAAGCTGAAGGGGAAACTGAAGGCAAAATGCACCAAAACAAATCGAGGGCTGACTGCAATAAACAGTTATGTCCAATATATAACATCGGGACATAACTGTTTATTGCAGTCAGCCTTCAAAAAGCAGGATCTGACGACAGCTGCATGGCAAACCATCACCACAAAAGTGCCGACAATGGGCTCAGGTAGTCATTGACCATAAAAGGCTTGGAACAAAGCACTAAAAATGAGAACTTAATGTCTTACTATGTAAATGTTTCAAATTACGTTTGAGCCATAAAGATTGCAGGACCGGGGCTGCTTATTGTGAAAATGTAGTAATTCCTATACTGTTCAAATAATACCTAAACAAAACCTTTGAAATAACACTAAAAGTCTACCCTTCAAACACATCTTGATTGACTCATTTCAAATCCATTGTGCTGATATACAAAGCCAAGATGATAAAAGTCTATCACGGTCCCGATGCTTGCAGACCTGTCTGGAACCATTTACTGAAGCTCGGTCGACAAAGATGGTACCTGGATGCTTAGAGGTCTGCCTTTATTACCTTTTCAAAAATTCACTGGAGTCCCGTCTTTGTGCAAATTTAGAAAATAAGTCATTTCTCAAACTTACTGTATTATTTTGCAGCACCAAATTTTTTTTTCTCCGGCACAATCCCCATATTTGAAATGCTGCCTCTCCCTGAGCAGAGATCATTTAAAGAGCTATTTAAAGGGAAAACGAATGAGATTGCTTTGCTAGTGAGGACGCCCCTTTCTTATGAAGACTTGTGGACAATAAATATTCGAAGACTGGTGGCTTGAAGCACGTGGAACATACACACTCCTCCACCCTCTGACCTTTTCAAGGTCCTGGGGTGAAGCAGAAAGGAGGGTCTGTCCGTCAGCGACCCACTGCCTGGCAAGGGTGGTGTACTGGCCCAGACCACAGTCCTCCAGCCAGCTGCACACCTGCTCTGTGGTCCACTTTGAAAAAGCAGTGTTCCTGTCCCTGCAAAGGGGAGATCACCACTGAAGCAAACGTCGCTGAGAAACACCACCATACTACTACAATACTATCTTGGTTATAGGCAAGACTGAATATCACATGCTTTGGTTTTCCCTACAAATTGAATATGTAAAATGGTTTGCCTGCTGGCTGGGTGGGCCAACATTTCTGTGGGAAATAATTCTGAATGTCGACAGACGTCGTACCGCTGTGCCGTACAGCTCGAAGGGTCATCGACGCGGGCTAATCGGGGTCCGGCAGTGGCCCGAAGCCCCCCTCGCCGAAACTCCGGGGGCCCCGAATTGTCCCTCTCCCCTTGCAGGCCACCTGATTGGGTCCTCCTGATCCTGGTGTTTGAATAGCATCGAGTCAGCAATAGCAACTTGTGAAACCACAGTCTGGCTGTTTTACTGATCTCCGCACAACACAGCCATGGTTTTGCGTCACAAAAGCAACGGTACCCAACGAAAAGACTGGTGTAGGAAGAAATCAATGGAAATAATTCAAAGAGCTTGAATTGTTTATACGGCCAAAGCAACACTGCACAATAGCAAAACTACCACTGTACACCATAATCAAGTATCATCACCAGTTATTCTGCTTATTGAGAGAGAACACTGTGCTTTGGTGTATCTTTCTGAGAGGCCAAAGGGCCAGGGTGTTTATATCTTATCACTGTATTTAACAATTCAGGGTAATCAAGCTCTCCTTTATATATTTCTTCCCCCTGCTGTTGAACCTCAGCATTGCGTGTGAAACTCCACAGGTAGTTAGTACCTACCACAGATTTACATAAGGCAGCACTCAGGGCATTATATAATATATTCAGACAAGCATGACACATATATAACACTGGCCATTACTCCTAATCCACTCCTGATTATATGAGATTAATTGCCAGTGTTATGCATGTGCTATTAATGGCACCCTGAAGCATCTAAAACACAGAACTCACTTTCCCCAGAACTTCTTGATGCCCTTTTGGCTTTTCTTGTTCTCAGGGGAGACAGGAGACTGCTGTCCCGAATCGACCCCGGACGAAATCGGCGAGAGATCAGATGATGCCGTATCATCCAGTCTCTCTGTCTTTCCTAAAAATGGAGGAAAATGAAGATCCTTCAGATGGATTTTGAGCTGGATTATTATTTTCAGTGCTCGTCTCCCCAGGGTAACTCATTAGCTGTCATGCAAAAGAACACAGGCAGCCCAACCTACCAATGCCACAGAGTTCTTGCTTCTAACAAGATGCAAAGCCAAAAGAAAGCAGTGATGAAGGATCTTACCTGCATTAGTATCAGACCTATAACTAATACAGTTCCATTCCACTTAATAATCCCTACATCTCATATTAAAGATGTTTTCATGGAATACAGTGGAATAAAATGACTAAATGTTCCTTGGTAAAGAAGTAAAAAAAACTAACACATGGTGACAGTTTTTTGGTCACAATTGTTATCAGCCTCATAAAGCAACAAGGAAACATCAGGCAGAGCTTGTCATTGCCATGCATATCGACAGTATTGTGGCGCGCATGCTGTATCTGCAGCAGTTCATGCACACAGAAACGCTTACAAACTGACAAGCGGCCACTCTGGTGCTAGTCAGTTACGTGAGGGGGGTCGAGTTACCATGGAGGAGAGCGCCATCTCAGCCTGACCTCTCATAAGAGACCACACTCACGGCTGAAGACCAAAGGCCCGGGGAACTTTAGTAGGCAACGTAATTGAGCTAACCGTGCACATGCATGGAGGTTCTGCAAAGTACGGTACCTAAAGCTGGAGCGCTGGCGCTCCGGCACCGGTCTTCAGCCATTTCGTATTCAACAAGCAGAAAGCCACGCAAGAAGAGCAAAGAGGAGAAACGGTAGAAATTAAGTGATGTGAAGACGAGAAAGGGCTTTAGTGACAGTGATCGCAAAGCACACTGCAGTCCATGCAAACCTCAGCGAATGAAAGAATGAGTCATCGTTAGTTAGTAAAGGAAGGCTATGAAACATACAACAAGTTTTTATTCATTTTTTGTCTCCTTGCCCGAAATATCTCTATCTCCCTTTATACACTACTTACATGGCACATTGCCGTCCATTCAACAACTTAAAGTGTCTATTTTTCAGCGTTATGCATTTTAAGTTTGTTTTCAAACTTCAAATACTAGTTTCTTTCAAAGAAAAGCTAATCATCTGGGAGGGGAACATGATTTTGCTGAATTTGATTAACTTAATGACTATAATTGCTCTGACAGAGAGTAAATATCACGAAAGGACTTTAATGTTTGCATACCAAATGAAAAACTGCGATGACATTTCTCCAATTTTTGTGTGACCTGCATGTTGGCATGTACTAGAACGATCTGATCCAAGGTATTATTCATAAAATGCTGCAATGTTATGTGCCAGCGCTGAACCATCTGCAAATCTTTAGCCACCTTGCTCGCAAAATGCCATCAAAATTGAATATGAGGGGGGAGTATCACAAACAATCGTGCCATTTTAAAACAGCATATGAAGGGGAAATTTAAACGCAAACAAATAAATTACGATGCACCAAAGATAGCATCTTTAGAAGGTGTAGAATATATAATGTGAGTCTCAGGGTTTCCCACAAATAGACCATCGTGTGGCGGGCCGCCACAGAATCAACTCGAACCGTCCCAAATTGATTCCGTGATTTCCTATGTCACATTCTCATCTCTGTGCCTGCAGTTCTCAGACAGCCATGCATTCACACTTGCGCAAAGGCTGATAGCCGGTCGGTCTGTGCACATTGTGCGTTCAGCGTATGAAACAGTTACCCAAAGAGGCGGGGCATTTGACAGAGAATAGATTTGGCGCAATCAGGGAGAGCTCTGAACAACGGCATTGGTTATCTGTGGTAGTCTGAGAGTTTTCTCGTAGTAATATTGTAATATTGTCCCCCCTGCGGTCTGCCACCACACATTGGCTCCTGGCCTGTGGGAAACACTGGAGTCCATAGTGCGTTATGGATTGGATTGGCACTGTAAATATGATCATTTATTCGATATAGATAAGTCTTCTTTGTAAGAGCATAACTCTTTTATGAAGGAGTAGAATCCATGCTCTCATCACTATGCGAATAAAAGTCTTGTGGAAATAGTCCTACCCAAGCTGAATTCAGCCTCTTCACTCTCGTCAGGAGATTTCTGAGTCAGAGGCAGAAAACCTCCTCCATTTTCACCAAATCGAAACAGCTTCCCAGGCAAGGTTTGGTATTTATTATTTTCAACATGATGATTCTGTGAAGACATTAGAAAACATACATACTCAATGCCATACATAGGAAATTGCCCAATTTCTTCATAAACACATCAATGTGAAGAAAAAAAAAACAAAAAAAATGTAAATTGTACACATAAAAAAGAAGACAGTATCTTAAATGATGAAAATATATCTTTGTTACAATGGTAATTGATATTATTATAGTCTCATTAGTATGTCAGGCTACTGTTGAGCCAATAAAAAGGGAGAGGGGAGAGGTTAAAGGTTAAAGGTTAAGAAGACAAAGACATCATCCAGTGGAAATACCTCTGTTGATACAACAGGTACTACTGGTTTCCCCACTACATACTACGAGTTGTAAATGGCGGTAAGGAACAGAGTCAGTCCATGTAATAAAGAGAACAGACAGACAGTTAGTACAAAAATGAGAATTCCAGTACATTGATGCAAATCACTCAGACACTGTTTTCATCATTTGCTGACCAAAAAAAATCATTGCCAATTTCAGCAAGATCATGGCTGGTAAACAATAACAGAATAATGAATGTATCTATAAGTTTGGCTAACAATTAAAAGGGGTAAAACTATTTCTATTTCCAGGTTTAATATTTTCATTTTTGTGATCTACAACAAATACTAGCATTCTTTTCACGGTCAAAAAGCACCCCATCATAGCTGTACAGGTAGTGTGGACAGCACCTGAGGCTCACTCAACCAAACTGCCTCAAACTTTTGGTAAAGCACATTGTGAGTCACTGTATCTAATTTAAAGACATGTTGAACTTAACTCGACCTGATTAAGCCATCTCTAATGCTTGGTTAAGGTTTGCTGTGTTTAAAAACGCCAATCAGCTACTCATCTTTAAATTAGATCCAGGGACTCAAAATGAACTCCACCAAAACATTAAGCAGGCAGTTAGAGGGTTAAACAAGCTGTTTTGGCTCCTGACCCCTTAAGGCCCCCCCCTCCCCTCAATGCTGAGTCTGTTGTGATTGGTCAATTGTGGTTCAGGAAGCACAGCTTGATAAAATGAGAGAGACAGTAAAGGGCTGAGGATGTAGTGCTGAGAATCAGCAGTAAAAATTAATTTTCACCACTGATTCTTTAATTTGCCATCCTTTGGACATCCATACAAAGGGAATTAGTCTTTGCACTCAGGGTAAATAGCGTCTTCTCGACATGGCAATACGTGCCAAACTAGCAATTAGCTGGGCATCATACCATCTTGTTAAATTGCGATGTAGACATGCTACAGAGGAAAGGGTTGACTACAAACAAGGTGTTACATGCATTTCAGGAGCCGTGTTTTCCGTCAGAGAGAATAATTTCCTTTGGCATAGATTTTGGGCTTTGCAACTTTGCAGATGTTTTTCAAGCAAAAACAATATAACACACCAGTGGAAAAGGAAAACTGGAAAAGCCTGACATGAACATTTGAAATCCTTAATGAATACACAACAAGAATCACTGAGGCAAACTCGCTAAACATAGTCAGTGATGACAAAAAATATTCAAAATTGTCAAATAGACCTTAGCTACATGACATTATGTCCACCGCATGATGTTATGTTTAACCATTTACATTAAGTTGTGCTTTTTTAGGCATCAAGTGAAATGAACATCATGAAAGTTGAGATGAAAGAACTTTTAGGGCACGGTCAAACAGCTGCAAAATTGACGTCGGACAATATTTGCTTCCCGTTCACTTCCATTCTGTGAGTGAAGGAGCGTATAAAACATTCATTGCCGGTAGTGAAGCCAGTTTGCACCTTTGGTTTGCATGGAGTTCAACTATGGTGAAATTTGACTGACAAATTTGCAGCCTCAGCTAATGTAATAGCAAAGAAATGTGTGACCCCTGCTTGGCTGTCATTGGTCGACGTAATATCCAGCACTCCCCATATTCAGCACGACAAAACACATTTTTCCACGGCAGGTGACGGTTATTCACCTGCATTTGCGCGTGACAGTTCCCTGAGACAGTGTTTTCTTGTAATTAGTGAAATGGCATAGCAAAAAAGAAATTCTAGATTTTCTAAAATAGTCGGCGCCTTCAATAAAATTAAACAAATCAGTCCAAACCTTTTGCAAGGATCCGCTCTGCAATTCCTCCAAGCTGCTTGATAACATTCTGGGCTGTGTCCTGCTGGGTACAAACGCACATTCAGAACAGGTTAATTTGCGATGCCAAACAAACAATCAGCCGATACTTAATATGAATGCAACAGTACATGTATATTATTGTTGATATTCTGGAGTTCAGCCATGGCTGTCCCTGAGGTGCCTCTGGGTGTAAGTTGGCTGCATGTCTCTGCCCTTATGGAGAATGAAATGCAATGTGACGGTACGTCGCTCAGAGGTGAATCCAACAGGGGTATGTGAGCAAGGCGAAGACATCAGAGTGACAGCGTTACAGAGTCAGAGACATCTTCTCATTTCATTCGTGGGTCACTGATTAAACTGGGCAGACAATGAGCCCAAAGCCTGGCTGACTGCTCCATTCTCCTTCTCTCTCAATTCAGAAATTTTCAGTATTTTATTGGCATGAAAAAATGTCACGAATAGAAGCACAGGGAGCAAATAATAAATAATATTCGAACGAGAGCAGGACTTGCGAGAGCCCATACCTCCGCCAACATAGCTGGATTTGAACTTTGGCCTAGATATGTAAAAATGTTATCATTTGTTCCTCTTGTGCTACTCTAACATCCTGCAAAGTTTGGGTAAAATCTATGCAGCTGTTTTTGAGATATCCTGCAAACAGACAGACAGACACACAAATAAACTAGTGGCAGACCGAAGCAAAACATAACCTCCTGGCGGAGGTAATGACATCTTTGTCTACCTACATAAGAATACATCCATGGAAACACACATATGCAGGTATCTCTCTCTACTTCTCTCTCTCTCTCTCTCTCTCTCTCTCTCTCTACTTCTCTCTCTCTCTCTTACCACTGCCCATTCTGCAAACCAGCCGGACCATGGGAGATCACCAGCTCTGGGGACATCTGTACACTGCCACAGCTGAGACAGGACCAGAGAAGAAGAGGGGGTGGATGGGGATTCGGGTCAAGTTGGAAATGCAAACCACAGGGTGACAACACATGCTTTTTTTGGCAGGAGTTTTAAGACAGGCCAGACACCAAACCATCTTAATAATGGGATATCACAATAAGAACCGGATATTAATTTTTGTCTCCTCTGCTGTAGGGGAAATGTATCTCAGGTCTTTATCTTGAGGGCCAGTCACAGTTCTGTACACCCATGCAAAAACAACTGGAAAGGATCCCATATTGGCCTGATCAATCATGGCCAAGTCTAAATGTTCACAAGACAAAATGTATGTTTTTGGGACAACCTCTGGGACAACCTCCTAATGTTGATACTCTGCCAATCAAAAGAGCTGCAGCTCCTCATATTAACACTTTCAAAACCAACTTAAAAAGCCTGCTAAAGCTGAACTCCTCTTCACTCACTGGAACCATGATTTGCTTTCATCTATTTCACAAGTATGCATTTGCTATGTGCCACTGTGTTTGCCTTTGTATTACACGTTTAAGAGTGCTCTTTTTTCTATTTTTTAGTCTATACTGTTTGTCGTTGTGTCGTTTCCTCCTTGTTTGGACGTGCCAAGGCACCGCAAATGTGAATTAGCTTAAAGCTACAATCTGGTACGGTACATGAAAATGCGACATTTATGTTTAAACTGTACATATTCCCTTTAAATCAAAAAGAATGAACGACTACATATATAAACAAACAAATGAATAAATATTCCACTGTACTGTACAACAATACGATTATATCCAATCCACAGCATTCAATACAAATGAGTGATATTTCTGAGGGCACTGCCACGGCATTATGTTTTTGAAAACAGTGATATAAAGAAAAATGAAATCCTCTGGGGGTTAATGTGCTAAACAGGCCAGGGGACAGGAGTGTTGAGCTCACCTGGAGACCATCTCTGCTGGGATGGATAATGGGGGCAGGAGGAGGGGGGAGGAGTCTCGGGATGACAGCTGCAGAAAACACAGAGTGGTTAGCGAGGGGCGGATACTGGGAAGACTCGGGTGGCTTTCGGGGGCTACAGGTGGGACCCTCTCCTACCTCAGATCTCGTTATTTGGGAGTGAGCTTTGTGAGTGATCGCCCTCATTTTCAAATGCCCACTCAGCTCCTCCTCACTGCTGCCCAAGAGCATCTTCTCGCTGGACCCTGTGAGAGAACAATGAGGAAAAACCATTTTCGTCCTAAATGCTGAATGTTAATTCCTCTCACAGAGCTCTTATGGTCCCCATTGTGCACTCTAAACAGTCAAATTAACAGGAAGTCTATATGACGTAAATGATTCGCTCTCTCCTGATTGGTCGAGGTGAGCTCCGCCGGTCACTGTAAACAGTAATATTCACAGGACAAAAGTGTGCAAGAGGGGAGTATTACAATCCAACGACCTCAAGCTAAAAATAGATTAGGATTCCCCGCAGGAACTCCTGACAGTATTTGTATTTCGTGCCGCTTTGTCCCTGTGAGAAGCTTTACGTTAGAGTTGTCGCCCTTCTCTTAGTTTATTTTTTGAAGTAGGGTCATATAATACAGTTACTGACTTCAGTAATCGGCTAATCGAACAATTTATCCACCTTTGACAAGTGATATTCACTAGATATCACTTGCCCAAGGTGGATAAATCAGTGGGTCCTCAACTGAAGTCAATAATTGTATAATACATCACTGCGCAGTTGCCGTTACTGCATGTACGCACGGAGAATTATGACCGTGGGTTCTATAGAAAACCAACAGGCTGAGGGTTCTCTGGCCTACTGGGACACTACTGTTGGATGCTATGATAGGAATATTACCAAGCTTTTCTCAATTAGCTCTGCTAAAAGTGCATGAAGCAGGATGCCATCTTAAAAAAAGGCAGCATTTTGATCCCAGATCCAGTCTTACAGAATTTACACAGACTTCGTTCATAATGTCATACGGTTGGAGTAATTTACCTTGAGTAAATCCTATGCCATCCTTCATCCTTCTGTATTGACCCAGGAGGACAGTGAGCTCCTCAATGCGACGATCCTGTCACGCAACAGATACATGAATGACGTACATGAAATACTGGTCAGGCAAGTGAACAACAGTAATACAAAATTGCAGTTCTCTCTGACATTTACTTTGCAAATGTTGATTAAACGCCAGACTTACAGCATAGATCCTTCAATCCTTCAGTTTCTTTGAATGTTTAAGACAATGGGGTCTTCTTGATGGCCTAAATGCAGTTAGCTTGTGCAATTGCTAGTGCTAACTGAATCACAGATCAAAACTGGGCGTGTCCAACTCCATTCCGCTAATTTTGTGACAAGAGGCAATAGCGCAGTTGTGGTCCCATTGTGAAAAGGGTTGGACAAAGATGAAGTAATTACCTGTGGGCTGGTGTTTGGTTCTATTAAAGTCAATCAGCAATACCGCTTTGCAATATTTTTCGATAATTTAGAAAACGAATGCCGTGGAGATTAGGGCTACAATGCCAAGTTAAAGCTACAGAAATCAAATTAGCGCTGTCTACAGAGTTCTATGTTGCATTCCAATTATGATTTTTTTTATCACAACACAGTGTGGCATTCTTAAGTGCTTCCCGTCCTAGGGCTAGCATAATCAACATCAGTAGAATTACAAGTCATGAGTAGAATTACAAGTCACCTTTGTAACGTATAAGCTCATGCAGCCTTCAAGGAAGAATGCATAGAGCTTAAGCTTTTTCAGATATTGTTGTGACTCAGGGTATTTTACTCTACAGTTTGCAGCTGGCACAGATGTAGGCAGGCTATTATATCTTTCAACAAGGAAATATTTTCTAAATGATGGACCTTGTGTCACATTGTCACATTGAAGTTAATTTTTCAATGTATTCCAAATACATTGGGCATCAACTGCAGTACTATTCTATCTTAAAGTAAATAATAACATCCCCTATATCCTAAAGATGTAGTTTGGGCAATGGTGATTTGTTTGCCGTTTATGGATTGGAAAACAATTTACCGCAACAGTGTTTATAGAACTGTTACAGAAAGTTTGTTGCCACCTTTAATGGCGGGTTTACATGGAGTTGTAGTAAACGGAGGGTGTGTGTCATTTGTGAATGAAACCTTTGACTTGAAATCATTCAAACCGAAAAACGAGTGAAAATATTGATAATTATTGAGTAAAATATATTACGCCCTATATTGAGGACCTAAACGCAGTTGACAAATGCACATGCTTAATGGTACCACAGATTAAAACTGGGAGCGTCCAACTCCATTCCAGTAATTTTGTGAGACAAAGCGATGGTGCAGATGTGGTGCTGTTGCTACAAGGGTTAAACTAAGACAAATTAATTCCCTGCTGGTGTGATGTGAATTCAGTTCCATTAAAGCCAATAACATTAGCTGCTGTCATTCCCTTTAAAACCAGTGTGCTCATGACATAGCAACTGCCAATTTTGTTAAAAGAAGAACAAGCACCTTAGTTACGTTACCACCACCTTTTTTGGTCCTCCAACAGCTGCGCTCCAGTGCAGTGATGCAAGGGGGCGTATGGAGGGAAAGCGGTCGATTTACAAGATATTGTGTTTCGTAAGAAAAGATGTGGACGATATAAAGTGTATACAAGACAGAGGTGTAAAATCCAGGGGTCAGAAAGTAAAAATCCTACCATGTTTTCATTCCACCCGTAAACTCCTGCCAGCAGATTTCACTTGTTAGTTTTACCTTCCAGCTGAAGAATAGGGCCAACTAACAGGTCTTTTGTGGCTGGAACAATATCCTGGGATGGACTTTTACTTTCTGAACCTGGATTATACACCTCTGATACAAGACAACACTCGTTGTTCTATACGAAGGGCAAGACTAACGTTAATTATTTGGCTTTTCCCCCATAAAAAAAAAATTCACATGTATAATATTAGCCCTAAACTCTCCCCTTCCCATCGGACCCCACCACCATTTTGTTGGCATTTTCTATGGGGTAAATACCGAAAATAAAAATGGGAAGAAAACTATACACTATTCAGTTCCATGAAACTACCATCGAGTGATAGCATTTGTGTTAAAAGGTGAATTGGGTGAGTCAAAGGGTCTGTGACATAAAAACTGCAAAACATCAGCTTTATGCGGAGACACACCTCCTTTTGAGCGGTGCACTCCTTTGAGACGCGCATATTTTCATTTTAGAGCAGGAAATGACCAACGTGGGGGAAGGTGATAAACACAATATTCGCCACGAAACAGTGCCTAACATTACCGAAGCAGAAGTGTCTGATTGTGAAGGTATAAAAATAGACACCACTGTTACTGCACAACAGATATGAAACATCTTAATACCAGGTCATCCAGATTTTCAAGGCTGAAGACTTGGCTCTGTCAAAAATGCAGGCGATTCCGCTTACCTTCTCATCATTTGCCACTAGTAGCCTCTCCATTCCCATTTTAAGCCTTTGCAGCTCCTGATCTAAAAGGAAATGAGCATAAAATAAACTATTATTGCACAGTTTTTTTTTTATCATTTATAGCAGTTTATTGCTACTTACAGGCATATTTAGTCATGCAAGGAGGTGGATTTAAATGTCATGAATATTGGGTGAATTGAAAAATTGCCTCTTGCAGTCATGCAGTTACCAGTCTTTGGTATCACATAGAGAGATTGAGGTTCCAGGCCTTTGATATAAAGAGGGAAACAGAGTGTAGGCACTTCTGTATTTGCAGACAGGGGAAAATCTGAGTCGTGCTGCATGATTGCTCCAACGTACGGAGGCCTGATATGCACCATGATCTCACACTGGAACATTGGAGGGCTGTGAGGTCCCTTGTCCAAGTGTCTGGGTTCTGAGAGCCAATAGCTTGGTTGCTGGCCGAGACTTTATTGTCAGAGGTGCACAACTCCAGTGCAAGAGAGCTGACGTGGGCGTTATCCCACTTCTAGCTTCTTTTATGCAGATTTTTGCTCGATTAGTGAAAATGCTTTACTCCATTGGCAAATTATGACATTTTAATGAATGAAACCCTCTTACCACATTGCAAATAAGTCTAAATAAACGACTAAATACTTTAAATACTTACTAAGAAAGACCTATTTTTCAGGGATTTATGTTTGCTTTTGACCCATAGCAACATTCCTGGTTAAAGGCACCAAAACTTTTGGACAAGTTTTGGTTTTATCATTGAAGTCATTGTGTACACACCTGGGTTTAATGACCCAAACTGGCAGCCAATGAAAAAAAAAAATCACAAACGACCTGCCTGAACTTTAGTTAAGATGGCTCTTTCACACAGTCCAAAGAGTTCCTTTATGTGCCGCTTAAGCAGGCAACAGAGGACTGAAGACTGAGATTCCTGCCTCTCCACTCTTCTCTGCAATGCTGTAGGCAGCAGCTGGCATCGGCACAATCAAAATGTGATATCAGACAGCAATGCCCAGCTGTGCACTATAGCAGCGCCTGTCTTATCAGGATGAGTTACCCAGCAGCCACTTTCAAGCCTACTAGCATCATTTGCTGGGGAGAGAGGATTCCCTGTATAAAGGAAGTGGGAGGGGAAAGGAAGGTGGGCGGAAAGGTTGGGACAAAATGCTGTGTGAACACGTACTAAACAAATCTCAAAACTTCGCTTACATGTTTCTTTCAGCTTTCTCCTATGCATCTCCACTATGGTGGTGAGGGTGAGGCCATGTGGGAGCAAAAATAACCAGATGTGGCAGAAAGAGTCTCCGTTAGGTACAGTTCCCAGCACACCACCAACACATGCAGACCACAGGCTAACACTGAATTCTGATTTTGATGACACACCAACATAATACCACAATAGGGGCTGAATGTTTCAGTCCAATAACACTATCTTCACTTAGTGTAGATATGCAGCTGATGTTGCATATCTTATATCAACTTATGTTATATGTAGTTCAAAAGTCAAGTTGGACATCCTTTTTCGTCATTTTTGCCCTGTCCGTCATGTTACGTGGATCAAAATTGGCACATATTCATTGAGGAATAAAATCCATTTTACAGGTAAATTAATCTATCTTTTGTCATATATTGCAAACTTTGAACACCAAGAGAAGAAATGTATGAAGATTTCATCTGATTTCATTATCTTATATTCCTATGTTTTTGTCCTTTGAAAAGTTCTAAAGAGAAAATCTGAAGCAATTTTTTTAATAATGGACTTTGAAAGAAGATATTTGAATTTGGACTCTGCGGTTGAAAGAGTACGAAGAAGGAGAGCAAAGATGCGAGAGATCCCGCGACAGTCGTCAGAACCTCATATCATTGAGACTGAGAGAAGAACACAAGGGAGATGAGAACTAGGCTGACTAGGCTGTATTTTTTAACCTGGACACTTTTTGTCAATGCATTAAGTGAATAATATGGTCAACAAATTTTGAAATTGGTTTAGTATGGATGCAGATCGCAGCAGGCAGCCGCAAAACAGGCTGGCTCTGAAGTTTGACCAGTTAACATGCACTTGCATCACTCATAGATCCTCTGGTGTTGGGAAAGTAAGTAGTCTGATGCTGGAGCTAAAAAATTTCCTCTTAACTGAGTTATAAGAACTACGATTATTCACAGTTCCTGTGGTGCAAATAGGAGGGGGTTCTTAGAACTGAGTTCTCAGAACTATGAAAAGGTTACTCCAGTTTGAAAATGCCTAAAAACCTCTTTGCGCAGATGGAGACGCCGGCATCCCTAAATTACATAATTTCATTCCTAAACAATTCTGTAATTGATTTCCAAAATGTCTTGCTTTTCTGGAATAATTTTCCAGAGTTTCTGCGACACAAATACTGAGTTATATAACCTAAAATTGGCTCATGCATAACAGGAAAAATTGGCATTATTTTGTCTTCTGCGCAAAGGGGTTAAGCTAACTGAACTCAAGCTTCTATGAGGTACAGTAACAGGGCCAGTCAAGGTAATCCTGAGGAAGCAAAAACTTAACTTGACTTAAGAGCTTAGAGTGGGAATAATTTAAGAGTCAAGGCGATTGATTAATGAATGAAGGCAGTATAATGAATGATTTCATATTACGACTGATTTATGTTTATCATACTATTGCCATATACAAATTGACATTACCTTTCTCTGCAATGTCACTGGATGTAGGTACTCTGGATAAGAGCTGACAGTGTAGACTTTCAATTTCCGCATCTTTTACTGATAGAAGCTGCTGAAGTTCAGCGATCTCAGCCTGTAGAGCAAAACAAAAATAATGAGTTACTGTTTCAGTCAGGTTATGCAGACTCATCAGTCAAGCCTTAATTCCCTGAGGTTTCAAACTGATAAAACCCTTGCATTCCACAACATTTTTACAATTTTCTGCAGTCCTTCCTTTTTTCTACCATTTCAGTGTTTCACAGAGTTTTCTGCATTGTAATTTCTTGTTATTCACCGCTATCCCTGTTTCCGAATATGCACTGTGCATCACAAACCAGCCTGCTCCTCACCCGAGTAAATGATCTGAGGAGTTCAAAGGGACAATAGAGACAATTTATTGGTAGTTTCAAAAAAAAAAAATCTTTTAGCACATCCTGCAGTATCGAATATTTCAATAACAAAGAAGAAAAAAAACGAAGGTTCCCAACAAGAATTCACAACTGAATAACATTGACAGAAATCCAATTTCAAGTTGAAATGACATGTTTTATTTCCAGTGTTATCTTAATAACAAGGAAAACTGGCCACAATTTACTGGTGATTAAAAAAAATGATGTTAATAGGTCAAGGCCAATCATTAGCTGAAAGGGATGTGCTGTGCATCCTCAATTTTCAGCTCACCAGCCGCCACTGACACACACACACACACACACACACACACACACACACACACACACACACACACTCACACACGCACACACACACACACACACACACACGCACGCACACACACCAATCAGCCATAACATTATGACCACCCATCTAATATTGTGTAATTGAAACAGTACTCCCTGATGGGAATGGTCTCTTTCAGCAGGAAAATGCATCCTGCCACATGGCAAAAATGGCTCAGGAATGGTTTGAGGGACACAACAATGAGTTCAATACGCTTACTTGGCCTCCGAATTTCCCAGATCTCAATCCAATCGAGCATCTGGGGGATGTGCTCGATAAACAAGTTCGATCCATTGAGGCCTCACCACGCAACTTACAAGACTGAAAGGATGTGCTATCATCTTGGCGCCCGATACCACAGCAAACCGTCAGAGGTCTGGTGGAGTCTGTGCCTTGACGGGTCAGAGCTGTTATGGTAGTTGAAAGGGGGACCGACACAATTTTAGGCACGTGGTCACAATGTTATGGCTGATCTGTGTGAGTGTGTTTGTGTACAAAATCATGGCAGTTCCAATACAGTGTTTTATTATTATCATTCTACCAACATTTTATAACACCGAACTGAAAAAATAAGGCCTGATGCTGTGCAGTGCCCTCAGTAAAAGCACGAGCTGAAAGCAGGCTGATCACATTTACTTCTACGGTTTTTACTCGACTGTGTTTGAGGCTCAACAGAAGGAGAGGCACAGAATCAGAGACATACAGGTATCGATGACAAAATCCAAACAATCCTACAGTCATGCAAGAAGACAATAATTGATCCCAAATGTGTTATATGGGGGTTCACCACGTGTAAAAATCAATGACAGCACACACACGGAAAAAAAAAGAGTATGCTAATGCAAACATTTCAATTGCGCTGAACTGGTAATAAACACAGAACAGCATGAGCCCCCAAAGAAATATGATGTAATCAATGAATCTGAACCAACGAAAATCAAACTGCATTAAAAGACACAGCCTCAGCCTTTGCTGATCCAGTTTCTTCCCCATAAAGTGTGTAGTTGATGCCCACAGACTGCAAAGAGGGCAGAGGTCACACAGCAGCTGTCAATCTCCATGAAAGAGACTGCACTGCTGCGCGACTCATCTCCCTCTCAGTAAGGAGGGACATATCAGCCGTTCACCATTTCTGAAGCTCGCCCGCGGATCAGGAAGGCCTTTCCCTTAATTTATGATGGCCGCTTACATAAGAACAACAGACTGCTATCCGGGATGCACATTGCTTTCATTAGACCTTGGTCCGGAAGCACAGGGAGCGGCAGAGAACTGTCTCTCCATGTCAGCGTCAAGCGCGTGCCATGGTCTGAACACACTTTAAGCCTTTTCCAAATGTGCTGAAGATTTGCTTTCCCCATTCAGATTCCATACTCTTGCGAAGGAATCACAATATAAACATAGCAGAAAGAGTAACATTTTGATCAATGTATAGAACATACAAAGTACTGTAGACTTCTCTCCTGGCAGTGTAAGTCTGCTGAGACTATGCAGAAAAAATATTGCCCAAAAGAATATTTATTTCATTTTCTATTTATTATTTGTTATTATTATTTTTTATTTTATATAAAGTGTCTCTTTTACAATTTTTCATTGTTTCGGCATCATAATTTGACTCATATTTGTGCAAATTGGCCTATGCTACATATTTACAAAAATAAACTTATTCATTACTAGATCATTTGCGTCCTCGGGACAGAGTTGTCCCCACATGTGAGAAACTCGAAAGAATTTACCAATGTTCAAACACCTGAAAAAAAAAAAATCACCAAAATTATGAAAAAAATCAGAAACAAGTCAGATATGCACACCTTTTGGGACCCTAAATTCTGTCGAGCAGTTATTGAGAAGTAGTGGACAAACAATATCAAAATGATCAACCTCGCACAGATGTACAGACAAGGATAACCCACAATGGTTGAAATCATATATGGCAGGGGAAGAAAAATCAAATTGATTCAGAATTTGCATACATGCATGCATGTGATACCCGTGCGTTCTTGATGGCGCTATGTATATTTCACACAAAGGAATAGGCATTAGGTGAAAGTAACCCTGTGTTTCTACCTTTGTGGCTTTCAGTCTTCGCTCGTACTGAGATTTCTCTCCTTCGAGCTCATTCACTTTAGTCTTCAGCACTCTCAGCTCCTGCAGCAAACCCTGTCCACAGAACACAAAGGGTAAGGACATTTCAATAGAAATTCACAACTGAAAACAAAGGAACTGTCTGATGAACATTTACGTTCTGCTTTTCAAACCATTACAGAGGTAATACAGGGTGAAAAAAAGTACACGTCTGTCAGTTCCATAATACTTCTTAGGTGATCATTTCATCACTTTTTTAATTGTTTTAAATGTAGAATTATATTGTTTGAATGTGACAACAAATGAGTCAATTGTCACTTCTGTAAGAGGGATATCCTGAGGATATAAAAACCTCTCGCTGAATTGAGCGCTTAAACATGAAAAATCCAGACACCGAAGGGACGTCAGTTAAAGCACTTCCTGACATGCTTGCGTGAGGTGAGGCCCACACCCATGTGACATGCCCCTCAGGTCACAAATTTTACCCAGTGACGCCCAGATCCAGGGAGGTTACAAGCTTAGGTGATTTGCACCTTGGTCAGGTGATACAGTTGTTGAGTTGTTTATATCACCACAAACATAAAAGGAGTTGCCTGCGGAAAAATCGACCCAGGTTATGTTTGGGAGCCATTCACATGCAGACACGGCACACCGCTGGCGGAGAAACAACACACTGCTCAGGCGAGTTAAAAACAATGCCAGTGCCCCAATATAATAACCAGGTGACCCCCATGACCTTCCGCTCTCCACACCCATGACCCCCCAACAAAGATGTGCACTGCAGGCAGGTAGTTAGCGGCAGACAACAGATATCCACGGCCGGGGGAAAGATAGCCAGGTGAGAGAGTAGCGCATATCTAGACGTGCACAGCGAGAGAGGCCTACGTTCACTCCTGAACAACGGCAGAAACCCCCGGACTCCAAGGAGCAAAGCCCTGCTTCCAGGCCCTCAGGGGCTACCACAGGGGCCTCCATAGGAACCTCCACAGGGCCACCATCAGTCTGAGCCTCCACAGCTCTTCTCTCCTGGATTCTGGTATTGATCTCCTGCTGAAGCTTACACATCTGCTCTTGCAGCTCGCTAATCAGATTGACTACACACTGAAGGCAGGGCAAGGGGATAAAGACACAAAGAGACAGACGCATAAGAAAAAATGAAAAATGAAGAAAAAAGGTGGATGAATTACATTAGCCTCTTCGCACTTGGCAAAAGTCAGGAACATGCAGACTTCAGTAATACAATTGCAAATAAATGTATAACCATTTTTACTCAGGAACATGTAGGGCCCCTGGTTTTACTGGATGCAGGTGACTAGCATTTATGCGCATTGAGAGAAAACAGACTGCCTTTGGACTCCATGCAGCAAGCACTAGCCTGCTAACCTGCGCATTAAGCTGGAATGGCTCAAAATATGCCAGATTCAGAACAGGGATTGTTGGGGATAATTCACTTACTCACATTCATAATTGGAAGCGCAATGTTTTTACAACCAAATCTACCAGACAATATTTGTTTTAAACCTTTATTTACTGGTAAATGCTACTAATCTGCAGGTTTTATCCACAAACACAAAACAAAAACTAGCAAAACTAAGTTTGAGAAGAACTGCCGCCATGCCTGCATTAGCCAGTGACTCTAAGCCAGTCAATTGAAAAGCAGCCCTTTGTTTTGCGGTTTGACAAAGCCACTGGAAGCCAAAATAAATAAAGTGGCTGATCCACTGTTAGAATGCCAAGGTAAGCACGTTTGGCTGATCGAAGGAAAGCGCACCTTGCCTGCGACGGTTAACGAAATTGTAAACATTTAGGCCTTGATGCTGCCATTGTTGATGGGAATAATGGCAAGGTCAAAATGCAAACCCTTCCGCACTTCAACAAAAGTTATCTGCCAGGATAACAGACAAGAAGTGGGTTAGCACCTGAACGTAGTGGCATATTTGCCGAAATTTCCCTGGCGAAAGTGCAATGCCAGGACTTGATTCCTTCCATTCTTTATGGCCAAGTGGCACTCCTCAGCTGTCTTGGATGGAACGAGTGTTTGTTGATCTAACAAATGCTGGGCGGGTTAGGTTACCACGGCGCCATAAACCTGTGCAAGCTCCCGCTGACAGCTGGGATTTATGAGCCAGGGGGTTGTCGAGGTGGGGGCCATTACCATCCTGCTTCTATATGTATACAGTATGTTGCAGCGGAAACTAAGGTCCTTCCTTCAGTCAGCTAATTTTCTCTTCTTGACTGCTACCACCACAAATGCTGGTCTGGGGTAGGAAATATGTTGCGGTCAAATGAAGACCACAAAGGAAAAAACGATCAGGGTACAAATTTTGCTTGCATGTATATTTTATATACTATATATTATAATAATATATGATATTATATATCATTATAATATTTAATATTTTGTGCATATTTTTTCAGTGCTTTGTTACGAAGATCATTTTAAATTTTTCATATATAATTTCTCCACAACGTTAAAATGCGACATCATTTTTCCATTGTGGTCTTCAAACATTTTCATATGAATTCATTGGCAGTCTGAGTCTAATACTTGTAACACTTATGGGTCTACCATGAGATGAGAACAAACGTATTTCTGAATTTCTGAACAATGCTTTTGTTGTTTTTATGACAAGTATCCTTCACTGTAAAAATAGCTCATTATCCAGTACGCATCTGTGCCGATTTGTCCACATAAGAAGGGGTTTAGTTATGGTAAATATCACTTATAGCTATTTTCACGCAGATGTACTTTTGTATGTATTTGCATTTGAACCAGTCCTACCGTGGCCAAATATAATAGTACTGCAGTTTCAATTTATAAAGCTGCAATATTTGTGCTGCACCTGAATGGGTTTGCACAAAATTTGCCTACCCTTCTGTCTGTTACACAAACAGGGATGCTAATAAACATGCACAAAATATCAAGAGAACAATGTGAAATATTATTAAAAGAATTTATTTTAATGAAAACAAATAAAAAACCTAACCATATGTGGTTACTGTATTTATCGAAATGAAACAACCACAGTAATGCTAGACTAAATTTTCCAACAGCCAATGCTTTACGCATGTTATGCCCAAAACATACCGAGTAATTAATTAAGCCACACAGTCCAGCCTCTGTGAAGCTTGCCCAGGGCCGTGCGCAGAAGAACGGTGTTGTAACACAGGCAAGTTACATCTGACCACACACCTTAAAGGGGACCTAATATGCTGATCCTTCTTTAAATACATATTAGTAATGTTATGATGTTGGTTGTCCATGCTCAACCTCTGAAAAGTTTCTAAACATAAGGGATTTTGGGATTACAGGGATTTTGCGTAATGCAAGAACCTGATTTCGTGAGCGTGATCTCCTCTCTGAACAGCTCCTCCCGAGATCTTCACAAGATCTGGGCAAAACCTGACATCAGACAGTGCCGTTCAATTAGTACAGACCTACCCAGAGCCAACCACTGCGCTGGACCTGGCCACACCGGAAACTATTCTAGCAGGCACTAGCAATGGCAGATCATGCTTTGTCTTAGTAGCGTCTACACTTTTGTAAATACAAAAGAAGAACCGCAGATCATTTGAGGTGCAATTTTGTCAGTATTTCTCCCAAAGCTCCTTTTCCGTTTACTTTTGGACGCGAAGAAAAACAAATATTTCTCCTCCAAAAGACAATGCCACCAGAAATCAGTGGGCAGCTTTTTTTGTTTGCGGGCAGGTAACAGCCACGGCCAAAGGGAACGTTAGCTGTTTGTGCTCAGCATTTCACCAAAGACAGCTTTGTCAATAAAGGATAATTCGACACAGGATAAGCTTTTCAGCTGTTTCTCAAACCTGAAACAGTTGCATCGATCAAGAGCTCGGAGCCACAAGCTATAAGTAACCGTATAACAGCAAATAATGTAAGTGAAGCTAACATGTTACAGGTGGCTAGCAGGACCGCTAGCGATAGTTAGGACTAACAACTGGCCTGAAACGCAGGCTTTGTAAAATATCTGAAGATAAAGCCTGTATCGGTCGCGACTGTCCGTGACTCACAGACACAGAAGCTGAAAGTCGCTTTTACTGCATAAGCCAACCTGACATGATAGCCAGTTGATTGTGGCTGTAGCACAGCAGCTAACGTAGCCAAGGCACTGTTGCTAATGTTTGTGTCCTAAATATGCAAGAGAGATATCAGGGGAAATTCTACAGAAGGTGTGTGAACATAAACCTCATTTGAAGCTAACTTTTAATACTTGTTTGTAATTTGGATGCTTGGAACAACTGTCCACAGTAACAGAACTTGCTGTCTGTAAAACTTGTATTGCTACGGTTTGTCTCTGTGGTTATGACTGCTCGGTTACCAGCTACTGCATGTTAGTTTGCGTGTCATGCTAATTAAAAATGCACCTGGTTAACTTATATGCAGTACGTAATTTTGATCGGTATGCTTGTGTTACTTCGGGAAGCATCAATGTGGCAGTTTCATCATAACGTTGCCCGATTGTAGCCACTACAGTTAGTGATCGCTTCACTTATCCATGACCGGGATCAGCCGGATACTTCACAAATGTTTGAGCAAGCTCTCTGGCGCTACCATGAAAGCATTGCGGAACGCAGAAGCTCTACCGGTTTACAAATGATTTCTCTGCGCTACCTTGACATAATTTGATCCCCCTTTAGAAATTGTTGTGGCAAATAAAAAGCCGTAAAAGGCGGAGATTACATTGGTCATTCTTTCCTGTAGAAGTGATCAATTCACTAGCTCCACATGAGCAACTTGTCCGCGCTAACAGAACTTACGGCCTGCAAAACTTATGTTATGTTCATAACATAACCAAGCTCTCTCTAGCTGTCGCGTACTATCCATAAAGCTGCTATCACATCAGACACTAAACAAATTTTTTGCAGGACAGATCAGCATACATTCAAAGTTAATGCAAAGACACAAATACAGGCATTATGGGCGCGTTAAGCAGCTTTCACACCGGACGCGAAACAAATTTTTCGCGCAACAGATTACATTCAAAGTCATGACCGCTTATCAGCTACTGCATGTTAGTTTGCGTGCTCTGCTAATTAAAAATGCTCCTGGTTAACTTGTACAGAGCAATTATGATCAGTATGCTTGTGTTACTTCGGTAAGCATCAATGTGACAGTTTCAACATAACGTTGCCTGATTGTAGCCACTACAGTTGAAGCTTAACGAAAAGGTGCCGTATGTGTCTGCCGAGTTGGGCTGCAGTTAGAACAGACGTAGATTTTGCAGAGCTTGGGGTGCGTTTTTGGGTGCTTATGAAACAAAATTCGTGCTTGAGCTGCCAGGCTTTCGCATTGCATCCTCCAATTTCGCCATTGCTTTTATTAGAACAAGTTAATTTCATTAGATCTATACACATGTATTGCGTAAGATTGCAGAATATGCCCGTCAATTACTTCGGGAGACGCATCAGTTTCACTCTGGAGCCGGACCAGGAATACTGCGTCCTACTGCCTCGTCCCGCCTAGATCCGCCCTCCACAATGCTGGCCAGTCAGAAGAAAGTGGGCACACGGGGAGTGGGGGCAATAGCGGAAGAGCCACCACAATGAGGCGTTTCAGAGAGAGACCACTATGGACTACAAATGGAGTTTTTATGAGGATGGCAGTATCAGCGAAACAAGTACCCTTTTTTTACTTTGCACGATCAGGAATACTCTAGGGGAGTCAAAGACCAAAATATAAACTTGGAAAAATAGCATATTAGGTCACCTATTAGGTTGCCATGAGCAAAAGACTTTTTTGTGCTGAGACTATGAAGGGCCTTCAATGTTGGACTAGCGTTTTCATCTTGCTATTTTTAAGCGCATTTTGAAAAGCCACATTGGAAAAATCAGATGGAAACGGCAAAATGGGAGTTCACTTCCTCAAAGTTTAAAGTTTATACGCCAGCTTGAGGTGGTTTTTGCTCCACGCGGTTAAGAGTTAATGCGCAAAATGTACAACGTTGTAGCAGAATGGAGACAGCAGAGCCGATTAAGTCCTGACGCAGCTGCCTGGCTACCGCTGTGTACATTTGCATTTGACTCCAGACACCGTCAAACATTGCAATCATGAACTGAAAAAAGCTCTATGACGATCAGCAGAATTGCATGCATTTCCTGTAGGCTCTTCTCCCTTTTCATAGCATCTCGTTTCTCCTGCAGTTGTTTCTCTTCCAGTTGTTTCGCTTCAGTTTGGCCATGTTCGAAACCGCGCTCTAACATTCTACTTGCACTACCGATGATGTCAGATTTAGGGTGGTAGGGTGTTGACTTATGCTTGGAGCGGGAGTTTGCATCCGCAAGAAGTTCCCGGAGGTATACTAGATCGGGCAGATATTTTGTGGGTGCATCGTAAGCTCACTATTCATACATAAATTGCCCAAGATGCAATGCTACGTAAACCGCCAGAACAACTCGCTGAGGAATACTAAGAAGAAGAAGCAACAGGAAGAGTTCATTCATAGTGAGTAGCGTGCAGTGTGACTAGTGTGTAATAAGAATAGTGTATGCAGACCGTAGAGCGCAGTTTCCAACACAGCCTTTGTTTCTTTTCAATTTCGCAATCTCTTCTTCCTTTGCTACTCTATAGTTGTCATGATTACCCTCTACTGCCATCTTGTGGCAAAACTGGCCCAATTGATTGGAGTTTATTCGCCTCAAGCCAGCTGATGGAAATGCAGGTAATTCGAATTTCCTTTTAAGCGAATTTTCTAAAATTGGCTTGACAAGAGATGGAAACCCGACTTACGAAATACCATGTGATCCAGCATTGTGTTGCCCCTATGAATGAAACCCACAGTGCTACTTTCACAGTGGCCTAAGGCCTCTGAACATGTCTGCCACGTACAGGGATCCTCATTGTCCATTTCAGTTCCATTTGAAAGTCATAATTACTGAAAC
Organism: Gymnothorax reevesii; assembly: GCA_029721435.1. NCBI lineage: Eukaryota > Metazoa > Chordata > Actinopteri > Anguilliformes > Muraenidae > Gymnothorax > Gymnothorax reevesii. Next base: position 56,674,002 of record CM056588.1, read on the forward strand.
ATCTATAAGAGCAGCATCCTTTTCTGTTTTTTTTTAATTAGTTTCTTTGACAGGTGAATATCCTTGCAGCTCAGCCCTCTCTAATCAGCACCTCTGTCTGCCGCTCGCACCCGGTCATTTAAGCTGTGCCTCGCTTGCGTCTCTGGCAATTTCCGGCTCTGCTTATCACAGCCCATCTATGCTATGGTCGGAGACGGAATGTTGGTGCCCTCAACGTTAAATTTTGACTCCTTAAACGTCCTAGTCAAGGGCTGCAGAGGGACTCCAGTTCACACTGGAGCCATACAGCGAACCAAACAGTTTGTTAAACTGCCCTTTTTCTGGGCATCAGTTGCAGCTTTTCACTGCTTTGTGCGGGCAGAAGTAATCTGGAGGTGGCATCAGCCAGGGGCAGATTAATACTTGATTTGTCGTTGGGTTGACATGACCCATTTTCAGTTTTCACTAAAATATAAAGTAAACATAATTTTTTTCGAAATAGCGGCAAAGCCACTGTGTCCGCTTGGCCAAACATGGCCAAAATCAAACCTAGATTTTCATCCCATATTCACGCATATGAAATATGAAAAGGATCCGTGAGAAACTGAAGGCGCTTGAGCGCTGACAAGGCAAAAAGTTTACGGATGCATGACAGACCACCAAGAAGGCATCTAACCACAGCATAAGCCTGATTGGCCTTGAGGCCAAGCTCGCTAAAAACCTAACACTCCAGAACCTTAGTCGTGAACTTATTCATGGGTTGAACATCGAGGGTTTGGAGCACAATGGTTATATGTCCAAATCTTTGAATTTGAGATCACATTTGTGCTCCAAGGAAAAGCATCAGACGCCACTTGTTTTAGTATATAAATCTCAAATTAGAAATTTTGGAGATATAACCATTGTGCTCCAAACCCTCGACACGTAAACAGACACATACGCTTTGAGTATAAATACTATACTACCCCTCCACACATTTATGCCCAAAACAGATCAGAACACGATGGTTAGGTAAAGACTATTGCTTTATGGGATCACACAAGCCAGTCTTTCTACCTCCCTACTTCAGGTGCCCGTCCTTGGACCACACTCACCCTTGACCCTGGCCTTTAATTTGACCTGAACTCCACAGACAGAAGTTTTGTGGGCGTATCTTACACAGCTGTGATGCTCTCGCACAGACAAAGTCTGCCCACAGGCAGATATACAGTATAAACCCCTGGGAAAGTACTCAAAACCCCTAATGTTGTAGTTCCTGCTATAATTAGAGTCTCCAGGATCACATTTTGCCATGATGATACATACACTCATGCACACACACACTCAGAAACTCTCATGGTGACACTGTCACGGCTGATAAAAATGGCACGGATGAGACACCATCAAAGCTGACAGGTGAGCAGAGTATTAGAGCCAGACAAGTGTTTGTTTGTTGTCTATTACTTAGACAAGCAGAGTTTTTACTCCGTCTGTCTTGACACCTGAGCCCGAGGGAAGACAAAACAGGCAATTACACTGAATCCAGTAGTCACCTGTGGGTTTTTACTGAGGTCCCGACACAGGGAAAATCAGTGCTGCCCTCCACAACCTAAAGTCTCCGGCTGTAGAATCAGCTCTGAGTCATGAATTATTACATTTAATTCTTGTATGCACTCAATGGTGAGGTCAAAAGTACAATTTTAAAAAATGCCATTTGAAAATAATTGTTACTCCCAGATACTGTTACCTTACCACAAATTTAACAATTTTTTTTTGAAAAACTGCAAATTTGAAGGACCCATTAGCCAAAACAAAGATCCTACCTGCTTGTCTTCTTATCTTATAATATATTTGAGGTCGATGTCTGTCTGTCTGTGTGTTTGTACACGTTTTTCTCCTACATTTCTCAACCGATTATCACCAAATTTGGTGTGAATATCCACTTGGACACCACAAAGGTCTTAACGTCGCCTGATTTTGCCAATGCCAATTTCACTCCGGGTAGCGGGTAGCAGCTAGTCTTACCATATGCAGAAAGCCTATCTGGCAATTTGATGAAAAATAGTGTAGTGAAATTTCAATCAGACATAGCTTTTGGTCGTTTAATTGACTGTAAGCAGTCAGACTGTTTGGGTGGGTTTAAATGTGGGTGGTCGGGCTTATAGTGATTAAAAAAGGGGAGGTGCCGCCAAGTGAAGTTTCTGTTCTACGTGAGTAGGGTGTGGTTTCTGTCCTACACTGCTCCCCACAAAGACCCAACTATAGCTGTAAAATCACAAACAGCCTGTGTAGTTAGTCTAGAGACATAAATCAGATGCACACTGCATGTGGTCCCGATGTTAGTAGTAAATTTGATTATGAATGTTTCTCATACAAAATACAAAGCCAGCAGTATCGATTTGGTTGCAGCACTGATGTTAATTCTCCATCTACATCTAGCAACAAAGTGCAGATGAGACTTGCATATCTTGCAATAAATACAAATCTACTTGGTACAAGAAACATCAGTTAATTTTAACACCCCGCAAAAGCTTTTACAAAACCAACAACATAACTGAAATATGCAATTATGCCTCCCTGGGCTGAACACGCAAAACCGTCCACCTGGTGTGCCTATGGTGCCTTTGCAATGCTCCAAAACTTATTTGGCATGCTTTTGTTTCTCCATGTTGGCATTGTCTCGCAAAAGATAATACATCAAAGTTAAAATGGCTCCAGCAATCACCAGTGCCCCCTTGCTATCTCCATAGCTATCTTTCCATGCGGGAACAGTAAGCTGTGGGTAAACTGAAGCCGCTGCGAGGGGGTTATCAGCCATCCCCTCTCCCAACCCTGAAACTACCCCCCCACCCCCATACCTCTGCTTTGTGCTGCCTGCTCTCGCCGTTGTTCGGCTCCTCCTCCATACCCACGAGCCTCAGCTTCAGGTACGAAACCTCATCCATCAGGTCCAGCTTCTGCGTCTCCAGCGACGTCCGGCTCAGGAGCTCCTGTGGTGCGCACATGTGCGCGCAAAAACACGGGCGCACAAGTGAAACACAAAAGGCAAACGGGCCCAGCGTTGACCTGCTCCCCTGGACACTCAGTCTGTCCCCTCAAAACAACACAGGAGGCGGGTTCGATGTGGCTAAATATACGCCGCCTCTCACGCTATTTTTGCTGCCTCAGTCACTTGCGTGTGAGCGATGGGACTGGGCCGCGCTGCGAAAGCTGGATTCCTCTCTGAGCTGCTAAATAACCAGGAAATACTTGTCAGGACCGGGGTAGAATGGGAGCTTAGCTTTAACGTGACGGCTTGTTTATGAACTGCCCCAGTGTCTCCTCACACCGACAGACACTCCATCCTCGCAAAGCACCCAACGGACACCAGTGCAGTGCGCTATGCTGGTAGAACTGTTCTACAACACCGTACTGCACAAGCAGGACTAATTCCAGCGGTGGATGTAAAAGAAAGCAAAAGTTCAGCAATCTCTGTCATCTATCCCTGAACTCAGCCAGCCAACTTCACTCTTGAGTTTTAACTCCAGGCTGAAGATCTGACCTCCTTAACAAATCCTGATGGCTTGAAAGAAAGCACTAGGGAGGATTTCTACTTCCTGAACATGAAATTTCAACAAGTGAACAGCTACAGCAGCTACAGCAGCATGGTTCTGCCCTGCAGGCCCTCCCCCTTTCTGCTTGCACCTCCACCTCAACGAGCCACAGCTGCTGCTCGTTGAGGTGGAGGTGCCTTTGTGTATAAAAGAGCTGCACTGCCATGAAGGCAGTGCAGCTGCATTCTTGTTGGTAGGCCATGCCGTATGGAGCCCTGTCTTTTTGCCGCTGCTCTCCTATGCTTTGTTTTTAAAGATTAAATCTGTATTTATATTTTACTCAGCCTGTGCTCTTGGGTCTCTTATTTCTGGTTTGGGTACATGGTCCCAGTGCCTGCCGACTTTTTGCCTTCAGCCGGCGGGGGCAAAACCATGACAGGGTTTAGATGGGCAGGCTAGGAATTACCCTCATTATATATGACAGTGATCCAAGAGGGCATAACTCCAGGCAATTTCGAGACACACGTTAAGCAGAAAGCACTGAGTGAATGTTCTGACCGCTAACAGCTAGCTAATTATGGGACTACAAGGAGGGCTCATAGACAGTGCATCATGGCAGAGTGAGCAGTTTGGAGCAGGTGAAATCATAAGGTGACTTCCCGGGCGTAATAACATAGCATGCGAAATGCAACCACGGAGTAAGTAGCTACATCATTTAGTAGCACGCTTGCCAGCTGAGGTTACAGTAACTCCTAGCCAAAAGACACATCAAGCCAAGTGGGTCAGTTATTACTGGTTTTTCTGTAAACATGCTTTGACTGTTTTTTTATTATTATTATTATTATTATAATTACTAGGGGAATGCGTACCCATTTTTTAATACTGGAAAATACTACTTCGAATTGGCTTTTTTAACGTGGTCAGTTTCTACACATACTAAATGAAATCAGAGTAACTCCTGAGCTCCCAGATACATCTTTAACTCTCAGAATGTCTCAGTACCTAATTGATCAAAAAAAAAGTTGACTGGCTGACTCATGAAAATCCAAACCAGTTTATACTACCAAAGGCCATTTTTAATGAGTGCATTAATATTCTGAGTTTGAGCATCATTCAACACATGCAGCTTTGCAAGGTTTAACCTATTTAAGATTCAGTGTAATACCACTCCCGTATATTGCATCGGCAAATGTGTCTTTGGCTCTCCTGGAACTTGGCGAATATCTTAAATTCCTGCGGTTCAGCCCAGCGGTAACACTGTGTGCGAAAAGTCAATATTTGCCAACTCGGCTCAGACATGCTGTTTGACTTCATCCCTTTTCGCCAGCGCTAATGCCCGAGAGCGCAATGACCACGTGCCTCTAACGGATGGGGAAAACATCCAGCAAACAGCTTAAAAATGGCTGCGCTGCACAATTATCAACTTTAAGACTTGATGGTGCTAAGCAAAGGGTATCTCAAAAGGTGCCCGCTAACCTGCAGATGCCGTGCGCCAGCGTGGGGAATAAGTATGAACGTGAGACTACAGTTATGGCAGACTATTTTGCAACGAATGTTCACAGATCTTTCGCAGATGTGAAAGTAAAGGGTGAAATTAGTCCTCAGACATTCTGACTGAGTGATCTTATGCTCCTAACCAGAACAGAAAGTTTACTGCTGAATGATTAAGCTAATCCAATCAACATAGCGCATACCAACTCCGAGCAATCTAAGGAAGACAAATAACAAAGAGGTCTTCCAATCTAACCACAGAGGCATTTCTCCTCTCCTTTTCAGCCTTATCTACCTAACTGCCGAGACAAATAGCCACACTGCTCAGCTGTCCTTACCTCTGGAAAGTGGAAAGAGAGAAAAGTGTTCTTCTCTCACACACACACACACACACACAACAGCCACACCAAGCACATTGAGTTCTGCTCAAAAGTTTCAAATTCCTGTTCTCAAACATGTGACTTAGTTACACCTAGTTTGAACAAACACCATGGACTTTTATGGGCAAATAAATTGTTTACTAGGCCCCTGACATGGAAAAAAAATAAAAAAAAGAGGCTCGAAGCAACATTTAATTCTCTCACAAGTTTCATGACCAGGGAAACCTTGAAATTACAGAAAAATGAATCACTTATTGAATATTAACTTATAGTAAATTCAGCGAGATTTCACCAAAGATTCAAAATAAACTATTTAATCTCAAAGTATGGCACCAACAAACAGACCTCAAAGGAACACCACGTCTCTTTCATATTTGAGCCATGTACGACTGAGTGGTCTGAAACCCTGGTCAGAGGGGGTTGGAAGTGAGGAACTGAAGCACTTACCTGCTGCAGCATTTCCTCAGTGGAGCTCAGTTTGTGGAGATGCTCGTCCAGGGAGCTCTCGAGGTCCCGGATCTTCTCTCCCTGGGCCTCCACCTGGTCAGTGAGCACGCTTACCTACACAGAGAGAGGACGGCACTCAGACTTAGTCTCCTCCCTCCGTCCCAGAGCCTGCTGCCTGAGTTACAGGCCATTTCACCCAGAGTCACACTCACACGGTTAGTTGAAGTTTCTCTACTCAAGAAGACCCCGCAAGAGCAACCTCTACCGCTATCTCTGCAGCGCAATCACACTGGGGAAACTTAGCCACGCAGTTCGGAAAATTATTTATAGTAAGCAGCCCTTCGACCTGTTTCCGGAAGAAATGCCCCTTTGTCCCCTGAGAACTCAACTGATCTGGCCAACCTTGTCGAAAGCAGGTAAAAGGGAAAGCCGGCCACCTACAGAGAAAGCTATAGCCAATCCACTTATCAGTTACTCAACACAAGCCTCGCCTCAGCCAATCAGCGCGCACTCTAGCAAGGGCTGGAATGTGCAGCGGCGTCAAAAAAGGCCAGCTCTGGCACCTGCCTGCAGACAAGCCCGATCCAGAGATTATCCCCGTACAGCAAGCCGCAACACGACTGAATGGTGCTAGACAACAAGCTACAGTTCTGCACTTCAGACCTCCGGCTGACTAATTTGCACGTCTGAAGTGTGTTTCAACCCATGTTTTACCCCTTGGATTTGAGACATGGCCGCAATACTGTGGGACACGAGGCCAGCTGTAACTGTTGCACCGTCAGCCCATGTTCTCTCTGTCACACTGCCGTGATATCAGACTCTCTCTGCCCTACATTTGGCTGGACGGCACAGCACCTGGGGTAGGAGAACCCTGTGGCCACAGGGGCCACCCCTTCTCCATACAAAGCTCCTGTTCATTCCAGCTGACCCCTCCACCCCACACCCCCCTCCTTACTGTCGCAGAAAAAAGGCAATCTCTTTCAGCACCGCCCTCAATCCTTAGCAGCTCCAATCACATCTCAGAGAATAAAATCTGATTTTTTTTTGGGGGGAGGTGGCAGGAGGGAGGGGGTATTGAGAAAAGGGGTGCATGGGTACTTCTCACCTGCAAAACCAGCGATTCTTTGTCACCCTCTAGGCGAGCCAGACGCTCTTGGCAAGTCTCATTGTTCGCTGGAGACCGTATATTCACCTGCAGAAAGAAAGAAACAGTCTCTAATTAAGAAAAGCGGTTGCTTTTCTCAACTGCCAGCCCCAAATTTTCATTGGCTGGGGGGGGGAGACAACCATTTGAAAAGATACGCAGATTGAGAGCAGCTCTAATCTCTGCATTCCTGACAAAAAGACCCGTGTGATGCAACAGGAAGTCTGTAAGAGTTTCACATTTTCCGAGCTCGTTCCTGACGACCAGAAACAAAATTGAGGGTTGATTTCGCAGCAAAGTGCAAAGTAGGGCCAGAAGAGCAAGGGAGCGATGGCTTTGCTCAGGGTCATGTTTTAAAACGTGCCAGGAGCCGTTAGAGGCCGGGTGTTATATGCATTCTACCACTAGAAAGAGGAGTAGATAAGAATATCCATACGCCTTACTGCAACCAGCATTTATACTGTAATAAGCATTTCAATCACACATTTACCCGTAAAATCACATTTCTATCACTTTTCCTGATAAGAACTTAAGATTTCCAATTACAAGCCGACTCATTACTAGATTTGTGGACGGTAAAAGCAACTCCACTTTGACGGGCACAAAGTGGCTTTCATTAAAAAAAAACTATCCATTATCTACTTGCAGGAGTTAAAGCAAGATTCCAAGACTACGACACTCTTAAACACACATCTCCCATCATGACATCATCGACAGTTTGGGTAAATTAGCATTTTAGCCTTCACTGTGCCATTGACAGTCTGAATAATCCTCTGTATAAACAAATTGAGAGGAAAAACTTAATTCATCCACCAATCAGTTTTCAAAACCACGTATTCCGTGTCAAGGTCACCAGAGCATAAGCTGGTTAGTCATAACGTTTCCTAAGATTTGGAGATATTAATGATGCTAAATTTGCTATCTTATGCTTCATAACAAGGGCAATGTAAAGAGCTCAAATTACTTCATGATGGCACCGAGCCACTTTCTATTCAAATTACTGAAAAATATGGATTAAAAATATTTAAAAAAAAAACACTGTCAAACAATTCGGCTACATAAGGCACTGGTCACCAACCCCGTTCCCAGAAATCTACCATACTGCCTGCTTTCGCTTTCACCCTAAGAAAGCAGACCTCATTCAACAACAAGAGACTTCAGCAAAAGAGCACTAATTAATACAATTAGTTGTGCTAAATTAGGGTTGGACTGAGAACCTACAGGATGTTAGGTCTGCAGGAGCAGGGTTTGTTATAACTGGTATGACGAGTCATTAAGGGTGTTTTAGGTTTACTGTGAAATCTGCTGTCGTCATCACTTGAGGTGTTTGGTCCTGAGGAGCACATGCAGATTAAACAGACTGTTACAACCCACACTTCTGCTCAGCTCACTCCTGTCCTGCTCCAGCAGTCATTCGGGTGGCTCCTGTAAACTGATTGACTGGCTCGTTACTCCCTAACGCTTGGTTCCCACTATTACAATTCGCAGCATGGTTGAAATCGCGGTCTTTAATCATGGAGTAATCTTGGTGATCCTATCAGATCTTATCAGATCTTGAGGCCAGTCATGGGAATCGTGTTGATCGTAGAAAAGTTTTGGACGGTTATAAAATTTCCTACGATCAACACAATTAATTTTCTATTGTGATCATTGCATCATCTCGTATCCTAACCTGAAGCTTTATGCATGCAACCTTCCTCCATGTTCGGTCAACAACCAAAGTTGTAAATGTCCCCGTTGTGATGTTTGCTCCCATCCAAAAAAGATAATGATAGCCATTTTCATCAAAACGTATAGCATAAATAGTCAAAGCCTGATTTCAAAAGTATTCAAACTTTTAATAGGCAGCAGTCATCTTGAAGTAAAAAAATAGGATCAATGGCCCTGTAGCTCAACAGCGCAATAATTGATCCCATTGCTCAGCATTTTTTAAAAAAGCTTTTCAAGGATTCAGTGGTGTCTGAATCAAGGAAGCCCGACACCAAATTTGAAGTTAATCTGGCCACTAATTTTGGAAAAGGTTTAAAAGTTTTTAGATGAAAAAGCACAAAAAAAAAAAAATTCCCGCAAAATACAAAAAAAAAAAAAAAAAAAAAAAAAGAATGTTCAAAATCCTGAGAACAATCTTGGTACACATTGTCCCAGGGAAGCTCCATACTGAATTTGGAGCAAATATGGCCAATATTTTTGCAGAAGAAGATTTTTTTAGGTTCTCAAATTACATTTTTTTTTCAAAAAACTGTGAAAGTTTTGGGAAAACATAGGCCTAAGGAAGGTCCATACCAAATCTGAAGTAAATCGGGCCAGCAGTTTCGGAGCTGAAGATTTTTAAATATTCTGCTAACAGATGACAATCACGACCACAATCACAACTACTACACCTGACACTGCCTGATCAGAATAGCTCACGCCCTATCGACTGGCGAGTAAAAAACTGGAAGCTAGGGCATGTGTTCTAAGGTTTAAATGCTGTACGTGTCGCGAAATTCCCAATAGGACTTCACAGCGCGATTAAAAGATCAGGGTGTAAGATTTAGAGCCATCTAGTGGTCAGATTATAGATTGCAACCAACTTATCTTATAACCGCTAATTCAGACTATGACCTTATACTGATTCAAAGGTTACCAGAACATACTGTTCATATGGCAGTGACATATTTGGATACTGTCTTAATGAGGTTAATATCAGAATACTGCTGTCTATGTAAATGTACATGGAAACCTAGGTGCTTTGCAGTGACTATAACCCAGATTTCAGCCTTGATTCAGTAGATTCCATTTCCGGGTGGCTCCAATCCAATGTGGCTCCAACCCAATTGATTTACAAAACTCAGGCAGGATAATGCTTGCAGAAACACCATCATTTTCACAGAGAAAGCTTGATTACTAAAATAGGTGATAAATTAAACACATCCTGAAAAGCTTTCCAAATTATCGAACACTAAAGAACAGTAATAACTAAAAAGGCGCTCGGTAGAGAGCATACCTCCACCACACCGTATGCCACTATCATTGGTTCTGGATCCACAAGAATATCATCCAGGGGCGGCGTTAGACCTGAAAATTCGGGGGCCAATTTCCATCCCTTTATTGACGACAATTAGTCCTGGCTAATTCTAGATGGTTTTCCTTTTTCAACACGTTTTCAAATTCAAGAATAATGAAGTAGCAATTGATGGCATGGCTTTTCTCCCCCATGCAATCTAAAAGCAACAAAATAGTGGGCTACATTCAGTACAGAAAAATAATTTAATTATAATTAGGTCTATGCACCGGCACTCAGCAACAGCGTTTCCAAACTCTTCAGCGAATGAAGGTAATTTTGGTGACTAGTACTTGGTTTCGTCAGTTTACATTTTCCAATCAGGCAGCTGTCTATTTTTTACTGCAAGTTGCATGACCGTGCTGCAAAAACAGGTGTACATAATTGTCACCGAAATTTGTTTCATTCGCTGAAGAGTTCTGAAATGCCGTAGCCGAGTGCTGGTGCATAGACCTAATTATAATTAAATTATTTTTCTGTACTGAATGTAGCCCATTATTTTGTCGCTTTTAGATCGTATGTGGGAGAGAAGCCGTGTCTTCAACTGCCACTTGATTATTCTTGATTTGTAAAATGCGTTAATAAAGAAAAACAATCTAGAACTAGCCAGGACTAATTGTTTTCAATAAAGGGATGGATATTAGCCCCCAAATTTTCAGTTCTAACACTGCGCCTCATATAATCCATATCACTGAAACCTACAATCAATTCTACTTTAGTGTAGATGCTATTTAACGCTGAAATTTTATTAAATTTGTTCATTACCTAAGGGACAATCAGTCTATTCAGGTATATTTTTTACTTTCGGATCTACAATCCAGATTATGTTTCAGATCACTTCCAAAATGGAATCAACTCATCCTAGGACTATCATCTACCATTCTACCAAATTTTGTGCCAATCCATGCATAACCTTTTGAGTAATCCTAAACGAACAGACAAACACGATTGAAACTATAACCGCCCTTGCAGAGGAAATAATTTTTTAAAAAGGGCCACATTTCATAATAACTGCTTGTGTTTTCCCCTTATCAAGCACGACCACGATCATGTGACTTCCACAGTGTGTCACATCAATTAGGTCACACTGCACATGCCATTTCAATCCAGAATCAGTAGCAATACAGTTGTCATGGATTTGGTTTTCATAGAACAACCAGAGACATTAGGACACCTAAGTGTCCTTATTGATTCAGACTCAGCAGGGAGATTCGTTTTACCAAAAGGTGCTCAAAAGAAACTGCTTGAATACAGTTTGAGGGCAGTTTGAGTGGCCAAGATAGATAAGATTGGCCCTTAAAATAAATGCAGTTCAGCATATAGACATTTGAATCAACCTAAGGCATTTGATTCATCCTCAGTTGCAGGATTTCCCTCTTCTCTATTGAGACATCTGCACGCTGCCAACAATGCGGGGCCTCTTTAAGGGCACTGCAAACAGAAAATATTTAACTTTAATAAAATTCAATTTTTTGAAACTGCAGAATTGCAATTTTTCTTTAACCACACCATTCCGGTGGAGTGTTGCTGTGTAACAAGGTCCCTCCCTCTTGGAGTGCAGGGGTCACCCTCTTGACCTGCTCTAAATACCTGTGACATATCCCAGTAACCGCCATTCCTTTCCGCTTGTCTCAAGATCCTAATTAGTCTCAAAAACCAGGAGAAACACTTTAGCATGTGCACACATGGTTTTCCAAAGTACCTTGTTAAAGGATTAATGTCTCTTAGTCCAGTTTGAAAGAGTATGGATCGTTTGGACACACTTAAATGAGAATAACTAATTCCTACCACATGTTGAATGCTTTTGCATTGCGCAGGGTCATCTTGACATGTATGCAGCACATGGTTCTACAGATTTATATCAGGATATATTATGAATAAAATCATAGGCTTATTGTTCACAGTCATAAGACAACACGAATAGCTGGCTGAAGGCATTGAGCCTGTTTTTGCTGCTACACGAAAGTGCAAAATTGGCCATTATCTTTCACTTCCCAGGTTGCATTCACAACATAAACAAATTGTTGTTTGAGGAACATTAGTTCTCCTTCAAGCAGTCTTAAAACAGATAAATCAACCAAATAGTGCAAAAAGGAATGTGAAATTCAGTCTACCCCACTTCCTAAGAGAAAATTATATTTTGTATAAAACACAGACAATCTTTGTCCCCATCTAGCAACCATAAAATTAGGCTCTGGGAAAAAATAAAACTGGAGCAGTTCCAGATCCCAAAATATGTTTTTTTTTTTCTTTATACAATCCATAAAAATACTAGGAAAAAGTGATACATTCAAAAAGAAAACACATTCTTTGGAAAAGCACACTCACCCTTTTGAGCCAAGTGAAATGCTTATAAAAATCAATATCACTGTCCATGCTGCCGGCCCATTTTTTTCTTTCGCTTTCCCCCAAGTCTACACTAAAGTTTCCTGGAAGTGACTGCGGTAGCGGAGAGCCCGTTCAGTGTAGCTGTGCTGCGCTGTTAGGAGCAGCCCATGCCCTCAGCCCAAACCCTGTCCCGTCTCCCAGCTGACAAGAGGGAGGCAACTGTAAAAACTCAGTGACGGAAGAGTGTCGTCTGCTCTCAGGCCGGCAGCATCTGGTCCCAAGTGCAGAACACCAGGCTGAGTGATTTGGTCTAATATCAGCCTGCAGCCTGAGAACGCTAATCCTGCCAACCAGCTTCTCTTTCTCTCTCTCTCTCTCTCTCTGTGTCTGTCTGTCTTCTCTCTTTTTCACTCTCTCTCTCTCTCTCGCCCCCCAAAACACAAAACAACTATAATTAACTTAGCTAAAGGTCTCCAAACTTGACAGCCTATGTGGTCATTTTTGAGATGAGAGCAGTGGAACACTAAAACAAACCATTCAGATGCTGCCCATCTCTCTCTCTCACACACACACACATACACGCACACATACACATGCACACACAAACACGCACGCTGTCTCTCAAGAAAAGGATGCAGTGATTGCGAGAAAGGGGGGATGGAAGTGTCTATGCTCACAGTTTAAACACTGGCTGGAACTCATTACTCCCGGGCCCCGTTTCCTGTGGAGAAAAGTGCGCGCCACTTTCCAGCGAGCCTGCAAAGACCTGGCCATTTGCCATCATAAAGGGACTGAGATTAGAGAAGGACCAGGGAGGACATGCTGCTACTACTGCTAACTATTATAGAGCCAAGGTGATAAACCTGTTAGTAGTGCTGAAAATCTTCCAAAGCCACCATGCACTTTGATAAGAGCCCTCAGTCATTTTTGAGCTGGGCCAGCTGAGAGGAAGCAGGATATAGGGTTGAGTGAGGGGGAGATCAGATCTTCAGGAATCTTTCTGCTTAGAAGAACTGAGTCTAAACGACCTCCGAGTACAACAGCCACAGCCTCCTGAGACAAACTTGAAATTCCTACAATTCAACATGGGATCATGAAGGCGCCAAATGTGTTTATTTCCAACTTGACACAGACAATGGGGAGTTCAAGTTTCAACGATATAATGTGTGTAAGATCCCATGCAAATTTATAAACTTCCCCCTTTACCGAACGGGCCCTTACACTACATAATTGAAGCACCTATTACTAAAACCCCATAAGTCACACTTGACTTGACTTGACTTGTGGGGTTTTAGTAATCAGTACTTCAATTGGTTGAGCCATGATTGACTGGATGGGGAGATCAAATTTCAGTCTATACTCCTAATGGCACATTCCTTGACAGCATCACTGTAGAGTATACATCCATATTGAGCCTCTCAAAAGGACCAGCACCTGTTTTGTTCCTATTCTATCAATAGCACAGGACAAAAAAAAAAAACAAAAAAAACATGCAATGTATACACATATATTCGTGCACGCACGCACGCAGACACACACACACACACACACACACACACACTTGTGCATGGAGGCACACGCATAATGTTTGCACAGACACCCACATACTTTGACACCCCTGTAAGCACATACCTACAAACTGCTCAATTTATGTCTTTGCTGGCAATTAGTCAAGAGGAATTTTTGTCCTTTGGACAAGTGATTAAACTTTCAGCCAAGTTAGAAACATGGTGGATTAGTTTTAAAAAAAACTTTCACGAAATGCATTCAGTGTGTAAATGTCGAGGTCTTTCTCAAAAAAGAAATACATGCTCAGTAATCTTGTGTCATCACTTCTTAATTAAAGCATTTTTTGTGAATAAAAAGACTTCCTCTCCTGGATAAACATGAAAAATTGCAGTGCTATAAACAATATTTCTGTATTTTAAAAAGGCAGAAAACCAATGTACAGATCATGGTTCTTCTTTTAGTTCTTCTTAAGGACTATTCAAGTTGAACAAGCCCTGACAATTAAAACATCAGGTAAAATAATAATAATAATAAGAATAATAAGAATAATAATAATAACAATGGTAGCAACTATTAGTTTATTTATTTAATGGCCTTTTATTTGTGGCAAAAGGCTACTTCAAGCCAAAGACAGATGTGGGTTACTACAGACTGCAAGACACAAGCTTTAAGGAATCTTCAAATATTAATTATCTCTATGTGTGGTTTCTCTGAGCGTTATTGATCGAGATGAATAGAGCTTCATGCCAGAGAGTGATAATTGTCAGTGTTTGATTCTGTCTACATTAGTTTTATATTTATGTTGTATTTTCATTGTTTACTTTATCAGCTTCATGTATTACTCTAGCCATTTTCTGAACCTGTCTCCAGCGAATGTGTGCTGTTCTCAACCGCTCATTTGCACCTACACGTTATTCACAGCCGCCCTTCCTGCATGTTTCCCAGCTCATCATACCTGCAGCCCATGTAATCAGTCACTTTGCCTCCCTACACCTTCCTCCAGTTCCATGCATTCCAGCTCAAGTCTGTCAAGCCAGTTTCTCCGTGTCTTACTTATGAGTGGTTTCTGATTCCGAAGAAGGTTTGTTTCTTAGTTACAATCCTGTCCTGTTCCCAATGTTTGATAAGCTACCCGTGTTTGACTGTCTTAATTGGCTTTTCGGATTCCAATCTGTCCAATAATTTGGTTTTAGCAAACCTGCTTCCTGGTTTTGACTAGTGGATTGTTCTCTAATTACGACCCTTGATTTGCCCTTCTGTGCCCTAATCTCACTGCCTGTTATTGACCTGGAATGTCTGACCAAGATTCTTGATAAATCCTGTGAACTGGATTCTCATCTGCACCAGAGTTCTGATCCTGCCCCATGTCAGATAATGATGATCAGTTACTGTGCCATTCACACAAAATAATTTTATGATACATATTTAAATAGCATCAGCCATTTCTAATTCCCTCTACAAATGCCGTACGATTTAATTTCATAGTCAGCCACAATTTATAGAATTAGAAAATATGGTTCATTTTTTTCTAGGGTAGCTAAACACATGCAAGACAGTAACAGTTCATGTATGTGACCAGATCTGAGACACATGACTGACTCACAACCGCATGCACTGATAAATCTTTCGAGATTTAATCACTCTCTAACCTATTCTTCAATACACCTGATTTTCCATTTTCCATTCTTTACAGAAAGCTCCAAACAAATAAATTCTAATGAACCTGAATAGAAATGGATACCACACTCTTCAAATGTTTGTTTCAGCTCTAAATTCCACCTGACTGTGTGCTCTGCCTAAAGAAGATATTTCACAAAACTGACCACAGCTTTTGACCACTAGGCCTTGCCAAAAAAGTGAGGCAATCAGAGTAGCCAAAGGAGGCTTGTTTATGTCCTTATAATGAAAGTGTGATGACTTTAATTGAGGGCATGGCAAGGCTTCAGATAACCAAAAAAATAACCAAGTTACAGTGACACTGACTGTCTGACTGACTCGAGTAAATTGTACCTTGAGAAGATCCAGGCAATTTTATTTGCTGAATCAATCCAGGGTTTGCCAGCTCGCTACATGCCCAGCCATCACAGTGTGAAAGAAACCTTGCTCACACCATCAGCAGCAATCTAGTTTCTCCCCTCCTGAGTACAGCGGAGTACAGAGTGCAGTGAATGTCAGAAATCGGACATGAAACAGGGCAGACCCTGCAGTTGGCATCTAATCCTAAGAAGGGCCAATCCCTCCCATCACATAGCAGTCAGGGTTTGGGGCTCACTGTCAAGACTTTATTCTAGAATATATTCTTTTATAATTTTCACCATAAACTACAGGGCTACCGAGCAAAGCGTGCACTGACTTAATTAAATAATATCATGATTACAATCCAACCCTTAACCCTTTAATTGCCTTCAACCTTTTGAGAGAGCACATTTTGGGTCACTGCATCTGAGTGAAAGAAGTGTTGAAATTAAATCAGTGCAATTGAGCCATCCCTGAGCGTTGTTTGAGGTTTGTTATACTTTAAAAATTCAATCAGTTAAGGTTAACACAACTTTCAATTAGTGACTCAAAATGTGCCGTTCCAAAAGGTTTAGCAGGCAGCTAAAGGATTAAATCATTACGGCGGCAGAAGAACGGCTAATTTGTGTTTCCACACAAGCATTTGAATGCAGCTATTAAAGTAAATGTGAGTGCACTCATAAACCCCTCAAAAATAAACAGAGTTCTTAAGGCACCAGATCTAATCACAGCTGTGGGCAAAAAGTCACAAGTTTCCCATCCCAGTAAAGATTCTCGGTTCCAGCCCATAACGAAAGCGGCAGGCGCATGCTGCATATTGCTATTAAACGGCAGCAGATTTTTCCCTTCTGTTGAGTGTAGGTGGCCACAAGGAGAACTCTGAATAATGGGGGGTAAGGGGGCTGCACCATGTCAAAATTTGAAGTTGTGGGGCTCCTTAAAAAATATACAACCCCCCCCCCCACACACACACACACACACCATAGCCCACCCTATTATTTCTGGCTGACTTCAAAGTCCCTCAGAGACGAGCATGGCACAGCCACACTTGCATTATGAAGCAGCTGCCCACAGTGGGAGGGAGCCCTTATAGCATTACAGCCACACACAGTCGGGGGCCACCCCGCATCCCCACTAACAGCCCCCCTCCTCCCTCCCTCCCTCCCTCCTGCCCCGGCCCCGCGGTATAAGCCACTTAATGAGCCATCCAGACAGTGTTCCCCAATTCAATCTTCGCTCAGCCCCTCGGGGACGGTGTCTGACTTACCCCTCGCGTGCTGCGGACAGCTTGGGAGAGCTCAGTGTGGTCAGAGAGAAATGATGAAGAGAAGCAGGGAAAGAGAGACGCATAGAGAGTGAGAGAGAGAGAGTGAGAGAGAGAGAGAGGAGGGGGGTACAGCAGAGTAGGAGGTTCAGCTCCACCCCTACTAGAGCCCCAGATCCCTGCTTACTTCTTATTTTTTTCCACATCCATCTTTCCCCTCTCAGTAAGATCCAAAACAAGCATGATTATCAGACTGAGCTCCAAGCCGCAGGAACACAGGAGCATCTGTCTGACAGACGTCTGCCGCTTTCTGTCCCACATGCTAACGCCGAAGAAATGCTGTTTTCTTACAGATACAGCCGAGCAAGGGAAGAAAAGACCATCTGATATCAGTCACTAAACCATATCAGTCACAAAACTCATGTACAACCGGCGCATGGTTTCCAGATTATACCAGTGATATTACCGGCTGTGACACATCATAAAGGATATGCCATACGGCAAAGAGTAAATCCAGAGCTCTTTCCTCGTGGTAACATTGGCTTCCTCATTTCAAATGGCAGTTATGAAACAGAAAAGGCTATTCCCAGCTTATTTTTAAAAGCACAACAGGAACCGATACCTCCAACTTCTCTATAATACAGAGGCTCAAAACAACCCCGTAAAACTAATAATGACTGGTCGCGACCTGTTTCCAATCCTTCATTTAAATTACCGTTACAGAAACTCCAAAAATTATCAACATTATCAGGTGTGGCCAGTTTTCATATATAACACATACTTGTCAACTCTCATGCATTTTAAATAAATTAGCATGATCGCGTTAGCAGTTTTTATGGGTTGGTTTTATACAGTACATTGGTATTCATATTGCAAAATCAAATCGCACACATTTTTAATGCAGCACACTGTCCAAATACTTACGGAACCCCGCATGAAGACAAAAACCCTGAGATATGTTTTAAAAGATACTCACGGCACCTCTCTCCAGCCACTCCATCAGGGTGTGCGCAGTGGCCCCTGGGACCTGGCCCCGGAGCGCGTCCCGATCCTCCTGACACACCTGAGCCTCCAGTGCAGCCCGCAGGTCCTCGGCTAGCTGCAGCACCTGGCGTGGGCTGACGTACCCAGTCGAGCCCAGCTCAAACCCGCCATTGCTCAACTCCGCCACGACTTTGGAGCCTACGGCACAAAAAGTGTTGGGTCGAGAGTATGAGTAGAATACGCTTCCACTTTTATTACAAAATCAGCCGCCACTATCTAAATGGGCGCAGTAAATCACTGCGCACCGTGTCATGATTTTTTTCTGTATTTAAGGAACATTTTTGTCAGGAGAAAATGCTTGTTCTGCATCTGGGCAGATAGGTTAATGCATTCCGAGAGGCACGCTTTCAGTTTGGGGCATTATCGTCCCCTGCGCCGTCCATCTGTCCGACCGTCCGTCTGTCTATCGATGACGTTACCGCTCTAGCACCTTCAGGTTTGTTTCTAGGATTCTCATTTTTGGGTGGGAGGTGCATCTACACATGCTTCACAAACCTACCGAATAGATAGATATATAGATACCGAATAGATAAGATCACATATGCATATAGCCACTAGGTCTGTAAGTTAGATAAACACAATTATTTTGTTGTAGCCTAATTGGTGTTATATATACTCAAGAACTAAAAATATCAATGTTAATGGGAAATATAGTCCAGTATGATGTTAAAATGCATGCTTTTTTGTCAAATAACATGACATTTTTTCGGCCAGCCATCAACTCCCAATCCCCGCCGTCTGGAGAGTGGGCCAGTCAGGTACGAATTCCCGGGCCACTTTTTTGCCCCAGTCTGGCCCTGTTGGCCACCAGGGGGCTTATTGTGATAAATGAAAAATTGCCATAACTACCTTATTATTTCAGCTAAGATGCTCAAATTTTTACTGAAGGTACATGGGATCACCCTTCATCACATATCACACGCGGAATTGATTTGACCAGTTTCTAACCATTTTCTAGGTCGAATAGCGTAAATGCTGCTGATCGTTAAATTCAACGACGTTACTGCGCTAGCGCCTTCAGGTTTGCGTTTAGGTTCCTCATTTTTGGATGGATGGTACAACTATGCATGCTTCACAAACCTATTGCATTCCGGCCATTTTACACTCTTAGTTTGGCCACCGGGGGGCTTATTGTGAAAAATGAAAATTTGCCATAACTACCTTATTATTTCAGCTAGGATGCTCAAATTTTTACTGAAGGTACATGGGATCACCCTTCATCACATATCACACGCGTTATTAATTTGACCAATTTCTAGCCATTTTCTAGGTCGAATAGCGTAAATGCTGCTGATCGTTAAATTCAACGACATTACCACGCTAGCGCCTTCAGGTTTGCGTTTAGGTCCCTCATTTTTAGATGGGTGGTACAACTATGCATGCTTCACGAACCTATCGCATTCCGGCCATTTTCCACACTTAGTTTGGCCACCAGGGGGCTTATTGTGAAAAAATGAAAAATTGCCATAACTACCTTATTATTTCAGCTAGGACGCTCAAATTTTTACTGAAGGTACATAGGATCACCCTTCATCACACGGCTCACACGTTTTTTATTTCATGTATTTTTTTTCCGTTTTCTAGGTCGACAAGCGTAAATGCTGCCGATCTTTACATTCAACGACATTACCGCTCTAACGCCTTCAGGTTTGCTTGTAGGTTTTTCATTTTTTGGTGGGTGTTACATCTCTGGATCCTTCACTTACCTATCGATTCCCAGCCAATTTCGACTCTTAATTTGCCCATCAGGGGGAATATTGTGAAAAATGAAAAATAGCCAATGCCAAGGTTATTTACATCAGCGCTTGGCTTCATTACGTATATTATTTCTGCAATCAGAATCCAACTAACACCCGATTCAACTTGCATACAAAGCCGAGGGGTCTTAAGTGCGATTAGCACGGTATTTTTCTTTTTGCGATGAGTAGTAATAATGATCAACAATTATAATTCTGAACTAATCGACACATTCTAGAAAATGTGAATAAAATCAAAATAGGTGATATGAAAAGTCAATGCACCCTCTGATTATTTTATGCAATAATTTATGAATTCAGTCGTTTATTGAAAATACACCTGATAAGGCAATGTAAAACACATGAGCTAATCATGTTATAGTACAAAACAAGCTGCAAAAAAGGCTTGGTCTCTCATGAGCAGAGATGGGCCGAGGCTCACCAATTTTCCGACAGATATGTAACCCGAAGACAAATTAGTAGGGTTTTGGCATTTCATCCTTTACAGCAGGGGTGTCGAACTGGCCTGTCAAAACTCCACCAGGTGTTTTCACTGATTAGTCCTTTCTCTCTGCTTGAAGGAGAGGTAATCAGTGAAATCCCCTGGTGGAGGTTTTAATTGGAATGAAAACCTGCAGCCTCTTGGCCCTCCATGGCACCAGTTTGACTCGTGTAATTGTTTGTTACAATTGCTCCACTGTCCAGATTCTGAGTAACTTCATTGTATATATATATATATATATATATATATATATATATATATGTATTTCACTATTACAAAGCCAACCAGTTTTTTTTTTAATCAATGTGTTATTTGATATAAAAGCTCATGAAGGGATGCATGGGGTGGGAAGGGTATATCAAGGTTAACGTGATAAGCAGTGTGATTACAGTGCTTATATACATGTTATGCAACTGTAAGTAAGTCTGTCCCGAGCCAAGTAGCCAATCAGCCCCGGTGCTTAACCCTGATTTTCGTGAAGCAACTTGCAGTACTGTGACTCCCCCTGAAGGGGATACTAGCCATCGCAGGTTACCACCCAGCTCTAACCCAATTACACACCTGGGCAGAGTGAGGTGTTTTGCCCAAGAACACACTGCAAAAACCTTGGCTAAGATTTGAACTCAGGACCTTTCAATTCCAAGTCAAGCACACGAAACGACTGCACTACAGCACCTCCTATTCTGTTCCTTCTCTTAAAATTTGTATAATTCTCTCTAGTGTCAGGTGCGGGAGTCTTACGGAGGATATCAATGTTGCACTTCGGTGCCCCGAGCACAGAGTCATAATTAGCTTCAGTTAAGCCAGCGATGCATGACTGAAACTTATTAATGTTTCATGTTTTCTGTTCTGAGGTCAACTTACACTTTGAACGTGCATTCACTGGTACGAGCATGTTTTAAGAGGGATTTCAAGGATGTAAAAATGCTTTTTCATGCATAAGATCAGTAGGACTCCCAATTCAGTCCACTGATAGCACATTGAAATAATTATCCACAAAGGACATTTCTCAACATGACATAGGCATCACAGCAGCAAGAATAGGTGGGAACCAAAATGCCAAAATTCATCTCAAGAGCAAATGCAATCACATGCAAACACATACGTGAAATTATACGTCTTACATTAATCTGAATAGACTGAGTGGACCAAAATTAGGTTGCGATGGTGAAAGTAGATTTTATTGCTGAAAATATCCGAGTAAATATAGACTGCTGAGTATTCATATTTACCCAAGATTTCCTTTTATACATTTTGCTTTCAAATAAATAACACAGATTTCTACATTATATATCTAAAACTGCAATGGTGCATCAATTTTGGTCGTACACTTCTGAAATTTTATCACATTAAAAATGTTTCTGCATGCAGCGATCAAAATTCCTTGAGGATGAGCATTTGCAACTGATGTTTTGACAGCAGCCAGTAGATGGTGCCAATTCGACTTCAGATGGGAGCTCCACGGGGGTGAAACGCCTTCGGTTGTATTTGCACATTAAATTTCTCAGTCCGATTCATTCAGTAGTGTATCCCCATTCCCTCACCACAGGCTGTACCTTACGGCATCATAATCAACTATTTCACTTGATGGCACACAGCAGGAAATGTACTAAAACTCCCATTTTGGTTTCAGGGCTCTGATACCCATGATTTATCTTGTCGAAATGCTTTCCAAAAGATTAGCACAGCGATTCATGCAATTGCTCAAGCACTGGGGTGTAATGTGATTTTAATGACATTCTATTTGCAGTTATAATCAACATGCCAATTTTAGATGGCAGTAAATTCTGTTTCCCATACGTTTAAAGGGTTAATTACCATCAACACAACTAAGACCTTATTTGAATTCATATGTCCTCATGGGCAGAGGAGTAAGAAATCGACCAGGAGAGCCCAAAACCAATCACTGATGTGCTGTCTTGATCAGTTAAAAAAGTTTTATTTAATATTTTATACATTTTTTCCTGGCTGACAATAGAATGAACTGTAAGATTTACTGTAATTCAAATCATTTTTGTCAAAAAAAAAATCCTTTGACTAAACTTCCACAGTGAAAACAGCAAGTGATTAACAATGCTGGACAAAAAAATTTCAGAACCCAAATGCGTTGATTTCCACAAGGTTTTCCCAGCTTTTCTGAACAGGCAATCCATGCCCAGTCACATATCAATACCTTATATAGACAGAAAATGACACGATTGGTTTTAGTCCCCTAAGCTCAATCCTGTAAAATGTGTATGTGACGTATCTATTTTCTATTAGTGACATCAGAGAGGTATTCCTTGTCATGCCCTGATTGCTTCAATGTTTAGTTGTTTTTTTTCCCCCCAAATCTGCGTCGGTTACAGTGCTGTTTTCCTTAGTTGATTAATTATTGTCTCGTTTCTCTCCCCAACCCCCGGATGTCTCTGCATGCTTGCATGCTCCCTGTCCCATCATTATTGACTGGCAAAGTGTATTTAAGTTCCCGTGTTGTTTTTCCCCCTTGCTGGATTGTCTAATTCTTCTCATTGTTCTTTAAGCCAGTTCTTGTCTGGTACTCTGATATCCTCCGTCTTTGGTATAATAATTAAAACTAAAAACAAGTTGCTCGTAAGTAGGGATTGCTCTCCCTCTGGTTAAGTGGCTCAAAGAGTGTGTGGATTCTGTGGTTCTTCTGAGCCTCTGTGCTCTAGCGTGTGCACAATCCTGCATCCCCTGTAACCTCTGGATTGCCTTCCCAGTATCGACTCACACCAATTTCCAACCACGACTTGCGCACCGCCTTGATCCTGTCGGCCACTCGACTGATTCGAACTGTCCCAGACCTGCTGCTGAGCCTCTTTAGTGTTTTTCCCCTTAGTTTGTACCAAATTGTGACATAATATTCATTATTAACCCTTAGAGCGCTGAAATATTTTTTTAAAGCATAAATTAATTATCTTGTGCTGTTGAAAACCTAACATGTAGTGACTTGATTTAAAGAGCTGCCCTTTTAAGCAAGTCGCCACATGATAGGTTTTCAACAGCTTTGATTTAGATATCTTACATCATTGACCAACAGTAGCCGCATTTAGTGCTCTAATGGCTAAAAGTGCCCAGTGGCTTTCTCTAGATCTGTGGCCGATTCCATATCTTAAGTTCACGACAATCTCTGGATGAGCTCCCAACAAAGCCTCTCAGCAATTTAAAATTTAATCCTTAACATTGTCACAGTTTGCCACAAATTACCCAGAAATGAACACAATCTGCTGTCCAGGACACATTGTTCAAAAGCATGACCAAAAACATGTAGGTAGACGAGCAATTACAATCAAATGACTGATGGCTTTTTAAAAAGACTAATTGTATGCCATACAATATGATATAAATTACGTTTTATAGCAACTCAGGATACATGTGAGTTCATTCAAACCTGTTGTAGATCTACATCAATATTGGAAGTCAGAACGCAAATAAAAGTCCTTTTCTATTGTTGTTGTAAAACCACTGCTAATCGTGACCTTTCCTCGCAGCTTTTGTGTGCATTCAGCCAGAGGTATTGAGATATGTCACACAGATTTCCCGTGACCGGCAAATAATGCTGGAAGTGTTTATCTTGACATAGATAAAAAATTTAATTAAATCCACTCACATAGGTCATCTTCAGCATGAGAGAAGAATTATTGCCTCAGTCAAAGCTCTGAATAAGGAGCAGGGTTTGAACTATTCTACTTACAATCATTACATGCATCTTATTGTGGTGTAAATTGAGGCGCTCAAAACCAGACTTAACACTGAGTCAGAGCACTACGGACAGCATTTGAGAGAAACACTCTTCTGTCACCCCGATGAAAATTTGTTGCACTTCGTGTTGTACGCAATTCAAAGTCTTTCCTAATTGTAGCAAGGGAGGGAGTCATTAGCCTGCTGCTATGAATAGCATGTTTTCCAGTTTCCTCTCCATCTTGAGCCTTTGGAGCTATTTGATACCCTTCTATGAGTAGATAAACAGCACAGCCCACGTTCTAGCAGTTGAGTACAAACTGGAGCCATTGCCCAGATAGAGAGAATAGCAGTCCAGTATGAATGCCTAAGCAAGCACAGAAGACACAGACGAAGTATAAACAACACGATGAAGGGCTGGGATAGAACGGCAGGATGCAGTAATGCCTTTACCCAACTTTCTACCACAGGAACAAAGTCCACTGAAATAACAAGCAGAGTACTACAGCTCAAGGACCTACTAAATTATTCAACACCTGCATTTAAATGTTAATGACAACTTGGAATTGAGATCACTGGCATTAACAGTACAATAACTGTATGTCCACACTCAAACCGATCACAAGAAAACATTTTTTTTTTATTTTTTGCCCTTTGTTTAATATTTTGTGTCCATGTTTATTTTGCAAAACCAATGAAATCAAATATTAGTAACACCAAGGGAGGACATATACCGGGGGAGCAGAGGGTGCATTGCACCCTGGACCGCATGGAGTGGCGGCCTGTTGACAAGTATCCAGAGACGGAGGTAAAACTGTCCACAGCACAGTCCTATGTACTAACGATTTCCCTAGTGCCGATGATAATGCCGCGATCAGAAGACAACAGCATATTTGTAGATTTCTGCAGTATTTCTCACATAAGAAATGGCACCAAAGTCGAACAAATCTCTTTCACGGGGACAAACTTTTAAAGTATGTAGGGGCCTACTACGGACTTGGGGAATGAGAATAATACTTTATCAAAATTGAAAGTGGGTAGGCTGCATGTTTTCAGCTAATATTATGTAATCAAATGGTTGCAATCCTGTGCCTGAAAGAAAGAGATATCCACAGCAAGAGGCCTAAAAAAACCTAATAATGAAAAAATGGGATTTTTCTAAACTTCTTATACATCCAACAAGTGACAAGTGACTGCTTTTTCACTCCCTGAGTAGGGAATAGTAGAGGAAGACTGAGAAACACCAGTTGGCAGGTGTGTTTTATAAATGCGCTGAAACCTGCACTTCCGCATTAGCTGCCAAGCAGTTTGATTTTAACTGATTTTTCAATTTCATTCCCGGCTAAGACATTTAAAGCAAACTTTTTTCTGCCCTCAAGCCTGCTTCTCCGGGGCTGTTGAGATGCATCTCCTTCAAACTTTTGAATGCATGGAATATATATTAAACTGACAACAGTTTATATATATATATATTATATATTAAACTAACAAATAAAACACTGTTAAATGGCCTTTCAACTTGATCAACATTGAAAAGAGGACACAGTTTAGTGAATGTCCTTGATTTCACTTTGCGCCCAGTGTCTCCTTCTTTCTTCTTTCAAGTTTTGGATTCTGACCACCAGTTTTCTTGGAATTAGTTTAGTGTTTAGGTATTCTGTGGTCCATTAGCCAGCTAATAATAGATGTACACAGTGCTGTATTTGGACATGGATAGAGAGCAGAAGAATAACGGTGAGAAACTGGCAGTTACCTCTTTCTGGTCTCTACTATAATTGCATTGTTGTCACCATGAATGGTTTCACTATACAATATTATATAACAGAAAAGGAACCTGAGTAAGCAACATATACAGACCTAACAAAGACTAGCGAGTAAATTCCTCCACATCTAAGATTGATATCAGATTATGGGAAGAGACTCATTTCAACCGCGGCTGCCACTGCAGATGCGCCCGGTTACAATCACACACGCGAAGTGATGCCGACTCGTCCGCCCTTTGCGTAATCTTAAATTCTAAATAAACATCAGAAACCGTTCATTGTGGTAAAAAATGAAATAATGGAATGAAATCCAGACAGGAGGAAGTGCATTTTCACAGGACTCTTTGGAAAGGCCTCTTTGATAAATCAGTGGCTCTTACCTGCGATGATGCCGTCCATCTGCTCCAGAGCTGCCTGCAGCATGTGACTTGCATCGGAGTCCATGGCGAGTCTGTGACTGCAACTCTTCGCTTTACTCTGTCCTATGCAGAAAGAAAAAACCAAGTGCCTGATGTCAAACAAACCAAGTACTAGCAGCAACAAGCTAGATGGCCGCAGCCACAAAGACAAACTGAGCAGGCTTCGAGGTCAGATCAGCTACTGACATTTCAAGCAACGTCCACCTAAATATGAAATCGGGAACTCAGGGTTCACTCAAAGGTTTCGTTGTACCCAGGAAAATAATTGCAGGGCAGTTAAAAGTACCAAACTGAGTACAGAATAACCCGACTGAAATTGTAATTATACACGGAATGATCCAAATTTTGAGATATAATCAATCCCATTTGGTGAGAGCCATGCAATCATCCCATGAAGCGGGATAGGACTGCACTCCAAAAAAGCTCCAAAGGACAACTTGGTCATCATATCAGATTTTAAAGAGGGCAATTTCAAGAAATTAAGCTCACAATGCACCGCAAATTGTGCAACCCAAG
The DNA here is from genome assembly GCA_029721435.1 of Gymnothorax reevesii. NCBI lineage: Eukaryota > Metazoa > Chordata > Actinopteri > Anguilliformes > Muraenidae > Gymnothorax > Gymnothorax reevesii. The sequence goes on from CM056588.1 coordinate 56,700,779, forward strand.
TTCATCACGCATAAAGGTTGAATAGAAAACCTACGGAAGCCCTTGAGGAGGGCCTACTCAACCTGCTCCTTACAGTCAAGAGGTTTTCCAGTACAAGGTAACCATCTGTGCTATTTTACAGGAGAAAGTGAATTAAGGGAGGCTCAATGATGTCATTCTAGACCAGAAGAAATTAAGACTTTGTTTCAAAAACGCAATATATCCATTTTACTTATTTTGAGTAAATCTGCTTTTTCTATGTTGGCGCCTTTTGCATTTTATAAAACTTTGACCATGAAAAAATACACCTTATAGTGGATATTTGCACCACGTGTAAGAAGCACGGAGCAATCGCTTGATGGTGTTATCTCAATTTTTGTAATTTTGGCACTTATTGCATTTTGGAAACAAACTCTTCACAACAGACTTGACAGTGAAGAGCACCTTATGAAATGGTGGAGTGAAACACAAGCTGTCTCCGCCAAGAGTGCCCGAGCCGGGCCCAGATAGATGCTAAAAATCTATGGCACGAATTATGCAGCCAAATGCCCCAAACTACCACTGAGCAAAATGATATCATTCATGGCTGTTCATAGTTCCTATGTTTAATGGGAGTTGAAGCATCCATTAACAAAGGCAACAGTAACAATATAACCTCAGCAGCTGTAGCAAACAGTGAATTAATGCCTTCAGTTAAGTATTACAATAGGATCAGCACTCCATGGTACAGGGTAGCAATAGACTGTCACTAACCTCCTCCTCCTGATGCTGTAGAAAAGACCGTTCTTTCTGAGACAGAGCAAAGCATCCCTGTGAATAACTGCAAATAACCACAAGGTACAATGTGCTAAAGAGAGGATTTAAGAAAAATAAATAAATGGTAAAACAATCAAACGGAATTTGAAATTTCATCAATCAATGGAGTTCTTTTATCTTCACAAAATTTGCTCACGGTTAAAAGAGACTATTTCCTGTGTATGTGGAATTGTGGCACATTTCCCCATTCAGGACTCACTAACCCTATTTCACAAAGGTCTTTGGCTGTCCAGTCCTTTTTTCATGCTGGAGCTTAATGGAAGGGTCTTGATAGTTTCAGCCTCTTGTGTGACAGCCACCCTTAACAAGGGCCGTAAAAGACAACTGATAAATAAGACAGGTCAATGGAACATGACCCAGAATCTACTGACCTGGCACTAATGTATGCGTTCCTGTGACACTATACACAACATACTTATATCTCAAAGATGCCACCATGGGAGATACGGGAAGAAAAAGAGAGGGAGAGAGAGAGAGAGAGCAGAGCGATTAAATCTTCTTGTTGAGGAATAACATTAACCAGCAGCACTCAGACAATGTCACGGTCATCCAATTTCACCCTCATTCTCCCCAAATGGATGGCCTGGCCTAACAGTCAGGGAAGAACAAGAAAGCATTCAGAAGCAGCTCTAATGGTCAGCTACCCGCACACTTAAATATTTGTGTCAGATACCAGTCTCCACTCTTGCCTCAACCGTCCACTTGCCTGGCCTGATAATTCAAACACAATCGAGATGTATTACATTATGAAAATCACTCAGCGCGCTGGACCTCAGACAAAACAGAAAGCACCAGATACACTACAGTGCCGTGTAACTTTACAGAACCCCCCAAGTGACATGTTCAATTCCGCAGACTACATAAATACCACACGCCCCAGATTGTTTCCAAGGGTGTGCAATAATGATCCAGACTGAGCTGCCAGCAGTGCATTTCTACGCTGTGGATGGAAAAACTCTGGATGTCGAGCCCAAAGCCAAAATATTTCACTACCAAGAGAAGCAACTTAATTTTATTACACTCACCGCAGTAACTAGCTTCAAGGCTTTTATACAGGAGTAAAACATATAGACATGTGTCTGCCGCAAGTTATTGAAGTCCTCATATTTTATCACCAAACAGACCAATCAATTCTCCGCGAAAGCACCAATACACCGAGGCATCAATAATCAACAAAATTTCATTTGGGATTTCTCATTCTATAGCAAAGTTCATGAATGTTCTTGACAATTTTTGCTATTTGGCTGTGTACTCCTGCACTATGCTTTTAAAAACAACGAAAGCAATGATAAATTAGTTAATTTTGCAAAGTCCCATCCATATTATGTGAACCCAGCACTTTTCATCAAGAGTCACTATTAAAATGCCCATGCCCGCACTGTATGGCAGAGTGGACGCAACAGTCTTCTGCCTGACCTTAACTTCTTTCAAACGGCACCTCCTGCAAACGTTCCAGGATTACCTTTAATGATAGCTTTATCTGTTCAAATAGAGCAATGAATTCAAACTTACAGTGCGCTCAAATCTCTTTAAAATCCTTGAAGCCCATTCCCTCTTCAGCCCTTACAGCAGGACAGCTCTCCTGTTATTCGTGTCGAGTCAGCTGCGATTGAGTGTGTAGAGAATCTCCAGGCAACTCTCTCTGCTTCTGTCGCTATCTGTAAAATGATTAGTGACATCATGGATGTCACATGCTGGACGGCGTTGCGACTGCATTACGGCTATCCTGCCCTGTGAGCCTGGCCTCTGCACATCATCAACCGAGAAAAGCCCTGATAAGCCTTGAGAACAGGGAAGACTGTAACACAGAAATCTTGGCAGTCCAAGACTGTTAAACCGCTCATTCATGCGGAAAGTTGGGCCACTTCCGTGGCTCTGAGGGAGTAATTCTGGACTATTAGCGGGAAAACAAACAGACATTTACCGTAATCATTTTTAACACGTCGTTAAAAAACAGATATCTTCCTATTTTCCATGGAACCACTTCCATTTTGAACCGTAATTACACAACATAAATCAAAGGTGCCTTTCAGCAATCATGTAGGCATCACAGCTTCTTCTGAAAGACTCGTAAAGAAAGATCAGACAAAAATGTGCAGTTCAAGTCACCGTTGCAAAACATATCACTTCAAACCTAAAAAACACCAGCTGAGGAGTTATGCAACACAGACAGAGAGGTGTCCTTTTCCCTGATGGAAATGCAATCAGAACCTGTGAGTATTTCCCTACAGAAATGAGGCATATGTAAACAGACAGGGGGTATTGTGTAATTTTTTTAATTACCACAGTAGTGGTGTAAGCAGCACTGCAACCACATTGAGGCAGTGCAGCTGGCAATGCCTCAAGACCAGGGATAAGCGTGGTTATTTCCTGTCAAAAGTGATCCACTGAGAAGTTAGACTCATCTGCCTCGATCAGAATATTAAGATTTAAATTTTTTAAAAGGTGAATCGTGCCAGCACTTTAAAAATTTAACTTTGTTGGCCCGTCGTGATAAATTACCAAAAAGTCATTATCAGAGCAAATCAGAGAAGAAAAATGAGGAACTGATTGATAAACTTATTCTTTGACTTACATATTTTAAACATGAATTGTTCAGTGGTTTTGATGAAAAAAAAGAAAAAAGCTCCACATGTTCTGGTCGCAAATTCAAGGAAAAGGCATCTGCAGAGTGCGTAAACCGGTCAGGTGACCTGGTCATTGATGGATGGATGGAAGGATAAATGGAAATACACCCCCCGCCCCAAAGGTCTTACATGGATCAACATGACCACTAACTGTAATTCTTAACCACACAAAATGTCAAATGCTGGCTAATCAAAGTCCACTCGAGAGTAAACAACACTATTGACAGACGAGGGTCAGCAACCTACTTTTCTTTCAGTCATTCCCAGAAAAAAGAAAACCCAGAGTCAAAAGTTGCAGTATTACTCGTGTGGAAGCTGACATGGGTGGGATTCGGCTCTGTAACATGATAAACCTCAATAAATCTTCTCCTCAGCCCATTTCTCTCTCCCTCTCTCTCTCTCTCTTTTTAAAACAAGGCTTCACATTCAGGAGGTACTCAAAGATTAAGTTCATGTCTGAAATTTGTACATTCATCATTCTGGCCAAGTTTAAGCTTCAAAAACAAAACCCAGCCAACAGCTATGACATCAAACGCCTATTTAATGTTTTTCCTTCTCAAATGTGGCTTAGGAATGTAAATTATCGCCCTAAACAAAAAAAAGCACATAATTAAGACAAATTAACAGTCACGACTCCTGTGTGAATTCCAATTCAGAAACTCGTGAGTCTCTTAGAAGTACATCTCCTTTGATTGGTTTACACCTTCTGTGTTTGCCAACCCCTAGCAGTGGCTCATTACGTGGTCATTCACTAATGGTCATTTGATGGGTATTTAAGCCCTCTGCTTAGTGCCGTGAGTGTTGCAAGTTGCTAGATTGAAATTGCCTTTTGTGCTCAAAACCACTGAGTATTCCTGGTAGAAACTTTTCATCTTTGGTCAGTGCAACATGTACTTTAGTGAAAGCTGTTCTTAAACTCCCCTCTTAATTTAGTTAACTCGAACAAGCTTCAAAACTTAATCAGGGTCCAGGATTAAGATCCTTGTTAACCCTTCCAAGTCAATTCCTCCGTCCAGAATATATGAACTGATCTGTGTGATGCAGTTTGAAACAGTCAGAACTCAGTTAAACGTCAATCAGCTCTCTCAACAAGTTTTTAATTCTTCTAATTAAGAATCTCTTTTCTCTTAAATATAAAATATAGGCCAGTTTTGAAGGGGTCAAACTATAGGTGAGGATTCTGCCCACCCGAACTTACTACAGACCTACAGACAGCACATTACACAGCCTGTGGGCAACAGTCGTTACGTGGTACTTTTGAGCATGAAAACATGCAAATGTTCGAAAATGGACTGCAAAACTTATAATATTAAACTGGGAAATGGGCATAATTTGACCTTGCATAAATTTCATGCTATATATTCTTAGAATCAGTCAGTGTTGTACAAGTGAAACTGTCTTTTGAAAGTAAAATGTAACCTCTAACGAAAGTAATTCACAGAAACTTCCCCCTTTGTTCAGTTAAAAGGAACAAGCTCCCAGGTTTTTATCAGGGTCCGGGTCTGGGACCAAGTTCTTGTTAATCTTGTCGAAGCCTGTTCCCCTGTGAAGTTTATTAGGAACAAGGTCCCAGTCCTTCTACAGTCATCAGAATTGGAACTGCATCCTTAATAAGCTACGCCTTCCTGTCCTGGGACAGTTGGGCTCAGGCAAAGTGTGCACTCTTTCTGGCGGTCATCCCGGAGAGCCACTAGCCAGAGACTGGCAACGCCTACACTGTTTCGCCCATAACATCTGAAGAGAACAGAGCTTTACCCCTCTGGGCCCTGTCCCACCGTTACCATATTACTATCAACAAACCCAACTGTTGGATTGTGCTTGGCCTCTGCACTTGATTCCTTGTGTGGATCAACACATAATGAGTAAATATAAGCAGTCAATTGGGTTTTGTTTGCCATAATCTAATAAGGCTGTCTGGGGCAATTCTGTGGCCAGGCTTTCTTTTTGGAGAGCTTTCGTGTGAGGGCTATCGCCAATATACCTTTTGCTGTCCGAGGCAACAGCGTAAGCCTTGTTTTAATTCACTAGTCGTAAGTGAAAATGCAAAATTTTCTCTATCTTTAGGAAATCGTGATAGAATAAAACCAGCTCACGCCACTAGCAATATTTTTTTTCTGGAATAAGGAAAAATAATAAGTTATTTAAGCAAAATAATATGTCTGCTTAAAATACTTACAATCTACTTTAAATGTTGCAGCATACAAATTCCACAGAATGCCGCTATTTTCTGATCTCATTTGCACACTCATCCTTCCAATGAAGTTATTTTCAGCTTAACAGTACTTATTTCAATTTGTATGTCATCCACATTTAATAAAAATCAGTGAGCGTGGAAAGCATTCCAATTTCAAGCCATGTCTAATTCTGGAATAAATAATCACATCACTCTACTGCACGCATATTCCCTTTTGTCTCGCTTGGCTGTCAAACTGACTTAACTTGACCTATTCGAGCTACTACAAATGTACTTTGCCTTCTTCGCTTGCCATTCCGAACAGGCGTATCAGCAGGAATGTTCCGTTTCGTTCTGATCCAAGTATTGACCCTGAACATCCGGTCAATATGTCCAAACAAATGCCAAAATGAGGTCCTAGCGAGATGATTTGCATCACCGCATTGAGACAGTGAAGCGTTGTACTCAAGGGACAGCCAATGTTGATGGATAAATCAAAAGCCAAACAAAAATTCTCACAGCTCTATTAACCTGAACGTGTCAAAGAACTGTCAATTATCAAAACAAATTAAAAAAAAAAATATATATATATATATATATATCTCAATGGAAAACCCAACCTCCCACAGCCACCTGCGTATTAATCAAGTGGAAATCCTGCCTGAAACCCCTGAGTCTATTTTCACTCATGTCAAGCTTGTTTAAACTTGTCACCGCGCCATTGTTATATTTCCAACATATCAACTTCAATTGGGCCGTGCAAAATGACTCTGATCGTAATGTGACACCACAGACTTTGCCTTAGCGCCCAGAGGCCAAATCAAGTTAAACACAGTGAGCAGCAAGCAAGAGATGGAGTTACAGCAGTAACACTCCTCAGAACAGTCTTTTCCGCTATTAAAGCGATGTGACAGGCTTAAGTGGATGCCTTTCATCCAAAGAACAGCAGAGGCCCTGAGGCATCATTTTACACATACCGTAAGGCGTACTTATCAATGTTTCTGAGGGCGAATGACAACAGTACGTGTGTCGGAAACACGAAGACGTGGAGACAATGAAAACGTTTACATTATAGGTTCTCATCCCCTCAGTGACGCCTCCGAATTTGTTTGCCTGAAGGAACCATTAATTATTTTCTCCTGCCAGGGTGCCATTACCTTTCTTTACTACTTATCAAATTTCTGGGCTCCGTTCCAATTTTTGTTTATACAACCTTTTGACAAGGACTTGCTGTAGCCTAATAGACTAAGCTTTTCCTCACGTGGCAGCAATTGGTCGCCGCGGGACACCTGCGCATACAGTAGATACAACTCCAATAACTAATAAAAGCAGGGCGTCAACATAGCTTTATGATGACACAAAAGTAGTCACAGCAATAGAGTAAATGCCCTGAAGAAAGTGTAAACCGGATAGTGAAATTCCACAATAAAGGTAAAAGACGTGCTGCTCCGCCTCTGGCGTGGGGCTCTGTTTTTGTGCCTGTTTTTTTTTTTTTTTTTTAATACATTCTTTGATATTAGTGGGATAGATCGTGACAAAATGCGAGATGGATTACAGTATTTTGTGGGACAGAGCACAGCATCATGGGGGATAGATGGTGCCATATGTGCTGAGTTACATTCCAAGTTCATTTACTCTTACAATTAGGCATAAATTCTTGGTAGGGTTAGCCATAAGACTAAAACACTGGTTAATACTGATGTTCTATGCAGTGTAATCTCTTGTTACCCCGCAATCCCCCACACAAGATAGCTGTTTTAGCATGGGCACCAATCTGCTGCCTGCTAACCTGCCTTGATGTAAAGTGAAAGCCATGGCAAATGCATTGAGAGCAGGGCGCGCCGTAGAAGAAGCGTATACCCGGGGGGGAAGCGCACAGACATACCAGGCGAGGGGAAAGAAGGCAGCAGAGCATGTCTCATGCGCCGGAACAAATGTCAGAAGACATTTTCAGGAAGTGGAATTGAAGGGAAAGCCGGTGCCCTCTGCCTCATTCTCCTCTTCGCCGCCCCCTCACTCCTGCTCAGAACAATGCTGTTTGCCCCTGTGATTGCACTCATGAGCACAGCTTGAGATGGGCAATCTCTCTCATATACAGCGCAATGAAAAGGTATTTTCCCCCTTCCATATTTCTTCTACTGTTTTGAAGGCATTTTCGGTATTTGTCACTCTTAACTCTTTCTGGCTTATGAGGACGAAAAGGAAAGACACTGCCACACAAACAAAACTTCATTTAAGTATTTTCATTGAAGTATTTTACTTGTTGATGTCTTCGGTTGTTCATCTTCTGAAAAAATATTACTCCTTTTCAAAGAATTTCCTCTAGAAAACTCAACTGGACTATAATTTAGGTTCAATTCTTCCTTCGAATCGATGACAGATACCATTTCGGCGTCACTCTACGTCATTTTGATTGATGTTTTTCAAGTGATGACTAGCGAAAACGAAATGGGTTGCAGTGCCTACACAACGTTTGCCATGTGCGGGCGATTTGATAGTTTGATAACCTTCCTCGCCGGTCATATTGCAGTCCTGTTGGGAGGGAGTTAAGAGTAGCCCATCATTTAACTAATTTCATTATTAGACAAAGATAACACAAAATGCTGTTTTTATATGGCTATTTGATTTACTGCAGGAAATAAAGCTATCCAACCCTACCTGACTCTACCTGAAAAAGTAATTGCCCCCCATAGTTCGTAAATCAGCCAATTTAACAAGTTTAATAATCAGTAATTGGGTAAAAATTTATTTGATACACCCAGGCATGATTATCATCAGCCCTGCTGAATCTAAACATCCCTTAAAAATAACCTGTCTATCAACATGAAGAAGTTGAAGACGCAAAACAAATGTTGTTTATTTACCTACCTGTTTATTTTGAGTATTTATGTATTTTTTTTCCTTTTTTTAATCACTTATCATCATCAACCTATGCATATCCATATACACTACCTGACAAAAGTATTAGGACGATCCTCATTCTCACTCAACCTTTGATGTACGTGCTATATTACACATGTGAGTGTTGTAGGAATTTAATGGTGTCCTAAAATGTACATGTAAACATCACAGAACATTATTTGAACATTTGGGGATGCTACAGATATACAAATTGGCATATTTTTTCTCTGCATAAAAAACTCTCACTTTGGGTCTGTAATAAATAAGAGATATTATAATAAACAGTGCTTGCAAGATGGTAATCTTCAAATTTACAAGTTTGGAATTGTGTCTTTGTTATAATGGAAGACCACGGCTACTATTAGTTCAATCAATATGATCAGGTGTGGCACATGGGGTGATTTTGATTCTCTATAAAAGGAGGGTCAAGACTTAGAATAATTCAGTTTGGTGTATCCAAAATGGGGTCTGTATTTTTATTTGAATTAACAACTACTTCCAAATATGATATATTCACTATTTTCAACTGCACTGAAAGAAAATCACACACATAAATAGTGACGTCCTAATACTTTTGTCAGGTAGTGTACATTACCTCACTGCCACCTTATTCCACTTCCCTTACCTCACGCATCTCACACCACGACTCCCAGTTCTTCCCAACACCAAGTTTGTAACTGTTTCAGCCATTTCTTCCCCGTGTCTGCGTGTGTCTGTTTTTTTCTTTTTTTCCTCCTCTTAAATTTATGTCCTGTGTACATTCATGGATGTCCGTCCATGTCCCCTATGTGTTTACATCTATGTCCGCCCCCCATTTAATTGTAATACTAGCCTATTCCCCCCTTTTCTTTTCTTTTTTCTTTTCTTTCTGTCTTTTAATTGGTTTTGCTTGGTTTCTGCCCTCCCTCAGAGAGACTACATCACAATATTATCATTGTCCTTTATAATTAAAAATAAAGTTGTCCTCCAAAGAGGGGGGGTGGTGGAGGGCTAAAAAAAAAAAAAAAAAGGCAAAACGCAGCATATCATGTTGCAATCTGAAGAAATTCAAGAACAGAGGAGACACAAAGCCATTAACATCCTTCATTCTGGGAAGGATTACAAACCATTTCTAAGGCCCTGGGAATCCAGTGCACCACGGCGAGAGCCATTATCTGCAAGTTGAGAAAACTGAATATTGGTGAATTTTCCTAGGAGCGGCCAGCCTACATAAAATTCCTCCAAGAGTGCATCGAGGACTCATGCAGGAGGTCACAGAGGAACACAGAAAAACATCTAAAGAACTGCAGGCCTCAGTTGTTGTAGTTAGTTAAGGTCAGTGTCCACAATTCCAAGTAAAAGGCCGGGCGAAAAAGGCATCCGTGGGAGTATGAGCTGCGAGGCGAAAACCGCGGCTGACCAAAAAGTGCACAGAGGCTCATCTCACATTCGCCAAAAAAACAGCATTGCCTCTAGCTATCTATGCACTCCATCGGGCTATGAACCCATAAAGTGACCGGCCGCAGACTGGCAACACCTACATGGCTTCTTCCACAACATCTGAACTGAACAGCGTCATCTTCTTCTGGGCTCCACGCCACTGTAACCGTATTATTATCAATAAACTCTATTGGATTATACTCGGCTTCCACACTTGATTCCTGGTGTGGATCATAACAAAAAAGTACCCAGGCGTTTTGGAGCAACGTACACTGCCTTCAAAATGATACCTTTTCCAGGGACAACAATGCATATATTTCAGCATGATAATGCAAATTCAAATTTTGCATACATTGCAGAGGCATGGCTAGATAAAAAGAGGGCGCGGATGCTGAACTGGCCAGACTGCAGTACTGGCTTGTCCCCTATAGAGAATTTGTGGTGTATTTTGAAAAGCAAAATGCGACAATGAGGACCTTGTACTGTTGCACACCTCAATCTTGTTTGCCGGAGGAATCAAAAAAAATTACACCAGAAGAAACTCATCTCTTGGCGTCTTTGGTCCCAAAATGTTTAATAGGTGTTGTGAAAAGGAATGGCAAAATTACTGATAAATACCTCACTATACTCACTTTTTTTAAATAGAATATAGCAAGAATTAAAATTGAAATGTGTTTCTTTTGAAAAATCTAGAAAATTAATGTACTGGAACATCAAATAAGGTGCTGTCGTATTATTTTCAATGCAATACAGGTCAAAGATCATTTACAAATTACTGCTTTCAGTGGTAACACTTTACAATAAGGGTACAACAATTAAGATTAGTTAATGCAGTAATAAGCATTTACGAACAGGTAATTAACATTTAACTAATGCACCTGGTAATCATGTACAAATGATGCTCCCATGAACAAAGGTATTAATTTATAAATTATGGTTTTATAGTTTGAAGTGCCACATAGGGAATACTTCAGGGGATGTTTTCAACTTCAAAATAAGGGATACGCAGAAAATTAATAAATGTTCAATTATGCAATTATGGTTATGTAATGCTTATTCAGCCATCTAACACATCAGTTACCTGCTAATTAACTGATAGTTAATGAACTAATGTAAATTAATGTTAATTGTTGTACCCTTATTGTAAAGTGTTACCCTTTCAGTTTTAATTGTAATGTAACATGCTGTACAAACTTTTCTGAAATGGGGTTGTAGTAATTGCACAGCTGTATACCAATCACCGCACAGGCCTGCGTATGTGTGCACGTGTGTATGTACACGCAAGCATGCATGTACACATTAGTCCAGACAATCAACCCATCCACCCTTAAAAACAAAGGACGCATCAATGAAACAGTTTGTATTTTTTTTTTTAATCTGCTGGCAAACGAGCCTTGACAAATTAGATTTTATAAATTATGCTTAGAGGAGAAATGCTCATAAGTAAGGGCATCAGGTGAATATTCTTCAAAGAGATCTTATTATTAGCAAAGATGAGGTGAATGCAACTTCATACTCCTGTTTGCTTTCAGATTGACCAGACCTAACATTCAGTGAGGTTAAGCCACTTTACAGCGTTTGTTATTCCTGTAATTTAAATGCCACTGGTGAAGGTAATGACCTTTCTTTGGCCAGTTACACACAATGACAGAGGTGGACGCCAGACATCGGGTTCAAAGCAGCGAGAAGACAGCTGGTTGGGAACTAAGAAGGTAATAGTCCGCAGTGACAATGAAAGGTTGTCTGGATCAAAAATTACACTATTTGTCTGCACAAGTCCAATTTTACCCTCAGTGGAGCCAGAGGGAAGAGCAGCAGGGCTCAGAAGACAGCTGAAACACTACACAGGAGTTTCTGTAGGCGAGTAATCTAACAATTGCCATATCTGTTTATAATTCTGGCTCGGATCCTGGGATATTATGTCATCTTGAAGGCACACAATCGTATACTGTTTGCCTTGAGACCAAGAGAAGGCAGGGCTGGGCAGAAATAATAGGCTTTATCCTTTTGGGCGAGCACATGATATGAATGCTGAAGAACCATTCCTGTTACCCAACACAACAAACAAATTAGTGACTTTATTTTCAGTTTAGTAGTTTCCCAAGGAAAGACTAGTTTAAGTTGGAGGAATAAGACTGATGTCCAACTAGTATAGTGCATGTAAATTATTTGGTGGACTGGGGGGACAGTGATTCCTGATTGGCCACAGGTCCTACAAATCTGGTCGCTTAGCCGAACTTAGCAGCTGACTGAAAGGAGACCACAATGGTCAGCAAACCCTGTATTCCTCCAGGATTTAAGTTTGACAATCTTGGTTTAATTGGCGCTCCCAATAAACAACAGCGTGCAAAGAGCGTAATTACCTCATCATTACCACCCAATGCCACATTACGAAAATAAAAAAACAGTCTAATCTTCAGCGCAATACCAGTGGCGGAAAATTGATGATAAATCAACTTGAACTATGAAGATATTAAGGGAAGCGCCAATGGTTTTAGGACATATTGTATTTGGTTTTGAATAGAGTGACAACTGTAAACTTTACCATAATTTTAGCAATTCATTAGCAAGAAGGTTCAGCTAAGGCAGTGTTTAATTTTAGGGAGGATCCATTAACATCGACATGAAGGAATGCATGAACCACTGAGTAGCTTTTATAAGGATATATTTTTCATGGGCTGATCACTTCAGTAACAGACTCAACAATGTAAGAGCAGATTCAGTGACTGACCCCATGCCTTGGGATGATGCAAATTTCCTCTCCCTTGTTGTAGCAGTCCACGGCTCGTAAAGATTACCTGGCAGAAATAATTGGAATATTTATTTAGAACAGAGAACATGTCACTTAAATGTGTGTTACCGTATATGGGGCGTGGCTTATTAAGGTGTTATAAACACTTAAACAGGGGATCTCAGTAGTGATAAATGTAGTATAAGGGACATTAGGATGTCACTGAATCCAGTTTATTGGTCACCGTCAATAATTCCCAAAACAAAGCATTAATTTGGCAGAAATGTAGACTACTATCCCCCACAAAAAAAACTCAGCATGTCCAAGTTTGTATTCAGCTACACGGTGACAAGGGTACTGTCAGCAGCAGAGTAATGTGGGGCCCTGATATGGTAGCCAGATGCACTGGTACTGCTGATTGTTTTGTGAGCTGCAATTTAACAGAAAACAGAGACTGGCAACCAAGCCATTCTCAACAGCCAGGCCGCTGCCTCAACTACCGAATGAATCCCCCGCCATATCGACCTCGAGTTAACATAAACAAACCCATCCTATGGAATTGAGTGATTGCAGTTCAGTTCTTCATTTTTTCCCCCTAATCATTATGCTGCCCATTTTCTGTACACTACTCCACGTAAAGCAAGGATGGCCACTGCTGTTCCGGGAGGGCCGGAATGTGTGCATCAGTTAGGCTACTCTGAATAAATATTTCATTTGGGCATGCCGAAACGGTCTTTGGTGGTCACTCAAGAGATCTTCAGCAAATGTAGATTTCATTAAAGTAAAACACATAACAGATACGGCATGTTGCCCACTCCTGTCCTAAAGTTTTCAAAATATCACCATCATACCGCTGACAAATTGGGTGACCCAAGACTACTTCCAGAAATTATGCTGCCCGATAGCATTTTTGAAATACAATAATATCCATATTTGCTGCTCTCAAGGAAATCTCCAGAGAATTGATCGGCTTAATCAACCTTCACTAATTTCATTTTTTTGAATTCCTGTCAGACTATAATACTATGGCGAAACCAAAACATTCGACATTAAAAAAAAATCATGGTTAAATCGAGAAGAATTCTTATTTAAACTGACTAAACCATAAAATAGCCTGACGATCGCTGGTGCTCAAATGGACAGCAGCCAGAACATGAATTTTTATATGTTAACATGGAGGGCACAGAAAACGATGTTTTGGCAAATTTACTGCACTAACGGACCTTTCCGTGATAAATAACGGAATTTTTTCCTTATTTGTAAAAATGACAATGGTAATAATTGAAGAGGCCGATCAGCTCATTCAGGTGGTATCACCTCCCGTAAGCTCCTCTCTCGCTCGCCATGAGATTCATTCAGCTTAGCCCATTTTGCGCAAAGAGCGAAGCAGGTAGGCCATAAAAAATAATTCCTCATCTTTCTTCTGTGCTCCATAGGCTAAATAATGTAGTCTACTTCAATACGAAGAGACATTACAATGGTATTTTTCAAAATCCATCGAGCAAACATAGCCCATAATAAAAATGCTTGTGTTCTAAGTGTGTAATGCATAGCGTTGCTAAAAGTTTTCCAAGTCATGGAGTGGTCTACGGTTTTTTTCTGAAATTGACAAATAAAGAAAAAAAACAAGCAATGACAACGATACCGTGAACAGCAACATTAAGGCGTCCGTGAAACATTTAAATAAATATAAGACATATAATAAAATCAACGATTACCTTTTAACCTTTCACTTGAAAACATCAATTTATGCCGAATTTGGCAGTCCTATCCAGGTGCGTAAAAGACGATGGGTCTCTGCTGAAGCGCAGTTGTCCTGTTATGGCTGTATCGTCCCGTAGCTGATATGCGAGCTACAGTCGCTATACTTCAGTCCTTAACTCTTTCAACAAATCAGCTGTCATGTGATCCCCGAGGCGTGCCGTGGTCTAAGGAGTACAGTACATACTCCTCTTCAACTTCATCTTGTTGGGGGATCTCAGACTGATGCCCGTGGGAACGACGTCGATCTCGTCGTTGGAAGTAGTCACTGTACAATTGTTAATCCAAACGCTTATAACATTCAAGAGACACACTTTTGTCATAAGACAAATGCATGATTTGTTCAGACAATGTAAATATCTCGTAGCAGTAGTTCCTACTTGCGAATGCAACACAAGTTATTCCTGGATTTCAGTTTTATATATTAGAGAACGTTGAATACATTTTGATTAGTCCCACCATAATTTTGATATGACTGCACCGGTGTGCAGCGAGATATATGCCTGCATCTTAAGTACAAAAGACTAGAAAGAGAATTTGCATTAAATATTTGATACAAATGGACAGTCTGGTCCATAAGTATTTGGACTGCAACAAAATTCCATAATTTTGGCAATGAACACCACCACAATGATTCCTTTCAAATCCAATCTAGATATGCTTCAAGCATTAATTTTAGGTTTAATTTTAAGGTTTCTCCAAAAATATTGTATTTGCCGTGTAGAAATTAACACCACTTTTACACCTTCTCCCCTTCTTGCACCACACCCCCCAGTTCTACTGGCACAAAAATGTTTGGACTTAATCATAAGACTAGTTTTCTAGATATCCACTGGAGCTTACAGGAATAAATGTGCTTCAGTTGGACTATTTCATGGTTCTCAAGTAAAGAATGACATCAATAACTAACCAGCTACGCCCAAATACAAGACACATACAAGAACATCCACAGAGTTTTTCACAGGAGTACAAGTCAGTATTATTTGGAATAGTGTTGAGTTTTCATTAATTTCTGTACAATATTGCCAAGAGAACCATGTGTCACCTGTGAAACAGTAATGGAGAATCGATGATATTCTTGTACCACACGTAGATGGGCTACGGTTTCATTGCACTGAAATGGTGTGCACCCTACTTGTGACAGGATCCAAAATAATGCCTCCATAATGTACTTGTGGTACTGTATACCAATAAGATACGAGCAGTACTGTGTCCTCAGTACACTTGGACCTGCAGTGTACAGCCACAATAGTGTACCGATCATTTGAATCAAAACAGTAATTGCGTTACAGTGCTTTGCTCCGGAGCATGTGAGGAAATGAAACCACAACCATTGTTATAAATCAGCCCCTGAACCATTACAAGCCAATGCTTCGGACCCATTTTGAACAAACAGCTCTGCCAACATCTTCACAAACTTCCAGGTGAACAAAATGGCAATTGCAATCTTAGTCTCGTTGAAATTACCAATAGTTCACCTTCAGCTGCAAATTTACAATTTGCTATGTATTTAATAAAGTTCTACTAGCTTTTCAGCATATTCATTCATACAGGGGTATATTCAGTGACGGGTGATGGATGTTCGCAAAGGGCCCCTTTTAAGCTGTAATTCAATTGGCCTTAATTTTCAAAAATTGTTTAAACACCTTAAACAAAGAATTAGCATCTCTGAGCACGTCTTGACTGGTGCTTAAGGATTTGCAGTAGTTCCATTCTGAAGATGGACCTTGGGCCCCTGTTGAATGGAATATCTAAATTTTACTCTAAGCTAAATGGTGGTCTAAGAGTAGTGCTAGTGGCTGTAATTAGGTAAAGTTTAAAAGAGGTAAGGAAACAGAGAGGACATTTTTGTGCCAATTGACATAATGATACAATAATAATCTTTTTTAAATTTCACACCATACTTCAGGAAAGTGATTTGACAGGGCGAAACCAGATATTTTCACCAGGACGGTGCAACTGAACGCGAAAGAGCCAGTCACATTCAAGATGAGAAAAACCCTGTTGCTACTTCAAGGATTACACTTGCCATTCACTTAGAATGAGAATCATTAAGAACTGGATACAATAAAAATCAGGCTCCTAATTAGTATAAGCATGTTCAATAACACAATCCAGAGGACTTTAATTTTTTTGAAACGATAGAAAACAGTGATACTTAAAAGTTGAATTGTACCCTTTCCTAGCTGGGCTATGTGGAAGTATCATTTGAATTTTGGCAAAGATGATTTATAAAGCAGATTTCAGCCAGTATTCCCAAGTGAACCAAAAAAAAAAATCAAAGCCATATCTGTCAGTAAATGGCATATTTAATACAGTAGGAAAATATTTTTACAAAGTAGCATCCCGAGAGAGAATTCAGGTCAACTATGTGGCAAACTTCTTCTGTCTGATGGGTGCAGGTAGTTGGGTGGTGATGTCCAGCAGAGGGCGCTCCACCACAACTAGGGCCCCATTCTCCAGGGTGTGCATGCTCAGGAGAGGCTGCGGGAACATCGCACAGTCAGGTATATTCAAAGTACTTCGCCCAGGTAAAATGCTGGTCAAATGTCATCTCTCAGACAATTTTATAACCATGACAGACAAAATTAAGGAATCAGCTGATAAAAAACCGAAACTAATCAAAATAGCCACCATTTTCAAAAACTGGTGAGAAGATGCCCTGCATTTATTCTACAAGGACAGTCACACGGTTTAAAGGTACTCATTGACCACAAATCGCCATTATCAGGACAC
Organism: Gymnothorax reevesii; assembly: GCA_029721435.1. NCBI lineage: Eukaryota > Metazoa > Chordata > Actinopteri > Anguilliformes > Muraenidae > Gymnothorax > Gymnothorax reevesii. The sequence goes on from CM056588.1 coordinate 56,717,922, forward strand.
TCCCCTCACCTGAAATTTCTTGCATATCTTGAAAGCGTGGATTCGGCGAAATCTTTCTTCCTCTGATAGGCTTCTCAGAGTCAGCTGATTATACAGCTGGGAGGTCCAGTCAGGGAGGGGCTATTAGGACATACGGGAGACTGATTCAGATTCCTTGACTAACATGCCTTCAGTTTGTTCCTGCAAGTCAATTTCAACTGCAACCTCATTCTGAAAAACCTGGCAAACCAAACTCAAAAATAAACATTTACTCAGTTATTTTGACAATACAACACAGTATTTGATGTTATAAACATCAAGTTTAATCGCTTATACAATGTGATGCCAGTACCAGAGTCCAAAAAAGTGGGCAGTCAAATGTTTACAACTGTGTAATATAAATAACTTTTAAATCACTCACATAAAGCATATTGGCACTGAAGACAACATTCGGTCAAGCCCAGCTAGCAACTGGCCATGCACCAACTTTTTTAGTCTGCCACAGTCATCAGATTTGAGTCGATATTTTCAATAGGCAGTTGAATTCAAAAGCTAAAGCATCAAATAATGTTGCAGTGTTTGCAAATCCCTCATTTTAAATTTAATTTGCATTTTCCAAACTTTACCAACTTCTGCAGAAATGGAGCTCTCCTTTCTGTCACTTGCTGTTTATGTAGTCTGACAATATAGATTTTAGAAAGACATCAACCTTGTGGGTACAGCATACACAATGCTATTTCAGATCATTAAAACTTAACACAGACTATTCGTATTAACGACTGAACAGAACCAGAATCAGATGTCATTGCATTCAAGGTCGGCTCACCTGGCTTTGGTCAACGACGCAGAACATGTACATGTCGTGTAAGAGAAACTGGGCGGGCTTCTGAGGGTTAAAGTTTACGTGAGTGATGGGCACGTCCCTCTCGAACCACAGAGGGTGGAGCCCTTCTTTCTGGACCCTCCTGCTCCAGTCTGTGTACCGCCTCTCTGCTATGCTGAACTCAAATATCTGTAAGACCCAGAAAATTTTAAAAAAATTAAGTAACAACCAAATCTGAAGTCCATCTATCTACTCAACATTTGTGACAATGGCTGAGCACATGCTTCCTCCTACATGGATAATCAGACGTGTTGGTGTTCACTCCAGCACAGCTACAGAAGTTCCCATAGATGCGCAGCACTTTTGGTCCGTCACAACGGGACACTCCAACACAGTAAAGAAAGCACAAGTGTACAGACCGCTCCCAAGCGCAAACTGATTTCAAAATGAATGCACAATTTTTAAAAAAATATGTAATAACCTTCGAGAATTTTCTAGCCTGACAGGGGTCAAGTAAGCTCGATGGTCTACCAGGTCTTCATCATTGTGGGGGAAACATTGGGTTTAATTTGTTTGCCGGAGTATTTTGCAGATTACAGCTTCCTGAGGAATTCAAAGCTTTGGGACGTCATTCTATGGAGTAAATTAGTTTCCAATTTCAGTCCGTCAACTGCTCATTGTGCGCCATTTGGCGTGATTTACAGAAGTTACACCACTTATATCCCACCAAAAGCAGAGCACTATAACATGAGTCAAGTGTTTTGATGGATACCGAATAATTTTGGCCCCTTATATTAATTCAACAGACTTAAAAATGAATACAAGAGTCCACCAACACTTGGGGTACACTTTCAAATAAATCAACTGGACAGAACCTCTCACTGTAAGCCCAGGCCAGCAGGCACTCACTATCCAACCCTGTCTTCAGATGATAAAGGATAATTGATACTTATATAGAGGACTTGGCCAAAATCATATCCTTATGCAATTTTGCCATTAAATTCCAATACACCAACCAACCCTAATTAAAATTACCCAAACAGATCAATTATTTCAACATCGTCAAGACATGCATGAAATTTATATCTCACCAAGTACTTGGATACATCACACCAGATTCACAATATGACATCTCACGCTACCAAAGGAAAAAAAAAAAAAAACCATCTCCAATAAAATACTGTGCATAAGATTACAATGCATTTACAAAAGGGCAGGTAAAATGCATTAACAAAATTTTTCAACAAACAAAAGATATTCAATTTGAGCAATTTCATTTATAATCAGAAAATTAAATCCGCAAAGACAGACTCATGCAGATATGCGTCCACTGAGAGATTCCGCTCGTGTCAGGCCGTATTATCCACTAAAATGGGAAACAATGCTAGAACATGCTTTACACGGGATAACTGCTCCGGAGTTAAACAGACGACCACTGCATGCACTGAAATAGGGAGCTTAATTGGAGGGGCTTACCTGGTGGTCAGCATGCACTACGAGCAGGTTGTTGGTGGCAGGATTGATGGCCATGGCACTGGGACAGGAGTTATACACAGGCACAGTGCAGTGAGGCTGTGACACATGACAAAGATCAGAGAAAAGGCTCCAGACAGAAAACTACATCAGCTTTCATCTTACCGAATTCAAAAACAAGACAGCCACACAAAGTGTGGTAATGCGCCCACATGACAGCCTTGTCGATGACATTACTTGACTATAATTGTTCCAATCATACCCAAAATCAATAGAGCTCCTCTTCATGCCACCACTGACCCACAAAACAAACATGAAATGGATGCAGCAAACATTGCACACTGCAGAGTGAGAACAAGATATATATAAGTGTCATGTATAGGGATGTGTCAAGATCGGGGCCACAATTCTGCTCAATATTTTCCGATCGTCACCAAAATTAATAGGGATCCTCTCCATATCACTGTTGACCAACAAAACAAAATTGAAAAGGATTCAACAGAACTTGTACCCTGATGAGCGAGAACGGACAAATAAACAGACCAGGGCAATTCCAAAAGCGCTCATCTGGTGGAGAGGGCGTATAAAATATAAGGTTTGGTCAGAGTCAGAACCATGACTGCAGTTTGAGCGATATTCACCTTCAGTTTGCGTAGGTTGTAGATGTGGACTTCACATGCCCTATTTGCAGTGGCCAGCCACTTGCCATCCGCACTGGGAGCGAGTAAGTGAACCGGCTCTGTGCATCCTGAAAGCGCAAAGTAACTCTTCAATTAAAGCGATTCTAAGAACTGAATTATGCCAATACCACTTTTAAAAAGCGGGTCAGCTATGGTAGAGCAAGGGTCCTCTCACCTGATGCAGGTTTGAAGGTGTGCACATATTTGCACTCTGATTGGCTCAGGGAAATCACATGAACTGTGGAGTGGGAGGATGCAGCAAACAGTTTGGATGAATCTGCTGAGAAACAAAGCTGGTGGGCGGAGCTCAGAACCTTTGGTAACTTGGAGATCTGGAAGGAGAAAGGTCAAAAAGAAAAGAAAGAGGGATAGAGAGCACTCCAGGAATGAAAGGGCATTGCAGGCACGACAAAACAACTTCAAGCTGTGGCTATAATCAGACAATAGCATGACCATTTGCGCCTTATGGCTAGATTATACTGGTTCTAGGATTTCATGTTTCCTGTTTGCGAAGGAAAAATCTACTTAAAAATACAGCTTATAAAATTTCATGCAGGGAAACTGCTGGGTGAAGATGTAAATTATAGTGTTGTAATGGTGCAAATATTCTTACTGAAGAATACCGAAGTGAGTAAGTTTTGCTTTTCTTTTCCCCCCCGCTGTACTGAAAAAGTACCAAACCGTGACTTCAGAAGCAGGGTGCGCACTGAACAAGACTTTTGTACCACTACTCCCCTTGTAAATAACATGAATTTGGAATGATGCCGCATTCAGATTTAGAGAATGTCTGGTTGGTGAGCATATGATTTACGTAGGATGATTGGGTGCTTACCTTCACGATGCTGAGGTGGTCGTCCTTGAAGTTGAGGCGGTAAAGTCGGACACTGGACACACTGGAGTATGCCAGCCAGCCCCCACAGCGAGACAGAGCACTGCAGCTGATGTGCTCTTCACCCTAGGGGGGTCACAGGTCAAATACTCTCATTTAAACATTAAAAAATTGGTTTTAGAACTGCTTATAAAATTCTAATTAATGCACCTGTTTCAATCACCAGATGGGATTGCTACATTAGCAACAGAAATTCCAATTAAACCACTCTAATCATCATCTAACGGCTAAATGCAAGATAGACAAGTCACTGAATCATCCATAGGAATTCATTAACTCTTTAACAATATAATAAGTCACATGATCTATGCAAGACTGAGACAGAGAAAAAAATGGGTGGCCAGGCGGAAGCCAAACAGGCTTGGAGATGGAAACCCAACCGATGACGAGAGGGGAACCCAACAAGCGGCGAGACGGAAACCAAACAGGCAGCGAGACACAAACTGGACAGGGGGAACACGGTAACCAAAGAGGCTGTGAGAGGGTCGCAGGACAGGTGACGGAAGGGGAAAATGAATCAGCGATGAGACACACAGGTGCAGACACAGGAACCAAACAGGAAGTAAAGAGACTGCAAGAAGGGTACCAAACAGGCGGCAAGAGAGGAACCGAACAGGCGGTGAGAGGGGAACTGAAGACAAATTGGACAGACGATGACACGGACACCAAACAGTCTCTTGGGGGGGGGGGGGGGGGGGTGTAAACAGCTCAGGCGACGAAACGCACTGGCGCGAAGACAGCAACCAAACAGGAAGCGAGACAGGAACCAAACAGGAAGCGAGTCAGGAACCAAACAGGAGACTGAGCAGATATGACAGGTATTTCGTGCGCACCTTCCTCTTCAGCTGAAGAAGTTTCTCAGGTTTCCGCCGCACTGGCAGGCAGTCTCCAGGGCAACCTGCAGAAACCATCATTAAAATTTTATGTTGTAAATTATATCCATGGTCAACAGAGACCCTCTCTGTACCACAGTTATCTCTATGGCCACTCCTCATTCACATGAGCCGCTGTGTAATATTCTCGGCTCGCTGGTGCCCTCCTCACCGTGAGCATCGCTGTCGCCCAGCCTCCACAGCTCCAGCTGAGTGGGGAACTGGAACAGTAGCAGCCCTGCCTTCTCTGCACAAGACACCAGACTGTACTGGAGAGAACGGCAGGGTTACCACACAGAGGTTATATGCAACACCAGCCAAATCACACAAGAATGTACTCGTGCACACAAGCATGTATGAGCATAGATCATAGAAAGCAGACAAAAGCCTGTCACAGTGTAGTACTCAAGCATGAGCAGACAGACAGACAGACAGACAGACACACCTATAATGCAATGCAACCAAGCATTAACAATGACACATACACAAACCCGCAAAGCAATGTTACACAGCACAGACACATAAACCAACAACAGCCATCCTGACCACACACACACACACACACACACACACACACATTCATGCATCAAATCATTAATGAAAAATGAAAACAAAAAGACCAGCAACATTCTAGAAAATTTCTGCACTTCATAATACACCAAAAGACAGAATATAATAGCAGTGGCCCGCTTACATGGGGAAAATGAATCCTCCGTAATGCCGTGTCATAGGACCGGACATCGACCTTATCGAGAAGGGGTCTAATCACCAGCTGGGTGTCCAAGCCTGGATAAAGAGAGGAGAAGGAGAAGAGAGAGATATATTTCATTACAATAAAATATGAGCAGAATCCTAACCTTGGTCCAGAAGCAGGGGCAAGTAACAAGTACTGACCTCCAGACACAATAGACTGCTGGAGCTCCAGTACCGCACAAACGTCGTGGGTGTGATGCTTGAAGGTCCGGGTCCTGGTCCACTCTGGCTCGCCCTCCCCGAGAATGGCCGAGAGAAACTGGAACTGTACCACCGTGCCTTCAGACGTACCGGCAACGAGGCTAGTCTCATCCTGTAAATCACACAAAGACCCTCCTCCACGTCAAACTCTGACAACAAGTGTTGCCACAAAACGTGGCCATGTCCCCCGCCAGGTCACGGAAATCGACTGGGGTCGGCGTATCACACCAATACACATTCAAGCCAAAGATGAATGAAATTGGTCGAACCGTTCTCGGATCTTGCGTTCACATCAAACGGGACGTGACGGACGGTCGGACGGAGCTTAAAACTATGTCCCCCGCTCTGCTCGCTACCGCGGCAGCGGGGGACAATAATTACACAAACGAGGTAAAAGTCGACGCAAAGCACATATTGGTCTGCCTCTGCCTGCCATAACTTCATATGGCCTAAAAGTTGATCTTCGGTCCGCGCATATAGCAAACCATATGTGACCTTAATCTTTGACCAGACAACCTCCAAAACCTAATCAGTTCAGCTACCATGTCTGATCTGGTCAAAACCGTCCACTCCTTTAGTAGACATCACCCAGGCAACAACTGTGTGACAGACAGATGAACAAGCAAGCAGAAAATAGTATGCCTTCCGCCCATCGTGTGTGGCCGAGACATAATTAATTGAACAAATAAGAAAGGCAATTATACAAAAACTGGAAATCTATTGCAATGTGCCTCACAACTTTTTTGAGGGGCTACATAACTATATTTGTTATATTAGCTTTTGGTCACCACTTTGTATATGCAAAAGCTTTACCACCGAAATGCAGGTAGGCAGCTTTTACACCTCTCAGTTTCCTTTCAATTTTCAGGGGTACAGACAAAGAAAATTGTCTAAATATTCTTGGGAAGCACAATTCATAACTGTAGCCTATTTTCTGTGCTGATATATAATATTTCTCTATAATACTTTTCATTCTATGCTCTATCTGAACGGTAGGTGCTGTCACCTACGGCTTTTTTCCATGACACTGGGACAGTACATTAGCCATAAGGAAGTTGAGGTTACCTGTGAGACGGACAGACACAGGACATCAGCCTTGGAAACCAGGTGCGTCCGGACGAGGGTCCCCATGCGAGCGTCCCACACTTGGACCTTCCCAGCAGAGTCGCCGCTGATGACCGTGTAGTCCGTCAGGAAGACCACACTCCAGACCACACACTCACGACCACGGATACCCACAGCACCACGGTCCACCAACATCCGCTGCACTGCGCGTCCTGAAAGATAAGCGCTGGTCACACCTGAAACTACACTGTCTCAGCAACACTGCAAAGCCTGACGACACTGCAGAACAGGGAGGCGTTTTCTAAAGCAGATTTAGAGCTAGCTGAAGAACTACACCAGCAAAATCCGCAGAGCTCCTCTTATTTCAGTCCACTTCCCAATTATAGTAGTGGTCCAGGTTTTTCTTGGTGAACTTATTGAGTTCACAGCACAATCCTTCTATGTAAAGCTACCATTTTCATCTTATCTACAGCATAGTTCATAATTACCTGGACAACACTGAAGGGCTGCATTTACGACAAGGCTCACGCAAATGTCCTCAAAATAAAGCAAAAAGCCTCTAGTTCACCTCTGAGCTGATGATCCTTAAATCATAATCAGTTCAGATACCCACAGCGGAGAGTTGCCATGTCTAATTAGGTCAAAATCTGTAGTTCTGAATCAAAAATGAAGGAGTTCATGGCAATTTTTTTGGGTCACAGTCCAAATATTTACAGATCATATATTATGTTTGACAGTGTAAGTCACAAGTGGTTTTTAGGACATGAAAACTCGTTGAATGTTTCCTAAAAAGGCATCATGGCTATTACTATCATAATGGCAGATCGGCAGATGGCAGGCACTGACCTGACTGGATGTCAAAGACGCGGATCATGTCCAGCATTCCGGCAGCAAGCTGCGCTCCACTCGAGTGCCAGGACAGACACACAATACGACCTGCGGACGATTAACATGGTAAACTGAGCAATTAACATGGTAAATAAGCAATCTGCATCGGTAGGTAGGTTGCTTTGCATGGGAACTGAGCAATAAACATATGAAGTTGTATAATTACCAGTGAGCCAAACAAGTGATAAAAAAAGTATTACCCAAAATAACCTGGCAGATAACATTGGTGGCACAGAATAAGACTAGAGACTGTCACCACTCTACCATAAGGAGAAGACAGGAGTAAAAAGTAAAATGGGGAAAAGGTTTTAATCCATTGACCTTTCTGCCCCCATCATTTCAAATTGAAGAGCAGGAGAAGTTTAAATTTCCCAGTTGAGGTAATTGACAACCCAGACCTAGCAGTGACTGGAGCAAGCTCAGCAAATAACTATTTGATAAACAGGACAAACTGATTAATAGTAAATTCTGAGCTGCATAATCATTCTCATGAGCATTAGAACATTTCCCCACTATTTTTCAACAAAAAACTTTAGTCGTTTCACCTTTCTGTCTATCCAGATTCTTTTCAAAGCGAATATTGTCCTCAAGGACTTCAAACACTTTCACTGATCCATTTTCACAGCCCACCTGTGGAAAAGAACTATTAATTAAACTATTAGCAGAAGTTTACCCAACTAAAATCAAATGGAGCAATTTAAAAATCGCATTCATCCTCTACTACAATAAAAGACACTAAACAGACAGTGTTGTGAGAAAGTATTTGCCTCCTTAATGATTTCTTCTCCTTGACTTGCCAACTCTTTGGGGTTGTAGATTAAACAAAGTGTGCTGTCATACTAGGTGATGTCACACTGAGTGAGAAGTTGAAGCACATTCTCTCATTAAACACAATATCCACATGACACCCTTGCTGGTTGGTACCTTTTAGCCCAGAATCACAAATTACAGCTTCTAAGACTTTATTTTATTCCTATTCATCCCTCAACACACCGAGAAGCATTACCATGTTTGCTAATCCAGAGGTCTTGTGGTGACACTGATTATCCATGATTAGCAGGAAACAGTGTTTTTGATTGGCTAATCTGGAAATGGCTGCATTCAGAATAAAAGCTATGCCAAACATTTGTTCAGGGAACATAACCAGTACTGACCATTGCACAGACTAAATAATACTACATGTACATTACAATGTTTCATACCATAATCTTTCAATTTTTTCATCATATAAATACTGAGCAACCAAGTCATTAAACAGTGTTGAGAGTCTGGGCTCAACTCACCGCAATGCGAGTTCCCTGGGCATTGCAAGCCAAAGCCCAAATAGGCCCTCCAAAGCCGTCCACGGAGTATTTAGGACGTAGGTTGATCAAATCATATTCCGTTATTTCTCCGTTCAAGCCAGCCGTAAATAGCCGCTCTCCAACCCAGCACACAGCTTCAATGGATCTGGTGTCATTTCCTGGGATCACCTGAAACGACAAATAATTTCTCATAAGGGCAAAACAATGCAACCCGTTTCCACCGTCAAAAACTTACAAATCCAAAGTAGTGCGGTTGTACTGTATTAAGAGACCATGAACAGCGCGATGATCCAGTTACGACAGACCACAGTTTAGTGACAAACTCAGTGGTACATTAATTTCACCTTTTCCTGAAAATTATTGTCAGAAAAGTTGAAGATCTCAATGGCTCCGTCCCGTCTCGCCAATGCAAGTCTCTCTGTTCGGGAGTTGAATACCATGCATCGTATCCCAGCAGGCATGTAGTCGAAGAATCTGACACGATGAACCTTAAATTCTCCCATATTCTGTTTCAGAATATATGAAGAGAAAACAATTATGTCAGAGACTTTAAACACGTCAACAAGCTGCATTACCCACAGGAAGGACGTAGTAAGCAAGTTGCAAAGACTCAGAGTAGCTACTCTATAGCGCACAAGCAGGTGATGCTTAGGAATATTAACTAGAGACGTAACGTTACATTACATTATTTTATTTATCGTCAGATTACAACACCACAACATGGACACGCAAAGTATTGTTACAACAATTCAGGGAAGATAAAAAAAAAACAACGCGGCTGGGACAAGAAATGTCAGAATAAATAATAGACGAACTGAAAGATAGCTTGCAAAGATATGAAAAGACTGTCGTTAGGTACTTCACTGCTTCTCAACGGCACAAATCAATCATTTACTATACATCAACACTCAGCAAAATAGTACGATAATCCAACTAAATTTGCGCTCACGGTTTTTCCAGTTGATATTCCACCTTTTCAATCTCCGCGTTGCCATATAATTAAATGAAGTGCACAAACGCGTTAGCTACACCACGATACAACGTGGGAGAACTTTAACCCGGAAACGGAAATCTCTCCCATGATGCTCGTACAGGAAAACGCGTCTACAATGAGGCTTTTTTTTTTTTGTTGTTTTTTTTTTTTTTGACAACATACAATCAGTATACAGCAAACAGTATACAAAATTAGCAGACGAACCAAGGGTAACATTACATTATACAAAAAGGTTGTAAAGTGCACAAATATTTTATATTTTAACAGCCTTTTGATTCGTCAAATTTGTAACTTAAAATGTTCCATTTATTTTTGAAAAACAACAAAATAAGTTTTTTCTTTATAATTTTTTTTTTTTTTGTGGATAAAGAATTTTACCAGAAAAAAAATCAAATGTATTAAAAAGTAAAATTTTTCTTCCTTCTTAGAATAATTATGGAAGACAAACACAACATTTTACAATGGTAGATAGAAATCTTTGATGAGATGATCAGTGATAAATCTGCTGAGGTCTGCCCATATTTTTTTTGTATCAGGACAGTGCCAGAAATGATGTAAAACTGTTTCTGGATGTATATTGCAAAAAGAACTATTTGTGTTGATGTCTTTTTTTATTTAATTTCTGCCTATAATGGTTGGCAGGGTAATATTTGTGGATAATTTTGAAGGATACTTCCCTAATCTTGTCTACAATTACAATTTATGGGGGAGCATCCAAACTCATTTCCAATCAATGTTATTAACAAAACGTCTCCAATATGCAATTATATATTGGGTAGGGACAATATCTCTCTGGAATAAAGCGCTTATTTTTATTTATTTATTTTTTTTTTTGGAATATGATGAGAGACAAATTTTTCCTTCTGGGGAGTCAATTCAGTTGGGGAGAGACATATGTCTAGCTGAGGGCAGTTTACAGTGAGTTTGCGGGAAATTGGAGAGGGAGTCAGATACCAACTGAATAGTTATGTTTAGTTTTCATTAATCGGGAATTGCGAACTGGGAATGATTTTTTTATTTTATTTTATTTCTATTATTATTATTATTATTATTATTCATCCATAATATTTATTTATTTTGTTAATTCAAGTGGCATAAATTGAGATTATAGAACCAGTAGTCGGCGGTAATACACCACAGGGGTAATTATTCAGGTCAACCTCATCGAAGAAGAAGAAGAAGAAAAAAGGAAGAAGAAGAAGAAGATGCGTTAGCGGGAAATTTGTGTAGTGCGGTACAGAGTATATAGCTAGCAAGTGTCTCTGTGGAATAAGTTAGTCGTTACTTTTGTGAACTAATGTAGCGATTGATAAGCAGTAAAAGCTTGACTGGGAGTTCAAGGTGGTTATTCGGACAGGTACAGTTATGATGGGTCGGGCTATTTTTTTATGGTTTTTGACGCAGTTTTGCACTCACTGCGTTTTATAACATTATAACTGTCTAATATTGGAAACGGTTAGCTTAGCGGCGACAAAGCAAACTGATAGTGGCAGACATTATGACAGTTCTCTGATTTTTCAGTTTTTTTAATTGTCCTACGCTAAGGTAGTGAGTTTAGAAAATTTATTGACGTTTACGTGTCAAGCTGCTTTTAATAACTGGCACAACAGATGACATTCAAAGTCGTCTTTGCATTGACTTTGACTGTAATGTTAATCTGTCGAGCGAGGAATTCGTTTCGCGTCCGGTGTGGAAGCTGCTTTAGTTTGGCGGCTCTGCAGGTTGTTAAATCGCTGTAATCATTAAATTGAAAAAGAATGCTTGATGCAACGTTATGTGCAAAAGTATGCTTCTGCAAAGCTAAATCCTTGCTGTGAATTATCAGGACTCCTGACGTTTTCCGCAAATGTCGAAAGGATGGAGCAGTTAAATGGGCGACTGTTCATTGTTAATCGGTGTTACGCATGTGTTGCTGCACATTAGCTACTGATTATGATGGTAGTTGGCTAAAGCAACATTTTTGTTTGTTTTTCTCGTAGGCACGTTAAGGGAGGACAAATATGGTTCAAATAATTGTTTCCAGGTTTGTAAAGTCTTTCAGCCTTCTCGTTGATTTCGCTTTGTTTAAATTTGCTCAGATTGGCACTTATAAAAGGGCTGCATCACTAGAAGGAAATGCTATAAGTAAAAGGATGCTCTGCAACGCAGACGCAGGAAAGTCCTCTGTATGATCCATATACGGCGACAACAGTAACAGACTGGAATAGTAATGATGACATCATCGCTATGTGAGCCCAATGTGCTGTGTTGTCCTGGGTTTCAGTGTTGCGGGGACGGGGCCTGAGGAGTGGCTGCTTGTAGAGCTGCAGGGGGAGATGGTGTCCAGGCAGAACAGTGGGCTCGCTGGGAGTCTGATGGGAGACCTTCACTTCACCAAGGAGGTATGAAACGGGAGATCATGCATTGGGGAGAAGGGCTTTCACCCCAGAATAACTGTGGGCTTCGCGTTGCATGTGTTTGCTATGGAGCGCACTGTATGTTTATGTTCAGCATGTGAAAATTTGAGTGCTGCAGACTGAAAATCAGTGCAGAAATGCATGCACTGTGCGGTTCATTAGGAACTTGTGTGTGTCTGTTGTTGCCTTAAAACTGCGTCATTACTATTGTTGGCAATTTTGAGCCTTTGAAACCATTTTGAAACGACCAATGTTTCAAAACATTTTGAAATGTTTAGAAACAATGTTTCACGCTGTAATGCGCCGTCAATATTGCTCGCACCCTAAAGGCTTCTTAACCACATTCCTGTTTCGATGTGACTCTTATTCATGTCTACGACTGTCCGTCCTGCCAGATTGATCTGTAGTCCTCCATGAATGCAATGATGGCAAACTCGCTTATCAGAACTTTATTTATGACTGATAATTCTGATGAATATTCACTGTAAATTTCAATGATTATGGGAATACTTTGCTTGTATTCTGCATGTGCTTAAAATCTCGGAGAAGATTTTAGTGTCTCGACAGCCTGGCAGCTGACCCTCGACTAAGGCAGACACCTATAATTTTCAGTACAGACAGGTGATTTCAAAAGTGTGGAGAACCCTGTATACGCTACAAATAAACCTCATATGTGACACGTGTATGTAGTACATCTACTTGTATATTTAAATCAAAATGTCAATAAAACTAACTAGTGTAACAGTACATGGGTCTCTCAGTCTTTGGGTTGTTGCTAACAAGCTCTTGCTATCAAACAGTAACATCATAAACTCACTACAAGCATTAAAACTTTCCTGCAGTATTCAAGGATTTCCTTATTTTTTTCCTCGGACGAGCACTGCTCGGTGAAGTGACTGAAGTTTCGAAATGGTGCTGTAAACCCTTGTCAATGCCAGGAATGTTGCATGTGCTCGAAACTGATCAAACTATTGAGTCAGAATGGCCATTTCTAGTTTTTGCTTGTCTAACTTGTATGCAGCGTGTTTGCGGGTGCCAGTTCATCTCCCTGCACATGCCTGGTTACCTTTGCGACTTAAATTGCGTGTGGTTACTTGTGCATCTCACCCATGTGACATGCCTCTCGATCCTCAGGGCGTTCCCGTGCTCATCGTGGGACATCACATCCTGTATGGGAAACAGGTGAAGCTCGAAAAGCCCTTCGCCGTCCTAAAGAAGCATTCGGGCCTGCAGCAGGCAGACCAGGTCTCCATGGAAACGGGCGAAGAGAACCCCACCTCATACTCTGTCTCTGCCCTCATAAAGAAAAAGCTCATCTTCAAGACTCGCCCCAAGCCCATCATCACTAATGTGCCCAAGAAAGTGTGACCTCGCTCGACAGACAGGATCGCAGAAAAGAGGCCCACTTTTGGGGAAAAATGCCTCATTGCTGATCCGACCCCTTCACATTCAGTACTTGCCCTCCTCTTTAAGGTGTTCATGGGGCTGCCTGATTAACACAGCAACACGGAGCTGGTTATGAGGTCCAGCTGTTGTGAGACGTTAAGAAATTTGACTTTGCTGTTGGAAATGGTAACTCAAAGGCCATCGGTCAACCATTCTGAATGGAAGACTTGCGAACACTATCTGACATGTACATAGTAAATTATGTTGATCAAATGTCTTCTGTAGTTGCATTATATGACATTTAAAAATAAATGCGTGTCGCTGTATTTATTTGGGTGGAGGTGATGAGGGGCATGGGAAATGAAGGCTGATGGTACAGCATTTTGAGTTGCATGGATATGTGGGTGCTCAAATATCCAAGTAATGGTCAACAAAATCTCCATTCACCCAATCATTTTTTTTCAACCCATTTTGAGGAGCATGGACGCCGTAAGAAGAAACCAGGAGAGCTATTATAACACTGTTTATTTAAAAAGGAAAACTCGCGCAAGTTCTGATGGGACCTTCAGTCCCAACTGCAAAAATAAACATTTGAATTTCTTGATTTTTCTTAAATCCATAATGTTTAATATTTAAATATATACACAATAAAATATATATTTAAATATATGTATATTGTTGCACACAATACAAGGAAAAATACATCTTTCGTTTAAAATAAATCCTTACATGAGTTTGCGTCTGTCCCATATTAAGTAGACAATTTCTGGTCAAAAATTATTTACAAGTAATTTACTGTACATTGTCTCAAAGTCTTGAAGCTGTAATCACGGAGAATGCAGGTTTTCGGATGCCAGACCATGGCAAAATGGCCATGGGGTCCTGGAACTGAAATTCGGTTTTTTCACTGCTAGGAACGTAACAGAAGTGAGTATTCACGTGGTTGCTGTTATGCTAGCTGAGCTGCATGTAGGTGGTTTCTTGAAAGTGTCACAGTGCCTCGTAGCGTTGAGTCGCAGTACTGCATCTCTTGAAATAATCAGATGCTCGAGTAATAACATCAGCCAGGATTTTCTCAGTGTACATTTTACTCTGGTTTCACGGAGTGTGGCACCTCGACCCGTGATTCTGTTCTTAAATAGCTGCCATTCATTGCGATTGAAACCACTTTCCTCCAATCACTCCTATAACCACATGACCTGAAACTAATGAAAATATGGATGGCTGGAAGACACACAGTTCTGTGTTTCTGTCAAAAGATGGGAAAGCCTATATCTATTTAATTGAGAGCTGAGTGGGACATTATGCATATGCATAAGTAATAATGTGGCCTCTACGTTTTACATGAGGGAATGAGATTAAGTCATGGCCACAGGACAATTATGCTGGGGGCCTGACTTCCTATATAGCCTGGCCTGGCTGTAGGTACGCTGTGTAGGCATAGCATTTCTCTGAATAGACATGCACAACTTGGACTATGACCACCAAAACATAATGACCCACATCAACACTGACACCAGGCACAAAGCCTTAATCACACAAACCCACACACACCAAACTCCAAAAGCCCTTATAGGAGATATCCCAACATGGCTGGGCTTTCAAGTGTGAAAACCCACCTCCAACTGCTGCACAACCTTGCACAAACCAATCAGCCTTATCAATGCGATTAATTATTTAAGGAGGAGATCCTCTAAATACAAGTCTATGGTGACTTTGTTACTTGGCTGTGAAAAAGTTTCTCTAACTCTAAATGGTGATATTCTGAGTCCTTTGGAGGAAAATTTAAGTCACTCAGAAGGAAAGAGTGCAGGGCAGGATCTCTGACTTGGCTTGCTGGAATTCCCTCCTCAAAGAGAACTTAAGTGCGCTGTGGATATTTCCACTGCAGAACACAAAGCAGTTTTCTGTGCCTTGTTTGTTCTTCAGACTTTCCATTTACTCAATCCCTCTTTGATGTGAAATATTTGCTCTTTTTTTGACAACATCTAACGCAATAAAATAAGCATGAGTATAAAAGAGTTTCAGCTGTTAGAACAAAGCAATTCTGGTAAAGTACTATTAATCAACGTTAAAGCACAAACTTTTCCAAAGCCTTGTGACTTTTTTTTTTTTTTTTTTGAAGAATGTTTCACTTTCTTTTTCTGAATCCTGAAGGAGCTCCTGCATTTTCTCAGTGAAATGGAGAATCACAAAATATGTTTGTACAGCTATAATTATTCAGGGATGTGGTTGGATGAGGGTGTGCTGCCATGCACATTGGTCTGGAGCTTTGAAATTCATAAATGAATTTAAGTTTTAGAGTTGATTTCTTATTACTTTAAATGGTGCATTACCTCATTACTTTAATCTCCCCCCTGGTGTGGTTGGTAGAAGTCATTAATATGTCTTTTAATAGGCATAGGTAATGTAAGTCAAAGCAAGATAGAAATGTGGTACGTCGTGAATTTAAAAATGAAAAATTGTGAACCAGTTTTGAAGACACCAAAAAAAAAAACCTAGTCCTGGGCTAATTTGAATTTTAAATGGATTTTTTTTTACAATGCAAAAATGAGTCAAGTCTGCATTTACCCTTGGCGTAAGCTATTTTTTTTTAAACTGGCCGAAGTCTGCAACATCATGCCCGGCACTGCCCTCTATTGGCAGCTCAGTTTCATTACGGCCCCCTCCTCTCGTGACTGGCGCCACTGCCAGAAATGTGACAATCAGAGAGTCTTCAGCTAAAAATGGCTAAATGGACAATTTTGCTGAAAGATATGCAGGAAATTAGATTTTTTTAACTTAATAGTATTAACCCATACTCCTGTACTGGATGTAGCAGATAAAAAAAAAAATCAATCAAGTAATGGTGTGCACTTAATCGCTTAAGTGTTGAAAAAGTTTGGAGTGCTAGATCACTCATTCTGTTGATCTAACAATTTAAGATGCTAGTGCATGCTATCCACCGTACGATATACAGCATGTGAAAGGTGTTTTGGCCATTTTCATAAATTGTTAAGGTAATTAAAAGGCTGGATTGTCAGCTCAGTGTTTGGATTCAGAAAGTGCACCAATATGAGAGTCATGGCAGAGTTTCTTGGTCCTATCTGGCACAAAGCAACAGTCTGTGTTGCTGAGTTGGTTGTTGTAAAGTCAGTGGCTGCATCCAAATTCAAGAGCAAGGAACCTTCTTCACAAAGTGACATGAACCGGAAATTGTTTGGCTGGTTGCCACGTCATGGTGCTTCTGGATTGTCTATTTCACAAAGGAAAGGAGGCGGCTCCTTCGTTGCTTCCTTTCAGCAAGGAAACGCAGGACCTACCTTGGAAGAAAGGAAAGACCGAATATAAATCACAGTCCTTTGCCGCTGTAGCAATTGGAAACGTCGTTTGGTGACAAAGTTTTCCGATAAATTGCGAAGGCAGTCTTTGCTGTCGAGCGCATGACGTATTGAAGGAGAGGACATCCAGTTTTTTTCTTCAAATATGCACAAGGTACCTTTAAAATCTTTACCTTCAACTTTCCCTTTGCCTATGTGACATTTTCTTGAGAGGTCAAGGAAGAGTCTAGAGGAAAGGAAAAAGGCCTCCTACGTGAGAGAATTTGGATGCAGTCAGTGTCATTTCTCTTGCTCAACTTCCTGTTACTCCTGCCCTCTTCCAATCTACTGAGCACCAGGATGGCAGCTACTCTTAAAAAGAGTGAATAGTTGTCCTCTAAACTTCTGGACGTGCATCCAGTAGTATGTCCTAATAAACATTTGTTTCATGAAAGCACCACACCATTAAGCCTCCTGTCGCATGAACTAGTGCTCTGTGGACCCATGTAGTGCACCTAAATTCCTGTAAAAGTACAGTCTTGAACAACTTAATGCAAACAATGAACCCCCTGAATTCAGACGGCATGGAAGAAACCCCAGAATGCAGTTTTTGTAGGAGGGAGTTTGAGCGAACCCTGTTGAACTGAGTACTTTAGCACCTGTGGAGGACGCGGTGACCCTCAGGATGGGCTGTGTTGTCAGCACCGATGAGAAATGGAGGGAATGTGGAGATTGGGGTGTCCTAGACCTCGGCGTAAGCCAGGCTGTATTGTTCCTCCCGCTTGTTGCAGCGTTTGGCCACAATGGCGAGGTAGAGCGCCAGTAAAGCTGCCCAGTAGCAGATGTAAAGCACCGCCCCTGCCACCAGCAGTGCCTGCTCTGTCCGCCCCAGCTCCGCCTGTGTCTCGCAGTATATGGTGTAGGCCACACCTCCCAGCAGCACACCCGCCCACACCGTCACAGGCACTGCTCCCACGAAGTTGACCACGATCTTTCGGCGACCCGAGGTGCCCCAGCCGGTGTGCTTGATAGTAAGCAGGGCAAAGATCTTGGCAGGGAGCAGGCTGGACATGTAGAGCAGGGAATAGAGTGACATGAAGATCATCACTAGGCTGCCCCGCAAGAAGCAGGCGTAAGCTGCCTTGACCACGCCCACCAGCTGCACGGTCAACAGGAAGAGCAGGATGTTCCACAGCCGCCCGCGATAAAATAGCCGGATCACGGTCGCCACCAGGAAGAAGGGGAAGAAACCGGTCACCACAGACTCGTAGGTCATCCATAAACTGTGCTTGTGGAACCACAAGGCGTTGTAGAGCCACTCTCGAAAATATGACTTGCTCCAACGCGTCTGCTGATTCAGCCAGCGTAAATATTCTGTGGGCGTCTCTGTTAGGCACTTGGCCCGGGCTGTGAATTTGGTCTTGTAGCCCAGACTGAGCACACGGTTAGTCAGGTGACGGTCATCGCCAAAGCTGCACTTGGTGCCCAGGAAAGTCTGCTGGTACCAGGGCTCCAGGAAGCGTTGCAGTAGGCTGTTGCGGTACATGCCTAGTGGGCCACTGATGCACTGTACGCAGCCGAAGTAGGACTGGCACGCTCGCTCCACGTTAAATGCCATCCAGTACCGAACACTGCTCAGGAACGAGATCCACGAGTCATATTTGTTCAGGATCTGCGAGAACAGTGAAATTCAGAATACAAGAGCATTGAATGTACAAGCGCTGTGACTGGTTGTTATGCAGAAACACAAATCAGATGTGCTGGAAAATGGCCGATCATAATGCTGAACCACAGTTGAAAAAATGGACGAAGTACAAGTGGTGTAACTGGCCACCACAGAGGGAGAGAGAAAGATAAACAACATGCTAGGGGGCCTCAGGTTGTTATTTTATACCTGTACATCTCCTCCGACTCCTCCCACTTTAGGATCCTCTTCCAGAATCTTGAGCATCTCTATGGTGCTGGCGGGGTCCAAAACTGTGTCAGAGTCGCACACCTGCGAAAGCAACACAAATATCACTCACAAATACTGTACCATTCATAAGTTTGGACATTTTTCTTACAAGACATGTTAAATAAAGAAGTAGGTACTGTTTATTTTGCAAAAATCTAATTCTTAAATCCATCAAACTAGCCACCATTTGTTGTCATATTTGCAGAGCATTCTCACATTTTTTTTTAACAAGGGCAGTCATGTGACTATAATGAATTTGCAGTTGCACGGCTGTCCAACTTCCCAAAGACGTGCTGCACTTGAGGCGGCTTCTCATCCACCTTTTCACCCCATAAGTCCCAAAACCGCTTGACTTTAATTCAGCTGTTGGAAAATAGGAGTTTATCTGTCTGTTTACTTTGCAAAAAATGGCTTCTTTGAGAATTCCAAAATTTCGGACACTATTCAAGCAAGTAAATTATTCTCTTTTCACTTCTGACTGTTTACCTCTTACAAGATTCCATTTGAGATTATATAGAGAAGTTAAGCCATTTAAATTTCTCTATCAACAGAGTGCAGTGACATTAGCAATCCGTGCCCAAACTTTTATCTGGTACAGCACAGCATCACAGCATGGCTAGTAATGGTGCATTGCCTTTATGACTACTGTACTAGTGGCAAATCTTATAAAGTAGGTTAAAAAGGCAACCTATCCTACTGAACACGTAACGAACAGGGCAACTTGTATTCTGTGAACACCTATACCGAGCAGGTAAAACTGTATCCCCATAAACATGAGTACAGAGTGCGTAACAGTTAAGCAGTAACATGGAAGCATGTAGGTATTTCTGAGAGATATTACTCCAAAATATCAGTATATGTGTTCATTAGCTGTAAAAAATGTTTTGTTTTTATATTGCGCATTGACCATGAGCTATAAAAATAGACATCCCCTCATAAAAAAAGAGCATTCACATGCTCTAGCTAACGCGTAGAAACACGCGCTAACTCCAGATCCTACTCATGAGTATAGATGGCAGTCTGGCTGTCGCCACACTGGAGGGCAGATGTGCACACTGATGGAACACAGGTGTGCTAAGGTGGGATTATTAAGTGCAGCTGAGCATCAGGCTCAGCCTGACCTTGACCCCCTCCTCTGTGAACCATCAAAGGCGACTCGCCATCACAAAACAATGAACAAATCCTCTGTTTAAGGCTGGGACTGCTTACAAGACCAAACTACTATTAGCTGCCTCGTCAAAAAGTGCCATCAAAAGAAGAAGAGAGCAATTTATTGAGCTGTGACAATGACAAGCATGTTTATTGAAAGCTTTAAACAGCTGGTGGAAACAGCTGATGACTTTGTGCGTCCAATATTTGTGTTGAGGAATTTACAGCCACAAAGGACGGTGTCAGCATACCAGGACATTCCACATTCTTCCTCAAAGGAAAAGGTAAGTGATTCCTCATACGCGCAGACATGCGAAGAGCAAACTTTTGCTTTCCAAAATATGCAATAATTATTTTCTTCAATTTTCTTTTACCGAATAAATTGACAGTAAAAGGTGTCAAACTTCATCTTTGAATTATTTCCATGTTCTCAGCCATGTCATAGCATTAACCTATCAGGAAAGCACTGTGCCATTTCTTATATCTGCAAGATTGTTGTGTGAATTAGCAGAACAGCCCACGTAATAAAGGACCGTTGCTGGGGTAAGATAGGCGTATAGCAATGTAAATCTGACCAACAGCGTCATCGAAAATAATGTCCGAAGGGCGATCCTGATAGCGCCTAAGCCCGGTCACCAGCTGCATGAGATATGCTAGCTAGCTAGCCGCCCTAAACGCACATAACTGACGGGCTATCTGGCTAACTAGCCTCGCCTTCCACAACGATGTTGTCCCCGTCTCTCGCCGCAAGTATTTCCTCAACTACGGTGCCAACAGGAGTGGAGTGCACCAGCAGGACATAAAAAAGTAGGTATTAACTCTAAGGATGGTCATACATACGTCCAACTTTGTGATTTGAATTTACATCCAGTGCATCAGGCCTGACAAAACGTGGTCATTGCTGCAACTACTCGTTCATGTAAACACGCGTAGCGCAGGTCATTGCCAAGCAATACCCGTTATGTAAAGAGCACTCTAGCTTCTGTAATCACAGAACCTACAGTGCTGTAAACAAGTATTTACCCCCTTCCTGATTTCTCATTTTTTGCCTACTTAAATGTTTCAGATCATCAAACAAATGTTAATATTATACATAGATAGCCCGAGTAAATACAAAATGCAGTTTTTAAATGATGATTTATTAAGGGAAAAAAGCAGTCCAAGCCTACCTAGCGCTATGTGAAAAGGTGATTGCCCCCCCCTACCCCCCCCATTGTTAAATTATGGATTAACTGCGATTAACCACATTTTTTTTCAACACAATTTCACTAGCCACACCCAGGCCTGATTATTGCCAGACCTATTGAATCAAGAAATCACTTCAATTGCACCTGTCTGACAAAGTGAAGTAGGCTAAAAGATCTCAAAAAGCAACGCATCATGCCGCGATCTCATGAAATTCAAGAATAAGTGAGGAGCAAAGTCATTGACTTTCCAGTCTGGAAAGGGTTACAAGCCATTTGTAAGGCTTTGGGACTCCAGCGAACCACAGTGAGAGCCATTATCCACAAACAGAGAAAACTTGGAACAAAGGTGAAGAGGCCAGCCTACCAAAATTATTCCAAAAGCGCATCGACATCTCATCTGGGAGGTCACAAAAGAACCCTGAACAACATCTAAGGCTCAAAGGCTCATCTCACATTTGCCAAAAAATATCTTGATGATCCCCAAGACTTTTGAGAATATATTTTGGGGACTGACAAGATGAAAGTTGAACTTTTTGGAGGGTGTGCATCCCTTTACATCTGGCATAAAACTAAGACAGCATTTCATAAAAAGAGCATCATATCAATAGTCAAACATGGTGGTGGTAGTGTGATGGTCTGGGGCTGATTTGCTGCTTCAGGACCTGGACGACTTGCTGAAATTTATGGAACAATGAATTCTGCTCTCAACCAGAAAATCCTGAAGGAGAATGTCCGACCATCAGTTTGTGACCACAAGCTCAAGCGCACTTGGGTTACGCAGCAGTACAATGATCCGAAACACACCAGCAAGTCCACCTCTGAATGGCTTAAAAAAAGCAAAATGAAAGCTTTGGAGCTGCCTAGTCAAAGTGCGGACTTAAATCCAATTGAGATGCTGTGGCCTTTCCTGCTTGAAAACCCTGAAGCGCGGCTGAATTAAAACTATTCTGCTGCAACGAAGAGCCGGCCAAAATTCCTCCACAGCGATGTGAAAGACTTATTGCCAGTTATCGCAAACGCTTGATTGCAGTTGTTTTTGCAGACGGTGGCACAACCAGTTATTAGGTTTAGGGGGCAATTAATTTTTGACATAGGGCCAGGTACATTTGGATAGCTTTTTCCTCTCAATAAATTAAATCATCATTTGAAAACTGCATTTTTCATTTTATTGGGTTATTTTTGTCTAATGTTAAAATTTCTTTGATGATTTGAAACATTTAAGTGTGACAAATATGCAAAAAAAAAAAAAAGAAATAAAAAAAAACTTATTCCCAGCACTGTAGATCACAAGTCAGGTAGCTTGCCGATGGATAAGGTCAACCAAAAGAAGAGGCAAAGAGGGCAAAATAAAGGAACCCAAAAAGGTGTGTTCAGAGAAAACACTCACAGCTAAAAAAAAATTATATCATTTTGATTTAGTTTTTTTAATCCATTTTTCCAACACGTTATCACTAAAAATACATGAGTCAGTTCTTTGTTGTCACGTTCAGTTTCAGATGGAAAGCTTTAGTTTGTGGAGCATGCAGTCAATTGTCAGTTGTCTGTTTTTGCGGAAAAAATTACTGAAATGTTTTTTACCAAAATGAAATAATTACCGATTACTCCTCAAAGCACTGGTATCCTGCCGTTTGTGTTGAATCGTGGTGGGATTGTCACTGAAAACTGAGTGTGGCACAGTACAGCCAATCCACAACACAAACATCAACAAAAACGCAAGGGATGAAGATTCGCTTGAGGATTGTGAGCGGAGTACCATCAGCACACCTGAGTTTACAGACTCACCTGGATGTAGTCCACAGAGTCTCCCAGGGCCATGAAGGCAGTGTACATCACTTCTCTCTTCCCGCCCCACTGCTGTAAGATACAGGAGTACTTGCATCCCCGCACTATTCGTACGACCCGAGCAGCTTCCTCTGCTCGCACTTCATCTGAGTGGTAATTCCCACTCCACACCATGCTCCCCGCTTGCTCAGCCCCCCCCATCACCTCGTTGAAAATGTCCATCATGTACGAATCCTCAGCTCGGTTCCCGTCCACCACGAGCACCACCTTGAGACCAGGGAAGGAGATTCGGCGCACGCTGCGCAGGCACTTGCGCAGGTAGTCCGGGTCCTCCTGGTAGGCGGCTATGCAGAGCGCCACGGAGCGGCGCAGGAGCTGCGGTCGGGCGGGACGGCGCATGCGCCGGTGCTCCAGGAATGCGAAGAGGCTTTGCAAGAACAGGTGTAGCCCCAGGATGGCACCGTACAGGCCGAATGACAGGTGGTGTTGCTCAGTGTGGATGAACTGGTAGCCTGTTGCATAGGCCAGGAAAATCCCGAACAGGACAACTGCAGCGAAGAATGTCGTGCCAATGATTTGCAGAGCCGTCAGGCAGTAGGAGGGCATCTGTGGGCGCAGGAATAAAATGACCTCACTGTCATACCTGCTGAAAAACACCATCTGGATCGTTCAACCCCTCACTGCCCAGTTTTCCACAAAATGCATTTTGAAAATTTTAATTCAAGGCTCTATAGCTTTAGTACTTTCAATCACCAGTCGTAATTGTTACAAAACCTAATTCAGGGACATTCTACTAACGTTTGTGATCCTGCTCCTTAAAGGGCTGAACCAGTCATCATCAAGTCATGATCCTTCAAGGTCCAAAAACTGTTGGTTTTTTACTCTCCCTTTATCTGGAGGTCAGACTGAAACTCAGGCTGGTTTCAGATTTGAGGGCCAGATTTGGTGAATACTGGGCAAACCTGTGTTTTTGACTCTCGTAGCTGATTATGGACGGCCAATTTAAAGAAAGAGCCGATGTGGAAAATCAAAGCTGGTTGAGCTGGAGTTAGGAAATAAAACAGGCGGGTGCAAGTAAATGACTGTATAACCTGAGAGCGATGGTTAGTTTGTTAGAAGATATAGTTGACTAGCTAAAGTGTCTAAAACACAGTTTAACCCATTGTGATGTAATATATCAAAATCAGACACTGTTGAAAACCTATCATGGTCAAACCACATGATAGGTTTTCAACAGCTCAAAATAACTACATTTTTAATTCCTTGAAAATGTATTCAGTGCTTGAAGGGTTAAATCATCTTGACCAGTGATGACTACCTTGAGCAGGGCAATCTTTGTAGAATCAGTATTGTGTAGGCATACATAATATCACAGATACTTTAGTCCACATACATATGAAAACATCTTTGATTGAATCGCAAAGATGAGAGGCTTGTTCTACTTATTGTGGTTCCACAGTTAGGTAAAGATAAACTAGAATAAACCTTAAAAGATTCACATTGGTTATAGTGACCAGTTTTGTCTGTTCAGCAGAATGCTGTTCACTCTCAGAGATACACAGAACAGAATACAGAGTAAAATGTATTCAACTATGTACATGGTTTGTGTCTTTCCTTGTAGAACTTGCTCCATTGATCACCTTGATAGCAATGAGCATGAGTATTTTGTGCAGGCAGACAGACAGGCTGTATGACCCAAAGCGCATTCTGGGTGATGGGGAATAAAGCGGGAATAAATAGAAGATGGAGCTTTTGTTGTCTTTACACGAAGAGTTAAAGGTTATATCGAGGGCTGACTGCAATAAACAGTTATGTCCAGATGTTGTATATTGGACATAACTGTTTATTGCAGCCAGCCCTCGATATGAAACCATGGAAACATTTTGGCTTTTGGATTATGGACACCCACATGCTTTGCAGGCTCACACTAGTAAAATACGTATGAATGGTGTGGTGGTTTTTTTTCTTTAGACAGTTTGTAAGGAGGTGGTATATTGCAAAACTTCCTCGGCTTTGTGGGTGCGGCCCTGCCCTACCCAACATGCGGACCACTCTCTTAGGGTTTTTGCATTTCCTGCGCTAGTATTTTTCCATACAAGTATTTTGCCATTAACACTTTCAAACACTAGTAATGGCTTACATATAATCCTGTAAAAATACTGCATGGACACGCAGTCTCTCTCTCCACCAAAAGTGTTCACTTTTTCTCTCACCCACGAAGACTTCAGAGTTGCATTGACTGAGCCTTGTCAATCTTTAAAATTAAATATTTGCTATATTTGCTATTTCAAGTGAATAGCACATCTCCTGAGAAACCCATCTATGTAAAAGTAAGTCCTTATATTTTAAGAACAGTGCACCTGCAGTCTAATACCGCTATCGATGCACAGTTGGAGCAGAGCAGTCTGTGCAAGTTGCCATGTCTTTCTCCTACTGTGTCCCTCTCCCTCCCGCTGTCTAATGGTCTTAATTAAAGGCTGCGTGGACCTGGCCAAACTTCTGGGAATGGAGGGCGAACAGGGGGAGAACAATCCCCCCTTTTCATTCACTAAATTACGCACCACCCCCCCCCCACCCCACCCCGACCCGCCCTGCCAACCACACTCAGACTGCAGACGAAAGACTGGCTTCATTCATAGGACTCATATCATAAAGTCTACATACACTGCCTTCCACACACACTCACACACACACACACACAGAGACACAACTGTACACCCCAAATGTATGTATACACATACATACCCATACTTGCTGACAAACAAGCATCTTTAAAATCACATACCCTCTGAAATCCATGCCTATATGCCCTGAGCGTACTCATTCACAAATGAGCACACACGCACACACACACACACACACGTGCACACACCACGAAACCCTAGACACATATAGTAACAGGTGTGTGCCTTAATTTGCATTAACACCCCCTCCCAACACACACACGCACACATCCTACACCCTACATATACTCAACACAGTTGCGTATATACAAAACACACACCTACACCACAGCCACCAAACACACCACAGCTGCACACAATTACATTTTACCATAGAAAAGATAAATAACCAAAAGCTATGTTTAGCTTTATCGTTGCATTTGGCAATAGCCTTGAAAGGTGGGAAATTGATGAGATCAGCCCCAATGAAAGCTTTAATTCATTTTAATTCTGAATGCGTGATCAGATTTCACATCAATCAAATTGACTCCCATCCTGTGGAAACATTTCTCCCAAAAAAAGTTATTTCATTTGAATTGTTCAGCCCATAGCTTCCTTTTTGCGGCGTCTGGAAATACAATTAATGAATCGTGAAAAGGGAAGTTCATTGATTTGTGTAGTCTAATGTCCATTGCTGCATGCCAGAGAAAATCAATGGAACCGTAAAACAAATGTTGCTTCGCTATGCTGCGCATTTCAGCTAAGAAAGATGGCGTTAGCTCGCTAGGTGGCCAAGTGTTAACGTCACTGTTGTCAGTCAGACCACCATCTGTAATTATTTTGCTGATGGATAGAAAAGACAGTAACTTTACTGTACTCAACCAACAACCTTAACGGAACTTTAAGCAAACTGTTTGCTTTAGCCTTTGATATGTGGTATCCAGCCCCAGGGCCCAACACTGAGTCAGTGAGTGACTGACAATCTGCCGCCTCGTTGGCTTCAAGAGTCTCACCTCATGCTCATATTTGTTACTCAAGAACTTTCAATGATTCTGAGAACTTTACCGAATTTCACCCCGCCTCGACAAGTCCATGGGAGATTCATCGTCAAAATGAAAAATATTGAAGTCTCATTTAAATTCATTGGAGTCTACAGCCATGAAAATTCAAAAAAAAAAAAAAATCACCAACATTATAAGGAGTATTCTGTCAGGATTAAAATTTTTTCTTGAATTCTCAAATTTTTTTTTTTTTATGGGCACCCATAGCATATATATTAAGTAAACTTTCCACACCAAAATCAATGGCTGGTAAGACTGTGTAAGCTGATATAAAATGGCGTTGAGTTTAAAACCGTGATCATATCAAGGTTCAAAAAAATCCTGTTTTCCATGGGAGTGCTCACCAGCACAAACATGCATACAGTCATAATACATTTATAATTTCACCTCAGTATAGCATCGCATAGGCATCCCAGCAAACAGATTCTTATCACACATGAGAGAATTCACAGGAGGAGCTCCACGATCCAGTCCCCAGAGACAGCTTGCAGAGACCAGGATGCTCTCCCCCTGAGGGGCTGACAGACACTGACAGGCTCTGCCATTGACTCTGTGCCTAATTAGAGGTGCAGGTTCTCCTTTATGCCCTGCTATGGATGGGAGCAAAGCTGAGCCCTTCAGATTGTCTATTTCTACACAGTAAAATACAATCTGCACGTGCAACATTAGCCTCTCACCAACAATGAGAAACAACAATTGCAAAGCACAATATCCAAACTGTACGGCTTATCCAGTGCCCTTTGTAACCCACAATCAAACTAGAGCTTCTAAAATCCTGAGAGAGAGAGAGTGAGAGAGAGAGAGAGAAGAACTTCTGAGACCTGCAAGAATCTGTAAAATCCACAATCACCATAAAAATATGTAAGGAATTTCTTATATATTTCACACTTCTCAAATATCCTGAATCTAAATGCCTCAGAAATCAGATCAAGCTCAAAAATATCATGTCTCCAAATGACAATAGTCCCTGAAATTCATCTCAGGTTAACAATAGTCTCTGAATTCAGTCTCTAAAAACAATAGTGTGAATTTTTTCTGTAATAAACAACAGCCTCTAAATGCCTTAATTCAGTCTCAAAAAAAAAAGACTTTGAAATCTCACAAAAGCCAAAAAACTTGATCAGAGTTCCTGAAATCCTGCAAGAATGTCAATAATAAAGAATCTTGAATATGCCACATAAACCTCCAATATCCTGCAAGAGCCTCTCCGCTATGCAATGAAAATCTAAAAAATAATGAATCAGCATCAAAATAAAGAGTCTGTATAGCCAACAAATGGCTCTAAATCATACAAAATGTCACCAGGAAACTGGATATGCCAACATTCAGGACTGCCTCAACTGTCTCTAAGAGACAGGAGATTCATCCATCCACAGCCCCACTCCTCCGCACCCCTCTCCAGCCACATTGGTAGAGAAGATTTGCATATCAGTACTTACGCTCGTCATGGCAGTCTTTAGCACCTTGCACAGCACAGAATAGGAATCTCTGGTCAGTCTAGGAGCATCACATATGAGATTTTCTGCTCTCAGCTGAGAACTGCTACGTTTTCAGGAAGGTATCACACGTGAGATGTCTGAGAGGTCTCAGGACAGATATCTCCGTATTTTCCAGTAAGATATCTCAGGTGAGATATTATTGTCTCAGGTGAAGTAGTTCTGTGTTCACAGGTGAAATATTTGTGTCCCCTCAGATGAAATATATGTGAGCCCTGGCGTCTGTCGGCTCCTTCCGTAAGGTGTACGTACGGATCCAGGTGTGTGACTCAGGTGAGATGGATGCAGTGTGAGGGGTAGTGCAGGTGAGTGTGGATTTGGGCTCTCGATGAGAGAGACAGGGAGGGGCAGAGCCTGATGAGAGGGAAGAGGGAAGGGCTGGAACGGCCAGGTGTTCGTCAAAATGTGCATGTGCGCACGTGTGTGAATGAGTTTCTGTCAGTGCGGGCGTGTTTCATCTGTGTTTGTAGTATCCATTCAAGTGTATTTATGAAGTATAGTTTGTGCGCGCGAGTGAGCGCGACTGGGTTTGTGAAAGAGAGAGGTCAGGATGGCGAGGAATACATGGATGTGTGTGTGTGTGTGTGTGTGTTGCGTACGTGTGTCCATGTGTTTTACACTGTATATCTCCAACTATCACCTTGACTTTGCCAGTGCTTAGTATGATGTGAGATATTAACGATGCTCCAGGGTCATTTAATTCACAGAATAGCATCCGCACTGGACCTGTTCACTGATCTGGGTTTGCAATTAGTTGAATATAATGACATGATGTATTGAAAAGCAGTGTTTTATTTTAGTTCTTGGTTGACTACCAGAAATTTTCAGAAGTAGTATATCATCCGATGAATACTAATTTATGGAAATCTACTAATTTAAGTTATATTTTTGCTGATCAGGCCAGTTGTAACAATCATGGCTGAAAAGATAAGGCACACGGACAGATTGGACAGTCAAGCCAAAATACTCCAAACTGATTGAAGAGGGAACGAGCTTGGCTCAGTATTGTGTAGTCTTTGCTGAAGCCACCGGGGGGTCATGTGAGGTAAATGCACACTAATCTCTTAAAATTCAAAATCCATTATTGCTACCGAACATATTATACTAAAAAGAATTGATCACTTTAGCAATTAATCATAATAACATCAACACATACAACATAACTGCAGTCCAATCTGTTTATAACACATCAATGATAAAAAGCGGTATATATTATTGTAATTGTTATTATTATTCTTATTTTTAGTTGACGTTAAATATATATTCCATACTTTGGCCGGCCATACTTTCTCCAGGATATTCTCTTTATATTAATATACTACAATGTGCATACAACCACAAATCAGAAAAAGCTGGGACAGTGGGTTAAATTAAAATTAAGACTGAAAGCAGTGATTTGTAAATAATCTGTGACCTGTTTTCAGTTGGAAACAATTCAACAGCATTTACTGTTTAGCCACATGAATGTTATTGATTTTTCCAAAAGGAACACATTTTAGTTTTGATTCTTGTAATATATTTCTAACAAAGCTGGGACAAGTAATATGAAGTATTAAGCGCTTTGTAATCTTGTCAATTCTTTTAACAACACTTGGCACCCATACTTAATTCTTATGCAGCCATACCTTTAAAATTCATGCAAAACGCATTTCTCATTGTCTTGCTGAAATATACCAAGAGGCATTAAAAACGCTAGGAGCAACAATGTACAAAATTTTGGGCAAATACTGCAATAAGGATAAAATAAATACAAGGATATTTAAAGTAGAGCATTAGCATACAAATGGTGAATTCTAACAAATGAGTAAGTTGGCAAACCACAGGCCGACAACAATAGTCCGTCACATGAGCCACTCCCCAAATGATCCACAGAAAGGCGAGTGAGCAAAGAAATGTATGCACTGCTCAACATTACCTCTGGCTATGAAAATCCTGGCTTAAAAACTTACATTTGTGAGCAGTTATAGTGCCAGGACTGACACAGGAAAACTGGGATCAGGCCATTGGAATGGTCAAGGCTGGAATGATTTGCTGCACACTTTGGGGTGCAGAGCATGACTGATTTACACCTGCAAATGCAATATAAGCGGACAGGAAGCACCTGAGATCGACCTCGGCCTGGGCAGCCAGGAATGACCTCGTGTGCGCCGGACCACAGGAATCGTGCGTTGCATATCGGCGACCACTTTGATTCCCAGAAGACACTGTGACCACATCAGCTCTCGTATGGTGCAAAAATGGAGCCGGGACGATGGCGTCTTTTCATTTAGAGCACGTGTTGGGACGGTGCTGACAGATCACAGGCGTTTAACTCCTCATCAGTGGGGACAGGCGCATTACAACAAAAATTGGCCAAATTGTCAATGGCGTCAAGCCCAATATCATCACTGAGCATGGCTTTTGGACTTGATGCTAGTAACGGTAAGGATTAAGGATTTCTTCTTTGGTCCAGACCACAGGGCATCAATGTTTTCCTAAAAAGATCTGAAATATTGATTTGTCTGACCACGATACACAATTCCCCTGAGTGATGGTCCATTGCACATACCTCTGAGCCTAAAGCAGTGAACGGCGCTTCTGAACAGCATTAGCATAAGTCTTCTATTTTGCACAGTAAAGTTTGAACTGGCATTTGTAGATCTAACTAAATATTGTTGTACTTGGCAAAGAATTGCCCAAGTAATCCTGAGCCATGTGGTTATATCACGTCGGTAAGTGACAGTTCTGGATGCTCTGATGTCTGAGTGATCAGAGATCATGGGCATTTACCTTAGGCTTCCCTTTTCACACGACAATTCCTCCAGATTCCCTGGATATTTGAAACATGCCACATACCATGGAAGGCAAAATATGCAAAACCCCTGCTATCTTTCATCAGTGAATATTTTTTTTAAACCTTTCATTAATTTTCTCACAAATTTGCGAACAAATGAGCGACCCTCGACCCATTTGACCTCCTGAAGGACTCGGCCTTTCCTAGATGCTGCTTTTATACGAAATCATGATTAAAATGTTTCAAATCCCATCATTATTCATATTACATCATTACTAAAGCCTCCGGAAAAAATTATGGATGTTCATCCAGCTTTTTTACTTCATGGCAAATAAACAAGTTGCAGATTTTGTTCATCAGCTTAATTTTCAGGCTTCATAAAACACACCTCAAACAAATTAGATTAAATTATTTAATTAATGGCACATTTGTTCATTATGAAGTAGAGGAAAAAATATCGAATCTCTCAATATCGAGGAAAGAATTATGCGATTATTAACTAAAAATCCTTACCAGTACTTTCTTGCTCATCCTTGGGCTTTTATGACTGCCTGAATTCTTTGAAGCACGGACTTCACTAATGAAAAAAGTATTCTCCATCAATCTATGTTTCTTTGCGATGAAGTAAAAAAGCTGGATGAACCTCCTCTTCGTGCAAAGATTCCATATTTATCTTTAGGGGCTGCATTCCTAATTTGCTCTGTCCCAACTTATTTTGGAAAGCCTTGCAGGCCTGAATGGCAGGAATGAATGTATTTTTACAAATAAGATGAAGTTGACCAAACAAAACATTAAATATCTTATCTTCTTACCGTCTGCATTTAAATACAAGTCAAAGTACATTTAGAAATCACTGCTTTCTGTTTTTGCACTCATTTCTGTAACATCCCAACTTTCTCCGAGTTGGGGTTGTATATAATACTTAAATAAGGGGGCTTGTGACTGCATCACATAACTACAGTGCTGTGAAAAAGTATTTGCCCACTTCCTGATTTCTTTTTTTTTTGCGTATTTGACACACTTAAATGTTTCAGATCAAACAAATTTTAATATTAGACAAAGATAACCGAGTAAATACAAAACACAATTTCTAAATGATGATTTTATTTATTGAGGGGAAAAAGCTATCCAAACCTACCTGGCCCTATGTGAAAAAGTAATGGCACCCTATACCTAATAACAGCTTTTGCCACCCTCGGTGAAAACAGCTGTAATCAAGTGTTTGCGATAACTGGCAATGAGTCTTTCACAGCACTGTGGAGGAAATTTGGCCCACTCTTCTTTGCAGAATTGTTTTAACTCAGCTACATTTAAGGTTGTTAAAGGTCATGCCACATCATCTCAATTGGATTTAAGTCCGGACACTGGCTGGGCCACTCCAAAACCTTCATTTTGTTCTTTTCAAGCCATTCAGAGGTGGGCTTGCTTTTTCACATAGGGCCAGGTATATTTGGACAGTTTTTTTCCATTCAATCATAATTTTTCCCTTTAAGTCATCATTTAAAAATTGCATTTTGTATTTACTCTTTATTAAATATCTAATATTAAAATTAGTTTGATGATCTGAAACATTTAGGTGTGACAAATATGCCAAAAAACATGAAATCAGGAAGGGGGCAAATACTTTTTCACAGCACTGTATATTTCCTTCCTATATACTGTATCCCTGTGAAGGATTAATTACAATATCATATTTATCTCTTAAATGATTAAAAATTGGTGTCAGTCAATACAGTCATGTCATGCACGCTTGATATTACACACATGTGATTCACCTTTCTTGCATTGCAGTTGGTCAGATTCCGTTCATTGCCATACTGAAACCAATATGCGACGGTAGCAATACCAATCTTGCTAGTTACCACTAACCACTGCTAACGTTAGCTTCTGGTTGGCTGTCTTGTCAATTCAATGGGATGAATAATTTGTCAGTTCAGCATGCTAATGCTTTTCACCATTAAAGTAATATGTTACACATGGAACCGTTGTCGTAGAAACTTGAATTGATTAATTTAATAGCGAAAAGCATTAGCATGCTAGCTAGCGAATTATTCATCCAATTGACCTCAATAGACCGCAAAATAGAAGCTAATGCTTTTTTTTATTTTCAAAAAAATATTTCATCAAACATTTATGGAATAAACAGGATCTCAAATTCATGAAAATGAGATATCAAATTTTTGAAACTCAAGTCATAATTTTTGTTTACTACTCGCTGAAGGCTCTGAATAAATGTAAATTGCTACGCTTGTTTCTTAAAATTGATGTCTGGGGTTCCCTTGTTATAGCTCCAATCTACATGCCCTTATTGCATTTTGAATCCCAGTGGAGAACCTTAGCAAACCTACAGAGGCATAGCGCACGGGGCCCCCCTCCCTCTCAGGGCTGACACCCTCAAACAGAATACTGAGGGACCCCTGTCTGCTCTGGACCTCAGAGGAGCACTAACGGCCAGCCTGAGGAATGGAAAAGTGTTTGTGCCGCCTGTCGAAGTACACTGATGTACCACGCCGAGTGGAAACATAATCTCAGTCACACAAAAACTCATACACAGTCACTGTTTCCACAGAAAGACATCTTTCCCGTATGCACACTAACTTTTGCGGAGAAAACCTCCTAAAAATTTGAGTGAAACATTCTGCGATTCAAGAGAAGTCATTCACACAGTCCTTGCCTCCATGACTTAATCCTTTACAGCTAGCGCACCTACTTACTGGCACACACAAATATACAGAACTTACACAACGGTCCTCTGTTTCTCAGTGGCCCTACTCATGCGCTCACTGGCTCACCAACACTCACCTTACTGTAAATATTGCACGGACATTTTACAATCGCTAACAAACTTTCATTTAACTAAAACTTTCACACATCTGTGCTCTCCTGTAACAACGCGCACTCACACCTCAACACACTTTTCCATTCTGAATTACATACTGTGGATACACGCACAAACCTATACTGTGTCATACTCCTTCTCACACGCACATACACACTCACACACACGCGCACACTGTACCCCTTGCACTCTCACACGCATGAGCACGCACTCACACAACCAATGACACACGTACACTCATACAGTCTCACACACGTTCTCATGTATTCCTTACCTTCCTGACCCACTGGGTGTCCAGGTGGCCACGTCCCCCACTGGAGTGTCCCTCTATCCCAGAATCCTCCTCTTCCTGCCACTTCCCACAGCACAGCGATGTCCTTGTTCAGCCCTCCTCTCGAACTGCATCCTTACAGCAGCTCACCAAGTCCCTCATCCAAAAATACAGTCCCTCCTGCACCTCCTCCTCCCCTCTGCTTTTGCCGGGAGGATGCCGGGCCAGGAGGGACTCTACTCCGAGCCAGATATGTTCTGGAGGGGTTCTGGGCCGTGGGATTGGACTCGGCGTCCGTGGGGAGGGTGACCAAGAGCACTGCTCCCCTCTGCACCCCTTTGAGCTCCTCTGTGCATGTCTCTGTGTATTATACCGGTCCTGCAAAAATCACTGCGTTCCCCCCCCCCATACACACCCCTCCCGAAAAAACCCTCCTTTTCCCACAGCACTACTGCTCCCCTGCACAGTCACGCAGGAGACTGAGACTGCTGCTGTGCACCCACCACCCCCAAAAACACCCCCGTACCTCGCGCACACACCCCCTGCTCTGTCCCAGCCCTCTGCAGTACGAGCTGGAGTTCGGTGGCCCTGCCTACACTCAATGCATCCTTTATAGGCTTATTTACCCACACTGCAGAAACACTGGCAGCTTGCAGGTGAAAGAGGCACTGATAGATGAAGGCAGAGGGAGAGAGAGAGAGAGAGAGGAGGGAGGAGGCAAGCACGAAATAGAGCGATTCAGCGGAGAGGGAGAGAGAGACCAAATGAGAGACAGGGAGGGAGTGAGAGAGAGAGCAACCAAAACAGATAGAGATGTAGTGACAGAGAAACACAGAGCAACTGAGAGTAACAGAGAGCAGAATATAAGAGTTTGATACAAAGAGAGAGGCAACAAAAGACAATCAAAAGCTCCCGAATACCAAGAAGTTCCAGGGAAAGTAAATCGATGCTATCTGCTACCCTTCATCCTTTCTTCTCCTCCCTCTGTCTCTCCCTCACTGCGACACGGCCAGGCTGTAATCACACCAGCAGCCTGATCGGGGAGCGGACGAGAGAAGAGAATAGTCAGCACGGTAGCGTAGTGCTTAACGAGTGTCCTCAGGTGGGGGTCGAAGAGGCGAAAATTCCCAATTCCTCTTTGTGACACTCACTGCTGCCTACCTAAAAGGCATTCTAGAGGCAGGACATTCAAAATAGAGGAAAAAAAAAAATAGATCTTAAAGGGGACCATCAGAATGTATTGAAAACTAAGCATTAATCATAAAGTTAAAGGTAAGGTACAGTTTCTGAAAAGAGATTTTCCCTCCTCCTGATTTCTTTTTTTTATTTTTTGCATATTTTTCACACTTAAATGTTTCACATCATCAAACAAATGTAAATATTAGATAAAGATAACCAGAGTAAATACAAAATACATAAATGATGATTTCATTAAGGGATAAAAGGCATCCAAACCTATCTGGCCCTATGCGAAAAAGTTATTCCCCCCTCATCCAGGAGGTCACAAAAGAACTTAGAACAACATCTAAAGGACTGCAGACCTCGCTTGCCTCAGTTAAAGTCAGTGTTCATGATTCAACAATAAGAAAGAGACTGGGCAAAAATGCCATCCATGGGAGAGTTCCAAGGTGAAAACCACTGCTGACCAAAAAGAACACAAAGGCTCATCTCACATTTGCCAAAAAACGTCCTGATGATCCCCAAGACTTTTGGGAAAAAATTCTGTGGACTGACGAGACAAAAGTTGAGCTCTTTTGGCAGGTGTGTGTCCTGGTACATCTGGCATAAAACTAACATGATATGGAATCAGGTAGACACCAGATGCGGGGAGATGGGAATGAGGATTTTATTAAACAAAAAATAAAACGGGCACGAGGGCCAACGAAAAACTTGGCCCAAAGGGTTGCAAAAAGACAACTAAAGGTACGCTACACAGAGCGGGGAAACTAAATAGCAAAAACGGCAAGAACAAAAAACCACTGGAAACTCCAGGCAGGAATCCACGAACAAAAATAAACAACAAGACTAGGGCTATATACACAGGGACTATGAACAAGACTTGGAAGCGCGACCATGAGCAAAGACTAGAACATGCAACAAGACTTGGCAAAACTTGTACATGAAATGAGACTTGAGACACTGTCTGCCAGCCAACTTCCACCGCATCCAGATAAAGGCTAGGAAATCAAGACATGAGGGGCAACACCTGGAGAAGGAGAACAAGAGGCAGGGCAAGATCATGAGACATGGACTAAGATTGGATGACAAGACTTGCTCATTAAGGGAATGAGCGTGCTCAGCTTAAGTACCAATTAAGTATGCAGTTTGGAAGCAAGCATGAATGTTAAGAACAGAAAAGCACAGCAAGACTTGAAATAGCAAAGCAGGAATCATGACAATAAACTCCCTGTCTAAATTAGTAATATTAGTAATGTGTCTATCTAAGAATTACACCACCCAGTGAGTGTTAGTAAATGTTAGTAACTTAAAAACAGTTAATTGTCAATTAAGCTTAGACAGCCCCGAATCAGCACAGCATGGAAGGAAGGGGGAAACACCAAAGCCAACCAGAGCTCTGAAATGTGCAACAACGAAGGCACGGGGCGGAACGCAGACAAGCGGTGGAGTGGCTTGGCAGACCTGGCATGAAACAAAACATGGAAAAGTAAAAACGTGGACAATGAATGTGAAACATGAAATGCAAAAACCTGATACAAGAAACTGTTAAAACTGTGACTATGAACTATGAACTATGAAATCTTGAACATGAAACTGTTAAAACCATAAATGCTGTCCTGGCCAAAGGCCAGGACTCCAGAACACAACATAACACAGCATTTCAAAAAAAGAACATCATACTAATAGTCAAACATGGTAGTGTGATGCTCTGAGGAGGCTTTGCTGCTTCAGGACCTAGATGACTTGTCGTAATTGATGGAACCATGAATTCTGCTCTCTACCAGAAAATCCTGAAGCAGAATGTTTGCCCATCAGTTTTTTACCTCAAGCCCAAGTGCACTTGGGTTGTGCAGCAGGATAATGATCTGTAACACACCAGCAAATCCACCTCTGAATGGCTTAAAAAAGACAAAATGAAGGTCTTGGCAATGTCCGGACTTAAATTCCATTGAATTGCTGTGGCATGACCTTAATCAGGCCGTTCATGCTCAAAAAACCTCCAATGTGGCTAAATTAAAACAATTCTGCAAAGAAGAGTGGGCTACAATTCCTCCACAGCGATGTGAAAGACTCACTGCCAGTTGTTGAAAACGCTTGATTGCAGCTGTTGTCGCCGAGGGTGGGTTTAGGTTTAGGGGGCAATTATTTTTTCCACATAGGGCCAGGTAGATTTGGATGACTCTTCCCTTAACAAATGAAATCATCATTTAAAAACCACCCTACAGGGGCAAGAAAATAAGAATTTTAGGGGCATCCTACCCCAACAGCTGTTATATTTTTACAGAACAAGCAATTAATCAACAAAATAATTTTAATATTAAAATAGTTATGATAAGCTATAGTTATGACAAAATATTAGGTATAATTTTGTGCTTTATTTTGGTTTATAATGTGAACCATTCATCTCGCAGTAAGTTGTAATGAATGGGAGATCATAGAATCAAAAACATATTTGGAATGTGAATATATTTCTTAAATTTTCTATAATTTGGGTATGATAAATATAACAGCATCCATTACAAAGGCTCATTAACTTTGGATTTCACAATTCTATGGGATTATTATACATTTCTAATCGTGTTGTATTGTTTGCCCCCCAACCCGTCGATTCCAATCCCCCCTCCCCCAATGATCAGCATTCAGCATCACCCCTTCACTGTCTACCCCTGTCCCGATTACCTCCTGTTCTACACCTCACTTCACTCTCTATGTCACTCCACTCCATCAGGGTATGTTACCTTAATGTCTCCTACTCTTATACCAAGACAACCCTGACAATTCACAGCCCTGACACTGAGACTTAGCCACACATTAAAATCATGTCTAACCATATTTGTAACAAATTAACGCTAAACACCTCATCCTCAACCCATTGCTAGACTATTTAAATGTTTTGATACCTTTTGGCCACCTCACTATGCTTAATATGCTATGCCAATATTAGCGCTGTGATAGTTAGCCTTCCACACTGTTATAAACTTGCATTTTTTTTTGCCAGTTATTTTAATTGTAATATTACAATAAGTTTATTACAGAGGTTCTGTGTACGTTGACAGTAAACCACAGTTAAATGCGCGCAGAACTCTACTTACAGTTAAAATAACAAGAAAACAATGTGTTAATTTAACTGTTAAATTCAGTCAATTTATAATAGTGTATGGTGATAGATGTTATAGATATCTAGATCTATTACATGTAATATCAGGCATATTAAAATTACAAGTTTGTGTTTTGGCATATGAATCTGCCATGTTAATGTTGGTTGGTGCAAAACCTTTTAGCTCATGCAAAATCCATATCAATAACATGGACGATTATTGGCTGGGGTATTTGTTTAGCACCAGTCGCTGACCTTATTGGTTTTCCTGCGCTTAAAAGTTTTGTGTGTGCAAAAGCTCATTGTAAATCTGGCCCTGAAAAATAAATCAAACCAAAAAACGGCACAGCAAATGGGCCTTTTGCCCCATATGAGAGGGGGCGTCTTACCCCCAGGGATA
Source organism: Gymnothorax reevesii (assembly GCA_029721435.1). Classification (NCBI taxonomy): domain Eukaryota; kingdom Metazoa; phylum Chordata; class Actinopteri; order Anguilliformes; family Muraenidae; genus Gymnothorax; species Gymnothorax reevesii. The sequence goes on from CM056588.1 coordinate 56,756,775, forward strand.
AACTTCCACCAAAAACAAAATCTCAACATCAAATGAAATGCTTTCAACACGAGTCCCACAAGATCAAGTGAACATAAAAGCTTTTCCAATTATATACGATATGAATATCAAAAACACTACTGTCAAACAAACAAAAACTGTCTCGATTAAATCAATCTGGCAAATGCTTTTGTCTGGATGGAATTTTGAAATCCATGCAAAGCCACGCTATTTTTCTGAAATTCAATTTGCTGCTATTTTAGTTTAGTAGGGTAAAGACAACCATGGTGCATCTTCTCATGGGGGTCATCTCACACTATCCTCCCCTCGTACTATACGTCTAAGATTATTTGTCTCAATGGTGGTTTGGGAGATTTTAACGCAACTTCCAAAGCTGACCTTGCACTTGCAGCAGCTGGCAAACTAGGTGAGAAACTTACAGTATATGCAGTGCTTTGCAGTATTAAGGTGTAAAACATATGGAAAAAATACTGTTTATCTCATTGGACATTTTAGTACTGAAAAATTGGTGGGATGCCATCTTGTATGTCCTGCAAATCACAGTTATCTTTGAAAATTGCTAAATGCTCTCAAGCCGCTGAAACCATCTCCATCTCATGCGCTCCCAGTCAGATTAGCACTCATGTTGCGTGAATCTGTTGCTGTTTGTACTCTTAATCAAGAGATGTATCACATGATGCTACATGCAGAACTGATGAGAACTGCGTGATTCATGTGTTTCAGGCAAAAGTTACAAACCTCTTACAAAATCATTATGAATCTTTTGCCATGATGTGGTGTAAAAGAAATACTGTCCAACATTTCTGGCTAATTGGGAATTAAGCACATCTTTCATGACCTTAAGAAATGAGTCAGATATGTGTCACACCCAAGGAACCAATAAATGCTTTAATGTTATCCCACTCAAAACCACCAAACAGGCAGAGACGCATGCGGGGCAAGATCTGACACCCCTTCCGCCTGCCCTCCACACCCCAACTGCCATTATCTCATGACTCATCACCCAGAGGGTCATTTTGTGCCTTTAATTCTATGGCACCTCTTATATATAGCAATAAAAAAGAGAGGCAGTGCTACCGTTAATCCATTATGATTCATCGCTGCCACAACTAAAGAAGTAATTGGCCATCAATAAGCATTCCTAAAGCTGTGCTTAAAGGACACACTGTAGCTCGAATACCCGGCTACAATGATCGAGGATAACAGGGCTGTATGAACGTCTTGATTGCCTGGCTTAATGATTAACTGCCCACGAATGCCTGCTCTCTCATGGCGATGAAACCAGATTTTTAAAAAATTATTTTAAGGGTTCTAAGCTGTCTTTAAGGAGAGGGATTGGAGCACTGAATATAACGAGTTTTTAAACATTCTCACGGGCAGAGAGTAAGAACTAGGGGAGAGCCTGGTGACCCCAAACATAGCCCTGTATGAACATGTTATTTGACCTAGAGAATGAGAAATGCCTTAAATGAGTGGCGTAGAGTCACAGGTAAGGGAACGCCTCCCACGCAAAAGATAATGCTGAGCACCAAATCACCAGCAGCCTATAATCAGCAGGATGACCTTGGAAAACTGTCTAATAGAGACCAGAATACAAACTACAGGTCTGCACACTGAGAGCAGGCTTCCCAACCTTGTATACAAACCCTATGCAAATGAGCTGGGAGTTCAGACCTCATACGTCTGAGTCGAGATAAATGTGCCTGTTACCTGTTTTAGAGCTCAATCCCCTGTCTGTCCCTACGAATCACAAACGTGCATTCACAAACACAACACATACATAGAATGACTGACACACACAGATATGCAGCTAGTGAGAGGCACAGATCATCGCTTTCAACTAATAAATCGTTTTGATTTGTTTTTAGTTTTTTTTCCCCAATTAACATCACATGCAGCAACACTCAGCCCCATTAGCTATGGCCAGTTCCCCTCGTTTAGACAAGCGGAAAAATATGCGTCATTTCGATGTGAAATTGCATTTCAGTCAACATTATTCAGTTGGGATGCTTGTTTCTAATCTTTGTTTTCATTGTTGTAATTTGAACGATCATGAAGGGTGAGTTAGATAGCCTGCAATTCAGGATGTGCTGAGAGCAGACGCAGAAATTAAAGCACAGTTTATCTTTTCTTTGTAAAATGAATGAAATGTTTTTATAAATGGATTTTACAAGCTTATTTAATCGCCACAATATTTCATTTATAAGGAAGCTGTGTATTTCCCGGCCAATAGATTTTCTAATCATTTGAAAACTTTCCAAACAAGGAAAATGATTGATTACAGGACAAAACTACTTATTTTGTTGAAAAGGATTGTTCTTTGCGCCTCCTCCAATTTCAGCCAATCAGCCATCACTGATACCTATGCACATAATACAGATGGCCGCACATAAGCACACACTCAGACACGCGCCTCGCATCGCAGACAAATTCTTTAGTTGTTCTGCATAAAAAAATGTGCTGCTTTTCAATGTTGTCACTCACCCATTTTCATCTGAAATGCAGCTAAAATAATGAAAAGCCCAACCTCTGGCAGAGACTAGTCTTTCTCGTTGTCTCACAGAGTGACACGATGACTCCCATCCCAGTCTACATGCTGAGACATTGAACGCTAATGTTTAACCTCTCCTCTCAACGCACATAAAGAACAGGCTGTACTGTGTTGAGGTGCAACTGTGGGCAGTCATATTGTCATCTGAAGGGCATCTTGATTGATGAGATATCTGCAGTAGGGACAGTGTTCATTATTCAATCACTTTCATAAATTTTCAGAAATTTCAATCACTGTCATAAATTTTGGCAACTTTGCAGATGTCGAGTCAAAAAAGGGTATTTGAACAGAATCTGCATTTGTAATGAGGAACGCACACAACTCAGAGATCAGGTTGGGACAGGCTAAGGATTTGTGTGTGTAAGCCGTCGTCCTATAAGAGAGAGCCAGCTGTGAATAACAGTGCTATCAAAGACTTGCCGCTCCTCTTGAATCAATGCCCCACATTAATCTCCCAGAATGCCCAGCCAGTTTTTCAGTCAGTGGGTCAGTGTGACTCATTGGCCTTGTTTCCGCCAGTACCTTGTGACACCAGTATTACAGTACGTCGCCCGTTCCCACAGGGTTGGTTTGTTGGCACAGTTGGTGCCCCTACATCGCACATGCCCTGATTATGGCTCCACTGCAAGCAGGTGTGAACATGGCAGCCATTTGACTCATTGACTGTAAAGTCAACAGGGCTAAGTCAGAGGAGTTTGCTTACCAGACTGATCCAGTCAATAGTCCCAGAAAGAAACAGACAGACTTGACCTAACAGACATGGTTTCAAAACTTCTTGAGATTACATCAATATGCATTTGGCTGGGATATATGTCTGGATCCTCAAGGTCTTAGAGTGGATCATAGTCTTGACTATAAATACCTTAGTCTTGGTATTGAACTTGATTCTTACTGGGTCTTAGTCAATGGCTGGTCTCTCCATCACTGTGCCATCATGTTCCAAACATGGTGAAACTGGCGATTGTTTGGATATTTTGTTGTGCGTACTGCAGCCATCAACCTCATGCATACCAGGTACCAAGGGCAATTTAAATGAAATTCTAACTTTTCACATAATTGGACAATGAAATCCAGCTTGTGATTGCATTATATAGCTTGATTAGGCCAAATGAAAAATTAGTTTGTTTCCATCCCCACCTGCCCCAGAGGGCTCTGTTTTTTATTTGTTTTTTTTTTATTTGGAAATATTCATGTACCTAAATTACACCAGAAAGAAAGTGAGAAAAATGTTTAGAATCCCAGACGATCTTTTCAGCTTTCAATCGCTGTTACACTTTATGTTTGTACTTGTGCTGGTGATCTGGATTTGTTGTGCTACTTGGATCTCAAACTTTTACTATAATAGAAAAAAAATCCTCCTGCCCGCTCCCTGAAAATTGAATAGCGAAGGACGCTAAACAACTAAAAAGTTTTTTTTTTACTTCATGGCCTTATCTTAGGTAATTAGTTACAATTCAAACAATTTCACCAAATCCAGTTTTGACGTTGTTAAAGAGGAGGGATGCATTCATATTTCATTTTTTTAATATAGATTTTTGCTCTTTCTGTCTTTGTAATTCTAACTGATATTTTTCTGAGCTGTGTCACTATTACACCTCAATTGCAAGGTCTTAAAGCTTGGCTTGGTGGATTGGTGGATTGGTGGATTGGTACAATTGGAAAATTGCACGGCAATCTATTCTTACCTGGCTTACTGCCTCCAGTAAACATAATGTTCAGGCTAGATTAAATTTGGTTCTCAGTTTGATATTTAAGTCTCAGAACCAACCATTGTGAAATTTGGATCTGGACCTGACTGATGCTTTCCACTGATGTAGCATGCATGGCTCCAGAAAGCTTACGAAAAGTATTAGAACCATCCGGAAGTAACAGAGCCTCAGACTTGAGCAGTAAGAAAATTCCCTGATTGAATCACTAGTGGCGCGCCGTTGACACATTTGCTGCTTGTCTTTTTTTAATGACTTTCCAAGTGGCCATTGTCGAGAGTGAACCCAGCTGTGCAGCCAAGTTCACCGGCTCCTGCCAAAAATCAAACAGCCTCTTCCACCGGCCTCTTGAGAATCACATTTCAACCAAACCTGGATTTTCCAGGCTTGTCAGAACTTGATAGAAATTTACAACCTTTAAGTGAAAAATATTTTGCTCCTAATGGGTCAGGAAGAAATCACAAGAGGGAATCAAGATATAAACTGTTCATAGGATATAAAATTATATACTTTACATGTGTCCTATTTAACAGTTTTTCAAAGTGGTCTATCATTGTCAGATCTAATGTTTATGATAACTTGGGTCATAAATCTATAGGTGAGTGTAATACTTCATGTTATTCCATTTATAAAATTGCACCAATAACATTTAATAAAATTACATAAAAGGAGGCCAGAGGTGACCATTAATATTCAATGTAACTGCATTTATTAAATGGCGTACAAGTGTAAAATTTTAAATATCACTATGCTATTCATGTTAATATCACATATAACTCCAAGTTTAGAGCTATAAATTCACAATCGCCAAAAAAAACTGGTGTTTTTGTTTACAGCAGTTTTCATGAGCATTGTAGAAAGGGAAACCAAAACATCCCAGAGCAGCCAGGAAAGTTGCAGGAAATTTAGAAATTATCTAAGGGTGCATTGTCTCATGAATCTGGTATCACAAACATCCTGCTCTCATTCCATCACACTTCTCAGAAATCTCATGTAAATAATCAAAGATCTATAGATGTGTATTTCCCAAATTCCTACTGACTGACAATCCTAAATTAAGTTCAGTTGATGAAGACTTTAATATTCAGTGGGCCTTTGTACCAACCCAACATTCCCCCACCTTTCAATTCCAGACAACCTGACTGCAAAAAATATTTCTAAGAAACAGATCCATGACACAAAAAAGTTGATATAGCCTATCTGGTGCCTTCCCTGCAAAAAACATCTCTGCACATCACTGGTAAGCATGCGTGAGCATGATGTTCTTGAATTGGAAAGCTTACTCTTGCTGACCTAAGATGGCATCCTTACATGTGTTGGCCGTTGACCCAAGGTAGCACTGTAGCCGGGAATCGTGGGAAAGTCGGTCAAGCTGCGAAATTCCAGAGCAGAAAATCACAGCTGGTCTTCTTGGTCCCTCTCTTCTGCAACAGCTCTAATACCTGCACATTCATTACCACAAACTCAGTGCCTGCCTTCCTTCCGTTCGGGGCGTTCTGAGTATGGTTTTCTTATTGCTCCTTTTGTCAAATTAATAATGCCTATCTTGTGTGCGTGTATGTGCGTGCGTGTGCGTGCGTGTCTTTTTTTAAGAGTAATTTCATTACTACAATGTCGCTCATAGATATCAAATAGGTTCAAAAATAACTCATTTGTAAAGACTCACTTTGCTTCCCAGGTAAATAAGGAGCTACTGTCAATAGCAGTTTCTTTGTATTTGCTGTTGTCATTTCTCTCAAAACTGCAATGACCTGACTGATGTCATTAGCATGTTACTGACATTTGTGGTATTGCATTTCCAATATATTTCCTCCGAAGGCAATTTTCCAAAATTCTGCTTCATTTGATCAGCCCTCAGCGAGTTAGAGAGAAGTGGGTCTTCATTCTCCATCAAACAATGAGCAAGGTTTTCGTGGACCTGATAAAACCAGCAGCTTTTTCCAACACCAGAGGGCCAAAAAAAAAGGGGGGGAAATGTTTCCTGAAATTGCAGGTGCTACATACCCAGAATTCACTTGTCAGGTTCGTATGCAGGATGAGATTATTTGTTTGAAAATATGTACTTAATAGATTCAGGTTTCGCCTCCTAGAAAAAGAAGCTTAACGTTGCCTAGTTGCAATTATGCAGAAACTCTCTTATAATCATTATGAGCACCCATGTAGGATAAAATGAAATAGTTCAGGTGTAATGAATGTCTGCACCCTGGATACTGCTTTTCTTGAGTAATTAATTGAAGGGCGGGAAACTCCAATGACCCGCTGAAATCCCCTGCTGTTCGCACATTTAGAGGAATAAAACACATATGGATACATAAGTTGCCAACACACACAAGCTTACGCAACTACACATACACAGACTGTAACACTTGGAAACACAACCCCAGTCCTTCACACACCTGGACAGATGCTCTAACATTTGCTCACAACACACGCACAAGCAAACACACAAGTATCGAAACACACCATCTGTTGTCATTGATGTCCTATTTTTGTCCCCCGTGGCCCCCGTCGCCTGCAGAACGGGGTACATAGAAATGCTGTTCGTCAGTGCTCGCAATAACTTTTGACAGCTTTGATGGAGGATCACCAAATTCACACCACATATGCCTCTCATGAAGGCCTAGCTCAAGTTAAATGATGATTGACCTTGACTTAGTTTTCAAGGTCACTGAGCAAAAACATGTGAAGAACACTGTACTCGCAATAACTTTTGACAGCTTTGATGGAGGATCACCAAATTCACACCACATATGCCTCCCATGAAGGCCTTGCTCTAGTTCAACGATGAGTGACCTTCACCAACTTTTCAAGGTCACTGATCAAAAAGATGTGAGGAACACTGTGCTCGCAATAACTTTTGACAGCTTTGATGGAGGCTCACCAAATTCATATGACATTCTTATTGGCTTGTTAGGTTGATCTCAGCCATGGGCACAAAACTATGCCTTGGCGATGCGTCCATCATCCACATGAAAATTGTAATCTCTCTCATAACACATGGTTATATTTAACTCATATCACAATGATCCATCCCTCATCCATCTCTTTGTTCAACCAATGACCAATGAGCTACAGTGTCATTGCACTTCACATTATTAGTGGTACAGTGCACCACATTATTTTCAGCCATCAAAACAGTTTTTGCCACATGTTTCAGGTCACTTCTGCGATGGGGGACACAAGGCCTTCAGGCCAGCTGGCCATTTTTATACTGCAATCTGTGGCAGAAGTGATTGTCAAAGGAGTAGAATGTGCTTTTTGGTTCAGCAGGAATAGATGAGAGAGGTCATAGCGGTGCTGAAGTATCACTGCTGTGATTAGTGGGACACATTGTGCAGCTGGCCTGGAGATCGTGAGGCTCGTTTCTGCACACTCATCTCAGACACACACAGTCTGTGTCACACGCAGGTGCTGAGGGGATGGCAGGTGTGTGCAGGACGGAGAAGGTGACGCCGACCTAACTGAGCGCGTGCGATGAGGCTCTATGGACAGGGTCAATGAGTTGCACTTGCTCTTATCATAGACACTCATTGAGTAGCCAACAAATATTAAAACACTGGTAATAAAAAAAAAAAGTCACAAGAGTATAATGGGTGGGACCTTAAATGCTGGGGATATCTATGGTCACTAGAAAATATGTGGAAAACATATAGTGAGGTTTATTTACAGTAAATTTGGATAGGAACAGATGCGAGAGCGTGGACTGGGAATAAGGTGAGGATGGAGAAAAGCGGTATTTCCAGAACAAATGAGCCTTCAGTTGAGGACAGAAGGTGTGGAGGGGCTTTGACTTGACTGAGGTGAGCTAGATGTTCCACTATTGTGGGGACCAAGTAGAGAGATCAGTCAAATCTGGGAGGAGAGATGACCAGGTTGCCGTGGGAAGCTAGAGCCGAGCACAGGGTATAACACAGAGCATTGGCAGGTCAGCCTGGCCCATGGCCTGAAGGTGATTGCGGGCTCCTCCTGTTCACCAACACTAACGGAATAATTCTGATGCCTCCAGGAGCCAGTGATGAAAGCACAGGAGGGGAACGTGACAATGGGAAACACAGGTAGGTTGAAAAGCAGATGGGTTCCTGTGTGAGCTGAAGATACTGCTGTGCTGCAGGAAGCCCAGCCTGGTGTGAGATACTGTGGAGGAATCAGGTAAAATGGACAACGGACTGCATATATATAGCACTTTTCTAGTCAAATGACACAAAGCGCTTTACATATGATGCCTCACATTCACCCTTTAGATCGCTGCATATTGTGTTGCCTTTTGAGATCTTTTAGCCGACTTCACGCTGTCAGACAGGTTCTATTGAAGTGATTTCTTGATTAAGCAGGTCCGGCAGTAATCAGGCCTGGGTGTGACTAGGAGTCAAATGAGGAGAACACAGACCCAGCGTGTTCTAGATCTGTCAGAGTGAAAAGGAGTAGTTTGTGACCCAAACAAGGAGGTAAGGAGGTAAGTGTGGATAGACTCATCAGGCGCAGCCAGTGTAGGTGGACGTTAAGAGTGCGGTGCCAGTAAGGGTGAACCAATGAACACAGAGAAAATGGGGGGGAGCGATTCTGAGAAGAATGGGAGCAGGGCTGGTGTGAACAGGACCAGGGAGAGTGCATAATCATCCCTGCTTGGATTTCAGACGCACTGGTTAACCTGAGGGGGCACGAAGCTGTGGCACTTTAATTACCACCATCCACGCTAATGAGAGAACGAGAACCACAGAAACAGACATCCAAAGCACCCACGCCGCCGTGTGAAAGCGCACATGACAAATGGCCACAGTGTGAACGCTGCAGCGCTAATTACAGTGTTTATAAACAAAGCATATGTCTTGATAATGGGCACATCTCTGAGAGGAAGACAGGAGGCTAACTTGAGTTTCCTGCTTTTCGTTTATACACACAGGAGCTATCGTTTCAACCTGAGCATACCGAGCTCACAAAAAGCCTCTGCTTATGAAATATATGAACTATAAGCCAGATCAGAAGCGAAAGAACCTCCTCTTTTTAGATTAATTGTGTTAGCCTGATAATCCAAAACAATGTTAATTCTTGATGGATAATACCAGAGTTCTGAGGAATGTTTTCTTGAAGACTTTAAGCATTCACACCTCCCACAAATAAATGTGTCTGCGTGAGAGCCCTCACATTCACATAGACAAGGACACAAGCACACGTGCACACAGAGGCACATACTCATGCAGACTTGGGCACGTACAAATGCAGAGAAGTAAAAAATAAATGGTTATTTGACCTGAAATAAAGAAGAACAGGGGTTATTTAGAGTTTTTTTGGGGATGCAGAGTTGCACTTGAAGCATTCTGTGTAACAGGGGTTAGAAAAGGGGTTCTTTACATTGCAGCAAATCCAAAATTCAGGAGTTAGAACCACACAGCCCCATCCCTGTCTTTTCTGTGCATCAGTATAAAGACAAAAATCTGATTCAACAACTGTTTATTAGAATATAAGTGCATATAAAATATTGGTAGATCAATTCAAAAAGAATCAATTTTAATTTCTTTTTATTTTGAGGATGCATCTCATCACTACCGACTAAAATTTCATGTAAGGTATTACATCAAGCTATTACGCATTAAATCATTGTTAAATAACAATATTATGATTATTTGTCTTTAAGAATATAAACGCTACATAAATTCATTAATTATACAATGTAAAACGCAAACACACACACACACACACACACACACACACACACACTGTGAAAATGGGCTGGGACAAATTCTGTGATTTTCCATCTCGGACAGTTTGATGACATGCTGGACTTGAAAGGAAATGGTGTTGGTAGATTTCATAAATTAACAAGAGTGTTTCGAGCAGCCTGTGCTCGTTCACTTTTTGTGCCAAATTTTCTTAAGTACCAGGAAATACAGAGCCACGTAAAGCCATGAATCTCTTTCAATCCTGCTGGACAATTCATTCTTATCTTGAAAACACTGCTCTGCTGCCAGATCTGTGAACTAACACTTGTATTTGGAATTTCCAGCCTTGTGCTCAAAATATAATATAGCTAAAAATGGCAGCTGGTGTGAATTGAAACGTAATTCCCCATATGACAATATCCTACAGTTATTTCTTAGTAACTCTATAGTATTTTGGCATAACTATAGTATTGCTATTGTTTGCTGAGGATGACAAGAGTTATACAATAGACTTCACATTATAACTAGTATTACCACAGTCAACAGTTCCATGATATTACTGCAGTCCACACAACTGTATAGCAGTAGTTTGAATACATATAGAATCGCAATATTAATACTACACTATAATGGCGAAAATACCATCCATTTACTGTACGATAACTATAGCTTGGAACGATAATAATTTCTCATAAGGGTCCATTTCAGATGCCAGTTACGGATCTCTCAATTATGCCCGCTGTGATAACATGGAATTGAATTCTCAGATTAATTAGTCACAAAATCCACCTTGCAGGCCTTCTCTGCGAGGATGCCAGGCTCATGATGTCAGTGGGATTGCCCGGTCACTCGCAAGTCAAGTGAAAGATTAACTGATGCATTAAATGCTTCTCAGTAATGGTGCATCATTTCACAAAGGCACATCTCCCATTGTGCTCTCTCAAATACAAAACACACACTTACACTGACGCAAACTAACACGCATTGACACTAATGTGCAAACATGTACACTCTAGCACACGGGCATGCCTGTGGGGACGCACAGCAACACATGGACACAGAAATGGGAATCCCCCAGCATGCGAGCACGCACGCACACACACACACACACACACACACACCCAAATAGGCAAACCCCTGCATTGCGAGGTGCCACAGACAGTGGTGGGGGTGATGTGGGGTCGGTTGGGAAATCAGAGAGAATATTGAATGAGAAACAGACTTGCCTGCTGAATTCCCTGAAGATCACCCCCTGGTGCCACTGTGTGCAATGCACACAGCCTCCTCATACATTAAATATCATTGCACCTTGGCACCCACTTAACTCCAAAATATAATAAGCAGAGCGCCTGAAACAGGTCCCTTTGTGGATTCTTCTGCCGTGTCTTTATCAAACAAGATCCCACGTGAGACGCAGACAGCCGAGTGTGTCTCTTTCAACAATAAAGTGACCGCCCCCACCCCCCACAACAAACAGGGATACACTCACAGCAGAGCAGAAGAGGTCTGTTTGAAACAGTTATGGAGCTTTGTTATCTCAGCATCAACCAGTTTGAATTCATGACCTCATGTCTCTCAGTGTCTCCCTTTGCAATGCGACTCACACTACCACGTACTGTAATGCTTTCAACGACATCGTAACTGCCTTTTGGTGCGCTCACTTCTTCTGTCTGAAATCTAAACTAACTGATTCAGGGACGTAACCAACAATTCATAGCGTAACATAACATGAGTGGTGAAAACAGTCCATTCAGCCCAACTAGGCCTGTCATTTTCCCATCACTATTGAACCTAATAGTTAACCCTCCTGTCGTGTTCACCCCCTCCCCTTACGTTAGTGTTCCCGGTCAAATTTTGACCGGTCTGTATTAACTGCTCTTAAATTAACACAAAAACCATTCATCACCACCAATTTTTATTTAACACTCTTTTTTGCCTTGAACAATGTCTCAGATTAGTGGTTAGCATGAGTAACTGCAGAGAAAATTCAACCCCAAATCTGAAATAGTTGGGACGAAGTGTAAATTGTGAATAAAATCAAAATGCAATGACTTTAAGATCACATGAGCCAATAATTTATGTACAATAGAACATAGATAACATTTTAAATGTTGAAACTGAAACATCTAACATTCTTATCCACAAAATGAGCTCTTTTCAAATCCTCTGGCTGCAGCAGCTCTCAAAAAAGTTAGGACACAGGCAAAAAAGGGCTGAAAAAGCAATTTATATGTGAGTGCTGAATTAATATGTATTCATCGATAATATATTTGAGGTTGATGTCTGTCTGTCTGTGTGTATGTACACGTTTTTCTCCCACATTTCTCAACCGATTATCACCTAATTTGGAGTGAATATCCACTTGGACACCAGTAAGGACTTGACGATGCCCGATTTTTGAAAAACGGTCATGCACGCAAAAAAAATGGCAATTTCACTCCGGGTAGCAGGTAGCAGCTAGTATAAATATGTAGGTCTGTCTCAGAAACTGGGCCCATGAGTGGATACCCCTCTAGAAATACTTGTAGTTGATAAAATATTTTGTTTTGAATGGTGGCGTTTGTTTTTATTTGAAATATGATAATCAAATAAATAGTAAACACAAAAGTCGGTAGTTTAAGTGAATATTACATTCTGTAAACAAAATTTGTTGCAAAATGGCTGCTTGTACCGTGACATGTCGGAGGATGAATTACATTTCGGTTGCCTGAAATATTTGTGGTCCACTATAACATTCACAATTTTCATATAAGTTATCTTATTTAATTACTCTACACAATGAAATATTGACGTTTCCACATAATCGTGTGAGTAAAGTTAAAACCTTAGACGTAACATTTGATCAATTTCGTAACGCCTTTTTTCCCACCAGTCTTACCCCACGAATGTGAGTTTATTTACTCAAACGAGAAGCCTCGTTGTCATATTATATACCTCATCCAAATTGTATTTGAAACTCACAACACTTCATGGAATTTAAGTTATAATCATGCAATTTTGTCTTTTGTAGCAGGTGCTGAAAGTATGTGTTCCGTGTTTGTTTCCGAGATATTATGTTACGACAGTAGACCATCTTTCCCGTATTAAAAAGGATATATAATTATTAGGTGATAATTTCTCACTATAAGGTGTCCCTTTTTTGCGCGGTAGGATATCATTTAACATTCTGTGCGTCTAGACTGGAATTTCTCCTCGTGAGAGGTCATGTTCGTGTATGTTTCCGCACGTAAGGTGGCTATTACGCGAGTGATATATATATATATATATATATATATATATCATTATCATTATGACTCATAATCTAGTACAAAAAAAGGCTGTACCTCTTGGACCATCTGCACACAGACAAAAAATAAACCTGAGAGCAAGATGAATATTGATGGACCTCAAAACTTATGATAAAATTTAAAGAGAATAATGATAACAACGTTAAGTATATACTTTATTTTAATGTCTGCTATCAAAGAAACAAAAATACGTACAATCAAAATTAAATAATCGTTATTAAATAGACTTTTTCATTCCATTTTCTTTTCCACGTCACGCGAGTGATCAGCTAACATGTCATTAATGTTTTCCACATTGCTGGTCATATAAAACAAGATGCTATATTTTTCTTATTAACTATGAAAGAAGACCCCTAGAGGTATATATAAATACCCAAAAACATAATTTTTTTTTTAATTAATTTTTTAAAAATAATGTCACAATTGAGATTCCAGATTCTGAGACGGACCCATATATCAGCTGAAAGAGCATTTAGTAAATAATTACATTAACTGGCATCAGGTGTGCAACATGATTGGCTATAAAAGGGATGTCCTAGACAGGTTGAGTCTCTCAGAAGTAAAGATGGCCAGAGGCTCTCCCACCAGTGAAGGCTTGCGTAATAAAATCGTGGAAAACTTTAAAAGCAATGCTCCTCAGCATCAAATTTCAAAGGCTTTGAAGGTCTCATCATCTACAGTGCATAATATCATCTAAAGATTCAGAGAAACTGTAAAAATGTCTGTGCATTAGGGACAAGGCCGAAGACCTTTACTGAATGCCCATGATCTTCAGGCCCTCAGATGCCACTGCATCACTCACCGGCATGATTATGTCATTGACATTACTAAATAGGCCCAGGAATACTTCAAGAAACCACTGTCTGTAGACACAGTCCGCCGTACCATCCACAGATGCCACCTAAAACTCTATCATGCAAAAAGGAACGCAGCATAACTACATCATTTCCGGAATACCGCTCTTCCGGTTTCCTTGTCTCAGACCTGTGAGTGAAAGGCTGAGGTAAATAAACAATCCTCGTCCATAGACGTCATGAAATAGTTGGCGGGTCCCTGAAAGAAACGCTAAGCCCTTTGTTAAGCAACGGAGAAGTCTGAAAGGTCCACATCTCCGTCGATACAACTACGTGTTTGCGTATTGACGGAGTTGGACGGCCATAATTTAGGCTTTACGATAGCATGCGTGGCTACAGACACTAGCTAGTTTTAGCTAATACCTTCAAAAAGCCATTCATACCAAAGTTTCTGCATGGATGTAATGTTTCGTTGATCCATGTTTTCAGTGTGGCTTTCACACGACAATCACTGAGAGTGCCTGTTTATATTGCACTTATATTGTAGCTGAGTAGCTACTTTCCTCTGTCGGAAACTGATGCACGTTCCTGTGCCTGGCGCGGGGATGGGGATTAGTTACATATGCTTCGGATAAGAAGCTACGAAAACAACAAAATCAGTTACAGCAGCTTTAACTCTGTTAATCCCTTTTACACATTTAAAGGCCTCAATCAAATCACCCTGAAGTCTCTTTTTACGTATAGGCTGACCGCCGACTAGAAGCTAACGATTTTTTTTTTTAATTTCTAAATAGTACGATGCTGACATTTATGGGATAAATAGGATCTCAAATTTGTGAGCCCAATATATTAAATTTCTAATACTCGAGCAGTGATTTTTGTTTATTCCTCGCCTTATTAACTAAAATTTCCGCTCTCGTTTCATAAATTTGATATCTCAGGCTCACTCAATTGAGATCGTCTATTGAATACATTTAAAAATTCACCAATATTAAGGTTTCATAATAAGTATCATCCCTGGTTTACTGGTTAGCGCAACCAATACTTGCCTGGATGACATCATAGAGTGTTTTCCTGTTTGACAAGGGCCAAAACACACTTTTGGAGATATTGTGGATCGTTCATCAATGCTGACCTATACAAGATGAGTCACATTTTTGAGGTTTGCACTAATTAACTGCCCACCATCTTGAGGTCAGCCCACTGGTTTTCGATCTGAGGTCTCATGACAGAGAGGGCTGTCACACAGAACCAATTTTGTTGTCCGGGGAGTACTTGAGTGGATTTTTAAGTTTGCTTTGGGCTATTGTCTTTTTGGAAAGCCCACACAGACAACTCTCGGCCTTTAACGGAGGCAATCAGATTGCCAGCAAAACCTGCACAATTCTTGGCGGAATCCAATAAGCATTGACCTTCACAAGTGCCCCAAGACCGTTTGAATAAAGCAGTCTCTTAAAAATCACTGATCCACCACCATGTTTTCCATGAGTTTCCTTTCCTTGTACATCTCAATATCGACACTAAACAAGCTGATGCTGTATGTGACCAAAATATTCAAATGTGGTTTCATCTGTCCACAGAATCTTTGTCCAGTCATAACTTGAATGACTCTTGGTGAATTGCAAGTGCTAGCTTCTTTATCTTGTGATCAGAAAAATCTTCTTGCAACCCTTCCAAAGAGCCTACGGTTATAGAGATGGCCTGTGATGGCCTTCTTTGCTTTAGAATATTTCATGTCATGGGTGCCAATAATTTCGGAGCCCTTTTTCTTCTCCCTCACCCTCCAGTCCATTCATAATTTCAACCAGACATTCCTTACTTCAGTGCTGAAGTACTGACGCACTACTATGTAATACAGCATGTTGTACAAGACGCCATGTATTCTGTGTTTTTGTGCCATCTAGTGTCAAAAAGGAGTTCCAGCACTGTAATCAGCAGTACTAAAATATTCGGGACCGATACTTTATTCTTGCTGGTGTATCCGGCAGGTGCCGGCTAGGCATGGTTTTCCATACCACACTGGGCGCGTTCCTTTATTTCATCCATATACCAACAGCCATGACACATTTATGAGACTGATCCACTCTTTCTGTGTGTGGGCCATCTTTACCAACATGTAACTCATTTTGTGTCATGCCTATGATTTGTTTATTTGCTATAAAATTAAAAAGCTGGATGAACACCCTCTTTGTGTGGTGGTTCCATAATTTCTGTCAAGGGTTGTATAGGTGTGATATTTCACGCAATAATTTCCGATAGTACCTTATCTCTTTCCAACTACCTTGTAAACCTGCTCCCAACTCACTCATGTTGCACCCTATATGAACAAAAGGTAGAAAACAAAGTTTTTAAAAGGAAAGTTCACCACCAGATTTAAGATTATATTGACTTTATTCATTTTTCCTCTGCATTTGACCTATTCTAGTTACTTAAGAGCAGTGGGCAGCCACAGTGCAATACCCAGCTGCCCACCAGGATATTGTCTGGCTAGCAGGTTAGCATTCAATGAGAGGGTAGGCTAGTTGGTTGGAAAAAGCCACAGATGCCATTGCATAAAACACCATGTCAGCTTGTCCACAATAGGCATTCAGCAGAGTCAATGAAAAACAGAAACGTCACAACAACAGGTGACAGCGGAAAGAACACTTCTGTAACAGACTTGCACTCGGAAATACAGTGAAATGGCACTGTGGCAAGAAAAATAAGTTCAACCACAAACACAGACAATACTTCAAGACACAGACATTGACACAAATCACTTAGCTTCATACATAAGGAACAAAACATCACCAGCACTTTCAAAATTTCCACTTGATGGCCGTCCGTGGGATTACTGGTATCTATAAATGTCCCTCACAGAGCACATAACTTTTGTTACATAACCAAACTCAACATATAATGCCAAGTATTCCACAGTAAATAAAATATGAATGCAACAGATGCCAAATCTCAGGAAAACTCCAGTGAAGTGTCACAGTAAGGTGTTAAGTCACCAAAACCAGCCAAAAAAAGTTCCAAGGTTTCAATGCTGTTCTATAACTATAAATTACATTCCACTTATATCTGCATGCTTACATGGGTGAGTGATTACACTTTTTTTCTTAAAATGATTTCAGTGTTAATAATACATTGTGCAGGCAATTTGATTGACGTGTGCAGGAAATGTCAATCCTAAATAAATAACATAAATAATAATATAAAATAAAAAAACACAAAACAATAAATTGGAAATAAAAAGCACGCCATAAAACAAAATTTTATCATATGACTATTTACCTCAGCATATCTACACTGCCTTCATATTGGCTACTCATTATAAATTAACACAATAAATAAATAAATACATAAATGAATAAATAATAAATAAATAAATAATTCGTTAAAAATGTTATATAAATAACACTTACAGTGTTATAAACTGGCACCTTTTTTCCCCACTTATTTTTGCTACAATCTTATAATAAGTTTACAACAGGATTCCGTGTATGTTAAGTGTAAACCACAGTTAAATGTGCGCAGAGCTCCACTTACAGTTAAAATAACCAGGAAACAATGCGTTAATTTAACTGTTAAATTCAGCCAGTTTATAACAGTGTACATGGCAAACTTAGGTACATGAGAACTGGTATTTCTCTGCATTGCAAAATGTTACATATAGATTAATTTTGTATTTCTTCAAATCCATGTAAAACCATGAGCATCATGTAATTGGTTGCTTAAACCCATAAGCAATTATATCCGTGTTACTTATCGCAAGTAACGAAGGTGCATTTTACAACAAACACAACTTAACGTGAGACTTCTCACTACGGGGTGTTTAAGAATACAATCCAATAACGGATTTTCTAGTGAGCGCTTACGGGCCGCACACACGTGCACGCCACTGCAACCTTCACAGTGCTGACTTGGAATGAATACAAATGCGGCTTCACCGGACACTCGATCCTTCTCAAGACAAGCTGGCTCCGTTCAACCGGAACAGAGTTATAGCTCATGCTCTCTCGTCCGTTGATAATACAGCCCTCACAGAGGCATTCGGCGACAGCGATCTCGCTCGGAAATCTTTCCTCGTCATGGTCAATTCTGCAGAAAGATATTGTCGTAGGTTAGTTCACCTTTTTGAAAGTCATACATTCCTACCAGAGACCGTCAACATTACAAGAGTCCTACTCCTTAGGCATTTATGTCATGGTGAACAACCATGGTCAATGAGCCCAAACCTACTTTTCTAGTTCTATTGAAGTGGCGGTCGTCTCGCACTCTCCACCAGGACAAAAACGAAAGGTAAAAACACCGGGTTAAAATTTGATCTGAAGCCTATAAATAGCCAGGGTCACTTGCGGATCTCATTGGCGATGGGTTACTGAGTTATTGGTCCTTTCCCCTTGTTCACAGTTACTCTACTGGTACCGGGCGGGGAGTTTGGGATTTTCATCGCTGAAAAGAAACTTCCTCGAATGCGAACACATCCGGATTCTTCTTCTTCCCAAAGGGACAAGCTGTATGTAAGCGCTAACTTACATTTTCTATAATAATTAAATTCTGGTGATAGACGTGGCTGTCAAAACTTGTGAGGATTGGTTTCCATGAAATGAGACAGCACTGCCGGTGTTCTGTCAAATTTTGCTCCCTTGTCAAAAAAATGCTAATTTAATGCAAAGCGATCGTAAAGTCTTTGTTTTCGCCTCGATATTGCAACATGAATCAAATTACAGTAGTAACTTTGTTATTTGTTTTCTTATTATAACATAAGCAGATTTTATAACGAGTTGGGTGAGTTTGTTCAAAAATATATGCCCATATACACCATTATCATCTAATTTCTGAATTTTCAGGAAACCCCAGCGTGTACGTGCAAATATATGTACGCTTACAGTTACAGGTCGAAATGCGCACTGAAAATAAATCTATTTTAATGATTTTTGAAGATAGTTAAGATATGAGTGAGGAAACA
Organism: Gymnothorax reevesii; assembly: GCA_029721435.1. NCBI lineage: Eukaryota > Metazoa > Chordata > Actinopteri > Anguilliformes > Muraenidae > Gymnothorax > Gymnothorax reevesii. The sequence goes on from CM056588.1 coordinate 56,775,724, forward strand.
GCCCGAGATTTTAGGTTAGCACAAGCTCAGAACCGCGAGGTTGCATATTTTGATAGGTAGCAAAATTTGTCAGAACACCGGCTGATATCGAGACTGTAGCTCACCTTACTCCTACTTCCAATGCATCTCCAATCTATTCAGTCATGGCTGGGTTCAGTGATCCAACCGAGAAATTAAAGAAAATGCGACAAATACATCCAACTCTCGCGGCATTTCTATGAATGCTTAATGGTAGCATACCGTGGATCTAGACGGATCGGTCAAATTGCCAGGTATGATCGTATGCCAGGGGCTGAGACTTTTTAATAGCTGAAACGACTGTTGTAAAGTGGCAGTGTCTTACCTGTACCGCCAGGGGGAGACGGAACGGTTATTGTACGCCTTTGACGACGTCTGCAGAATGAAGTTGGAACAACTCGCTTCAGTACGAGGATTTGGGTCTTCGAGTGGCTGAATCGCATGACCACTTGACAGGTGTAGGTACTTCACTATAAAGTGCTCTGCGTGGTCCTTAAGCTCGTCCTTGCTAAAACACCCAACAGGTTTCTTGGATTCCGAAAGCGCAGTCAAACTGAGGGTAACGAGCATGAATACGCCAACCTGAAAATAAATAATGATTTTAACAGTTATAATGCGCTAAAATGAGCATGCCTTGACCTAAAAAATATATTGGACCTAATCCAATTAAATAAAACTGAATCCTAGGGCTATATCAAAAGCTATTTAATGCCATTAGTTTCTACATTTATTCGCACAGTTTCGTTGAATAAGCTAAAAAGACAAAAGTCACCGTTAATACTTTCTTTCGACTTACCTTCAACATCGTGGATATATTTTGTGCAGTAGTGATGCGTGCAGTAACCGTTTTGCGCTTATTTCTGAAGCTCCATATTCCTGCGAGGCCATTTATAATGACACGCGCCAGCATGGGGAAATCCACTTTTGCAGAAGTCAATGGAAATAGGCTAAACAATTTAGGGCCATTTACTTCCCTTTCACAAAGGGCAAAATTCTCCGTCAATCTGCAGTGAAAGGCACCGCCGCGTGTCCGACTCGGAGACGCATTCAAGTGATTAGTAAAAGAGAAAAAATGTTCTGGCTTAGATGAAGGGTCGGGAATTAACGCATCTTTATTAGGCATTGATCCCATTTTCAATTTCCTAAATGTTTATGAAACCATCTCTGATCATTTATAAATTTTTGGGGGAAAGAATTAAATACGTTGATTGTGTAAAAGGCAGTAATCGCAGAAATTACAGCAACAGCCTAGATGAGTTTTGACAATTTTGGTACTTGATCGCCTTTGCCGATCTCAGGGGCATAAGTTTGATTTGAGAACTGGAATCGGCAGGGGAAATGCAAGCTGAAAAATTCGTACCCTAATTTGATGAGTTTCTTTGATTTATCATGATACCAAGAGCGGTAACTCTGTAGTTCTCATATCGATGTAATATTCATATAGGCTACAACCCCAACTTCAGACAGAAGTTGATTTATAGTGATTTACAGTGATTTATTGCCTAAATTTACTTTCGTTTGTACTTATTTGCAATCTGTATGAAGACAAGATATTTAATATTTTGTCTTGTCAATTACATTTTACTTAAAAATAATAGTAAAATCCTGCCATTCAGGATTTGACGCATGTCCAAAAATGTTGGGACAGAGGCAATTTTAGGCAAAAAAATTTGATAATCATCTGATTTGAAATAGCTGATGGCAGCAGATGATTACAATCATATTTGAGCACAGAGGCATGCATTCAGGAAAGGCCAAGTCCTTCAGGAACCGATAGCCAATTTTCCCACTATGTGTGAGGAAAACATTAGGTTTAAAAACAATGACCTTTAAAGAAAAATGCAGAAGTATTTGGATATTTCACCATTTAAAGTGCAGAAGACAATTGAAAGTTTCAAGGAATCTGGAGGAAATTCTGTTTGAAAAAGGCAAGAGCGCAAGCCAAAGATGAATACCTGCCATGGTTCTGGATGTTTGGTGTGTGTGTGTATTTTCTTTGTGGCTCTCGTCCCGGGACGATATCGAATTTATTTTCAATCGGATTCTTTACCCAGCTGGCCGATTGAACTGGGGCGGTCGCTTCCGTAGACTCTGTATAAGCCGGAAGTCCGCCACGCCTCCTTTGCTAGAGTGCCTGTTTGTACTTAAGCACCATAGCCGAAGATATCTGTAGTCAGGTATTATTTGACTTTATATCTTCACGTCATTTTTGGAGTTTCTATTTCTCTAGGGATATTCTCTTTTCTTCTTTTCCTCTCTGATCTGTGTATCGCACTATTTGAGGTGCTTTGTTTTTCTCAGTTCCTGAGATTCTATTTCTTTCTATCTCTCTCGCTTTGCTTCCGTGTAATCGGACGTTTGGACGTCCTTTGGAAGTTTTCCTGTCGTGTGGTCTTGTTTACTCTCTGTGTTTGTCTTTACTCCGTTCTGCTTTGTTGTCCCCTTGCTGCTGCGCTTGGCCTCCAGATTCTGCCGGCCATTACAAAACCCAAGATTTCTGCTTACTCAGACAGCACTGCATCAAAGAACAGTCATTTATCTGTTAGTGCCATATCGGCTCAGTGTAAAATTTCAAAACCTTTGTTGAGTGCCTCAATACGTAATCATATCCACAAATGCCGGTTAAAACTTTACTGTGCAAATAGAAAGACTTATATTAACAATGTCTAGCCTGCGTTGCCAGCGGTCAGCGGCTGGCGGGAGAAAGGAGAGGGAAGACCGCCTGCACGATAACATAGGGATTTTGATTAGCCGCCCACTTCCTTGCGCAACGAGCCGCGACAGACCACCCCTTTTTTAAACCAATGAAACTCGAGTGTAATTTGAGAGCACAAGTGATGCGTGGAGATCAAATCATCTAGTAAATGTTTGATCGCCTGTAGTCGTTCGTTCTTTAGAGTAATCTTTCGGTCGTGGATTTCAAGATATTCAAGTGATTTCTTTATCAAAGCGTCGTTCTCTACATTCGCCATCTTTGTTCTGGCAGTTTACGGTGTAACCATGCGTTGCGTTACATTCGATGACAGTTCAATTTTGATTGACACCTCATAAGCCAATCAGTAATTCCCGTTCACTGGTGAACGGACAACCCAAAATCCCCGCCTGTTATCGTGCAGGCGGTCTTTCCTCTCCTTTCTCCCGCCAGCCGCTGACTGCCGGCAACGCAGGCTAAACAATGTCTAGATGCAGTGTTTACTACTCTGGGCTTGGAGGCATCTGTGATGGACTATTTCACAGTGGAACCATGTATTGTGGTCAGACAAATCAATATTTCAGGTGTTTTGTGGAAACAATGGACAAGGTATGACGCAAACCAAAGAAGAAAAGGACCATCCAGACTGTTACCAACAAGAAGTTCTAAAGCCCATGCTCTGTCATGGCATTTGGTGGTATCAGTGTCCTTGGCGGGAAACTTGTGTTTCTGTGAAGGCACCATTAATGCTGAAAAGTTCACTCAGTACGTTTACATGTGCAGTTAAGTCAAGCTACGGTAGTAGCTTGATTAAGACCACGTTTCCCAAAAGAATAATCGCTAACTAAGTTAGCAACTAACATAGTTTGTCCATTCGCAGCCTGTGTTTCCAAGTATGTAAGTTAGCATTTTTTCTTTTCGGAAATGCACCACCAGCCTTTCCATGCATGTTGGATGCAGGTCGGGGTAAAGACTAGTGGGAGAGAGTTGTTTGAGTTTTCCAATGGTGAGTGGAAGGAAAATTTCCAGAAAACATGCAAGTCATGCAGTAAATTATGTGGATTAATGAAAGAAGTTATGAGCCCCCGAGATATGACTTTTCAAGCACCGCTACCCTTGCAGAAGAGGATTGATACCTTTCTGTGCAAACTTGCTCATTGGGCAGAGCCCAGAGCTGCTTCAAATCCGTTTAGAGTTCACAAGTCCACGAGACATCCAGGGGCAAAGCCTTATAGGATGAACTGAGGACCATGCGCAGAGCACATAGTCCAGTTTGATTTGATTCAAGCCTGTACATGGAGGAATAATGCAACTAGTAGTCGCATTATCTAGGCGTATTTGTCTGAGAAATTCGATTTAGAACGATTTCAGTCAGACTAACATGCTTACATCTATTTTTAAAAGTCTTGTTATAGTCAGAATAACACTTTAATTTGATTTTGGAGCAACATATGTTCCCCTCAAGACAACATCTTTTCTAGAAATGCCTGTTTATATTTCAACAAGACGACGCAAAAATTCATTACAATGACATGGCTATGTGCGAATGCTGGACTGACCTGACAGCAGTCCTGACTTGCCCCAAATAAAAGGAGTGTGACACATTTTTAAATGCAAAATGCAACAATGCAAGTTACAGCAGCCCCTAAAGATTTATAGAGTTGCAAAAAGAAATGGAAATACAACCCAAATTCCGAAACAGTTGGGGCGAAGGGTAAATTGTCAATACAATCAAAATGCAATGACTATCAGATCACATCAGCCAATATGTTATTTACAATAAAACAAAGATAACATTTCAAATTTTGAACCTGAGACATTTTACATTTTTATCCACAAAATGAGCTTATTTCAAATTTTCTGGCTGCAACAGGTCTCAAAAAAGTTGGGGCACAGACAAAAAAAGGGCTGAAAAAGCAATTAATATATAAGAGAATCAGCTGAAAGAACATTTTGCAAATAATTAAGTTAACTGACATCAGGTGTGTAACATGATTGGCTATAAAAGGGATGTCTTAGAGAGGATGAGTCTCTCAGAAGTAAAGATGGCCAGAGGCTCTCCAACCTGTGAAGGCTTGCATAAAAAAATTGTGGAATACTTTAAAAACAATAACATAACATAACATAAAAATAACTATTTGCCAGCCAAACCCCCCAATTTAGTATAGTCTGCAAATTTAACCAATCTGCTCTCGATATTCCTATCAAGGTCATTAATGTAGATGAGGAACAGCAGGGTCCCAACACCAATCCCTGGGGGACGCCACTCTCCACCATGCCTAGCTCAGATGAGATACCACTGACCAGCACTCTTTGTGTTCTGTCCTGTAACCAGTTTTGAATCTACTTCAGAATACCTCCTGTAACTCCAATGGAGCTCATTTTAAAAATTAGTCTCTTATGCGGTACTGTATCAAATTTTTTCTGAAAATCAAAGTATATGATGTCATAAGCCCTGCTCTGGTCATAAGTCCTGGTGGCCTCTTCAAAAAATTCCTGAGGGTTTGTTAGGCATGACCTTCCCCTCTGAAAACCATGTTGGCTATCCCTCTAAATACTGTTACGTTCAAGAAATAAGTCCAGCTCATCTTTTATGATAGATTCCAATATTTTGCACGCAATGCAAGTTAAACTGACTGGCCTGTAATTTCCTGGCTCGGTACGGTCCCCTTTCTTATATATTGGTATTATATTGCCCTGTTTCCAATCATTTGGTATTTCTCCAGTTTCTAAAGACCGTCTGAAGATGGCGGATAGCGGCTTAAAGATGATCTCACCAACTTCCCTGAGCACTCTAGGATATAAGCCATCAGGACCCGCTGCCTTATCTGCCTTTAGTTTATGCAACTTGCCTAATACTTCGTTATCCCAAACCTCAATTTCCGCTAAATAATCTTGAGCATTTGACATGCCCTCCGGCCAATTAAAGACCCCCCTCTGAGGTAAAATTCTCAACAAAGTAACTGTTTAAGGCATCCACAATATGCTTGTTATCATATAGCAGTGATCCATTTTTATTCTTTATGCACTTAACCTGCTCTTTAACTTGTCTTTTCTGCTACAGTACTGAAAGAAGCGCTTAGGGTTAGTTTTTGCCCCCTCTGCAATTTGTCTTTCATACAGTCTTCTAGCATTCCTCAGCTCTTTTTTGACCACAGCCCGCATTTTACAGTATTCAGCCTTAGTGTTCTCATTTTTATCCTTTATGTACATCTTATAAAGATTCCTCTTTTCCCTCAAAATCCTACGAATACTTTTGGTCATCCACTGAGGATTCTGCTTTTTCAGCCTACTTTTGGACACCTTTGGAATGAATCTGCATTGTGATTCAAGTAAAACCCCCTTAAATCTTTCCCTCATCTCATTTACAGGCTCACAGTCCAGGAGTGTCTCCCATTTTATTTCACCTAGATATGAGCGCATCCTGTCAAAGTTTGCTTTCCTAAAATTGAAAATTTTTGTTTTAGAATATACCTTTTTAACTTCCCATGAAACATCAAAATTAACAGCAGAGTGATTGCTTGTCCCAAGTGGCTCCAGTACCTCAACATTACTAATTCTATCAGGGTCATTACAGAGCACTAAGTCTAAAATTCCCTTCTCTCTGGTAGGTTAATTAACATACTGCACCAAGAAATTATAATTTATAACATCTAGAAATTCTTCCTCCCCCCTACCCTGTCCTTTTACCATTTCCCAGTTGATACCAGGATAATTTAAGTCACCCATAATAATAGTCCCACCACCTCTACAAGCTTGCGTAATCCTCCTAAAAAGCATTCCATTAATTGTACTGTCCAAAGCCGGTGGTCGATAGCATACTCCTATGTTTAAAACTGTATTGTGTTTGCCAATGAGCCTGACCCAGATATCTTCACAGGACAAGGAATGTTCAATTTCGGGAATTTCCTGTACATTAATGTTTTCATTCACGTAGAGTGCTACGCCCCCTCCTCGCCTATTACATCTATCCTTCCTAAAGAGCTTATAACCTTATATATTATATTCATCTCCATCCTCTTCACTTAGCCATGTCTCTGTAATCCCAACTATGTCATAGCCCTCACTAATCATTACAGTCTCGAGTTCTGGAAATTAATTTTTTATGCTTCTTGCATTAAAAACATTTCAGGTTATTACTAATGCTCTTTCCCCTTGATTCCCATGTGGCTGCTGCATCAAGCCCCCCAGTACGCTTTGTTGCTTTAAAAGTAAATCATCGATAGTGCATGTAAGGCCATCAGCTTCCATCGAGGCAGTCTGCATTTCCCTATGTGTAACACTCACTAACCTCCCTGCCCCCCAAGTCCCTAGTTTAAATAATCCTGTGCTACCCTCAACATACGCTGGCCCAGTGCAAAGGTACCCCTCCGGTTCAGGTGCTGCCCGTCAGGCTTGAACAGGTCACCCCTGTCCCAGAAAAAGTTCCAGTGCTCCATAAACCTATACCCCTCTTTCCTACACCAGGTTCGTAGCCACATGTTAAACCTCCAGATAAAATTCTGCTTTCCTCTGTTTGCACGTGGTACCGGTAGAATCCTGGAGAACACTACCATTGAGGATCTGCTCCTAAGCTTCTCAGCTAATTCCACAAATTTGCATGCAGAACCTCAAACTTACCCTTACCTATGTCATTTGTCCCAAGATGGACCATGACAACTGGATCCCTCTCTGCTCTGGCCAGGAGCTTGTCCGCACACTTCAGGAGGTCTCCTACCTGGGCACCAGGCAGGCAACACACCGTACGAGCCTCCTTGTCGCCCGAACAGACTAAGCTATCTATTCCTCTAAGTATTGAGTCCCTCACTATCAATAATTCTCTTTTCTGAGGGGTAGAGGCCCACAGGGTGCCCTGCTGCTCATCAGTCCCCTCATTCTCAGTGGCCAAGTCGAGTTCCTGTAAGGGCTGGAATCGGTTGGACACCTCAACCACTGGAGAAGCTGTCGCTGTACGGCGCGCATGCCCTTTCCTGCGCTGTTGACCTACAGTCACCCAACTTTCTCTCCCTGCCTGCTCTGGGATCCCAGTACCACCCTGCTTCGGTGTACACACCATTTCTCTAAACGACATACTACTTAGTTCCTCTAGGAACTCTACTGATTGCGAACTATGTCGCGCCGCCAGCTGGCCCTGAAGATTAAGGATCTTGCTCTCCAGATGCTCAATTAGCCGGCACCAGTGGCAGACAAACCCACCCTGGAAATCTCTTTCCAAAAGTGCGATCATCCTGCAAGCGTCACATAGTTTTGGCCACATTTTGAACCCCCTACCTAATGACCTTGCTCATCCTAGATAAAAGAAAATGACTAATGCCGAGACAGTAGCTGAGGAACCAGTTTATTAATTTATTAACCTAAGAAGCCCTACGCAGCAGTCACAATAGAAACTGTGGGGAAACTAAGTAAATTGATTATAAGCCTCTTTTAACAGGGGCTTAGTTTCAGTTAACAGAAATTAAATACCAAATTGAGCCAAACTCTATATGTAATAAGCACTCCTAATAAGCCGGCTTGAGTTTATCTAGTCCCAGTACTATTAATATTCTAAACTAAAAATATCACAGGGCTTAGCTGAGAACCCAGATAAACCGGACTGGCTTCAGCGCCCAGGAAAAACTGGAGGAGACGGAGCATTCCGGTAGAAAACTTACCATTTAAATTCCAACCTAACCGAACAGACGAGTCAAGTGACTGCTGCACTACTAACTAAATACTGAATCTCAGATCCCCGGCCAAGAATGCAAACAATACTTATCTAACTAGCTGGCCACAAATACAACCAAGGGTAAGCGAGAAAAGAGTAAAGCCCAAGTTCCCTTTAATAAAAACGGACCGAATAAACAAGCTGTTTACTATGTGAGCGAATTAAACACGATACCTCCCCCAACAAGCTGTCCTAAGCACTCAAACAAGCAAACTTTAATCAGCTGATCAAGGCACAGCAACCGGAGGAAAATGCAAAGATAGGGTATTTACGATGTGTTTAATCAGAAGAGCCCTTTCGTGATAATAAAATGCGAGAAAGACAAAAACCCCGGTACGCATTAATATTCAGCTTGACAATGCGTTTATGCGGTAATGCCGTGAGAATAGAGAACCAAGGGTACTAAAAACGCTGGTGTACGTCAATACTTATTGGCTAGAAGACAGTATGAAAGGCAAGCAAGCAAATATGAACCAAGCCGGGCTATAGTTAGATATCCAGGTAATTCTACTATATTCTTGGCGTTCAGAGCTTGCTAGGGTTCGTTTGCTAAATCAGCTACAGAAAAAAAAAAAAAAATAGGCGAGTACCACTGTCCCTGAAAACTGTTTTACTTTGCCTATCAATTCACTTAGTGCGACAATTATTTAGCATTTAATTTATTCCCTAAATTTTGCGTTTAAATTGATTTTACTTTACCTTACTTTGCTTTGCTCTCGGGAGACTGAAATCCCCCCAAAAAAACCCCCGTCGCCTATGTTTGACCAGATTAGGGACTTGATTTGGCTGTTTGCTCACCGAGTTGTTACAGGGGGAAAAAGGGGAAAGATACGGGGGGAAGATTCTCCCTGTCCCTACTGCGACAACGGTTATACCTCAGGAGCAAATCGCCTAATCTCTATTATTGTTTGAGTCTTAACACACAAATTATTTTCAGAAAACCCCGTTAACACAAACGTAAAGTCTCAGCTTCAATCCCACACGTCTTCCTCTCTCAACTCAAGCAGAATGATCACCAACGAACAGCGCTACAGCACAATGTTCCTCTATGTCAAATTGCAAAGGCTTTGAAGGTCTCATCATCGACATTGCATAACGTCATCAAAAGATTCAGAGAAACTGGAAAAATCTCTGTGCGTAAGGGACAAGGCCGAAGACCTTTACTGGAAGCCCATGATCTTCGGGCCCTCAGACACCACTACATCACTCACCGGCATGATTCTGTGATTGACATTACTAAATGGGCCCAGCAATACGTCAAGAAACCATTGTCTGGAACACAGTCCGCTATGCCATTCACAGATGTCATCTAAAACTCTATCAAGCAAAATGGAAGCCATTGTTGAGCATGATCCAGAAGCGCCGTCGTGTTCTGTGAGCCAAGGCTCATTTAAAATGGACTGAAGCAAAGTGGCAAAGTGTCCTCTGGTCAGACGAGTCCAAATTTAATACTCTTGTTGGTAATCATGGGCGTTGTGTTCTTCGGGCTACAGAAGAGAAAGACCACCCCTCCTGTTATCAGCGTTCATTTCAAAAGCCAGCACCTCTGATGGTATGGGGATGCATTAGTGCGTATGGTGTTGGACACTTGCATGTTTTAAAAAGCACTATGAATGCTGAAAGGTATATAAAGGGTTTGGAGCAACATATGCTCCCCTCCAGACGACATCTATTCCAGGGAAGGCCTTGTGTATTTCAGCAGGACAATGCAAAACCACATACTGCAGCTATTACAACAGCATGGCTTCGTAGTAGAAGAGTCCATATGCTGAACTAGCCTGCCTGCAGTCCTGATCTTTCGCCGATTGAGAACATTTGGCGCATAATTAAACAAAACGTTTGTCAAAGGAGACTCAAAACTCTCCAGCAGCTGGAAGCCTGTATTAAACAAGAGTGGAATCAAATTGCAGTGGCCAAACTCAAGAAACTTGTCTCCTGAATGCCCAGACGCCTCCACTCTGTCTTAAAAAGAAGAGGGGATGCTACACCACGGTAAACAAGCCCCTGTCCGAACTTTTTTGAGATCTGTAGCAGCTATCAAATTTGAAATGAGCTCATTTTGTGGATAAAATTGTAAAATTTCTCAGTTTCAACATTTGATATGCTATCTCTGTTCTATTGTGAATTAAATACTGGCTGGTGTGATTTGAAAGTCATTGCATTTTGATTTTAATCACAATGAACACTTTGTCCCAACTAGTTCGGAATTGGGGTTGTGTTATAAAGCGGTAAATACTTAACTGTCCCAGCTTTTTTGAGACGCGGTGCAAGTACCAAAACTGACATTTTTATTTTGAGAAATCAATAAAATTTATGCTGTGAAACATCATATAATATGCTGTTGTAGTTTTTTCAACAAAGCACAAGTTAAAGAAAAAAAAAATCATTTTTCAGTATTAATTTTCATAAAACATACCATCCCAACTTCTTCTCATTTGGGATTGTACTTGTTTCACTGTTTTGTATCTTAATACTTTTTTTTTGTCTCAGATGTAAGTAAATTGGTCTTTTCTTGCCGTTAATGATGTTATCATGGTGCCTATTTGGAAATAAGTGAGCAGTGTTAAAAGCTATTGTGATTGTGTCATCATTTTAAGCTAAATCGTCATTTAAGTCCTAGTTTAACACTAATCTGACCACTGGCATATTTGTCTAAGTTAACTAAAATTATGGGCATGTTTAGTGCGCTGAATCTTGAGGATATGTCGTCAAGAAAAATATACTTGTTTTGCAATCACTTTGTACATTCTACACACATTTCTCAGGAATTTTCTATTTATTTTCTACTTCCGTAGCTTTTATCATGGTCAAACATAAAGTTCTAAACATAGCACATTTGCTGAAACATTTCATTGTTGTGAAGGTTGTTATATGTAATGTGGTTGTTATATCTAAGTTGACTCATGGGGGCTTCATCTATTTAATTCAAATACAAGTAGAAACGGCACAAGAATATGACTCTTTGCAATAAGTTTTGCACTTCCGTTGTGTTGAGGTGGGTATGCAGCGTTTTTCTCTTGCATTTGTCTTTGAGGTCCCTGTGTTTTTGACTTTGCATCCTTTCTGTTTTTGCAGCGCATTTCTCCAATTGCAGAAGTTTTGGGCCATCGCGGCGGTTGCCATCGTCAGCCACCGTACCTCTAGCTTCTGAAACCATTCCAGATGCAGTGCAGCGGATTTGGGTCCTCATCTCAACACTGGCCTGCATAAACTGCAACATCATCTCACCCAACAGCCAAAGTCACTAACCCTGCTACTGCTGCCCACAGTCAGTGGGCCCGGTCGTATTCCCCCGTTTATGCACCCTCTGTTTTCAATCTTTTCTGCCTCTTATATCCCCCCTTTCTTCCCTGTCTTCGTAAGCTGCATTAAAACCCTGAGCACATCATGCGTCCTGTCGTCACCGCATCCTTTCCTCTCCCGTTTCCTTCGCCGTATAAAAAAAAATCAAATGTGGTAACTTTAGCTCCTTCAACCTCTAACATATTCATTGCACGCAGTTCAAATCATGGAAGAACAAATCTGGCAATTCTCTTTCCAACTACTCTAGCCTACTATATCCTATTTAATAATTGCTTTTTCAAGGCATATATTCACCTTTGACTTTTCTCAGGACAATGGTTGCCATGACCAGACATAGTCTGACATAGGCATAAAACCAAACATCATGTTAGGGCAGGTAAAATGGATGTTTAAAAAAGAAAAACTACAATATTCTACGAGTCCTACCGTAAGTAAACAATTCATTTTCAGAAAGAGCAGCGCGGGTAAGGCTATGATAAACCGTAGTATAAACAAGCAATTTTCACCAGCGGCTAACTATGAAAAAATATCATCATTTTTTCTTGAGTTTATATGTGGTGCTGCGTATGTGTCAGTTTTATGACAATTTTCCTTGAAGCTGATGGCACGTGCCAATAAAATGACTAGCAGAGGTTATCATGGGAGTTCAGCCATGAGTTTATTCATCAGATGAATGCACGAAAAAAAAACTGAAAGGAATAATTGTAATAGTGGTAGGTTACAAAAAAGAAACTACATTTTTTAATGGGACATTTTGACAAACATCTAAATGTTCCAATAACATAGAGACACCAGGTGGAACTGGGATACGCTTGTGCAGTATTCACTCTGAGCATAGCATCAGAAGAGAATTGACTGAGTCAAGCGAAGGGGAATAACCAGTGGCCATTCTCATTATCCCATTAACCATTTCATTATTCGGAGAACATAACAAAGTAACGTGACAGCAATATGATGTCACCAGGAAGTGATCCAATAAGTAGTTACATATTAACGAGTTAGTTTATATAGTCTATCCTATTATCTCTGAAACCAAATGGTGGCAGGTTCTATAAATAACTAAAATTTCCCTCTGGAATCAAGCCAAAGGATTTTTTCTCGATTGTTAATATAAGGAACAGTTTGGTGCACCATAAAAACAAGTGGTGCCAGGCATTATATATGTCATGGTTTTGCCTCCGCCGGCTGAAGACGTGAAGGCGGCGGGCACTGGGACCATGTATCCAAAAACAGATGAAGAGACCCAATTGCACAGGGTGAGTAAAAATGTAAAAGATCTTTAAAGATAAACGCAGACAGGAGAGGAGCAGCGGCAAAAACATAAGCAATCAGGGCTCAGGAAATAGAATGCAGCTGCACTGCACTGCCAGTTCGGCAGTGCAGTGCTTCAATACACTTTACTGCACCTCAACATGCAGCAGGTGTGGCTCTTTGAAGTGGAGGTGCAGACAGCAGGCGGGGGGAGGGACTGCAGGGCAGAACCATCACAATATACCTTTCCCAACCAAGCAAGCGTTTTAGTGCTTTTGTGTTGACTCAGTTTTGACAAAAAATAATTGACTATTTTTCTCGATATTTGAGAAAATATAAGATATCGTAGCCTAAATGAGTTGCCACACATCAAATTTTGACGTAATCGGATGAAAATTCTCGATTTTGTGTCCACTCAAATATGTTCTACCTGACTCGCTGAACATTTATCCCCCATTGCAGAGGAACTCATTTAGCATATGAGAGGATACAGAATTTAAAGCTGTATCTTTGGTGCTTGGTTTTAACTTGATCCAACTATTACCACTGAAGTAGTGGTTTAAAAAAATATTTCTAAACTTTGGCCTTTATCTCTATAGAGCTTTGGCGTACGTTTTCCAAAATTTTGATTGCTTGCATTCTGGACCCTGGCGCACCTTTGTAGCAAGTTTGGACATGATGGCTGCAACATTGGGGGTGCCAAGTTACCAATAAACAAACGAACAGACAAAGACATAGAACTAAAGAAAAAAAATACCGCCACCAGAACTGCCATGGTAACGGCATAATACCTGAAAATAAGCAGAGAATCTCACCTGGGGTTCATCTTCAAGGATGATTAAAGAACATGGTTGAATAAGTTCACCAAATAAAACACATGACCTCCATAATACTGGAATATGGAAAAAACTAAAAACAGCTTCTTCTTGAAGCTAATTAACAAGGAGCACTTTACTGTAAAATGTTACAACAAATATGATCAGCTCCGAACTGAAGAGCTGCAAGTTTTTAAAAAAAATAATCTCATTTCGGTTTTCAGTAAAAAGTAAAAACTATATAAAAACAAGTGTTTGCCACTAACATGGCAATATCCCCTGCCGCCTCAATTTTATGTGTCCTTCCGGACGAACGGACGGACAGAGCCCAATGATTTATCCCCCACTTCATGCTAATCGCGTGGCGGGGGATAATGAACTGAAGTTTGCATTTCACAGATGAGTGTATTACAGAATAAGTCCCGGAGTGCAAGACTGAAAAAAATCAATCATAATGTGTCAAAATGTAAGTCTTGCTGTGAATGCGCTTGGAATTTCACATGTACATTCCATAAGATTTCCTTCTCAGCAACCCATTCATTACGTCATTATTAGCACTTACTGACACGTGCAGCATCTTTTAACACTACTGTTATGTTGCGTCAATCCTGAATGCTTTTGATAATTCATTTCATGCTTTGAATTCCCTTAAGCAGTGCTCGCAATCAGAGCCTTTTGTCTGAGCTAGCCCAGCCTACTCATAGCCAATAATAAAATCACGTGCACCAACACTGAATGAAGGTTCCTCTGGATTCCAATAATCCACAAGCACACACACACACTGACCTTAATCTCGGTCATGCCTAAATCATGCCTAACCCTAACCTTAACCTAACCTCAATTCACACCTGACCTCTGACCTCAACCATAACCTTAGAAATGACAGTTTGCTGTATTAGGACCAGGCTTTGGTCCCCATAAGGACTACTGGTCCAGACAAGCTCATTATTTATACTGGAAAAGGGCCCCTATAGGTAACAAAAACATGAAGACACACACGCACATACACACACGCACACATGCACCATGAGTGTACATGCAACTAACAGGCATCCATGCATGTATCCCGCAATGCAAGAACATGCTGCATGCGCATAGATATGCACGCACACACAGACAATTGCATGTAGATAGTTTTGAGTACACACATGGATGCGTCATACACATACATTGTAGTATTTGCAGCAAAACTGACTCATTACCTTTCCTGTTATTTTCTCTTACATTGTGCTGATGTCACACCGCAGAATGTGTTGGGCTGTTGTTGTCTTTGGTGGCCCCAGGAAGACAAGCTCAGCTTGGTACAATTAATATTAATATCAAACGTCATATCTCCCCACCTTGACTCTAGCCGCGCTGCTTCATAATTCACATTTCACGATAGCTGAAAGATGTCAGTAGTTTCATCACATATTTGTTAATGTTTTTGCGTGTGTTGCATGTGTGCAGGTCCAAGCTCACAAAAAAAATTGCGAGTTTTTATTTTTGCAGACGACCAAATTGTGCTGAACTACTACTCTTGGCTTTGACGTGAATGAGACGACACAAACTGGTGCGGCCAGGAAGTTAGCTCTTCAGCTTGTTTATATGGTTTACATTGCACTTTTGGGGGGAAAAAATGGTTCCGTAACAAACTCTGTGATTGAGGAACTCTCTAGATTTGACAGGGGCTGGTTAGGTGAGACTTTTCAATTTGTTAACTTTTGCACTTTTCACACCTGTAACAGCAGCCTTTGTAAAACTAAACAGGAAAGAGTTTCCTGTAGCACGGTCAAGCCAAACTTTTTTTATGTCAGTGTACGTAAAAATCTCACTGCTTCACATACAGAAGGGGAACAAATTATAGGGAAGAAACCTGAGTACGGCCGAATCCCATTTCACCCCTTGGCCCTACCCCTTGGCCCTACTCCTCCATTTGGCGCGTTCACGTTAAAGGGTAGGAGTATCCCAATTCCAGTTAACGTGGAGGGGTAGGGGAAGGGGGAGGGCTTCTGTACCCCTCCAAACGGAGATTTTCCATACCTGTGTGGACAAACATACACCAATGTTTCTGTTCATCATCCTGCCATGGGTTGGGTTCACTGGCCCCGCTGAAGGTGGCGGGGGTCACTGCAAGTCAATACAGAGTTATTGTGACCACCTAAAGAGCCTCTGATGATTCATTCCTACGATGATGGGAATGGTTTCCTCCTGGATGACAATGGCCCAAGCTCCACTGGGCACAAAGGGTTGCTGAATGGTTTAAAATGCAACTATGGACAACACTTTTAGATTCTAAAATGTATCAGCATTGAGCCAGTTACTCTTCTGGGAATTATTTATTTTTCTTTAGCCTGAAGGAAAACATAAAGACATCTTTTTCACTTCAGTTCATCTCTTCCTCTCAGGTGCCAAGAGCACTGGTGCCAAAAAAGCCTGGGCACACATAGCAACCATATTTCCGCGAATGGTATTCTTGCACCACTGGGCAGCTCCCATGAGCCTAAAGACACTGTAGAATAACAGAGCTAAATAAACTCCTGAAAGTCACTTGGCCATGATTCAGATTTGGACGATTTCCTGGTTTTATTTTGCATGGTCATCCCGCTCACTCATTAATCCTGCTCTGTGAAACAGGGCTCTGAGCTGCTTCTGCGTGGCAGGGGATTCGTCTCTCAATGTCCCATGATGAAAACACCCAGAATTCCCCCGTGAAGAGCAGCTGTGCCTGGGAGAAGTCAGCATGGGACGGGGGCGGGGCAGAGGGAGAGCACAATGAAGCTTGTGACTTTACCGCAGAAGTGGAAAGTACATATAACCTGCACTCACTCCGAGCAGAGCTAAATTAACATCACATTAACCCCTTGAGCACTGAGTGTTTTTTTATTTTTTTTGGTACAGTTGCATTATGATGATAGAGTTTCCAAATTCTGCATTAATAGTTGATCATAATAATCCATATACACAAAATTTTGCCATACTTGACATTTCAAGGTTTGACTTCTTAATTGCATTGCAAGGCCGTATGTCTGGCTTTTTGGAAAGAGAGCAATCAGTGGTTTTACTCATTTTGTTAAGCAGTTGTTTTTCCCAGGTGCGCTCAAAGGGCGTTTGCCACTTACAGTGCTGTCCTGGACCTGGGCCCGTCAGGCACAACAGGTTAAAAATTTTATAGCAACAACAAAGTAACGCAAACACTGACACAGTCAAACCCAAATGCACGTGGGTCGGCCACACCGAACGTCAGCATGTCAGTACATGCGTGCGTTTGTGTCTGTGCAGGTTTTTACACGTGCCTACCCTCGCATATGCAAATATCCCTCACCTGCCATCTTCCTCCTTCTGTGTGGGATTAGACATGAAGAGTGGTGGTAGCACATAGCACTCCGCAGGCGGATCGGTGTTTTGGAGGGGAAGGGGGCTTCTGGAATACCCACAGTAGATTTGCCTTTGCTGGGGACTGTCCCACAGATGTACAGTAGTGGCTTTCACATGACCGGCAGCAAACAAAATCACCCTGCCCTTTAAATCTCCACATCATGACTCATGTCCAGAATTGTTAACACCACTCGAACATAACAGCAGACAATCCAGCCTGTCTTCATTGCAATTGTAATTCCTGTTTTCATTCCGCAGCGTGAAGATAAAGTACTTCCTGCTCTGTTGCTTTTTATAGTCTCTTCATTTGCAGCTATAAAGCAAAATTGAGGAAATGGAGCACAAATGGATATCAAAATGTGTGGGAATAAATATATTTATAAAATTATCATTGATACATTCGTTATATCAAGAGCACATGGACAAAATACACTTTACATAGTGGCTACTATAACTCTAAAAATAGCCTCTCGCTCTTGAGAAATCGCTTGCCTGAGAGATGCTTTCATTTTCTATCAGATTTTCTTGGGTGGCGAGTCAGCGTGAGATTTGTGTTTCAACATGAATGTATGGCCTATAAATAATAAGAAAAATTTTGTTTAGCTGCAAGAAATTGAGCTCATTTATGACATAGAAAATGAATCTGTTTTAGCCCAGAAATGGTTTCAGAATTAGAAATGAGTTTATATCTCCTAATTTTATTTCAGCATGCAAAAATTACTCAGTATTTCACCAAAACATTTGGCTGGCCAGTTACCTAGCAATGTTTTGGCTTCTATTGAGCACCAAAGACACAGTTCCAGGTTGTTAGCAACAATAGCTGACTAGATACATCGCAATTTTGATGTCGAACATAGGACAAGTAATCAAAATATTTAAGCCACTTTCAACAATATAATAAACAAGCATTTTAGGAAATTAATTATATGAGGACAGCAAACAATTAGGCCTGTCCATAAAAATAATATGAACTGTTGTAAATGCCAACTGGTTTAAAGATGGCGGCTATAGTAATGTATGTAATCATCTCCGATGGCTTGTTTTAAGTTATCTAATGCGCTAATGTACCCTACATGTCCAGAAGTATTTTGACACTCCTTGCCCAGGCTCTGTTTTCCGTGGCCACCTCAGGGCCCTAAGGACTGGTGAAGAAAAATTATTATGGTATAGCATAGCATAATAAGATACAATATTATATATTAGATATTTGTTTAATAGCAAAACATTCTAGATCATTCTGTGCTTCAAACAGTTTTGGGAGGGCTCTTGCCTGCAGCATGACAATAACTGTGCACAATCCAAACTTGGTGCGTTAAGGTGGGTGTTGAAGAACTTGACTGTCCTTAATGGACCCCTATCTTCTCATCCTAAGTCAAACACCTTTGGGATCGACTGGCCTGCCAACTCTGGGCCGGGCCTAACTGGCCTCCGCTCAACTTTACTGTTGCTTTTTTTTTTTTTTTTTTTTTTGCATGGAATTAAAGCAAAGCCCCACTGGTTCCAAATCACTCATAGTGGCTACCTGTGATTTTAGGACTGAATTTGAAATTAATTAATTATTTTTACAGCTATACATGGTCAGCCCCTACATATGTCTCTGATCGCTCATCCTTTTACGAGCCTGACTGCAGCATATCCTCTGGTACGGCGCTGCTTTCCGTTACGAGATGCAGACTGACACAGAGGAGACCAGGTCTTTGCTAACATGACTCAAGAGTCTTTGCAGCAACTCGCCAGAAAGATCACGGCTTGGAGAAATCATCCCTAATTTTATTTCTCTTTGCTTATTTTTAATCTTTAGTTGAATCTTATTTAATTATCTCATAAATCGTTGTAACCTACAGTTGCAATCAAAATTATTCAACCACCGTTGCAAATTAGCTTTACTGGCAAAATTTACAAACTTTCAGCTGTTTTCAATGAATAAATCAAAAAAGAACAGAATTTAAATGGCTCAACATAACAAATATTACAAGTGGCTCCTCCAAATTCAACACAAAATGCCGCTTGTAATGACTACTGCAGGCTCAAAATTATTCAACCCCTTCATGACAAGCATCTTTAAAAAACAGTATTTTTTTTCTTTTTAGAAAACCCTTTTGCCACTATGACCTGCTGGAAATGTGAGGCATAGGCAGATGTCAGCTTTTGGCAGCATTCCCATGGAATCTTAGCCCAGCCCTCATGGACAACTCAGTTCACTAATATTCTAGGGTTTGCATGCTGCAACTGTGTTCTTCAAGTCCTACCAGAGATTTTTTTGTAGGGTTCAAGTGAAGCAACTGTGGGTGGCACTCTAGAATCTTCCCTGACTTCTTCTGAAACCAAGCCTTGGTGGGTGTTGAGGTATGCATAGGATCATTGTCCTTTTGTAAGATCCAATGATGCCCAAGCATCAGCTTCTGTTCAGACGGCATGACATTTTCTCCTTGGATATCCTGGTACTTGACTGAATCCATCTCGCCCTCCACACTTTGCAGGTTTCCAGTGCCAGAGGAAACAAGGCAGCCGCAGAGCATCAAAAAGCCCCCACAATTCTTCACTGTAGGCAGGGTGTACTTTTCAGCATTAGCTTCTTTATTCCTCCTGCAGACATACCACTGATTCATAAGCCCGAAATATTTCAGTTTGGTTTCATCACTCCACAGACCAATATCCCTAAAATTTTGGGGTTTATTTATATGGTTTTGAGCATATTGGAGCTTGTGCTTTTGGAACAGTTGTGGTATACTTGGAGACCTTCAATGTTTAGTATGGGCCCTACTGTGCAAACTGAAACCTCAGTCCCTCCTGCCTCCAAGTCTTGCTGCAGGTCTCCTGCAGTCACTCGAGGGCTTTTGACCACCCGTCTCCTCTGGAATCTGATGACAGCCATTGATAGCTTCCTCTTTCTGCCACATCCTGGCCCTGTAGCCATTCTTCCTTTAACTCTGAACTTGAAAACTATGCTTCCAACTGTATCTCTACGAACTTTCAGTTCCTGCGCTACCTTTCTGTATCCTTTTCCTTGTTTGTGCCAGGCAATGTTCTTCTCTATTAGCATTTTGGACAATTCTTTTGACAGCCATATTTCTGATATGCAGTCAAATATCACTGTCAACAAACCTCTTGCTAGTGTTAGTATTTGATGTGTCCTATCTCGAGCAACTCTGATGCAACTAATGAAGCCCTTGATTAGCTGCATTAGGTGTGCTTCAGACAACACCTGATTTGCAAATATGCCCTTATGAGGGATTCTATTTGGGGGTTGAATAATTTTTAGACTGTAGCAGTCATTAAAAATTGCATTTTGTGTTTAATTTGGAGAAACCACTTGGTCGTATTGAGCTATTTAATATGCTCTTTTTTTCATCTGTTTATCACAAACAGCTGAAAGTTTGTAAATTTTACTATTGAACCCAATTTGCAACGGGGCTTTAAATATTTTGATTGCAACTATATGTCAACCATTTTATATATTTCTATGTACATATATGCACTCTTTGTATGTGTGTATTTATGCATCTGTGTATGTATATGAATGTCAGAGATTCCAAGTCTCACGCATTTTTTTTCTAGGCTTATTCACCGTAGTCGGCCATTATTCAATGAATGCTTATTAATGAGATTCTCATGTGAAATTATAATTCTTGCGCATTGAAGTTTGTTTCATTTGCTTAAAGGTGGACCTCTACTCAAGTAACATGGAAAGCGATTATGACTCCGAACTTCTCCTGCTTCTCTTTACTCAGGGATTGGAAACAATGCATGTGTTTCATGATCGTTTAAATTTTTTAATGAAATAAGACCATCTGTAATGTCTTTACGCAATTCCATTGCTTTCAATCTCTCAGTAAAGACAAGTGTGAGAATTCCTGAGTCATAATCGATTTCCGTGTCACTAGTGGGGAAATCCACCATAATGCACATGAAACTGAACAACTTAAATTCCATGAGTAAATTTCATCAGTACGCGTTGATTGAATAATTGCTGACTACGGCACTGGAACGTGAATGCCACTAAGAGGCGAGAGACTCACGCCGAATGCATGAGACTTGGCGAATGTGGGTCATTATTCATTAATACAAATGCTTTCTATATTCTCACACATTTTATTTTGTGAATGTAAATGCAGCCCATTTTGTTGCACAGCCCTTCTCTTGGAATGAAAAGTGCTACAAATTATTATTAGTAGTAGTTGTCAGGTCTCGCCTCTCCAGACCCAGCGCGCAGGCCAATTAAGACCTAGAGCGCTGCCATACTCAGCCACACGAGGAGCATTTTAAGATTAAGTTTCAGATATACTTTATTGATCTCCCTGGGGTAATTTGTCATCTGCATTTAACCCCTCCTATAGTTAGGAGCAGTGGGCAGCCACAGAGCGGCACCCGGGGACCAACTCCAGTTTTAAAGCCAGTTCCTTGGTCAGGGGTACTGGTTGGAGTGTTCCTATGATGCATGTTTTCCCAGGTGGGGGAAACCGGAGTACCCGGAGGAAACCCACACAAACACGGGGAGAACATGCAAACTCGACGCAGATTCAAACCCACAATTTTCTTGCTCTGAAGCAGCAGTGCAAACAGAGCAGTGGCAGCATGTGTGTATATACCATTGCTTTCTAATTGTTCTTTTCAACTTTTCTCAAGCCACATGCCTGTGTAGCTTAGCGCTCCGTTTTGCGTGTCTAATGACTCTAAATCTAACCTTTGATATTAGTGTTGTGCTGTTCCAGCACTTTAGATACTAAGGAACCTTGTTTCCTTTTCTTTTTCTTCTATAGTCATACTAGTGTTGTTTGTATTACTATAGTTTCTTTTGGAACCAGGATTCCGGTTTTGTTTCGTATTTTTGCTTATGCCGACCGCGCAATACTTCACCTAAATCCATCCTTCCTCCTGAGTCCAGTTCATGTTTTCCTGGCCTTTGTGTCAACCCTCGCAGTAGTATTGGTAGTAGTAGTATGCGCATGTACAATTTCCTATCGTGCTTTGTCCTTCTGCATCAGACTAGTGGACATCTCGGTGTGGGATTATGCAGAACGATTAACAAAGCACCAGCCACAAACACCAGAAATAAAATGTTTAGAAAAATTATGGCGGAAGTACGGGAACAGTTCACACCGCAACATTCAGAGCCAGTTTCCTCTTTGGAAGGGGGAAAAAAAGGAAACCGGCCTTTTTCTCAGCAGGAACAGAGAGGGCTTGACAGATCGCATTGCGTACTGTGGCTTTCATCAGACAATAGTGAATCCTTGAGGTCAGAGGACTTTGATTTGGCCCAGGAAGCTCTAAAATGCATAAGGGCAGCTCAATTTTTTATTCATTATTTTACGTCATGATGCTATGGTACCAACCTTACACAAAAAGTCAGACCTGTTTTTTTTTTTTAATGTTCTAATTGAAGTGTACAAATGAACAAACTCCATGTATTCATCCGTCATCACCGCTTTTCCATTACTTGGTACAAACCATAGAATGAACATTTTTGAGCCATGCAGCAAAAAGGATATAAGTGCGAATCCTATGTTTTGCATGAGCTCCCCTTGTATGTGCGGATTTCCTCCGGGCACTCTAGTTTCCTTGACACGCACGCCTGGCCCTCAGGTATGAGTTGTTGTGAGAGTGAATGATGCCTGATCCCAGCACTGGATTTGCATAGTGTCCTGCCTCTGGTCCATTGACTGGACAGGCTTCGGTCCCCATGTGTCCATATTCTGCCCAGGAGTAAGCGAATTTGGATGGATGGATGGATGGATGGATTTTTCAGCGAAGGCATGCATTGCCTGCACATTTCTTATAAGTACAGAAAGGGCGGAGTTTTGGCTGGAGGTTATTCCATACCTTGAAGAAACCAAAAGAGACTCCAAAATCTCCAAAACAAAAATATGAGCAGGGGACAACAGCCATGAGAAGTAGATCAGTTCTCACCATGCCTTTATAGTTTATGACATGACATGACTCTGCTGTCAGAGATGGGATATGTGCCTTGTCTTTCCACCAAAAATAAGTGTAAATTAAATATTTGAATTGGATTAATCTTGGGAACTTGTGAACTTTTATTCAAACTTCAAAAAAAAAAGACATAATTTAAAAAAGCATGGCTTAAGCATACTAGTCTCTGCACAATGTGAGTAGCTGTGCTTAGGGCAAGATGCTGTAGAGGTATGAGCTGGGGAAAGCAAACTTTCAAAATGGAATGCAAATTTTACTATCAAAACAGTTAAGTGATTCATTTTGTAAAAAGTACCAAAGATAATA
Source organism: Gymnothorax reevesii (assembly GCA_029721435.1). Classification (NCBI taxonomy): domain Eukaryota; kingdom Metazoa; phylum Chordata; class Actinopteri; order Anguilliformes; family Muraenidae; genus Gymnothorax; species Gymnothorax reevesii. Next base: position 56,799,101 of record CM056588.1, read on the forward strand.
CCAGCCAGTAATATTTGGAAACAAAAAAATCTTTCATCTTGTACCTTTTGCAAACAAGGCTGTAATAATTGTATTCAGCGGATGTTTACAAGTCAGAGCAGAATTGACGTACATGACACATTAGCCATAAGTCAGGCCCATGGTTGTTTCCCAAAAACGACGCACACGTAAGCAGTGCCCTCTCTTTGCACAGGCAGCCAGCACAGTATGGCAGGTGCCGGTTGAACGCTGGGAAGTACGGCGAAGGGGAAACCTCTCGTCAATCACAAATAGAGGGAAAGGACAGATGAGGAGGGATTTGGCTGACCTGCCACCAATCTGATAAAATTCCATTTTAATTGTAAGGAAATATTATTATGCAGTTAAACCACTCCTGAGTACTGTTTTTGAAAACATTTTCTAAAAATAAATGATGTTTATATTCATTATATGGACACTTTTGACATTATATTAATAAAAATACTTGTATACATTATATTTCTATTATTGTAGAAGTATTTTTTTTTCGTACACATTACTTTATGGAAAAAAAAAAAAAAAAAAAAAAAAAAGTCCTGTAGCTTAAAATTCAAACAAAAGTAGCAATGCAAACTGAATTTAGTGTTCAAATGGAACTGAAACATCGAGGAAAAAAAAACCGTATTTTAGATACCAGTTGCATACCAATATGCTCAGTGCGAAACACTGCGCTAAAAAGGGGGGGGGGAAAAAAAAAAAAAAAAAAAACACTATTGAATTTAATGGACAAAAGCCTTCTGAATTAGATGTTTCATTGTTATTTACTTGCTGTTAACAACAAATGTTATTATATGAAAAAAAATACTGGAAAACAAATAGAATTTGGGTGTTTATTTCTCCAAAACTGTAAATGCTTTTCAGCAAATGTAATTTGCTATCTTTAAAAATGGTGTACATGTCATATAGAACAGACCTACTGTGTGTGTATATATATATATATATATATATATATATATATATATATATGCGCGCATGTGAAAAAAAAAAAAAAAAAAAAAAAAAAAAAAAAAACACACACACACACACACCTCAGGCTGCATCCTGTCTTTGATATCTGTCTGACCACAGGACCTCATCAACAAAGCAGTCAATGTTCTCCTTGATCGAGCAAGGAGGAAGTTTCAAATACAAAGGTGGATCCAGTGATTGTATGCTTTTTCAGTTTAATCTACCTGCGACCCCTCATTTGCTTCTAAGAGGCACGAGCACCTGGGGGCTTTAGTCATAGATCTTCCATCACTGAGTCAATAGGACTCAGAAACAGTGTTGGGCAGAGAGTAAAATAAAAAATACTTAGTGGCTCGTGAACCAGTGGTGCACAAGTCCAAACTCAGAGAAACTTGCATTATCTTGTGGCTGGAATGACAGCCACATCATTTACAAAAATGCAAAATTTGGACCCTGATCATTCTTCCTTTGTGCTCTTTAATTGTAAGCAGTACACTTCCAACTCATTTGTGAAACTTTGACAAATAGAGGGTGCAATTAGCTCGTGCTGCATCACACTTCTGACCCAGCTTCTCTCAGAAACAAATCATGTAACGACATGATCGCCTGAAGCCTGCAGATCTCATCCGACATTACTCTGCTTACACCTACGTTCCTTCCTCATCCTCTTCCACTTTAAGTCTCTCCTTTCGCACTTCCTGGGTCTGAAATACTGGCATCCATTGTCCACCAAAGTAGGGGCACATACTTAAAGTGTGACAAATGGAACAGCAAATAAAAGGTTAAGTTACAAACGTATTTAGGTTCATAGAATTTTCAGGAAACAGTAATAGATCTTGGCACGAAAAGCTGTTTTCCAGCTTGCCGTTAACCTGAGATTCACTGGCAAACTATGGTTTCGTAATTGAGCGGCTTTAAACCTCATGAGTGCGGCATCTGATTGGATCCAAAAAAAAAAAAAAAAAAAAAAAGCCCAGCCCCACCCCCCACACCCTGGCATCATGACCGCATCTACAGCAGGAAGCCGGGCCTTGCTCAACAAGAAATGCCTGTGGTTTATTCTGGTGATTTTATCCCTGTTGTATTAAAACAATGTGACAACAGCAAGGAAACAAGAGGTCTCCCCAAAATAAATTCGCATTGACTAGGATCAGCCATGAAGCAAAATGACCCTATTCTCTGTTCCACCGGTGGTGTCCAATAAAAAATAAACAAGTAAATAAAACAGAGGATGACCACACTCAAAACCCTTACCTGTCTCAGGCTGGACAGTTTGCAAATCCAGTTTAAATTTTAGCAGATGTTCCTGCCACAGAGCTTGAATTCAACTTGATCGTGAAGTCGCTGCTACTCACTAAGCCAGGGGTGTCCAATCCTACCCGTAAAGGGCCTGTGTGGGAGCAGGTTTTTGTCCGAGCCAGCAGTGCTGCTGCACCTGATTCCACTAATGAACTAATCAGGGGTTTCAGTCAGGACCTTGGTGGGCAGAATCAGGTGTGTTAGTGTTGGGCTCTAACAAAAACCAGCACCCACACCGGCCCTTTCTGGATAAGATCAGACACCCCTGCACTAAGCAGACTACCTGCTCAACATTCTCTATCACTCTAGTCCTCAGAAAAAAGAACAGTTGGTCTGACAAAAGACACTTTTTACTCCTGGATGAGCAAAGCTAAGGGAGGAGTGTTGTGATGATTACTTGAACATCACTCAATAATCAATCAATCAATCAATCAATCAATCAATCAATCAATCAATCAATTTGCCGGTAGCATGAGCAAGGGTGGTAACATGATCTTGGCATGGATTACCAGTCTCTAATTCACAAACAGCTTACCTGGGAGTTAACAATATTATCACTTTGATTTTATTCTAAATTTTTCCAGTAGATTTCAATGCGTGGGAGTAAACAATGAGTCATGATTGCTTCAATTCATTCATGACAGTCAACAGTTCCACAGCTACAATGACACAGTCTACAGCAGAGCTGCCCAACCCAGTTCCTGGAGAGCTACCATCCTGAAGGTTATCACTCCAACCAAAGCAAACCACACCTGCTTTCCCAGTTACGGATCTTGACGAGCTGCTAATGAGCTGAATCAGGTGTGTTGAATTAGGGTTGGAGTAGAAACCTACAGGTTGGTACCTCTCCAGGACCAGGGTTGGGCAGCCCTGGGCTACAGCCCTTTATGCCTTTAAAATTTAAATCCTTCCAGTCTGATCTGAGTTGTTAAGGTATGTCATTCCTGGACATGACACCTCCCTTCTGTAAGTCTTGCAAATCTGTCAGGTGAATGTTCTCTCAGAGTCCTGTACAGTCGATTCAGTCATCAGTCATTAACAATGGGACCGGCAAGATGCCAACACAGAAGTAAAAAGTATGCTGTCACTTTCCATAGTTTACATGACAGACCAATACTGGCAGCGCAACCTGGAAAGGTGAAGCGCCATTTGCATTAGATTACCCTGTTGCACAACCATTGATGCGCTCCAACAATGCTGTGACGCTTGAGATACGGATATTACAACATCGGCTCATATTCCACTGCAAGATAAATTATTTAAAAAATACAAGTAGGAAATGGGAAAACCAGCAACTTCCGACTCTCCCTGGAATTGAGCTTGTTGATATTTGCGTGGGTGGAGAGCAGTGTCTCAGGATATATTTCAAAGACACGTTTAGAGTTCAATGTGGAGTGTAAAGGATTTAGGATTAAGTACTGGCAGATAATTCGGTGTTAAGGAGTAACTCGAGTAGCAAGGGTAAATATAGTAAGAAAGTGTTCTGTTACTTCAAAAATCATTTCCCATAGAAAACTGAGGAAACTTTAATTTGAAAAGGGAATAAAAATGTTTAAAAATAGTGAAAATTGACCCCAAAAAACTGACTTTAAAAACACTGACCTAGTATAAAAGGGACAGTTGACCTTACATTTTTAATGAAATACTGTTTCAGTTCCAGTGTCTATTTTGGATTGGCCCAGGAAAAACTGTCTGGATGATAAAACTAGTTTCTGATGTTGGATTTATAGGTAAACACAGGCTTCAGTTTAAAAGCAAAATTGTATATTAAAAAGTGTATGCAATCATCAAACGTGAGCAAGTCTAAATATTTCTACTTTTTATGAGTTTGTTTATTATACATAATTGACACTGGATTACAAATGATGTCACTTGATATGTCACGCCTACTTGGCAAAGTGTAGCTGCTCCTCTTGCAGTCCAAAGTTCCATGTTTACATCACAATAAAATTCACAAACCAAAACTTCCCAAGATTAATACTCAAAATTATGTGCCTTCACATGTGATGTCAGATTCCCCCACCCTTTCAGATGCACACGTAATCACAGAAGGAAGGCAGTGGCTGTAAGGAAGCATTGCATCACTGTTATACAAACATCCCAGCAATGCACGTGAGAAAACATACGTAATTCCCACTCCTGCTCAGATGCTAAAACATAAACACAAGCTCCCTTCAAAAAAAAGAAGGAACCAGTGAAATTACTCCAACTGTAAATTTTTGGTTATGTCCATAAAGCCATCCAGAACAGCACCAGCCAGGGGAAGGTGGGTGAAGTAAGGATTATCCAGATAAAGGGACTTGGGGCTGGGATGGAACAGGGCATGGCAGGGAGAAACAGGGTGGGGAAAGGGATACCCTTGTCCTTACGGTTATACATTTGATTGTCGCAGTAAAGCGATAATAATAATAATAATGATGATGATGATGCATTTTATTTATAGGTGCCTTTCGTGGCACTCAAGGACTCCTTACATGTCGAAATAATAAACAACAGCACAGTGCAGAGTAAAAAAAACTACACATGAATACAAAACAAAACAAAATACAGAGTGAGTAAAAACTATATAACTATAATTTTTTTATTTTAAATGTCCAATTATTATATTCTGTAGCAATGTGTACAACATCTTTTTACATGTATGTTTTCAGCGGCTCTTTCTGCTTCTTATGATACCCTGTTAGCACCTTCGTAAATTAAACCCATGACTGCTGTGGAACAATTTAAGGAGTTCAGGGAAATTTCACTTGTGCCAGCTGATCAGGCTCTGATACAAAGCAAACAAAACAGAAGTTTCAAGTCAACATAAAACATTTATGGCATGAGAGGAAACTGACGCTGAAAACTCCGCAGCACATTGGTAACGTTTCGTGTCCTATGATACTCAGTGACCAAGAAGGCCCTTTGCCTGGGGGTAAACTGTGGACACACCATGCTTGGCAGTGCCAGGTCATTACGACCAATGCACAGGGAAGATTCATATGCCTGTTTTTAAGATCAAATGACTGTCCAACCCATTATGACATGCATGGTCAATTTCATATCCAACCCTGAGCAGTTGGCACAAGTCACATTCCACTTGAATCCCTGAATTGTCCTCTGTGCAGTCATGCCTGAAACCTAATGACGTGTAACTGGTACCAGTATTAGCGGAAAGATCTGAGGCAATAGTACAAACTAGGCTTATGCCCTCAGAGGCGACGGCTGGGGGTATATCCTTGAACGCCCCCAATCCTCCAATTCTCCAATCCTTTAATAGACCTTGTATAGACTTTCATTTAAACTTAATTTCAGGTCAATCGGACAAATTGTTCTGAAGATATGGCCAAAATGGTCATTTTTCCATCACAAAGCGCCACCTGGTGGCAAAATATTGAACCATACAGGTATGATGTCATCATGTGACGCGTTGTGAGGTCATGACCTTGCAGTTGTACATAGTTTCATGTCAATTGGACAAATAGTTCCAAAGATATGGCAAAAATAGTGAATTTTATGCGACAAAGCTCCACCTGGTGTCAAAATTTTGAACCAAACAGGTATAATGTCATCGTGGGACACATCCTCAGGTCACAACCTTTAATTTGCACTTGATTTGAGGTGAATCGGACAAATATTTCCAGATATATGATAAAAACAGTGATTTTTTTTGGCCCCTGGTGGCCAATCTAGAAATTGTAAATTGTCCAAAATCGAATCAGTTCTTCCTCATTATGATACTTACTTATATGCAAAACTTGAAATTTGTAATTGAAATATTACTGAAGTTATCGCGTTAACACGTAGCGCCGCGGCGGTGGCGGTCGGACCAAAAACGTAATATCCCCGGAACGCTGTTTGGCGTTCGGGGTATGTTTTCTACATGTATCTAGCTACACCATCACAAAATGACCCGTTAAAAAGTGTATAGTTCTTTTTTTTTTTGACTCACAATTTATAACAGACTAAAAAGCAGTGGGTACTAAGAATTACATGTAAGCCAGTCTAAAGAGGGGAGTTTTTAAACAGGATTTGAAAGTATTGAGAGAGTCGATGTTACGGATGGATTGTGATGAAGAATTCCAGAGTTTGGGGGCTGCATAGCTGAAGGCTCTGAACCCCATGGAGGATAACCAGACAGGAGGTGTGGTCAGGAGCATGGAGGAGGAAGAGCGGAGAGTGCAGGGGGGTGTAGTGGTTGAGGAGATCAGAGAGGTAAGGAGGTGCTGTGTTATGGAGGGCCTTGAAAGTGAGGCGGAGAATTTTATAATCTATGCGGTTGTTGATGGGGAGCCAATGTAGTTGTTGATACTATTTATTAAAATTTAAAGGAAGTGCTGATCTATTGTGTCGTGAAAACGTATTTGCCCACTTCTTGATTTCTTCTATTTTGGCATATTTACCACTCTTAAGTGTTTCAGAAAATCAAACTAATTAATTAATAATTAATTAGATTATTAAAATCAAACTAATATTAGAGAAAGATAACCTGTGTGAATCAAGGTGGAAATGAAATCAAATGATGATTTCATTTATCTACGGAAAAAAGCAGACCAACCCTATCAAGCCCAACACGATAAAGTAATTGGCTCTTACTTACTAAATCAACTAAATGAATAAATTTAATCAATATTTGGGTTAAATTTCAGAAGACACACCCAGACATGATCACCACAAGCCCCGTTGAATCTAAACATTACTGATATGGAACCTGTCTGGCAATTTAAAGAAGATAAAAAGCAGCAAATGATGCCACAATCTAAGCAGTTTTAAGAACAAATGAGAAACAAAGCCATTGACATCTGGGTAATTCCATGTCATGTTTTCTAGGCCTCATATGTTGCCAAAACTTCATCAGATGTTGTAGGCTAATTAGAGGAGTGTTTTGCAGCATTTTTTGTAAAAATGATTTTTGGTTTCATGAAAAATATACTGTTTGAATGGAGGGGGGTGTGTACCGTCAAAGCTTGTCCAAATTGGAATCATAATTTTAAAGATATTGTAATGGTTTTTCTGTGCACGTGAGTATGTGCTTTGTATCTTTGTATAAAATGCCAGAAAGGTTAAAAAGGCGAGTTTAAAGAAAATAGTAAATGCGGTTCCCAAAGTAATGCAAACAATGGGCCTCATTCACCAACCATTTTTAAGAGGAAATTTCTTCTTATCCCACTTACACACTTTCTACAGAGATTCTGATATTCATCAATGTTATTTTCATTGGAATTTTTTCTTAGGTAAGAACAGAATCTACGCACACTGAAGAGCACTCCTACGCACATTCAAGTGCTGACATATTTGAGCAAAATAAGTGGTTATCGCATTGTTTTCTGTACTACAGTTGTGTCATATTATATTACTTTAATTACAATTATATTTTTGTATTTTATAATATTTTTTAATAACTGTTTTTGTTTTTCAAAGAGTTATGGTCTTTCAAAATAAATATGAACATTACACTACACTTCAACTTATATTAATCATGTTAATTGGGAACTATATTCCATCCATTAGTCAGTGATTGTCACTACATTTATTGGCCAAAAAGAGGGACTTCTGCACCCTGCTCACACAATGGCATTTTTACTGCAACTTCAAGGTATTGCAGATGGTGCCGCATGGAGGGAACTGATTTTCCATGACCAAATAGATGTATTTACAGAGAGTGAGAGTTATTGGGAATCTTTAGGCTACCCAGAGCTGTCCTCTTGCGACCTTTGTGATCATTTGGAGCCTGCACTTCGGAGCCATACAAGACAGTCTAACCCTTTGCCACCACGATGTGAAGGTATTTCTCCACCTTGGGTTTTTTAGCCACTGGCACCTAACAGCGGGAGCTGGGAGACAGCAGGTACTGCTGTGGGGAGGCACTGACTGAGCTGGGTTGGACTGCGAGGTTCCAGGTTGTGTCGCAGAGGGTGGTTGGTTCAGGGCTTCATCTGTTGATAATCGATAATTAAAAGACTGTAGTGACCTTTATCTGCAATTGTTAAACAGGCCCAAATGTCTTAATTTTGAAAACAAACAGGTATTCTTTTTAAACACGATGTTGCAAGTTAGGGACACACTCATTATGAATTATATTATCAGAGAAAAATTGCTTGCCCTCTGATTTCTCTTGGATAGGAGATGGACAAGGGGGAGATGAAGGCGCTGACTCAGGGCCCAAGTCTGTGTCCTGACACTCAGCTGATGACACACCTGATAATGCCATCTCTTCGATGATAGCCTCGATGCGCTGGTCCAGCTCAGACAATTCTTTGGCTGCTATCCCCCCTCCAGTGCTTTGCATCTCTCATCTGAATTTTGAATGTATTTATTTATTTTTTGGTGTCAGTTTTCAAGTCAAAGTATTTCTTTTTAACCTCATCTGTTGTGCACCCCTCTGCAGATAAAGCATTCACAGACAGGGTAACTGAGTCCCATGCATGTTTTTGTGTGTGTGATTTTATATCCAGAATTAACACCATTGAATATATTTTTTTGTTTGCGGTTCACTTCCTGTAATAGTACTTCCACTTCAGACCTACTATTTTCATTTTGACTCTGGTGCTCCATTTTTAGATCTCCATTTTGCCATTTCCTCTGCTTTCCTTCAAGGAATCTCTTTGCGACTTCTGTTTGTGTCTGCACACGGCCTTTCCGTTTCATGCTCTTTTAGGGGCATTTGTTGGCATTTGCTAATGCTAATTAGGGACGACTGGCACGCGCTTTCAATTTACGAGGAGAATGGCATTCATCAATCTAAGTGTGAATGATTCTGCAAAGTTAAAGGAGAATTCCAGTGTGAAATTGACTTGGGATGTATTGAAACATGATAATGAGCACTAACTTTTGTCGAATACTCCACCTCCGTACGCACGCAACATTTCAAAATAAATGGCTTTGTAGCCAAAGCTCCCAACAGGCTTACAATGGTAGCGAATTGGGCATTGCATTCCCATGCAAAGAAATCGCCAATTTTTTCATCATTAACAAGGCTCAAATTAGCTCCACACTTCATCGGTTGAATTCCTAGCGCCCTGATATATAAAACAAGGTACTGAGAACTTTGAAAATGCACAGGTAGTTTATTAAAAAAGACTATTTATGCAAACAGTACCTTTAGGTAGTTTCCAGTCACCTCCATCTTGAAAGTAACAATAAGTCGATTTACCTGCACGAACGAATAGATTGCAATCTGTTCCCCTATCCTTCCTATTCCTATTTTTTCATGACACAGCAGTGTTTTGGCTCAGTTAATGGCATGGTATGAAATGTTCATGAGTGCTTGTGTAACATTTCTCACTTCGTATTAATTGTAAAATAATCAAACAGAATCCATAGGCTTATACATCCTCTCCCAGTGGGTTGACTCTCTGTTGTCAGTTCACACTGGCATTATGAGAGATTACATGATCCTGAGTTTTCTGCTAAACTACCATGAAAAACAATATCAGCAATGCAGATAAAAGTGATTTTAAAGTTTATTTTAGATCCGATTGCTACTCTTACTCCAGCAGCAAGCATTGCAATACATTCAGCTACTTTGATTAGACAAGCAGCTATGTTGAGGCAACTGATTCTGCTTGCACTTGAAAGTGCCCTCTATACAAATGCTGAAATTATACATCAGGGGTGTGGCTAATTAGCATATTTTTCAAACATTTTGTTTCTCCATGTAAAACTTGTATTTATAATCTAATATTTACATTTAACATTCATATTTAACCTATTTACATTATGTTTACATTTAACGTGTTAAATTTTGGTTTAATATTTATAATTTATATTAAGCATTTAGATTTAACATTTCATGTTTAATTTTCACTTTTAACATTTATGTGTTACGTTTTGATTTCACAATTTAATCATTAGATTTAACATTCATATTAAATTTCATGTACATCAGAACAGGAGTAGATATGACAAAGTTTGCAAGTATTGCTCTAAATCTGGGGGCTCCAGCCTTGTCCCATAAAGTGCTTTGGGTCAATCACTGGCATGGTAAGTGCAAAACAAATAAAATTGAATTGGTTGAACCGAACGTAACTCTATGACCACCATACTAACAGTATTACAGCAATTAGGAGGGCATTCATTTTAGCATAATGATCAGCATGTCATTTTATATTCCTCGCATATTTATATGCCATGGGTGCTCAACCCTGGTCTTGGAGAGCCACATGGTGTGCTGACTATGGTTTTCTCCACCCAGTTTAAGCCTAAGACACCAGGTGAGATAAGTTAAGAGTGTAATCAACTGCTTTAATTCATCAATCAAGAGTTGAGTAACACCAATATCCAGCAGCCATTGTGGCCCTCCAGGACCAGGGCTGGCCAGTCCTGTTATAGGCAAACCCAAAACGTTTATTGGGCACTACTCATCAGGGTATATTTAAGAAATTGGCCCTGAAAGATCATTATGAATGAAACCATTCAGATCCATGGCACATAATGCTTAGGTATCCCTCTGCACATCTCAACTAAACATCCATCATGAATGTGATATTGTGCTCCTTGGGTGAAAGTTCCCACTGCGTGCCCTAATTTCTGAGAGTAAAATTTGAGTAAATGCATCACAATTATCTGCCGCAAAAACTTTATCGCTCAGGGGCATGTGCATAAAAATAGACTTATATTGACTTGAATATTACTGTAAGTCAGCCTTCCTATTGACACTTTGACACATCCAAATCCTCTAATGAGCGAGTAACCTTCTTCATTAACAGACATGAGCAGGAAATAGTTTGACAGGTCACCATGACAGGCAGGGCATGAATTTTCTAATCTATCACGGAAAGGAGGCAGCTAGCTCCTTCGCTGCCGCCCTCCAGCAAGGAAACACAGTACAAACCTTGAAAGGTAGGAAAGATCGAATACAGACAATTAGCCTTCACAGCTCTATCAATCAGATATGTTGGAAATTTTCAGATAAATTGTGAGGGCTATCTTTGCTGTTGAGTTCATGATGTGGTGACGAAAAAAAGGAAATCCAATTTTTCTTAAACAAAAAACGTCTACTTCTCTTTGATCCACTTGATGTTAGTTATCGAAGGTCAAGGAGATGTGTAGAGGAAAGCAAAGGAAAGCTATCTGTTTCAGAGAATTTGGATGCAGCCTTAAATTTACCTGGTGCATACAGCTTCCCTACGAGTGATTAACATAAGACTGACTTGGTTAACTGTTGAGCATTTGGGTGAAAGAAAACACTTCACGGATGACAAAAAATGGCAGTAGCAGTAATAGCTTTCAGCAGGATAAGATCAACACATATTACACCTCCTGAAAACCCCTGTCTGTTGGAGGAATACGATGCAGGAAAAAGGGCATTTCATGAAGACAACGACAAGTCTGAGAAGGTTAAGAATGAAGGGCAAAGTTTTATAGGTCACAAAACTCAGAAAGGTACAGTGCAGTACCAGTCAAAAATTTGGACATACATGCATTTTTTCTTACAAGACATTAAATAAAGAAATAGGCACAATTTATTTTGCAAAAAAAAAAAAAAGAGAGATCTAATTCTCAAATCCATCAAACTAACCAGCATTTGCTGTCATACTTGAAGAGCATACTCACGTTTTTACTTACTAGAGCAGTTATAGGGCTACAATGAGCAGCCGTCTAAGTTCCCAAAGATGTGCAGCACTTGTGGTTTGCTTTTCATCGCCTTTTTTGCCCAATAAATTCCAAAACAGATTGTCTTTAATGTGGCTGTTGGAAAATGGAAAGATCTTGTTTGTCTGCTTACTTTGCAAAATATGGCTTCCTTGAAAATTCCAAAATTTTGGACCCTATTCAAACAAGTAAATTATTCTCTTTTAACTTCTGACTTTTTACCCCTGAACAAATTCCATTTAAGATTATATAGAAAAGTTAAGCTGGTTAAATCCCTCTACAAACAGAGTGCTTTGACATTAGCAAAGTGTGTCTCAAGTTTTGACTGGTGCTGTATGTTTAAACAATCTGAGCAACTTCAGTAGCCAAAATGGTGCTGCCGGTAAAATGCATAACACTGTTAAACTTGAAGCCACTGAGCTATCTGTGTTTCATAGTTTTCTGGGATTTATGACCTGCATAAGTATTGTTTTCACCCTGAGGCAGGCAGCTCACGTGAGTCTAAGAGCCCTACAAACCACTGCTATGTGGCTTTGGGCTTCCCGCAGCCTGGGACTGTCCCCTTTACAATGGCCATGTGAGCGGCCCAGAAAGAATTCATATTGAATCACAAGGACATTTCCCCACTAGAGAATTGATAAACTACGCCCTCGCCATTGTTCTTTTCCCAGTTCCCAAAAAGAAAAAATACAGTGAGGGATGGCGACAAAATAAATAATCCAGCACAATTTTTCAAATACAGGGCTGTACGCTCGCCATGACCTCTTTGGCACAAGAATGCGGAACCAGAAACTGTATACTCTGGGTGACTAGTTGGTTTTTGTAACTGAACCTGATGAGAAGCAGTGCTCAATGGCGTGACGTGCCCAGCCTTCAGGATCATAGGATTCTTCGCTCCCGGTTTTATCTCCTCGGACTTTTCGTCCACAAATTTTTCAGACCTGGACTCTTCGTCCCCGAGGACTTTTCGCCCCCAGAGTTTTCATCCCCTAATGATAAAAAAATGTGCCACCATTGTTGACAGACGGATGGACAAACGGACGACAGACAGATCACCATGATAAAAGGGTTAGTGTTAGGGACAGGGTTAGGGATAGTGTTATAATGTAGGAAGAGGGCAAAGCACTATTGGTGACAAACCATCTAGGGACAAAAAATTCAGCAACGAAAAGTCCGCGGACACAAAGTCCAGGGGACAAAGAGTCCTAGAGCCGTCATTCAGCTCAAGGGAGGAGAATTTAGACGCAGTCCTGGCACGGGTACATATGAGCTCATGTTATGCGTCACCAGATCATTTCATCAGAAAAATAGTCAGGGTGCAATAAGCTGCAATACTTTTAATTTACAATAGTGACCTGCAATCAATGGCAGAAAAAAGGGAATAGAAACAAACATTACAGAGCAGTTTAATTTTTATTGTGCGGACGAGGGGTTTGTAGGTCAGGTACTGTCTGAATAGATGAGTCTTTAATTCATGATGGAAGTTCCGCAGAGACTGAGCAGTTTGTACGGAGGTGGGTAGGACAGATTACCACTGGAGAGCAAGATGAGAAAAGTTGAGCGACTGGCATTGTGACTGAGGGCAGGGGGACGAAGTTGTCATGTTACTGCTGGGTGAAGTGGTCGAGCTGGCGAGTATGGGGTGATTACCCCTTGTAGGAAGGAAGAGGTTGTCTTGTTTCTTGAGGCATAAGCCAGAGTAAGGCCTTTGAATCTCAATCTAGTCGCAACTGGCAGCCAGTGCAGGGATTTCAGCTGGGAAGTCACTTGGGAGAACTTGAGCTGGTTGAAAACTAAACAAGCATCTTGAAACTTAAGTAATTAACAAATAATTACCTAACAAGCAGAGACCAAACAACTAATTTTGTAAACAATGATCATACCCATGAGCATGTAAAAGCACCAGTTATCAAGCACCTCAAATCCAGCTAGATCCAGTGAGGGAAGTTAATTTTCACCTCAATCATCGAGTAAACCATTGCTTAAATGGTAGCTGTGGTATTCTTCATGAAGTCTGAATTGCCAAATAGATTATTATCATCATTTACCCTATAAAACCTACGGACCAAATATGGGTCTTTACAATGCAGCTGCTGTATTCAAACTTGCGGAGTTTCAGGCCATTTTTGACCCCAGTCCTGCCTCTAAGCTGATGGTTATCCTCCTATCCTCATGCCGAAAGAGGCACCGGGGAACACTACATCGATGATGCTTAGTTCCCACTGTCGTGCGCTCCTTTACGAACGCCACGATTGGCCGTTTGTAGCTGATCGTGGAACTTCTCCGAAGCTGCTTTCACACCGCATGCAAATTTTCACACAACGGATTACATTCAAAGTCAATGCAAAACGTCTTTGCATTGACTTTGAATGTAACCTGTCGTATGAAAACTTTGTTTCGTATTCATTGTAACAGTGGCTTAAAATTTGAGATTTGGATACGAGGTGATGCGATGATTACAATTAATCGTGTTGATCGTAGGAAATTTTTGAACCGTCCAAAACTTCTCTACGATCAACACGATTGCCACGACTGACCTTAAGATCTGATAGGACGACCATGATTACTCCACGATTAAGACTGCGATTTCAATCGATTTCAATCGAGCACACCGGCACACACGGAAATGTGTGTGAGTCCTCTATATATTGGTAACTGGCAGGACTAGGGTTAAATTTTAGAGGATCACCCAATTTTCCCAATGATTCTAAATATGTCCTGCCGAATTTCAGGAAAATTTGTTCTAAATTATGCACAAGATCTACTTCGATATTTTCCATCCAATGTAAGGCTGTGGCCATAAAAATATGGCGTCCTGAGTGTGATGTAGCTTCAATGAAGCACTGCAATTAGCAGATATAACGCACTTATATGACATTGTAATACAACGTCAGAAAATGCTTTGTCATACTCAGAACCTACTTAAGGGCGATCTTAAGTAAAAATTGGAGTTTTAGGGGTTAACCAACAAGAGTTTCAAATGGCTAGCATTTCTGGAATTTCCATCGTTTGTCTGTGGAAACAACAGAGTGAGTGACTGTTAGGGACTGGAGACTCCATGCAATCCCACTCTTTTTATCTTAGCTGACAATCACAAAGCTGTCTAAGTTCAGTCATAAGCAATCTGCTAAATTTATTTTAAAAAGGACATGTGAAAGAGAAAACATGGAAGATATGATTTAGTTATGATAAGGATATGCGAAATACCCTTGTTTGTCCAGTCCTGAAAAGCAGCGTCCAGTGATGTTTCCACTGCTCACACACACACACACACACACACACGCAGTCACCCACACGTAAAATTTGGACTGTCGCCCAGCTTTTGAACAATCTCAGAGACAGCTTGTTCATATTTAAAATTTGCCACCTTAAAGGGCATCTAAAGTCGATTCCCATTGTTTTTTTTTTTTATTGGCCTATCAGCAAGCCGCACCTGCGCAAATGAACCAAAATAGAAGGATTATCTTCGCATGTACGCCAAACATTGGTGTATATGAATGAAATTGGTCATGTGACAATGCAAGATGTCAACAAAAGCAAGTGATTTGTTTGTAAACATTGGACGTTCAACGTCCCGTCTGAGAATCGACTTCAGATGCCCTTTAAGCTGCTCACCAAACATTGACAGTCAGCCGAAGGTATCAAAAACAAATATGTCTTACAGAGGAACAGAGATGGTTAACAATGCTAATTATACTTAGTGCAACCGCACCATCTGCTGGCATTAATCAGCAATAAAGTGTGATAAATGCAGGGTGAAAGACATTTTGAATCTGAATTGAACTAGACAGGGGTGCGGTTCCAAGAAGCATAGCTGCTAACTAAGTTAGCAACTCGCATAGTTTGTCCATTCACAGTCAATGGGTCCAACTATGTAAGTTAGTATCTGTGATTTCGGGAAACGCACCTCAGGTCGTTCAGTGGCGACCAATGGGTGTAGCCCCCAATTGCCCTCATGTTACATTTTTTTTTCTTGTTTTTTTACCCACAATATATTACTACATCACAAAAGGCTGCCGCTCATCACACGACATAGTTCCAAAAATGACCAATTCTACAACTGTACCAGACACACTGAACAGTTCAGCTGGAGAGCTCCAGTTTTCTCCTGTGTTCATTTTGGCTTATTTTGAACACAAAATTGTCTGTTATTTAGTGAATTAAGTTTACCACGGCAACCAAAATTGATTGGCGCCGTGTCCTAACCACTGCTCATATAAATGCCAAATATAAAAGAAATTCAAATTTGTGGCCTGTTGAGCGTCCGCAAGGAAATCTCTACGGCGGCAGCAGCGGACGCGTAATGAGGCCATTGTAGCCGATTTCATCTGGGGGCTACGATAACTCTTAATGGTTGTGCATCATTGCTTTCATTACATTACAGAAATTTTAAAATCAGGACATACCACGTATATCTGACCTGATACAGTTGATAAATAAAATCAACCTGAATCAGGGACCAAAATACATCGTAATTCTTTGGAATGAAAACTAGAATAGATACGAACACTCCAGGACATGTGTGAGAACTACAGCTTCAAACAATGTAGAAAAGGGTTACAGGACTCTTCGTCCCCGGATTTTTCGTCCTCAAATTTTTCATTCCAGGAGTTTTTGTCCCCATAGATGTCTCGTCCCCGGACTCTTTGTCCCCGGATTTTTCATCCCCTAATGATAAAGAAGCATGACACCAATGTTGACAGGGTTATGGCTAGGTTTGGGGTTAGGGTCATAACGCAGGAAGAGGGCAAAGCATTACTGGGGACAGACAATCCAGGGATGAAGAGTCTGGGGACAAAAAGTCCGGGGTTAAGAGTCCGAGAGCCGTTTAAAAGTGTACACCTAATACCAAACACCACCACACTAACAATACCAGAAATGTAATACTCCATCATCAAAGTCTAACAGGAAAAAAACCCAAAAATATTCAAAACAGAATCAAAAATTATATCGTCATTTTTTATACTCGATGGTAAACCCTTTGCAGTCAATGACTGTCTGAAGTCTGGGACCGATAGGCATCACTGAACCTAGGGTTTCCTCCCTAGGTTCTGATCAAGAAAAGTAAACTGCGAAAGGTTTAAGTCGTAAAGCTTAGAAGGGCGAGGTTTTGGCTTAACTTTGTTACGGCCGACGACCCTCCACTGATTAAATGAATGATTGAAAACAGGTGATGAAAAATCATAACATTAATGGATTGTTTGGGCTTCCCCTGTTGCCAATTCACGAGCCGCCACTGGATCTTTGGTATATGTCTGGGAATATGGAGTTTTAAGTCAGAAGAAAATTAGTTCTTTAGAGCACCACCTTTGGTCAGATAGCTATCCACCCAGCATAGTACCAAGCTAAACTCTTCATTCTCAAGAAAACTAGCTGTGTGCATCGGTATTCAAAAACAATTTCTTTGGTACTTCGCTGGGGATGGCCATTACTTGCATTCAGTATATAGTGCCCCCGGGTGGCAATTTTTTCTGATATTTGATGTTTAAAATCATGTACACTGAAAAGACTACCATTGAGATTTTACTAATTCTGTAATGTACTCCAAAGGTACTATGTATCCAGACAATTTCAGATCTCTATCTTGCTTGGTAAACAAAATAATGCCACCTAAACATTGGCACAATCTGCTATGAAATGGACCGTGTTGAGTTCTCCTCAAACTTTGGCTCTATCTAGCTTCATAGCATGGATACTACCAAAGAAATGCTTGGCATTCCTGAAAATAGAGTTCCAAAAGCACAACAAACAGCATTCACCCTCACAGTTCAAATCTGGGTTACAGAGAAAATATACCAAAAATGAATTTCAACCATCTTTCTGGCCGTCCATAATACAAATGCAGCAACATATCAAAGTACTATTCACTGAAAATGATAGTCTTGTTGTGTGTAAACACATAATAAAGCATTCTAGTTTGGTATATGTCTGGGGTATTATTTTATTCCGATTCCCATTTTCAACTTTTATTCTTATTTCTCAAATAATTCTGGCTTGATAACATAGTTACCCAGCTTGGCGCTGATGTGGTGCTGATGTCTAAACGGACTTGAAGTGACACAGGTCATGATAAAAGTATAACATATTCGGTACTGTGTACCCTTACGTCATGATAGTTGATGTAAAATGTGGTGTCAACAGCAAAACTGAGCCACTAATGCGGCTTCCAGGTGGCGCTATTGGCAGACAAAGTGAAATTCGAATCTAAAAATTTCGCATTTTCCGAGACACGCATATCTACCTATGCGCCAAGTTTCATTCAATTCCAGGGGGGTCAACTGCGCACCGAATGTCACTCTCTCGTGGAATGGCTCTTAATTTCAACTTGAAAATTTCAACTCGAATAATGGTCAGCAGCTAATATAATAATAATGCCGTCAATGTCAAAATATCTATGAACCTAAGTGTATAACGTTATGTATGAAGATCTGAAACCATTTAATGGGACATATATAGAAAAATGGAGGATATCAGGACAAATACCTTGTCAGGCAGTCGTGATGTGTGCTCCTGAGCATGTCCAAAGGGCTCACATGCTGCCATTGCTCACATAAAATAAGCCCTCTGGACTAAGTTAAGATGATATACCTCAGTAAACCTAATGATGTACTATACGTATTTTCACAGCCTCATTGAGTGTGACCATGCATGAAACCACCGAGTGGCCAAAATATTCAATATCAAGCCTAATAATCATTAACCCTTTCCAGGGATACGTTGCAAATCTGCAACACCAAATTGCTAATTAGCTCATTTTTAGCCAAACATAATTTTCATGTTTTTTGCCTTTTTGGTCACAATGCAGGACTTAGTTGCATGTTTGCAACATGTAGTTATATCAGTAGTCCACTGGATGACAGAGCTGTGCCTTTTCCAATATGGCAGCCCCCATGAGAAAAGTTCTTCCAGTTTTTTAGGCTCCTATTTCGGGTAAGTACTGGCACAAGCAAACCATGTCCAATTTAGGACAGGAGTGCATAAGTCTTTTTTTGTATGTTTACAGATACTACTCATGCCAATTTATGGATAAAAACTGCATTGATAATTTTTCTAGGGGTGAGTGTATTGCAAATCTGCAACAACCCATAATGCATTGCTTGTTGCGTAAAAATCCAAAATAACATTATATTATGTTTATATGTCCTCAAACAATGATTTTCACAAAAACTTAGATTTTTTCCTCTGACTATAAATTAAACGGTCCCTGAGAGGGTAAAGTGTGAAGCACTATATCTGCATAAGAGTATCACCCATCCATTAGACTTTCTAAACCTTGGGTCAGTATTCTGTGGAATGCTTGGATTGCTGTTTAATGGCTTTGGGTTTACAACCTTACGGTCCAAAGTTCCAGTCTACACAGGGCAGGCAGATTAGTTTCAGCACAAGTTTCACATGACATGAGATAACTTAAAAATTCACAAGTTTGGCATTACATTTTTATACTCAAACATGGATCCCTTTCCTGTATTTTCAGGCTCATTTCAGAAGCTATTGTTCACTCCTTGCTTATCTTTCTCTTGTAAAGACCCTGCTCTTTAGTGTCCTCTCCGCAGGAAAAGAAGGAAGCAGTGCACGGCTGAGAAGACAGACAGAGTGACAGAGGGCTCCCCCCCCTCTCAGTTTGAAGCAATGTCAATTACAGACTCAGCAGACGTGTGACGTGGATCTCATGTATGTCCTTACTGAGGGATTGTCTGCGCAACTGCTCGCTCTTCCCTCCCCCAAAGAGCATTGAAAAGGAAAATTGAGCTACCTTTGAAGTGGGAATTGGAGAGTCTAATGGGTGACCTCGTTTGACGTCTAGCTTTGGTGATATCCTCAGAGAATAACAAGTGGAAAACTGTCAGTTGTGGAAAAGGCGGGGACAGAACCATAGACTGTATAAAAAGATGGACGAAGCTGCCGTGACGTTAGCCATTGGTTTCAGCATACCATAAAGGAAGCTTTGATTTTGGCAATTTGAATTGCGCCATGTTGTCATTTTGAAACCGGATGTGATTTCAATTGGACAACAGCGAGAATCAAGATCCGGGGAGGGACGAGAGAGGTGGATCTGACCGTATCGGACGAGGACCAGAGGATAGCCACGCCCCTAAAGCATATTCTGGCTTTATCCTTTATTCTAGTCTACTTAGGACCATAATTTACAAAAAGGAACATCATGATATATCGAAGGAGACTTGAAACTTGCTATAGCTACCATAAAATAATGTAAAAAATCATTACTCAAATGAAAAATCAGGTAGGAAAGTAGGGTCATTTTCTCACAGACTTCTATAGCATAGAACTTCTTTCTGCAACCACCGAAGTCGCCATCTGCTGGATATTAGATAGAATGCCATTTTACAGTACTTCCGCATGGACTTCATTTTTCACATCAGGGTGCTGCGACCATCTTTTTATACAGTCTATGGGCAGAACAGGTCAGAGCTCCCCTTTGCGCTGCTTCACTGAAGGACAGACATCCTTCCAGTGAAACCGGCACTCTTGTTGAAAAAAATAGGATGCGATCTTCATGAGTTCTTTAAAAAAAAAAAAAAAGCATGAAAGTACAGAGCATGTAGAACTACAATCTTTCTTTGATGTTTCACTGCAGTGCAGTTATTTTCCTCTCCATATTTCCCGTCAAATATACATTACTGTGTGCACGATCGGAGGAGAAATATTTTCATTAGTGTATGGCTGTTTTTTTTCCCCCATAGGTAATTAAACGTTATTTTGATAACATTAATGGAGTACCATGATTTGAATATTAGTTTTTTATTTTTTACATATCCAGCTCTTCGTCTATTTACAACACGAAAATCTTCAGCATGTCAAAGACCCCGCAATTATTAGCTGCTTTTGCTGCTCCAAGAATTGAATTTCATCAGTTGTTGCGGGAGAATTTGTTTGCTTTTATAATCTGTATCTTCATGCAAAATTCAGGATATGAAAATATATTTTCATGCCCTTTACCATTTTCAGTCACTATGTCTTGACACTGACCTTTAGGGGAACACGAGTCAGTAGGCCCATTTCCACCGAAGAAGTTCCTGGTAGTATTTGGGGGGCAGGAACTACTATAGGAACGTCCTCTCACTCAGCCCTCTCAACTGCCGTGTCTCCAATGAGAGGGCGAAGTAGGAGGAAGGTTCCTTTTAAAAATACCACCCCTCGTTGTCTGCTAAGTTTTAAAAACACCAGCTGATTTGTCGCTTTCTGTAGACGTCACATCCCTCCCTGAGTAAATCCAATCAGCGCCAAGTAAACCCCAAGCCCCACCCATGAGTTTTTCGGGGCCGTTCAGAGTACCTACTCTGAGGCAGGGACTTTTTTTAGCCCCTGTAAAAGTTCCGGAACTCAGTCCTTCAGGGGTGGTTCCAGCGGTGGAGACACGTAACAACAGCCCCGGCCCCGTAAAATTATCTCGAAGTTCCTGAGGTGGAAACGGGCCTAGTGAAGTAACAGAAGTGAGATGCACGAGTTAAGGTGGTGTAACTTGTGCTGCGCTTGTTAACTGCAATTCTGGGCTTGAAGTCACAGCAAAAATAAATCAATCAATCAATCAATCAATCAATCAATCAATATATATATATATATATATATATATATATATATAATCTCTCTCCTCAGAGGCATTGTTCCACTGTCCTGCAAAACAATGGGAAATGCCATCATATATTGCGATATTGACATGATCTGCACGTTGGGCAGACGTCTCATGTTTGCTGGGATATGGCATTTTGTGACGCGATATCAGCCATGTCCAGAACTAGCAGATGAATACAAGCCATCCATGGGAACCCCAGAATGAAGTGCATTACTTGAAGTACATAACCCTGCTGGAAAAACCAGCATGGACCAGCACGAAAACACAACATATGCTGGTATGCTGGTCATAGGCGCATATGGGCGTCATACCAGCATATGATGTGTTTTGGTGCTGGTCCGTGTTGGTTTTTCCTGCAGGGGAATGCAAACTGGCACTGATTTTATTACCACTAGATGGGGACAGTGACAAATAAGTGACTGTACAATATTGAAAGTACAGCTGATAGTATTTGACAGGACCTTCGTCCCATCAAGCATTTCTAACGGAGATGTTACCTATACTTTAAGTGAGGCTGATATCATGATTTTTCTTCTTTTTTTAATCAGAAATCTGCCTACAAAGAATAAGCCCAAGAACAAGCACACAATTGTTTGCCAAGAATACTTCATTTTTTGAACTGTAAGATTTATAATATTTCCCCGCTGAATAAATGTTTATGAACATGTTGAATAACTAAGTTGTAAGGATAGGCTACAACTAGTACACTATCTTTTGAATTAAACCTTCATTAATGTAAATAGATACCAACATTAAGCCATAAAAATTGAAACAACCAACTTTTTTTTTTTTTTTTGCGATTCTTTTTGTCCAGTGTTTCGGTAATATCAAGAACGCGAAAATGGGCGCGGCCTTGGTATGCTCTCCAAATGAGCCTCATGCTTGCATCGCACTGCCGTCAAATCAGAGGGCAAGAAAGCAATATATGAAAAACGGATGAAGCGGCTCAGTGGAGTCACGGGGACAGGCACCGGGCTTGCACGAGCAGCCTGAGTGGAGACTGCGCTCGAACTGCAGGTGCACGCGCACCTTGCTGGAAAACTTGGCATCGATTTTTACGAAAGAACGGAATTCTGCTGCAAGCAAATGATTCAAAATCACCGGGGAAAAGAATATTCTAGAGTCAACGCGAGCCTCGCGTTTAATAGAAGGAATCGTCAGTGCCAGGTGGGTACAATTTCTTTATTCCTGAGGTGCCTATCTTTTTCCTCCTTAATGATGCAGCTCGAGAGACGGAGAAAAAAAAAATATAAATACCGGTATTTGTATAGTGAAGATTATATTTCGTGAATTTACTATTGAAACGTATTGCATTGATAAAAAGGGTTAGTTTTAGACCGCTAGCTGCGTGATGTGAAGTACTGTTGCGTGTGCAACTTCGTGAACTGAACACCGTGCCGACTTAGTGCCTGCGTACGTGATGTAGTTGATTGTTACCCAATTACCAAGAGCACCTCTGGCTTTCCGGATTTCACTGATAAAAAAAATCTGTCATGGAATGAAATATAACGTAAGTCTACGTAATATTTGTTTATTAATTGTTGTTGAAACAATTGAGACAACAACTGAGATAAACAATAAATTGAGATAATCATAGCCCCAATGAACTCAATTGACTATCAGACACAATCACAGAACAGCGGGCCATTTTCAGCAGTCCTAGTAGATTAGAAAATCATTGTTTTACCTGTTATTCCACGTTTACATTGCAGAATTGTAAGCAGATTGGTGTTTCAATTATGAAAAAGTAAGTGATTAGTTTTAAGTGTGATATATTTGTACCTTGAGCAATGTATTTACTTTAATATACAGCATATCTATCTATGTACATACAGTACATACATACACACACGCACACACAAACACACACACACGCACACAAGTACACACACTCATGCAAACACACTGACTGACCAAAAAAGGACCTCCTTGCAATTGAATAATTAAAAACTTTAGGGTATGACTAAATGATTATTGAAATGATTAATATGTGGGTAAGGGTTGTGGGAAAGTGGGTAATGTAACTGTGTTTCAAAAAAGGCAAATTATTGGCCTGCAATCAAGCAAATAAAACTACTAAGAGATATTGAAATCAGTTGAACTGAGTTAAGAACTGTTCAACACATTAATAAATTCCTGGAGGGATAGTGATGACTTGTAAAATTTGTGAAAGAAATGACCGAAAAAATAATGAATGATCATGTTTGAAGATAAAATGCTTGGTGAAGTCTCATTAAAAATATAATCTACAAGTGAACTCATGGCTATGGTCACTAGTGACAATAAGAGCATTTCAAACATGGACAATGCATCACGAACTTGCAGGATTGTGACAAAGCAGCTGTGTGGCCCGAGAAAATCAATAGTCAGTGAGGCTCTGCTGGGAAAAAAAAAAAAAGACTTTAGTTTGCTAGGCAGCTGAAGGATTGGACTGTGGAGCGAAGTAAAAGGGTTTTGTGGTCTGATGAGTCCAGACTTACCCTATTCCAGAGCGATGGGCGTATCCAAGACCATGAATCAGAGTACCCACCATACATATTGTTCACTGTATAAGCCACTGGAGGCATTGTCATGATCTGCAGTAGCTTCAGTTGGTTTGGTCTGAGCTCAGTAAGGTTATGCAGCAATAAAATGAAGACAGCAGACAACCTAAATGTACTGAATAACCAGGTTATGCCATCGATGGATTTTTCAATCCCTGACAGCACAGGCATATTCCAGGATGAAAAGGCCAAGATTCATCAGACCCATATTGTGACAGAGTGGTTCAGTAGGCATGAGGGCTCATTTTCTCACATGCAAAGGCTACAACAGTCTTGACCTAAACCTGTTGAAAGTCTTCGGGATGGGCTGGAGCAGGCGATTTGGAGAAGTGGGACTCTCCCATCATCAATACTGGATCTCAACCAAAACTTGATGATACTGTGGTCCAAAATAAATATTGCGAAACTGTTCAAGATTGTAAAAACAATGCCATGAAGAATGTGCGCCGTGATCAAAACTAAGGTGGTCCACACTTTGGCCCGCCAGTGTGCCTTCATCCTTATTTCTTATTTGTCATATTTTAATATTTATTTAGCTCATCCAACTAATTGAATGGGTGAATACAATAAGGACTCGACTCCACAAATTTTCAACATGTAGAGGGCTCTTACCACCTATTCAATTTTATATACGACAAAGAAAAATTGTGCAAATACAAAATTCAGCTTTTAAATGATCATTTCATTTATCAAAGGTAAATATTTATCCAAAACCTATATCACCCAAAAATTGCCCCTTAATGTTGTAATAACTGATTGTGCCACCTTTTGGCAGAAAGAAATGCAATCAAAGATTAGCGATAAGTGACATTGACTCGTTTACATTAATGAGGAGGAATTTTGGCTCATCTTTGAAAAATTATGATTTACAAGCAAGTTGCCCAGGTCCTGAAGCTGCAAAGCTGCCCCAGTCCATCACACCGCCATTACCATGCTTCATTCTTTGAATGATGCTCTTACTGTGGAATGTTGTGTTATGGCATTACACTGGATGTAACGAGACCTATGTCATCCAAAAAGTTTAAATCTTGACTCATCAGGCAGCAGGATATTATACCAAAAGTTTTGGGAGCCATGAAAATGTTTTTGGCAAATGTAAGATGGGTCTTTGTGTTCATTTTGGTCGGTAGTGGTTTATGCCTTGCAGCTCTCAGATGGATTCAATGTTTGCCCGATCTCTGTCTTGATGTAGAATTGTGACCTTTTCAAAGGCAAGTGAGGCCTGCAGTTCTTTAAATGTTAGTGTGGGTTCCTTTGTGACCTTCAGGATGAGTCGTCAATGTGCTTTTGGAGGAATTTTGGCAGCTCAGCTGCTCCTGGGAAGGTTCACCGCTGGTCTAAGTTTTCTCTATTCGGGTCTCACAACTCTTTTCGTTCAGTGGATTAGTTTCAAATTAAGCTCAACATTAAGTTGAGCCAAAGAACAGGCGCTGTTAATTCGGCTTTCGATAAAACAAGGCTATGTCCTCCCGGCCATGTTTGCTGTTTCACGTGGGATAGAATGTCACACAGATCATGAATACAGGTTCTGCGGAATGCTACGAAGAGCAAATAAGGGCTCAGTTTGACAGATCATCTTATTTTCACTGGTGTGCTGCACTGTAGAAAGAACTGATCACTTAAGAACCACTGCTGAGTTGTGTGATGATTGAGCACTTAATGTTAGCTAGCTAGCCCGTCGACGAGGGTGCTGTCCTCCAAAACTGGAGCATGAAGTGATTGTATTTGGGAGGTAACGGTTGGGTCGCAATCTATTTCTGTTTGAATTAATGTTACTGCGTAGATATTGTAATTTAATTTTTAATTTTACACACATTATTGCTAGCTTGCTCCATTTGTTGGTGGCTAAGTAGCTGGTTTGCATGTCTGATCATGATGATGTGGTGAACAAAATTTTGGAAGCTTGGTTTAGCACTTTTAGTTAATAATACAGAAGTTACAGATTAAATCCGACTCTCCTTTAAACATAAGAGGCATGAGTGGTAAATCTGGGATCATCTTCTGAAACAGCTTGCTCTGTTGTCCATGTCGGCTCTCTCCGGTGTGAGGGAATGCTGCATAATTATCCATAATTAAATTGCTTTTATTATGACGCACATTTTGTAAAATATAATGAATTTCAAATTAATACTCTTAGTTCTCTGCCGTTATCTGTTTTTGTTCTTCAGGTCTCTTTCAGAAGCCCAAGTAGCCTTGGTAATGTCAAATAGACATGCCATTACACAATCAATTAATTGTTTCATGATCAATGATTATTCTTATCATTTTTATGAAAATTTTTTTTCTTTTTAATCACAATGGTAATGTACAACATATGTAACTGATTCCCAATGTCTTGATTAAAAAGTTATTTGATGAATGTGAAAAAGGTGTGTATAATTATCCACTTCAGATGCACTTTCAAGAAAGAACACAGTTATAAAATAGGTTCCATAAAGAGTAGAATCTGTTAAATAGAATTTAAATTATCTGTGATACAGGTCTTTTTTTTTTTTTTTTACTTTAATTCAAAAAAAATTTTCAATGTAGTTGTCCAGAAAAGTCACCAGAATTGACCATTTAAGTGCTTTCGGGGGAAAAAAAATCCCCTGGGGGAGCGTTCCCTCGAGTCCTCTTGATGTCCGTGGTCTAAATCGTTTAGCATAATTCTTTCAAAACACTGCCACTGGTCTCTGATATATATAAGTCCCCCTCATGCAGTCAAAACAGTTCCATCAAAATGACGTCCACTTGAAATCCTGGATGCAGGGTTTCCAAGAAGAACATTTCCCAGAGCATCACATTCTCTTCTCCAGCTTGTCCTTCTCCCATAATGCATCCTGGTACCATCCCTTCCCTTAGTAAATGGTTCACTCAGATGCAGCTGATACACGTGATGCAAAAGAAAATGAGATTCAGTGGACCTGGCGATTGCCTCAGTTGTTTGGATGCTCACATGCAGATTGTAGGCGCTCTCAGTGGTGGACCAGGATTAGAATGGACACTCTGATCGCTCTGTGGCTACCAAGCATATACGCAGCAGGGCGAGATGCGCTGTGTGTCGTGACGCATTCGTCACATCAGTATCATTTAAGTTTTTTGCGACTTGTGCCACAGTAGCTCTTCTGTAGGTTCAGCGCAAACAGAAATTTCTTTGTTGCCTTTGAACATCAGTGAGCCTCGGGCGCCCAACATGCTGTTGACCGTTCATGTTTTGTCACTCCTTGGACCACTGTTGGTGAGTAGATTACACTGATCATTGGGAGCACCCCAGAAGCCTTGCCACTTCAGAAATTCTCTGACCCACTCATCTGGCATTTCCTTACCATCTAAGGTCTGTCTGCACACATGCACAGTTGTTATGAAAAAATGGCACACAAAAAAATGGCCAAATATCAAACTTTCGATGGTCTTTACAAAAAGAGACAAGGTTGAGAGACCATTCTCCATGGAGTTCAATTCTGGATTCTGACCAGGCCAAATGATGAGCCTGATTGACCCTTTCTCAAGCTACAAATTCTTCAGTAAACCATGGGACGGGAGGTCTCAGAAGTGCATTTGTTTAATTTTAGCTAACTTTTCAACCCATGATTTGTGAAGGCAAATTTTTGAGATTCAGGCAGTGCATGCCACAGTATATGACCATCTTAGATTTGCCTGAATTTTTGGTCTGCGAATAGATAGAAAATAATAAGCTTAGTGGCTCTTCTCTGAACTTTCTCTAGAGCCTCTATATCTCTCTTAAAGTATGGTCTCCAGAACTACACAATACTCCAGGTGTGGTCTAATGAATGTGTTGTACAGAAGAAGCATCACCTCCTTAGATTTGTACTCAATACTTTTGGCAATGTATCTTTGCCACATTTCTGCCCAATTCTGGATTCTATCCAAATCCTCCTGAATCACTTTAGTGGACCCTAAACTATTTGCCAAACCCCCCAATTTAGTGTCATCTGCAAATTTCACCAATCTGCTCTCAATATTCCTGTCAAGGTAATTAATGTAAATGAGGAATAGCAGGGGTCCCAACACCGATCCCTGGGGGACGCCACTCCCCACCATACCCAGCTCAGATGAGATATCACTGACCACTACTCTTTGTGTTCTGTCCTGCAACCAGTTTTGAATCCACTTCAGAATACCTCCTGTAACTCCAATGGAGCTCATTTTAAAAATTAGTCTCTTATGCGGTGCTGAATCAAATGCTTTCTGAAAATACAAGTATATGATGTCATAAGCCCTGCTCTTTTGATCTACGTCAGTGAACAACAAATGTTATAACAATAGAACAATGCCCAGAGCATCAAAATCCCACCACCAAATCATCTGCTTCCCACAGTGCCTTCTGTTGCCGTCTCTGACCCAGGCAAATGGCGCACACATACCTGGCCGAACACGTGATGTAAAAGAAAATGGAACTCGTAAGGCAAGGCAACCTTCCTCCAATGCACCAAGATCTAGTTCTGACTCATTTTCTGCTCACATGCCAGTTGTGTGCACTTTCGGCGGTGGGCAAGGGTAAGCCTGGGTAATTGGACCGGTCTATGACTATGGGCCCCCATACGCAGCTGGGAGCAAAGCCCTGTGTGCTGTGACAGCCTCCCCTCATAGCCATCTTGAAAAAAACTCTCTGACGTGCGCCACAACGGCTCTTCTGTCATTTCGGACCAGACAGGGTGGCTTTTGTTGCCCTCGCACCTCGGCGAGCCTTCGGCACCCAAATTCACGGTCACCAGTCCAAGGTTAGTCCTTCTTCAGACCACTGTTGGTAGACATTTGCCACCACTGACTGGGAGCTCCCACTACAAGTTCAGACGTTTTGTGGATTTTCTGTCCCAGTTGTCTAGACTTAACAATTTGGCCCTTGGCAAATTCGCTCGGGTCTCCTGCCCATTTCTCCGGCATTCAACACATTAACTACGAGAACCAAGTGTTCACTTACATACGTTCTAATATATCCCAGACCATAGTATGGGCAGTTTTATGAAATAATGAGCGTCATTATATTTATTAATGCAGACTTAATAAATGTGAGTTTTTTTGGCTATCTTCATTTATCCTTCATTTAATCAGGGGAGTCCCCTATCGAATCAATTGTTTATAAACGAAGAGATCTTTTGTCAATATTCTTTCCCGTTTTTGGATGCATTAAAAAATATAGGACAGTTAAACATCATGTGGAATACAGTGATCATGTTTTACATTTGATCGACACATTATTTGCATGCATTGATGATGCATAGGCAACACCAGATGCTGAGCATCTTCCCTGATGATGCTCTGCCAGGCCTGTAACGCAGCCGTCCTCAGTTCCTGTTTGATTGAGAGACATTGCGCTTTCAGTCTCCTCTTCAGCATATAAAATTCTTGTTCACTTGGAATCAGACCCAGTGATTGACTCGGTCAACAGAGCCAAAATAACAAGTGTTTCACAGCCCAATGAGTTATGGTGGTCACTGTGCATATGTGCGTGTGTGTGTGTGTGTGTGAGACACAATTTCCATCAATTTTGGTTCTGTGCACCACTGCAGTGAATCTGAAATGAATCATCTGTACATGACCACAGTGAATTTTTACACATAGCCACTCATCCCAAATCCTCAACCCCCCCCCCCCCCTCCCAAAAAGGGTCCAGAAATTGTTGGATTGTAGCCTTCATAGCCCTTGTTCACCAGTGAAGCTTGGGGGCCCAATACCCTGTCACCGGTTCATAGTTTGTCCCTCCTTGGGTCACTGTCAGTAGGCACTCACATCTGCTGGACAGGAAGTACCCTGGAAGTTTTGAGATGCTCTAACCCACTCGTCTGGCTGTAGTGATTTGGCCTCCCTCAAGGCCGTTCACCTCTCATTCCTCCCTGATCCAACACATTGAAAATGAGAACTGAGTGCTTGCTAACTGTCGAAGGTCTGTCTGCAGACCCTGACATCTGCCATTGTTTAAAAAAAAAATTATCAACATTATTCACTGCGTCTGTGAGAGGTTTTAATTTTTGGGCTCATCAATGTATGCTCCAATGAAAGCTGATAATCTGCACTTTAATATCAAAGCAATTTTGTGCATATTGAATGAACTGCACAGGAATGACTTTAGGGACCTGATTATTGATGCAGTTGGATTCACACTTCTGGTGGGAATTAGAGTGGCATCCTGACGTTCATTCCTTACCATCAAGAAAATCTGTTTTCCTCCGTTCTCATTGGTGCAAATATCACATAAACATTGGTTCATATTCCTGCACCGGCAGAAACTACGACAGTCGTGACCGCATCATTTCGGCAGCTGTTTTGGACAACAGGCTGAAGGTGCACGGCCGCTGAACCCAATACATCATATTAAGCCATGAGACTTCCGTAAAGAGATGCCTCTCATCTGTTTAGTGCGTTGGATTGCTCTCTGGGGAGAGCTTATTTTATACTCATTTCATCACACTGAATGATTTCACATTACCAGACGGGGAGCCGCGGAACTTAGTACACGTAAAAGCAGCCCTGGAGAGTTAGTGCTATTGATGTGAAAATATGCACATATTTCCGCAATCCCCTTCCTCCGGGTTATGGTACTATTAATAGCTAAGATAACAAAAACTTAAAAGTTGAAAAATTGAGGCTTATTTGGGAACTATAAGTCAAATCAGGAACGAAAGCAATTAGCCCTTCCATTGTCCTTGGGGACATGAATGAGTCGATCATAAATTTAGCTGTGATGAAATCCTCCAAAATAAACTTTTTTCTATGAAGTATTTTTCTTTTCCTGGAATGAACTTCCTCGTGTTGAGAAGAGTTTAACAGCGCATCATTTATATTTTTATGAGAGTGGCTCTCCATCTGGGTACAGAGATTGTCTTAGCGCTCTTGTTTGTTGCTGCAATTGTAAAAGAATAAGTCTTGGTCAATGTTACGCACGTCACATCCAGAAGAGCATCGAACAATTCTCTAAAAACAGTAGATGTATATTGGTGAAATAGATGTTCGGTCCAGACAGAAGTTGAAAAAGCTATTGAATAATGTGTCGATGAGTCTCAAGAACTCTGTAGAAAAGAATTTGGATCTAGGGATCAAAATTTAGTGATGATATTTTATCTCAAAAATAGAGTGTGGTTGCTCGTGAGTTACTGTGACTCAGTGTAGACAGCTCTTTTACATCATTTGAAGACAAAAGGAGGCTTCTGACAAGAAATGCTCAAGGCACAAACAGCTCCACTGAGCTACATTTTACACTGACAGAGTATAATCCCCACCACTGGTGACTGATTGAGATTAGAAAGATATAGGCCTGAACACTGTTGAATTAA
Source organism: Gymnothorax reevesii (assembly GCA_029721435.1). Taxonomy (NCBI): domain Eukaryota; kingdom Metazoa; phylum Chordata; class Actinopteri; order Anguilliformes; family Muraenidae; genus Gymnothorax; species Gymnothorax reevesii. The sequence continues at coordinate 56,830,345 of CM056588.1, forward strand.
CCCTGATCACCATTGACCTGTGTGGCCCAATAGCAGCGCTAACAGTATCCATCCTAAGAAGCCTCTGTTCTGAGGTCTGTTCTATTCGAAAATCGACTGCATTGTGTCGGCTTCCAGTTCCTTCTCTTCACCTCACTGAGTCAAAATGCTGTTAAGGTTATTGAGGCATTTCATGAATATGCACATACATTATGGATCCCACATTGTTTGGGTAACACAAATAAACCAACAAAATTAACAGTCCTCTGACAGAATCCGAAGACAAAAAAAAAAAAAATTATACATTATATATATATATATATATATATATATATATATATATATATATATATATATATATATATATATATATATATATATATATATATTTAGCAAGCAACTCAGTGGGATTCAAGGTGGAGATGAGGAGAAATACCCTGAGATGAACTGGGAATACGTGCTTGAAATAAAGTGCTTTGAAAACCTTAAATTGAAGAAAACTGCAGCAGATGATCAGGGCAATTCTGCAGCTCCATGTTTAAGTGCTTTTGACATGCACTCCACGGAGGTCTGGCAAACCGCATAGCACCAGCCCCTGGGCCTTTCCTAAACAGCAGTGCTCTACTGGACATTAAATTCTGTCGTGAGCCTCGAAACATTGAACAAATATGGAGTAACAGTTTTGTTTAGTCGCATTTTATATCCCAACAGTCATGAAATGGACTTCGTGAAATTCAGAACAAAGGAGTGGTGACAGAGGGCATAATTAGAGTGAAAACAGCTGGAGTTTGAGGCATTTATTTCTGAAGAAGCCTACCATGTTTATTTGCTAGGAATGGAAATTCAGAGGAATATCTGGTTCTAAAACTCCTATCTGGCAAACAATTAATGTACTTACCAGTGAGGTGATAAAAGCCAACAGAAGTTTCCAGAGTGGCAGAATTGAAATGGCGCCGCGTGCAGGATGTTTGAAGCTTGCCACGGATTCAATCTTCGCTTCGGCATCCTGAGCTAAACTGTATATCATCTGCAACGTGAGAATCTGATTTAGCAAAAGACAGAGGAGGACGATGGAAAAGAGACATGATAGAAAGAGAGACGTTGTAGAGATGATTTTCCCTCCATTATGCCGTCCAGGTCAAGTCCACATTGTGCTGTAGAAAGTAGTAGATTTTATGGGTATAGCAGCCATTTTGAATGATTCCCCAAATGCAAGTGTTTTTGGTAACTAATGAACAGCAAATGAATGAGTTGTCTTGTTCACTATCATATCTGAGGAAGGCTACGGTTCGTCAAAAATTTGAATAAAATTTTACTCCAAATCACAGCAAGGTAAACTTAGGAATAAAGCAGGTCTACCTAGCCGATTGAGACTTTTGCGAGAGTCTGCCGCTGCCTGTTTGTAAACCACTCGCCACAAGCTTGCACTACGCATAAAATTGGTCTCTGTCCTTCTGTTCTTAGAAGTACAGCATTCCAAAGGAACTTACTTCAGAAGGACACAAATGAGGACTTTGTAATCTTGGCTTTGAGAAACTCTTACCTCCTGTCTCCTGCTGTCTCTTAAAACACCAATCGGTTCTTCGAACTATCCCAGCTAAGATGTCTGAAACCATAGATGTCAGTTATTTCTTAAAAGCATTTTTCTGATATTGCTGGATAACCACATTGAGTAAATTCTGGAACAGCTCTTTGTGCATTGGTCCCTGTTCCAGATTTGGGAGGGCTCCAGGATTAACTTGGTGCATTTATCCACCAAACTCATCAAATCTGCTTTATGAAGCTGCTAATAGGCAAAAGGCTGTCAATAAATGACAGTCCCACTCTGGGGTGCGTTTTCCAAAAGCGTAGTTGCTAACTTAGTTAGCAACTTACATAGTTCATCCATTCAGAGTCAATGGTTCCAACTATGTAAGTTAGCATGCTTGTTTTTGAGAAATGCACCCCTGATCAGAAATAGCATCAGACTTCCACGACAAGTTTTAACTAATTCAATGAGACGCACACTGCTGCCATGTTTTTACATTTTTAACTAGGAAGCCCTAGGGATTATTCTGAGCCCATCCTACACACCAGCTGTTTTAGAAGTTTCATGAAAACTGCTCGCGGAGCCACGCGTCTTCCAGCCAAACATTTTAATCAACAGAAAACATTTGCATTTCTGACTTTAAATGGGTGAAAGTCCCATGCGTGAGATTTATCATCATGAAAACAGCGAGATAAATTCACACCCCTGACCAACACCACTGCCACCAAACTCCACTATTTGCATTCTTTCTCCCTGCTAACGGGTACGTATGCATCATACCTCACACTAGGGTCCCAACGCTGTTTTAATACCCGATAAATATGATTCATAAACTGATAAATCTCACATAATTTTTCCATTTGACAATAGTACCAAAAACATGAGCGAAGAAAAATGCAACATATTGCGCGTGCTGGATAAGATTCTGAGTTTTCACATCCGACAAAGTCTGAGAGCCAAATTCCCAGACAAATTCCCAACAAATGCTGGATTTTAATCAGGGAATGTTAGTAGGGATTTTACGCTTTCAAAGGTTAGCATTTGTCTCTTCTGTTGCCGTACAGAAGATATTCTGGATGCCACACCAGGAGTGGGTTGGCTCTTAGCAGGTGTGCTTTCGAGATAGGGGTAAAACTAAAGGGTAGATGTCAGCGTCCAGTCCCACAGTGACAGCAGGACAGGTGCGTTAGAGTGATGCACCATGGGTAGTGGTGCCATAAAGAAGCATCTCATTGCAAGCAGCACTAGCGCAGCACAGTGATGACATCCTTCACATTGACCTTTCTCACTATTTCAGGGGCTCCGACAGGAAGACGTCTGCTGACAATCAACTCACCGCCATGCGCTTACAGTTAACCCTGCAAAGCACAATAAATGCCACACTGAAACTCAAACACCATACCTTTGTGTTACTGTAGTACACAGAGCCTGCTGCACGCAACGAGGTAGAGAGCCAACACACACTAAAGCGCATGTGAACACATTCAAGCACACGTTCAGTTTGTATTTGTGCAGATATTCAAACGCATTGAGGTAGCACCATTTCCTCTTTTTTGCCACTGTAGTCTAAGCATCTTGGATTTGAATGACTATCAATGAAGAATGAAATTGAAGTTTTAGTGGAGACCATCAGCTTTAAGTTTCAGGTAATGGCATTCTTATTGAGTGATCAGCTGAGGAATTATAGCCCTTTGTATGCATAGCACCCCCATATACGTCAGTACGCTTATCATATATTTCATTTGGGTGCAAATACTTATAATTTAATGAATACTCGAAATGCGTTGTCAATAGAGATCACCCGAGGCTGAGCATCTGCGCTGCCAAAACATTAAGAATTGAGTGACTCTCCCCAGACTTTTGACAGGCAGCGTGCATATACACACACACACACACACACACACACACACACACACACACACACACACGCAGGCACGCACAATGTTGGCGGAGAACTCCAGCTCCAGGATCCAGAACCCCTCCACCAGCCCTTCAGTGAACGTGGATGAGCAGGTGTCCGAGACACTGCAGTACAAGACTGTGTCGGTGTTCCTGGTCCTGCTCGTGTGCTGTGTGGGGATTGTGGGAAACATCATGGTGGTGCTGGTGGTCCTCACCAGTCGGCACATGCGCACCCCCACCAACTGCTACCTGGTGAGCCTAGCGGTGGCCGACCTCATCGTACTGGTGGCTGCGGGCCTACCCAACATTTCAGACAGCCTGACGGGCGCCTGGGTGTACGGGCATGCTGGCTGTCTGGGCATCACCTACCTCCAGTACCTGGGCATCAATGTGTCCTCCTGTTCCATCACTGCGTTTACAGTGGAGAGGTAAACACAGACATCTGAATGAATGTTTTTATTTTCAAGGACCAGAAACTATTAAATATCTTGTCTTCATAGAGTCTGCAATGAAATACAAGTGAAAGTAAATTTATAAATCACTGTACAGGGTGGGGAAGCAAAATTTGCTAAAGAAATCACCATTGATAGATTGTATATTATTATCAACTGGAACGTTTATTGAAAAAAAGAGATTATAAAGCAGACAGTAAGGATAATAGGTAGTCCATTATTCAATATGTCCAACATTATTAGCAATAACAGGTGCACACAATTCAGGGGAGTGGTTTTGGGATTGTTTGTACTTTAAATGTCAGTGCAAGATTTGCTTCCCCACCCTGTATTTGTCTCAAGTCGGGGTTGTTCATGAATATGACATCTATATAAGAACTACAGAGTTGGCATCATGAGAAATAAAAGGAATTCATCAGAATAATCTCTGAACTGAAGAAGCAGTATCTGGTCTCAAATTAGGGCACGAATTTTCCAGCTTGCATTTCCCTTGCCCCAACCAACTCTCAAATCAAACTTACGCCCTTGAGTTCAGCAAAGACGATCAAGTACCAAAACTGTGAAAACTCATCTAGGCTGTTGCCATAATTTCTGCGGTTACTTTTGTTCATCCGCGCTGCCTTTTACACAATCAACGTGTTTTATTTCTTTAAAAATTATGAGATGGTTTCATTACCAGTTAGATAATTAAAAATGGGATCAATGCCCAATCAGGATGTGTTAATGCCCGACCCTCGGCTCTTCATCTAACCCAGAAGTACTGTACATTTTTTCTCTTTACCAATCATTTTACCTGAATACGCCGCAGAGTCGGGCCACGTGGCGGTGCCTTTCACTGCAGATTGACGGAGAAGTTTGCCCCTAAGGAAAGGGAAGCAAATGGCCCTAAATTATTTAGCGTATTTCCCTGAAAATTAACCAAAACATCCTCTGGATTAATCATACATATTCAGGTGAAAGGATTCTATCCAACTGTGTTAAGTACATCAAGAGACTTCTTACATTCTGAGCCAAATTAATGATTCAAGTTATTGATTTATTTATTTATTTACCAGTTATTAAGTTTTTTCACATAGTTGCATGGCACCCACTGACATAACATTTTAATGTAAATTTCTGGGTACAGAGCAGTGTATGTAAATGCGTCATCAAATTACAGTACATGATTAGCTTTGGCTGAATTTGCTGTAGAGTTGAGAAGCTGCCACCAGAGCAGTTGTAGTTGATTAGATAAATTCTGTTGAATTAGTCAACTCTGACGCACTGGTCACACACATGCTACATTTTGCACCTCAGAGCTGATCTTTTTTTCTGTTCGTGTTTTTCACTCTATAGGGTCACTCCATTTTGTGTCTGCATCCTGTATCTGCATCCCAGAGTGTTTGCGTGTTTGTACTTCAGAACTGAAAGTTTATACTTTTGTGTTTTCATTTTGTGTTGAGCTTCAGAGCTACCATTGTCATTGGGTGTACTTAGAGTCTCAGGCTGTAGAAAGGCAGCTTACTGTACGAGAGGATAGACACAGTTCACCTGTATGTTCTAGACCAGACTGCAGGGCTTGTCAGGATGGGGGGTCTCATTACTGTATGTTGTTTTGGATAACAAAAAAAGACTTGAATGAAAAATGTAAGGCAATAACTGCAATGGTCAAGGCTGACGGGAACGGCAGAAATTGGCAGAGCATTTCTAGGGTGGTGGGGTCCAAAATCTTTGGTAACAGCCTTGTTTTTGAGGCCCTTAAAAATCTGGCACTGTCTCAGTGATTGCTGTTGTTCCTGTTTGAAGATACATTGCCATCTGCCACCCCATGACGGCTCAGACGGTGTGCACGGTGTCGCGGGCGAAACGCATCATCGCGGCCGTGTGGGTGCTCACCTGCATCTACTGCCTGCTCTGGTTCTTCCTGGTGGACATCCAGGTGAGCGAGGACCAGCGGGTGCAGTGCGGCTACAGAGTGTCTCGTGACCTCTATCTTCCGGTCTACCTTATCGACTTCGCCATCTTCTACGCTCTACCCCTGCTGCTGGCCATCATGCTGTACGGCCTCATCGCACGGAAGTTGTACCTCAGCTCGCTGTCCGACCCCTCGCCCTCTGCTAACGCGACAACGCTGCGCCGGAGCTGCAGGGAACCTTCTGATGCCACCGCAAAGGGTAGCCGCCATGCTCGCCCGCGCAGTGCCCTGTCCTCTCGGAAACAGGTGTGTAACATGGCAAACAGGTGAGAGTTTCCCCTGCGGAGAGAGAAACAGTGTGTATCTGGCTAGTTCTGAACTGCTCCCATCATTGACCAATTAACTAGAAGTTTCATAACTGAACTCGTCCCAAAAGTACAACCCAAATTTTGAAAAAACTAGTCACATTAAGGAAAATGTGAATAAAATAAAAAAGGAGTGTTTTTAAAAGCCGATTCCCCCACTACTATATAGAAAACACGACAGCAACAAATTATTTGATGTTTCAATTTGTGAATTTAATTGTTTATTGATAAGGTACCGTTATTTGAAAATGATGAGTGCAACATACTTCAAAAAAGTTGAAGCAGAGGCAATTAAAACTAATAAAGATGTGACAAATTGCAATAATAAGATGTTGTGAAACAGGTCAGTTTATCATGAGGTGAACTATATGGCGACAAAACCCTGTATGACACCATGAAGTGAAATACATGGCAACAAAATTCCAATAAGTGAAGACCAGTATAATGGAGGAATTGACTTACTGGTATTTTCAGGGCCCAAAAGCTTAAGGCGAGTGAGTAAAAGATGCGATGATGCTACACAGTGGCAAATAACAGACTGCGCCAACTTTTTTTCACACTTTAAATTTCAAAAAGCAATCAATTATGCATGTTTGAACATCAAATCATGTTTTGCCAGTCTTTTTTCAATTGATTTGAGGGCGAGTGCTCTTGTCAAATCATTTCTTTTAAATTTTATTTGCATTTTCTGTGATGTGCCAACTTTTTTGGAATTTGGGTGGTAATTAAAGTGGGAAAATTATAGGTGGAGAAATCATATTGACAAAATTATAGGAAATTGTGCGCTTCTAGAAAGTCTAAATTTTTCATCAACTTCTGCACATTGCTAATAGCCAAACTAGCCAAAATATTGACAGTATGATGCCAATTCAAGGGATTGCCAAAAAATATCACATGGATGGTAACATACTTTCTACCTGTCTCTTCATCTTATTGAGCACATTCCATATTCCCTGTCTTTTTTTTGAAGCATGAAATAAGCCTAAGAAACTATGAAATCATTCAAATTTGTCCATCCAGTTTTTTGTTCTTCACTGCAGCTATTGGTGTTTTCCTATTTCTGGTGCAGGACACAATATGATTTCCATGCCTCTAGACGCAGCCACAACCACAGAATCTGAATCTGTAACCTTAAACTGCTCTTACAAGAAATAGCAGCCACCATTAGCCCTTGCTCTGACTGAAAAGCTTAAAGCTCTGCCCGAGATCTACTTTGCATTAAGCCATTTATAAGCATCCACTCCTAGCCAGAGTGACCTTCACAGGGCATGGAAAGGTTACCACTTAAAAAAAAAAAAAAAAACTGATCTTCTCATTTCCATCATGCCCCCAATTAGCCTGCTCCTTTTTGTTCAGACATTTGGAGATGTGCGATTTAATTTCAGGGAGAAGGCCACAGCTATCAAAGGGGATTAGTAGAAATATTTACAGCACATCTGTATCTCCACAGCATTTCCTCGTCTCCCAGGTTATTTATTATGCATGACAAATGATGGTACAACAGCTTAGAATAACATGAGCAAATTAGAGGCAACATTTAATATTTGAAGTTCAAAACGCTCACGGGGGAAATTCTCCAGTCCCATCAAGAGCAAGTTGGAAGTTGATTATGTTTCCATTATTGTTTTGCTTCTTGATTTCTTGCTGGTAAAGTATGTTTCCACTGGCACACTCTGGAGTTCCTGAAGAACTGTTTTGCTCAAATCTTCAGTGAAGTGTGCCATTGCAGTGGCTGCAGCAAAATGAGGTTATCAAAGCTTGTGATGCATTGGGGGATTTAGCCAGGCAACGGGCGACGACTCCAAACATTGATTCTGGCCCTGTAATCCCCATTCCTCATTCTGCAGCTATTACCCTCCTCCGACGCCGCCACGCTCAGCTAAGGCAATGCCAGATATTAATGAGAAATTTACAGCCTCTGGTCCATTTCCACCTTTATACTTGACATTGGGTTTTCACAACATTTCATGCAAGGCTGCATGTTTGATGGGTGTGAATGCATGCCTGAATATCAAAAGTTTTGGAACTCCGTCAAAGTTTCAATGTGTATAGACAGCACTGTACGAAAGTCTTGTAATAAGTTTGCATGTTTTTTTGCGTCACATGCATCGCCAAGCACAGACTCCAGTCTTCTTGCATTATTAGTATTATTGTCTTTGCATTGGCTTTATATACAATTTGTCAGCACCAAAAATTCACTTCACTTTGGGTGGAAACGCAACATAAGACTTTGGGTCAGCCTTGAATACCATATAGTGGACATTGTGCCAGTATTTTTGCTGCTCTCAACATACATGTGCTTACCCTCACATTAAGGCTAACAAACCACACATTAACCCCATGCCCCATTTCCAATCCAATGTGCTGAGGAGCCAAAATTGCAAATGTAGCGTCTCTATCTCGAAACTATTAAAGGACAGTTCTTACTATGCACATCCAGTGCGTAAATAAAATATCTATAAATCCTCCTGCTCCTTTTCCACAGGTGACAAAGATGCTGGCCGTGGTGGTGGTCCTGTTTGCTCTGCTGTGGATGCCGTATCGCACGCTGGTGCTGGTTAACTCCTTTGTGTCCACGCCCTACCTGGACGCCTGGTTCTTGCTGTTCTGCCGGACCTGCATTTACGCCAACAGCGCCATAAACCCGGTGGTGTACAACGCCATGTCGCAGCGCTTTCGATCGGCCTTCCGCAGTCTGTACCTCTGTCAGGGAGGATCTGCGCATCGCCGCAGCCTCTCCTCATTCTCCTCCGGCCCCAGTATCACCCGCGGTCCAGCTGCCAACGGGAGGGAACAACCGGACGGGAGGGACGTATCGGAGGTGAGGAAGAGGGGAGCAGAGCTGGGAAGTGGAGCGATCTTGGATGCCTGGAAGGAGGACACGGCCGCAGTGGACATGCCCTCGCATGCAGCGAAGGCCGTAACCTTAGCTGAGGAGAAAGAGTGGGAGCAGGAGAACCACAGTGCCGTGTGACTCTTCTTTTGTCGATTATTAGTGTCATTATTGTTATTGTTAATTATTATTATATTAATATTATTATAATATTGTTATTGATTATTATTATTATCAACAGCAGAATCAAGAATCAGATTAGAATTTCAATGAATGGAGAAAAATGTTGAAAAATTTTCTCCAATTCCAAAGATCTGTGAGCAACTTCAGATTTACGGTCAATTTATGATCTCAAGGTAAGATTTCATCCAATCAGGGGTGGCCCACATCTGTCTCTGCTGCGGCAGTGTGGAGTTAGATCTGCAGCGGAAACAATCTATGGCCAATCAAATTTTCACTTTCAAAAAGTTAGTTCAGGGGTCAATACAGGCTCTCTGTGTTTTAATGGAAAAGCTAGGTAGCAAGTAAGCCGATATGAAATCTACATTAGTAGACGATTAGCTAATGCTATGTTAAAAGGATAAGAGCACAGGTCAGGTCAGCTTTGTTTTTGTTCTGACACAAAGGTCAGGAATTAGTATATATTTTATTTTCTTCCATTGTCACAGTCACTGAGAATATCCCTAGAATGGTTTTGAAGTTAAAGCTTTGTAACCTGTTGTGGTAGCCAGCAAACAGCACTAGCATTTTGCCTGTGGTCAGGTACTGACATGCTTTATTTAGCTTGTGGTGAAGTTCGGCCAACAGCGAATCCAATAAGGACTCGTAATATTAGGCAGTGGCTGCGGGCACATAGCCAATGTAGCTGGAACTGCTACAAAGTCTAAGACAGCACGTTCTGGACAGCTGTTTGTGTACGCATCCCAAATAAGACGGTGGGAGTTTGGGTAAAACCAGGATCAAATCATTTTCTTGGTCCTCCAGTTAAACTGTCCATCCCCAAAATGAGAGACATGGAGGAGCACAATTCCAATCACAATCGCAAATCGATAAAATACAGGCCGGAAAACAAGGCAGCTAATCTTTATGTTCTGCTCTATAGAAAGCAAAAATGCTATGGTTGTTATGGATTGGTCGTGTTGCGTATTTTATGTAGAACATTGTGGTTAATTGAACATGCAGGATCTTACAGTGCAGAGCAGGTTCTTCTGATAATTAAGTAGCAACTTAGAGACTGAAAAGCAGCGCAATTTCATTTTTTATTTACAGCGTGATCTATTTGTAGAATTCAGTGCATTAAATTAACAAGCACACCGACTGCTGAAATGTTGAATGTTTGAACCCTAAAGGGACATACTGGCATGTAATTAAGTTGTTTGGGCCAATTATCATACATTTATCTGGGGAAAGACAAGTGTTCTGCCAAGTTTAATTCTCATGGAACTCAGTAGCACTGCGCCTTTTTATTCCCTTATAATTGAAACCATGGCAGACTAAATAATTAGGCTATCATGGTTATCATCATCTCTATACATGTACTGAGATAAAAATGCTTTAATTAAGGAAGTAAATGGTTGATGTAGACTGATGGGAATTTTTCTTATTCACATAATATTCAACATATTTTTTAGTAATAGTATGCTGTAATAATATAAGTTCGGTAGGGCAATGATTTTTGCCGAAAATACATTGACTTGGCTACATCAGGCGCAAGTTAAAGAAAGCTTGTCTTGTCCTCTGTGGATATGAAAAAGCTTCAAGTAAATGTATGGGAGTTACATTTATTTCATCTAATCTCATGTGTTCAAATCAATATCAATATCCTGGTCATTGACTTGAACTACCTAGTTGTTTTTGGAATTAGACATATTAACTTAATTTCTTACAAATACTATGGTACTTCAGTTCTAGCCATATTGTTAAATTGTTTCAATACTGCGATCACTGCATACATAACTGTAAGAGTTGTGCTCTGAGCACAGGAAATACAAATGAACAGAAGAACAAAAGTTCCTGGCAATAGAGTTAAAGTGCTGGCATTAAAAATAAGGAGTTCAAGATTTATAATATATCCATATGAAACACGGGAGATAAGTCTATACAAGACTAGAGAATGAATACAGGCTTGTGGTTTCGAGATTTCGCAAGTGCGAAGCTCGGTCTTAAATAGCTTAACTCTAGTGCACAGTGGAAATGAACAACAGGTGCATGCAATGATTGCGGAGCGGAAGGACGCGGTCCGGGTCTTAATAAACCGGTGAGCTGGAAAGCCAGAGGCGTGGCCTTGCAATAACAATAGCTAGCATTTGCAAAAAGCTGAGATGATGCTCTGCCGCCTGTTTTCGACTCATTTATTTACCATTCGCCCCACTCTGCATGGAAAGAATTGAAGGTGAAGCTGCCACCAGACCACCCCAATATACTCAGAAAGAGCAAGCAAGCAAAATTATACAACAAGAGATATCAGTCAAAATATCAGAGTCCCTTTTAAAATTGCATTGCATTCTTTTCATTAAAATAATATGATTTAGAACTGCACAATTCTCTTTATGATGCAGGGTGTTTTTCATGAAGCCTATATGCAGCACAGTAAACAGAGAATGTGGGAATATTAGGTAGTTATAATTTGAGTTTGTTGTTACTTACATTACCATACATGCCAACTCTACCGCTTTTGGCAGTAGACTACCGCTTTTGGGGCATTTTTTTCAGAATGAAAGGCCCAAAAGCAGGAATCTGCCGCCAAAAGCGGTAGAGTTGGCATGTATGCATTACCAAGCTAGCTTGTTTATTCCAGTTTCACGTGACAAATTGTTTTATTGTGTTTGGTAAATGTCATTTTATCCATGTAAGGTTCTGGCTAAACTAGGCTCTCTTTATCTTGATGTTATTATTGACCAAGTGGGTGCAAGTGTACTTCAACATTTTCCAGTGTGTTTCTGCCAGTCTATTATCCTACACATCCCGCTCTCTTTCCTTTCTCTGACAGGGTTATGCAGACTCAATTAAATAATAATCATTCTTCAATTTACATTTTCTAAAGTGACTTACAGTTGATTTGACAAAGTGGGGGCCCATTCTTTCCTGGAGCAATGTGGGTGAGAGGGCCTTGATCTAAGGCCAAACAACTGAATTCACCTTATTGTGGGAAAACAGGGTTGTGAACCCCCAATCTTTCAGGTCCCAGTCAAGCTGCCAAACCATAAGGGTATAAGCTGCCCTCATTTTAGCTCCCAGTCAGTGTACTCATTCCTCCACTCCTCCAGTGTGACAGTTTACAACTTCTACACTCTCCATCTTTTTCTCAGTAGATCCCTCGCTTTCTCCAGTCTGTCAGTCCAAACCCCCCATTTTTCTCCCTCATCTTAATGTCCATATCATTCAGTCATTAATATGACACAAATAGCTGCCAAATTCACATTAAGCTAATCTGTACACTGAGAAACTCATAACTGAACATTTTACAGTTACAGTCTCTGAGTTGTGAGGGAGGGATTCATGCTGAGGCGGTCATTAAAGCGTAATGGCATGTCTGACCTATAGGCTACAAGACTACCTAAGAATAATTTTCATAATGAAAATGTCATATTGCTTGAATGTCCGAAGCAATCAGCGCTGACACATTCTTATAAATGAAAAGGAAATTATATTCCTGTTCATAAACTTCAAGCATAACTCTTACATTTTCCTTTTGTGACTAAATGGTCATCTCAAATGTAGAACAAAAAACAAGTGATTGCACCCAAGTTAATGAATACCTAAAGGGTGAGTGTACCATTTACCTGCCTGTTAGCGCCTGACTGACAAAAGCATTTTACTCTGCTTTGCTAATGTCACAAATTGCTCCAATATTTGAATCAGTATTAAGGATTGAAACATTTCATTGCTTGAATATGACTGTAATGATTTTGATATAGTGTTTGTGGTGCATTTTTCTCAAACTCATTGTCTGAATATGTATCTTAACACATCTTCCAAATCTGTAAATGTGTGTAAGATCTGTAGGCTTGATGCCAGCCTGTGATATACAGTGTTTACATGCAATACTATGGTTATGGTTTTGCCAAAATGTAATAAACATGAGGATAAATTGTTTCTTGACTTCTTTTATGAAAAATGTGTCCATTACCAATGATTCTGTTCAGTAATCAAGTCTTCAGTTTATCCAATTTTATTTCGTACTGTCATAAAATCTTTAATTCATTAAGCTCTTCTGGATTTAAAGACAAACCTTGCCTAAAAACGATATTTTTTTTTTTCCTGCTGGAAAGCTGTATGCTTCATTTTTTCCTTGACGATAAGAGATATGGTGATTTTGAGTGAAGGAATTTTGAGGTGTTGATTGAGTGAGAACATATTTTGAGGTGCTCATTGGGAGTGGAGGAATTCAGAGGTGCTGATTGTGAGTGACAGAATTTTAAAGTATTTCATAGAGGTCTGGATAGGAGCTTTGACCCACTTACAGAGTCTAAGGGCGTTTTCAGACTTGTGGTTCATTCGCTTGGTCCCAAATCAGGGACTAAAGTTGTTAAAATATTGCATTTTCTGCATAGTTTGGTTCGCTTTCACATGACAACTTTTATAAGCAGACTAAAATGACTTAACGTACACCACAAGCGAGCAGACTGTCGCCTCATTGGTGAGAATGTTAGTGAAGTGTTTGTGTTTTTGGAAGGCGTAGTAGGTAGGCTACTCACTGGGGAGGGAAACTTTTATCAAACAAGTATCATCAGATTTATTCCAGCAGCATTGTGCTTCACTGTGTAGTGTCACTGCCATTAAACAGCACATTGAAATCAGCGCCAAACACAAATTTTCAAAGAGTCGCCGGCCATATTTGCATGACTAGTACAGACAAGAAAATCAGAAACTCACCATTTTCATTTGAGTGAACTTCTGGAGTTTGGCTATTGAGGTGCCAACATTAAAAAATACTGATGCCGTTGCAATGCTATCGCTTGCATCATGGCCGTGGGACTTCACATCTGCAGGTTTAACGACAGGTTCAGTCTCAAAAAAGTTGTCAAGGTTGTCAAGCTAATGACAATTCTCATTCCTCAAGCTTCCGTGTTTGCAGGGTGAATTGCGAGCTCTCATATACTGGCCTGTCTTGCGATGTAAGCCGTTCTCTCCAAGCGCCTCAACAGTTAATAAACATACATGTTTTTAAATGTTTAAGCAAGTCTCGTTACACTGTAGCAGATATCTATGAGGCATTGCAACCTTGTCAGTTCACCTCATTCACATTCATGCTGCCACTTGGATAGCTACACTACAGTGCAAGCCGCAGGTCGATCTATCCATTACCTAAACTGCCTCTTCCTCATAAGGCTTGCCTATCCCAGCTGATTATGGAGGAAAGGTAGGAACATTCCTTAAGAAAAATTACTTTAGTTCCAATCTAGTTATCCTAGACTCAAAGAAATGAAACCCTATGAAATGTTAGATTTAGTTAATAATGTAATGTCAACCTGTTCCACAAAACTGAGTTCAGGACATTCCACTCAATGCAATTAATTAAACTGGGCAAAGTAAAATAAAAGTTACGCAAAGCTATTGCGTGGAACCAGTTGACATAACATTATTAAGTAAATCGCACATTTCATGGGGTTTCATTTTTTTGAGTCTTTAGTAAATGGATGGTACCGTATTTTGACACCATAATGTAGTATCACTATAGTGACACTATAGTTATTCAAACTACAGTGATACAGTTGTGTGGACTATAGTAATACTGTGGTACTATTGACTGTGGTAATACTGTTATTACATGATGGCTATAGTACTACTCTAGTTATACTACGCAAACTACATTAATATTACGGTTACACCAAAAATACTACAGTATTACAGATAAATAACTATAGAATATTTTTATAAGGGAACAGCTCGCCAATCAATTGCTGGACGCACACACCATGCGCTCACGCACTCTGACCTTATGGCAATTTAGAGTCTCAAATCTATCTTGACATGTATGTCTTTGGAAATGAGAGGAAACCTGAATAACCTGAGGAAACCCAGGAAAACATGAGGAGGACATGAAAACTCCATGCAGAAAGGCCCCAGGCAGAATTCAAACCTTCAACCTTCTTGCTGAGAGGCAACGGTGCTACTTACTGTCCACCGTGCTGCCCAAGCCACAGGTAATCTCATAAAATTTTATTTAAGGATGGGGATTTGATTTATTTCTTTGGTCCACTGGGTCCAACTGCTTTCTCACTGAAGCTAAACTGCTCCTGCGTTTGTTCGAAAGCGAGCCGAGATCACCCTTTCTTGGCAATCTCGGCCTACTTTTGTTGTCCTGAATTCGAGGGCAAAAACTGCTTGCACATGCCCAAATGAACTGATCCTTGGAAGTGAACTTGCCTGGTTTCAAAACAACTGCTCCAGATGAGCCAGGCATGATTACAGCCAAAAAGAATATGAAAAAGTGACCTGGGTCTGTTTCCAAGATCAGAAACAGACTGTTGAATTCAGAACTGCATCGATTTACAATTTCTGAAACCTATCCCAAATCATCACATTTATTTATCCTGCAAAATTTATATAAATTTACTCTGCACACCAAAACAATAGATTTTAAAGCAATTAAGATAAAATCAAATATTTTATGAACTGTGGGGGAATAACAACTGATAATTCAGGGGTTCAAAATTCATTGGACAAATCAATATGATCACAAATGAAGCTATCATTTTCGATACTTGGTTGTAAATTCTTTGTTGTCAATAACTGTAGCTTGGAATGGATAAATATCACCAGATGCCGGGTTTCCTCCATGATGATGCTCTGCCAGGCCGTCGCTGCATCCGTTTTCAGATCCTGCTGTTTGTGCTTTTCTTTCATTTTTCATACATGCTCAGTTGGATTCAGGGTAGGCATCTTTGCAGCTGTCGTACTTTTGACAACTTCGCCCCACAGTCCTCTGCAGTATGCTTCAAGCCATTGTCCATCTGCACTGTGAAGCGCTGGCCAGTGTGTTTTGAAGCATTTGGATGAATATAGCCAGATAATACACCCCAAAAACATTCAGAATTCATCCTGCTGAATTCATTAGATGGTGTATCATCAATACATACAAGGGAAATAGTTCCATTGGCAGCCACACATGACCAGGCTTCCGAGATGTATTTGGTATGCTCCAGATCATGAGCAGTTCCTTTCATTCTATATACCCTCGTCTTCCCTTCATTCTGGTGCTAGGTGATCTCTGTCTCTTCCATCCATAATGTGTTATTGCAGAACTGTAGGAGCTTTTTATTTAGGCAAACTTACAGCTGTGAAGTCTTCTCTTAATTGCTGACATTTTTAACAAAGGCCCTATTTTCACAACCTAAATGCTGTAGGCAAATGCAAGTGGTAATGGTATTGCATCTAAAAACTGGACGTTTTTAACTCCATTCCAGTTGTTTTATGACACACCTCCACTCGTGCTGTCCAGCCCCAAGAGGCAAAAACATTTTTATTTCAGAATAGGAAACAACCAAACAGGGCAAAGGCAATAAATATGCTATTTCCAACAGCCAAAATTGTGCATAACTTTACTGTCATGCGCACATATATTTGTGAAGGCAGGAAAATAGAGCCTGAAGTGTTTTGATCTGCCTACATGGGGCGTTTCCTCACTGGGAAATGAATTCTTTAGTCATCCGCCATAGTTCTTATCCGTGGTCTTCTGGACATTATGGTGATCCTCAGCTCACTAGTGCTGGTTGATTTAATGACATGTAATGTTCTTGCAATGTCTTCATTGGGTTTAATGACTTACTTCATTGCCTGTGAAAGTGCTCTGGACCTCCTATTGAGGTTTTGCAGCATTAAATTCCAAATGTGAATACCACTCCAGGAAATCAACTCAGGACCTATTTATCTGCTCAATGACACATGAAAAAATGAGGAACTAACATTCAACTGGCCATGGAAGAGCTGAGGAGCCTGTTTATCCACACATAACAATACAGGGTATTCCTGCACCTGTCACTTGATTTTATGCAAATACCCTCAAACTGAAGTCAACAATCTGCACTTTGACCTTAAATTAATTATTTCACTGCATTGCTAATGTGCTTTGAATGATGCGTAAAATAAGAGAGACTCTGTCCACATTTTTAAAGACCCACCTGTAAATATAGTTATATGGACATAAAAAAATTCATTCGGTTGAAATTTCAAAAAGGTTAGCCGTGGAAACAATAGTCCAGCCTCCATTCAAAAGTGCTTCCACTTAAATTATAGTCTTTCCTCATTTCCCCAGTCATTCAGATCTTCCTTCCTCACCCTGACCTTTCTCACTCTAAGAACCAGGATTCTGAGGGGCCTCATGTTTGCAGATCAAAAGAATTCTCAGCTGAACACTCAAAACAAATGATTCTGATCTGAAGTAGATTTTGATCAATCCTGGCAGCCGTCAGTTCGTGGGCTGGTTGCCGCGGTTACACTGTTTTTGATCCATGATGAAAAGGGAGAGGGGATGGCATGGAAGACTATATCAACCCCAAGAATGGAAGCCTGAGCCGCAACTGCCCCGCTAGTCACATGGGTGATACGCAAGATTTTCAGGGTTACAAAGCTGCAGTCGCTGTGCAAAGAATGAAATCAAACCTTTCCTCTCTTCTCCTCCTTTTATAAGCCTTGTAAAGGACACGGAAGAATAGATTCAAAATGCTTCGAATGTCATTAGGGAGTAAGATGAGTGGGACTCTGAACAGCCGGGGCGAGTGCAGGGATCTCGTGCTGAGATACGCCGCTAAATCCTCTGCATTATTCCCAGCCATCAGTGACACTCCGGCACTGTGCTCTTATCGCAAATATCTTGGATAATTCTGCCGAGATTTACGTCTATTCACAACTGAAGATCGCTGCCCCCCGCTGGCATGACAGATTGTACTGTGCAAATAGGCTACTTTATTAAGATTTATTCCAGGAAATAGACAATAGAGACAGTTTTAGAAAGGGAGAAAGGTAAAAACTAAAGTACAACAGGGATGTGCATTAAAAACAGCCGCATATGCTGTAGAGGTCTTCTGCAAGAATATTCTGGATTCTACTGCGAGTAAAATACAAACTCCCGTTTAAAATTCACGTGTTTTCCCTGTGCTTGTTTGAGCTCAATCCATTGTCTAAACACATGCTTGTAAACTAAACTGGAGAATACATCGCCAGCCTGCATTGCTGCACGAGCGCATCTCGAGATGGATTGGCATTCTACCCTCACAAGACCAATGGATTCCAGTTTCTCATCCAAGGGACGCTCTGATAGGTCACACCCGTAGTCCAAAGACATGCTTGTCAGGCTGCCTGGAGACCCACATAGCCAACACATATAACTGCAAGAGCAAACCCAACAATGGATGGCCAAACTGTCCAAAGTATATAACTGTATTTCTGTCTTTCATATAATGGATGCTAAAATAGGTGTAACATAAATCTCCTCATAACCCCTCACATCCCTCAGATGGAGTTTTGCGCACTTCTGCGACACACGTACCATTTAAGTGAGAGAAGCGATCGCAGGGAGGGGAGATTGAGCAGCTTCAATTAGGAGCGCCTCCAGACTTATTCCTCCTCAATTCCTCATTCTTTAAATTTGTTATAATGTGGATGATCTTGAAGAACTTTCACAATTCACATCAGTCATATTGCATATCAGTCATTATTGCATTTTACAGTTATTTTATGGCTACAGTGCTCTAACGTGGATCGGACCAAGTGTCAAAGAAAACAGCAGACATGTTGCCAAGTCCGTTCAATGATCAGATATGCTGAGGAATCAGGTGGGGTTGAACGCCTGGTAAAACTCAAGACACAAAGATGCGGACGGGAGCTGCTAATTCCCCGCCGGACAGAGAACAGCACCTCCGGGCCGGCAATTCTCTTCCTGTCCAGTGAATGCAAAACAGCATTTGCTCACTGTCAGCATCGCTAACTGGTCAGGGTGGATCTCCCCATAACAGGCTGCACTGAGATGACCTTCAAGTCCTGCATCAGAAACACAGCCAGTAGTGTTTCTCAAGTGTCTGAATGTTTTACACGCAAGAGTGATACAAGAAAAGATGATAAAACATGGAAAAGTAAGTAAAATACATTTGCAACAAGGTGGTACCCTACAGGAAATTGATGTAACTACAGCGCACCCTTTACCTCCGTACAAGTGACAGCCACAACCAGATAACTACTGTCAGTTCATTCATGCGTTCCTCTCCAGACCCACCCCTCTCTGACATCACAGTCTTCTCCCTTTCCCCTCCCCAGTCTCTCCCTCCCTCTATTATTAACGAGAGCTCCCCGGTCTCTGTGAGACAGCACAGTGTGTAGTGCTGGGGGTTTATATCCCCCCACCCCCACCAAAAAAAAAAAACCCACATTCTATCACTCACACCAGAGTCGGCTGCTTAGCTGAAATTAAAGGGGACATTAAAAAAATCCCATTTAACTAATCAGTAATCTAGGCCAGTGGTCTTCATCCATTTTCCTTGATTGAAAAGTTTCCCAAAGATTAGAATAAGCCATCAGTAGTTAGGCTTACAGCTTCCTGCTAAGTGCAATGCAGCACTAAACAGGAAAATTAATTCATGAAAAATGTTTTACTTACCCCACAAAAAAAAGAAAAGGATAAACTACTGTTTATCCAAGTTCTGCTTTAGCCTTTATCAGGCAATGCAACCAAGACTTTTAAAATTTTTAAAACCACAACAAAGAGAGCAAACATATGTAACAAGTATTCACAACTGAATAACGTTGCCTGAAATGCAATTTTGCTTCAAAAAGGATTTCTCATCTCACCTCGATGAAGAGAACTACCCAAATCTAGTAGCGTTGAGTGTTTTCAGAGATTGCACAATGGTAATTTAAATAATTGATTGCAAATGGGTCAAGATCAGTCATTGATTAAAAAAAGGATGTACTGCGCCTCCTCTATTTTTAGCACACCAGCAACCACTGACTCACACACACACAAACACACGCAAGTGTACCTTCCGAACTACTGCAAATTCCTAAATATTTCACAAAGCCATGTAAAAGCACAGCTGATACAGTTGGATTAGTCTGCACAAGGTCGACATTTACGTTGCTGTCGAATTTTGTGGCACAAATTCATCAATCATGTCATCTGCGGATCATCTTAGCTCATGATTTTATTTTTACACCTATCAGAATGACTGTTGGAAGCAACTAGTTTGATAGCACGGTTCAGACTTATGGAAACAACTTTAGTTGCTAGGCGACACAGTGCCTGCTCTTTCTCCCCAGATAAACAATTACAGCGGCCGAAAGGGGTCATTATGCATGCCCAGTATTAACAGGAGTTCTTATGATACTCCAGCCATATTCATTTCGATAAATTTTCGATAAATTTTCAAAACATTCAATAGGAGCGTTAATTAAAGATGCAATTGTTCAGGTGTCAAAAAACTGGCTGACAAATTGGTAATTTTTTCTACCACTGCGGTGACTATTTTTGTTATTTTAAATTTAACTGCCACTGTCACAAGTGCCAGAGGGAGGTAATGATAGTTAAACTTTTCATTAAGTTCGATAAGATAACACCATGGAGAGTTCATATGCCCAGCATTATAATCAGTCAAAGATCCTCGTATGACCCATGTGAGGTATTTAATCATTCAAATGAAATATTTTTCCGGACACCAGTGGTTGAATAGAATGCGGTTCATTAGATTTGGTTTGCAATAAAGGATGGATTAAAAATGAGAATAAGTAACAACATTCAATATGAATAAAGGAAAATTAAATGGAAAATGTCATGCATCAATGTTCCCAGAGCTGCAACCAAACAGCCTCCCCACATTCTCCCTTGAGAAAGTCCTAAACATCTGGCCACCCGGAATAGCCAACAGAACTCATACCCATGGTGGGAGTACCACCTGTTCCCTTGGCAACTAATCACATCCCTGCCACATGTACTTCATGTCAACACAATGATAGGCAGACACAGTAATGAGCCTGGAACCAAAGTGCTACAAAGACTACTAGTACCCCACTTAACATCATGATACAAGACCTACAGTCACCACACCGTAAACATAACTGCAGTCAGCACACAGTAATATCAGCTGCAATTTACAAACGAACAGACAATCAGCATTCCACTATATTTCCGGAAAAAGAAGCACAGTCCACTTGTCTGTATTTTGGATCCACAGCCACGGTCAAAAACATCGTAACAGGTGCTATTCACCGGCACCTAAATAAATCCGACAGAAACCATTGCCATGTTCCATGTTCCACTCAGAATGCAACAAAAAGCATTCCCCGCAGGGTTAAATACGGTATCCGTCAAAGCTGCAATAACTCACCAACAGAGGACCTGCAAATAGTCCTTCAAAATGGATCAAAGTCAGGCAAGAAAGGCCACTAATGTGCAGCTTCCATTACATGCTAGGAAGGATAGCCATGGAGCATACACAGTACAGTAAATTCTGACTTGGTTAGACCTGTCTTCATAGTGCAGTGGCAGTAAAGTGAAAATAGTGACCATTTGCAGTGAGAATTGCCATGGAAATTAACCCCACTCGCCCTGTTCTGGAGGAGAAAGGCAGAAGCGCTGATTCTCAAACACCGGTCTACAGAAACATCCGCAGAAACAGTTGTCAGACAGACATGCATGTAAATTAGCATTTTTTAAGACTGATCGTGGCAGCACTAATGAAACTCAATCAGCAGATCCAGCCAATCAGCAGATTTGGCCTCGGAGCTGCAGTTGAGTGATTCCGCATTTACATTCCCCGCGGAGCTCCACAGGACATCCACTTCAGCCTTAAGCTAATCACATCTTGCCAGGAGGGTCTTCCATGGCTCCAACACTGGGGTGGGGGGGGGGGGGGGGCACATGGCGACTGCCAATATCCCCTAACCCCCCACCTCACATGTTGTTGCAATAAAATAATAACGAGGATAGAAGCTCCCAGGAGGCCCATCCAGCTGAGATGAATTCTCCCAGTAGGAAGGCTGGGACTAATGTTTCAAACAGCCATGATGAGTCTCATCCTCCAAACAGCGATGATGAGCCCAGACTTACTAAAAGCAATGATGAGTATAATCATGAGGTCAATATTTTCCACAGAAGCTCCGAGTCTGTGCTTGCGCAGAGCCTGCTCCTCTCAGCACAGTCATTCTGGTGTAGTCTTTAACACAGGTATGTTGGCCAGGGGGTGTAGGGTATACTGATAAATATGTCAATCTGTCAATTCTCCAGACAGCAGCCAAACTCTGCCTGTCAGAAACACTCTCTGGTCTTCGTGTAATCTGCTCCATGGCTGATCTGAGGTCAGCTCCAAAAGTCATGGAGCTCAGTCACGTGAGTGCATAGATCCAATCAGCCTTAAGAAAAATGGTTCAGCAGCACAAAGACATTGCAAAAATGAAGCAGTGTTTGCAGTGGCCAATCCACAGCTTACAGTGAATGAGCGACTATGATGGAAAAACTTAAGCAAAATAATCAACGTGAATAAATTAGTGAATAATCTGCATTGAGGAATGGCCCATGAGCACTTCTCCAGATCATTGTCCTCCCAATCGACAAGGTGAAAGACCTAAACCTTCCTGAAGGGGAGGATCCTCTGAACTGTCTACACTGATAAGCCCCCAATAATCCAAGGAGAATATGGAGTTGGGACGTGTCGGAGAACAAAACTCAGTCCGAGCAAGTGGACCAAAAGTTCCCCTGACACTTATAAATCTATCTCCAAAATATGGACCCATTCTCCAGAATCTGATGTAATTGGGTTTATTGTATTCCAGCTCAAAATAAAATACAAAAACCCAGGCTGGTCTGCGCAAGCCATGTAGCATTCATTCTCCATCAATCATCTCACGCCGTCTGACCACCGATTGTCTGAACCCTCATATTTATTAGCCTCTTGGAACATTCTTTTAGGTGGGATTAAACATGACTCTTTCTACCTTATCCAACATTATTAAGTCTGATTAATGAAATTATTAATTGTCATATAGCAACCCTCCACTCTTAGTAACAAGTTTGCCATTACATCATAGTGTAAATTCCTTTCACGCTCCAGGGAGGCCCGAAGACCAGGTATGAGCCTCCCAAACCTTGGGTTCAATGAAGCTCAGTATGTTATCTGGGGCCATGGATGGTTCCAGAGCTCTCAAGTGTGCATGCTCAGGTAGAGGCATCAGGCTGACTACTGATCTCGGAAGATTAGCTCATCAAGCCTGCCTTGAAGGCCCTGCTAGAGCTTCTTTATCAGGTTTTTTGGCAGATGAGTGTTTGCCACTTCCCCGCACCACACTCTAACAGCAGTTTTAAAGGCCTGGCTCAGTTCTTTCTGTTGAACTGAGACTATGGTAATACCTTGATATTAGAGTATTTAAGAATATTTTTCCCACCACAGACGGCTAGAAGCGGAAAACTGGCAGAGACAGTCTTTGACTGACCGTCTTAGAGGAGCCCAAGCCTAAACCGTCTGGTGCCTCCTGGATGTGAGGCTTTGGGGTCTTGGGTACCAGTACCTTGTCAACTGGAAGGGCGAAGGCGCTGAAGAGAAATGTTGGGTGGCAGGCAGAGACATACTTGCCCCCCAGGTCATTAGAGACTTTGAGAGACTTTGCCGGAAAGTTGCTTGGTCCGGGTCGGCCTCCTGGGAGTGGCTGTGGGGAGGGAGAACTGTCAGTGATCCGGATTTTTGTGTGGGCATGAGTTCTGACCCCGCCTCGTCAGTAATAATAGGCCAACTGATCTATTGGGAAATTTGAGAGCTGTAACCACTTGCTCTTGAGCGTCTCCGCCTTTAATGGAAGCTCCTTTTATAAAATAACACAATTAGCTTGCTCATTCAACATTACTTGCTTCACATCACCTCATTATTGAAAATTGTCATATCATTACCTGCTAAATTGCCCCTGCGCCAACTTTTTTCCGAGGTCTGTCACAGTCAATAGATCTGAAATATGCGTATCTTTTCAATGAACAATAAAATTCACAACTTGAAGCACCAAGTCTAATGTTGTCGCAGCGTTCTCAGTACAGTAGACGGATTTCAAATCAGTCCTTCCAGTTCCAGTGGGACACCAGTACTGTAGGGCCTTCATGAGTTCTGACGTTTTTCCTCTACTCTGTAGCTCTGCTAACCATAATTAAATAGCACTTTTTTCTAATATTGGTACTCATCTACAGTGGCTCTCTTGTAGCAAGTAACTTAGTAAGCATGCAACCACCCGCCGCCGCCGCCCAAAGAGTGCAGATTCTTTATGAAAATACTGCTTGGCGCTGCTGTGTTTGTGAGACTATGCATGTAAATTCCTGCGACAGAGAAGACAGGGGACAAAAAAACAATCAATGTTATAGAAGACAGCCAGTCCAAATGTTAACCACACCACTCAATCATAACCCCCCAACTCCAGCCAACACACTTTACACTAAAAAGATGGTGGGTAGATACTGAAGCCTTAGGGTATTATAAGAAAACACTTACGGCGACGCACAGACAGGCTTTTTTTCCCCCCCAAAGAGTCGACTGCAGCCCAGGTTGTCTGCATTTTAAGGCAGCTACAGTTATCACAGGCTGTGCCATACTGAAGGTGCTTTTGAATACAGTGAGAGACACAGCCGTCATCATGCCTGATACCAGACAGACTTGTGCACATGGAAACGGGGGAGTAAACTAGTTGACGAGTCCGTCCGAGGTCGGGCAAGATGACGCCTGCATTTTTCAATTGTATTCAAAGGCGCCTTGACAATGGAAGAGCCTGTGATCACGAACACAATCCCTTGCGTATATGGCTTTTGAGAGACCGTGATCCTGAGAGTCCAGTGGACCGGCAGACCGGCTGAAGTCTGCCAAATGAGAAAAGCTGCCAGTAAAGGCAGCCAACTGAGGGAGGAGTGCAAGACAGACATCCCTCACCAAAACTGAGGCCCTGGGGAGATGCCTGGGGTGGCCAATCAGGGGCTCCAATCAAGAAAGACACCATTTTGCATCCCGAAAACAAAAGTATTAGTAAAAGTAAGACCATTGTTTGAAGAGCGCTTGGAGTAGGTCAGATTCTGAAACAATAAGAGAGAGAAAGAGAGACAGAACGTACAAGAAAGACAAAAAGGAGAGGGAGGGAGGGGGGAGGGGTGAGGCTTAATTAATACAACATTTCTCAGGATAATTCTATTTATTAAATGTCCAAATCAAAGACAGGAATGGGATGTTGTGTAATCATACACAGCAAAATAATCTCCACTTTTCCTGCTGTCAGTCGGTTTAATTACACCGCACAGGAACACACCTGCTGGCTGATCAACCGCAGCATCACCGCTGGTTGGCAGGAGGTGGGGGAAGATACGGATCCGTAGAAACGTCCCTCCTCATCCGCCGCGTGCACTCGCGTGCTTTTACAGCCTAATTAACCCCTCTGCACAGATTTTGAGGTCGGCATCCGTAAATTCCAAAATTTAATTACTAAATTATTTTATGATTAAATTTCCAAACATCTTGCTTCACTGGAATCATTTTCCAGAGACTCTGTGACACAAACACAGAGTTATAAATCCTGAATTAGGCTCATGCTCAACTGGAAAAATTGGCATCATTACTATTCTGCGCAAAGGGGTTAACACATTCCACAGGCTGGAAAGAGAGACGTCACTCTCAACACAGCCGCTGCCGCACCGCTAATTAATACACGCTGTTGGAATGTCGTGTAGAATGAAAAAAATCCCGCTCATTTGGTAAAGGATACGTCTTGTGTTGATAAATTAATTTGGAGGGAAAAGAAATGCCAAGGAATGGTCTGTAATGCCATCTTGGGGAGGTGAGGGGCTCATTATTAGAAAAGGAAGGAATTACTAAATTATTAATAATGCAGCTAATCACATATTTATGCAAAGTCAAGGAGCGAAGCACAGAACACCAGTTTTGAGAGAGAGAACAGCATTCCGATCAGGATGCCATTTTGGCTGAAATGGCCTCTTTGGCTGGAATAGTGTACTGGTTATCAGGGGACAGAGTGCCAGCCTGCAAAAACAGGCATTAATTCCCACAGACTGCACTCAAAAGAGAAAAAAAGCAAAAGAAAAAAAAAACCCCAAAATATACTCCTCTGCAGAGTGCATGATGTCATATTTATGCACCAATCAAAGCCTATCCCTAACAGCACCAGCGCCTGCCGGTTCTAAAACTGCGATTTCCAAGTGCAAGAAAACAAGGGAGGACAGAATCCGACCGCAAGATAAAAACAGACAAGCCAAAAACAACATGCACTAACAATTTCTCTCGCAGAAAATGATTTTGAGCCAGACCAAAAACAAAGGCAGTTCCATTAAGTCAGAGCTTTTTAATTACACAGCTCTGCCTTTCAAATCCATCGCAAAGTGGAGCTTTTAATTGCCATTGAATTCAGCAGCTCTTTTTTAGCTAGTGTACCAATCAAACCTGTCACCGTTAAATGGTAATTCCACTGCACTTTATGCCACCTGTTCGAGGATCTTCATATAGCTCTTTGCACCTTATGTAGTGTTTGTGAGGGGAGCGAAAACCACGAAGATCCAGCCACATCAAAATAAACCACGTAGCCAAAAGAATTTGAACATCTCACTGAAACCTCTTTCATATAAACAACAAGAATTGGAATGAATTGCTCAGTATGGGCTGATAGGACACATTCAGCTTCCATTTGAGGGTACTGCAATTCAAATCTGTATTACCATTAAGATTTTGTGGCACTTTGTAAAGCCCTTAACCCCCTCCCTTACGAGAGGCTCTACTGAGGCCTGAAGGGAGCAGGGCGCAAAGTAGATAAAGGAAAACAATTTC
Source organism: Gymnothorax reevesii (assembly GCA_029721435.1). NCBI lineage: Eukaryota > Metazoa > Chordata > Actinopteri > Anguilliformes > Muraenidae > Gymnothorax > Gymnothorax reevesii. The sequence goes on from CM056588.1 coordinate 56,857,081, forward strand.
CAAATCATGGAGCAAAATAGGATTTTCATAAACCCCGAAAGTCTGTTTCATTCGCTCATACTGACCACTTAACTCCAAATTCAATACAGATGTCAGATATTTAGAAATGGCTATTTGCTATGCATGTATGTCACCGAGGTTTCAGTGAAGCGTCCACACACTTTTGGCGATATAATATACGTAACTGAGACAGATACGCGCATAATCACCTTACATGAGTCCTGTGGCAAAAGGCATTCTGGAACATGATGCCAAACAAAAGAGCACATGTTGTCATCAATAACAAACTGCCTGGGAATATGGTGAATATTGTTGTCATGTCCTATGTATATGGGATATGATATCGTTCAGAGGTTTGATGATGAAAAACAATATAACCAGGGGGCTCATCCTATACTCAGGCGCGTTAGTGACATTTCCAGAAAGCAAACTTAGGCAGCTCTGTAGACTCCAGCTCCTCATTTTGGTGTTGCTTAGTTCAGCTTTAAGTTTTGATAAGTTATACTTTTCTATGAGCACAGTTGATGCAATGCAAGTAATATTAGACACCAAAAACAGAGTGGATGATGCTAAGCAGGATCGTGGGGGGGAAAAAAAAAAAAGAGAGAAAAAAACTCTCGGCCCCGAATATAACAGACCTCTCAGCTCTAGGCATCGACTCCATTCCCCCACCTCCCAGCAGCACTTCCAGAGGTGCCCAATCAGAGGACATGGGGGGACTCCCAGGACCTTACCAACAATCCTCAAGCCATCACATCACCAGAAGCGGCCAATCACTGATTATTACTGAAATTGAAATAAAAAAATAAAGATAATCAATTTCAGCCTATTAATAGCTAGGCCTCTTCAGCTACTTATACTGCTTTTAAAACTGCAGTATGGGTACAGAAAGAGATAGGCTCAACCTAACTCCTTCCAAGACACACACACACACACACACACACACACTTGCATAACTATATTTCTGAGGACACTTTAATTGCCTTAAATCCTTTCATTGCAGCCTATGCCAAATGTCAACCACAACCAAATTATGCCTAACCCGAACTTGAACCAAACGTTATTGTAACCGTAACCCTAACTTTAACAAATTACCTGTGGTCCTCCATAATTCTCTCTTAAGACCACCCAAAATGTCCCCAGAACATTGGTGCCCTGTCAAGAGTTGGTTCACACAAGTATAGCTACACTAGTGCACACCAACATACACACAAGCACATGTATACACCCACACAACGATGACCAGGCAGAAGTAGTTAGAAGACAGATGGATGAATGGATCTATGGCGAAAAAAAATAAAACCCCAGAGAGAGGAGAGAAGTGAGCTTCATGAACGTCATGGCAGAAATATACTGCCAAAAACCCAGTGATGAGGCTGCATTATGCGTTGCTTGGGCTGTGAGGGTTTTGTGCGAGGAATACATTTACATGTATAATAATTAAACTGAATTTCACGTCATACGCATAATCAACACACCATTTTAAGTCAGGCAGCGCTCAAAGCGACAGGGATGCAAAATACAGCTCTGCACTGATTCAGCGACAGCAGGCGGAGGTGAGAGGAGGAGAGAACTAGGAGCTGCAGTACTGGGAGAGACCAGAGCAGGACCAGCAGCAGAAGACGCTGGGCGAGCAGGTTGAGTGGGAACAGCAGAGCACAGATAGCTGTGCTCCGATGCCCCAACAGATACCTGACTTATGACCTTTGTTGAGGTTGCCATGGCAACCAAAGCAGCAGGGTTTTCAACCTCACCTGGTCCAGACGGCAACGTGGACCTGACACGAACAGGCAAAAATAGCAACACGGGTCATTCGCTCTTGCTCAAGCCTGTCCCATTTGACAACTTACCAGAGCGTTACTCCCCTCGTACACACTGGTAGGCTGGCGACAGATCTCACCAATCCAGCACATGCACTGGCTCACGGGGGTAGTGATCAGCAGACAGTGCAGCCAAAATACCTGCTCTCAGTAATAACAACAGTGATGAGGAATAGCTTGGCACAGATAAACTAGCTCCTCATTTGAATACCACACAACTCTAACACTAACACAATAAATTACAATTCCAAATCAGAAAAGTCAAGACAGTATGTTAAATTCAAATTAAAACTGAAAGCATTGACAAGTAAGTTATCTTTGATCTGTATTAACTTGAAAACAATGTATCAGTGCATAATCTGATGTTTCATTGCATGATTTTTTTTTATATTGATTTTCACAATAAACATTTCGATTTTGATTCTTGCTAAATATTTGGGATTGTAAAGCATTTACCTCTTTGAAATGTCGCCATGTGAAGAAACACACCAAGTGATAGTGTTTCAGGCATAGACTGTATAAAAAGATGGGCGAAGCTACTGTGATGTCAACTATTGGTTTCAGCATACCATAAAGGAAGCCTCGATTTTGGCTATTTGAATTGCGCCATGTTGTCATTTTGAAACCAGAAGTGATTTCTTTTGGACGAGAGCGTGAATTGAAGATCCGGGGAGGACCGTGGCTCTGGATCTGACCGTATCGGACGAAGACCAGAGGATAGCCACGCCCCTAAATCATATTCTGCCTTTATCTTTTATTCTAGTCTATATGGGACCATAATTTACAAAAATGAACATCGTGATATATCAAAGGAAACTTGAAACTTGCAATAGCTACCATAAAATAATGTAAAAAATCATCATTTACATGTAACATCAGGTGGGAAAGTAGGGTAATTTTCTCAGACTTCTAAGAGGTAATTTTCTTCATATACTGCTTTCTGCAACCACCGATGTCGCCATCTGCTGGCCATTAAATAGAATGCCATTTTACGGTACTTCCGCATGGGTTTCATTTTTCAGACCAGAGCTGCGTCTATTTTTTTTATACAGTCTATGGTCTCAGGCGTAATTTTGCGCATTCTTCCGACAAGCAAGTCTTAAGATGAGCAGAAAAACGAGGTCATTGTAGTTGCTTTTTGCATTTCAAAATGCATCACGCCCACTATTGGGGACAAGTAGCACTGACTGCAGGCAGGCCAGCCCACCATAATTATCCCCAGCACTTATACCCTCTTCTTGCGTGGCCATGTCTTTGTAACATATGCAGAATGCGGTTTTGCGTTGTCTTGTAAAAATTAACAAGGGTGTCCGAGGAAGAGACCTTGAAGGCAGCATTCTGTGTAATCAACTACCAGTTAACTAGGTTTATAAAATTTTTTGCTGGTTTCGAGGAAAACGCGATCGAAAATTCAGAACTCGTTGATTTTCATGGTATTGTACATGTTCTCAGACTTTACTTTGCGTGATACACATCTATGCAAGACAGTTATAATTAGCCTATTGAGACACTCGTCCGTCTGTTTACTTTGTATTCCACATGACTAATTTTGCCGATAAACCTTGGCAATAACTGAATGAGTAAAATTTCCGAATAACATCGGTCTACATGCGATGTTTATGATAAAAACAGACCAGCACACCATCTGCTCTCAAAAATGATTTTTTGGCTTTACGTTACCCAAGTCCTTCTTCTGTTTAAATGCCAGCATTTTCAGTATTCAAGCCACCTTGGACGGGACACTAATGAATACTGCATTATGTACATAATGTGGCAATTCTTGAATCACTCAAAATATGGAACCCATTGCTCTTAACCTCCATGACATAACCTCAATCCACCTTGAACTACAGACAAATTATTACAGTATTTCAAAAAATTTGAACATAATTTAAGAATACCAGAAAAATATAAAACTCTATTTCTTAGCCTCTTTTGGCATAGCCTCAATTCGCATAAGACTATTTTCTAGTGCCATTTCTCAGTTTCAGTACCATACCGAATGCCTAACGTCACATCTTATGATTTTGTTTCTCTCAGGAGGTTTATCTTATGACAATTGACACGAAAACCTTGTCTGCATGCGGCAGGAATTTTGTGCAGCAATTTAAGTTCCAAAGTAATATCGGAAGTAGTAGACTTGTTAAAGTGAAAGCGAAAGGAGGGAGACCCGAGATGTTGGCATTTTCCAATGTGGTTGTAGGAAATTATTCGGTCTATCCACTATAAATAGCACGTTTCCTGAATTTACAAGTGTGACTGTGCTGATTAGTATTACGTACTGTATTTGACGACAGAGTACACTGTTCCAAGACTAAGCCTGTTTTCATTGGTTTTTCAAGTGCGTGCTTGAGTCAATCTCTCAATCATTTAGGGGCAATTTTAAGTCAAACTATGCAGTGATTACAATCAACTCACCTCTCAAAAAACACCCCTAGTTTGTCATCAACTATAAACATCGCTTGAGCATGCCTGCTGGTTGCCATGTTGAATCGTTGATCACCTGATTCAGTCGCTGTCAAACTGTTAGTTGCCAAGGTGACAGAATACAGACCTATGTAATACTGAGGTGATGTTCAAAATATTGATAGACCTTTGTGATAGTGGCCTGGACATAAAATGAGGCGATAATAACAGGATCAAGTGCAGCAGATACACCTACTTAACTCTGAGAGGATAAATTGGCAGTTCTCTGTTCATCTTTTCTCCTAAATGCTGCTTCCTTTCCTGGAAGCAGCTTTTCTACCAAATCATGATAACAAACACCAGCTTATGTCATCCATTTAAAATCATATCATTATTCTTTTTTTTACCTCATTAGTAGTCTTAAATTTCTTCCATCCCAACATTTATTGGAATCTGTTGTATGCCTGAGTGGCAACAATAGATCTATATTTATGATGACAACAGAAAACATTAAATATCTTGTCTTCATTCTGTCTGCAATGAAATACATGTCAAAGTTAATTCATAAATCACCCCTTTCTGCTTTTCTGTGCTGTTTCTATACCATCCCAACTTTTTCCAAGTTGGGGTTGTAAATTAACACTTCAACGTGCAAAATTCATACCAGAATAGCACTACCCAGCCTACTCAACACTCACCCTGACCCAACCTCCTCTCACTAAGCAAGAATTTACACTACCTACTCCTCCTGACCAGCACTGACCCAAAATTTAATCAAACTACTCACACTGACCTACCACTGACCCAAACCCATCTTACGGACACTGAATGTCCCACCTCACACAGATTGACAGAGAATGTTCTAACCTACCCACACAGACTTCACACTAACCCAGTCTATTCTAATTGACCCAGGACTGACCGGACCTGATAGGACTTAACTAGGATATGCGTTTTCCTGGAGTTCCTATAATGCAGAGCGTTGGAGGGGGGGAGGGGGGGGATTGATAAAAAAAATATCCTGCGCACCTCTAATATTGCATTATGTATTTTAGATGCCATATTCCACCAAATTCTCACTCCGCCTCAGCGCGCTTTTAACCGCTTAATCTGCAGTGACATCTAGCGCTATTGAAGGAGATTGTCCAGCTTCGAAGACCTGACAGTAACTCAAACTTGAATTGTGCGAACAGCGCTCATTACGCCTGTAGGCTGCCTGTCGCTCAACAAAAGTAAACAGTCGGCGCTTGATCACCAATTACGACGCAATCGCATTATGACATGATATTCATTTCACAAGGACTAGCAACACAGAACCAAAGACGGAAAAGCAATGCAAAACATTCCAAAAAGGCCTACTTACTGCTCGTGGGATAAACGACTCCCAAGGGCGACAAGACACATTCTGGAGTACAGGCAACGGTTTCAAATGTATTGAATTCAATGGTGGACTAGGGAGACTGAGCAAAATATCACATACACATTTTCGATGCAGCACTTGAAGTGCCCATGATGAACATTAAAAAAAAAAAAAAAAAAAAACCTTTATTGAGGTTTCCGCCAGTTGCCCCTCTAGCGCAGCAAGGTATAAACGGGCAAAGAAATCACGACAGCTCTCCTGTCCCGAGCGAGCCAGGCTAGTTCCATAGACTTTTAAGCCAAGCATCAACTTGCATCGTGCTATTAAGACAAAATAATGAAAATGCATGCTTCACCTAGTAAGGTCCATTATGTCACACGAGCCCATTATTTGATTTAATATAGTTTTGCAAAATTGACGAAAGGAGTAGCCAACGCCAACCCGTTAGGCTGGTGCTATGGGCATTTGGGCCGACGAAGTGATGACGCGCTTCATTTCCTGTAGAAATGCTCAAAACTGCTTGGGACTCCCTACACTGAGGGCAACTGAAGGCAACTGAGGTGTCTGCAATTCTGAAAATGAAGACAGCACACGGTGAGTCGGAGGGAAATTAATCTTGTTCTCTTTTACATGTCCTTCAGTGCGCTTTATTTTCGATGCATAGCGTGAACAAGAGTGCTGACGTATAAACAAAATTCTTTTTTTTAACAGGTCTTGTCCCCTTATACTTTCCACGTAAATATATTAAACGGTCCAAAGCACTACCAGCCCGAGAGCCTTTGTTGCGGACTGGGGAAGTGCTGTTGAAAGACAACTGGGCCAACGTTACACAAGGATTGCATAATGAAAATGTTCACTTCATTAAATTTAACATTTTAAAAGAGCACCTTTCAGAACTGTAATGAAGGAAACAAACAGGATTCGTCTACTTTTAACGGACGAAATGTCTGAAGCAGAGCTTTACTCATGTTCTGTCTCTGCCCGACTAGAGGGAGAGGCACCTGAGACATACTCGAAGTCTCTTGCAGGGATCGCTGAAGTAGTATGGGAAGGGGTATCTGGCTGGACAGAGGTAAATGATGCGTCTCCGATGCGTTAAGGCGTTTCAGAGGTGACTGCTGTATGAAAGCTATGCAGAGTAAAGAAAGTTTCGAACATTTTAAATCTGTCAACAGGCAGGTGCTTCCCTACCGTGTTCCATATCTGCTAGTGTTGGTATATGTGCGTGCATGGAATTGCGTGCGAGTTGAGGCTTCTGTGCGTTTGCGGGTGTATGTGCACATGCAGTAGGGCATATGATTGGTTGTGGGTGCACCAACGCAAGTGAAGATTTATGTGCACATTTGTGGAATAAAATATAAAATTATGAATTATATTTTCCCTTCCCATTTTTTAAAGAATATGACTTCGTGAAAGGATAGTCATAACAATAATAAACATCAGCAACACTGACAACAAAATTATGTGGGAGGCTTAAAATTGACATCTTAAAAAGGCTTAAAAAACACTGACTTATTAATGCTAAAATAAATCAAAGTAAGTAACATAAAAAAAGGTAGTTTACATGAAAGTTGGGACCAAGATAGACATTTTACCTTAGTGGAAAACAGACTTGCATTCAGTCGAAGAATTTTCCTCAACTTACAAGTAACTGAAAGCTTTAATCACCAACTCAGTGGAGAGCGAGTATGTATGATTAACTCGCCAAATTCTGCAAAAAGAATATCATTATTCCCACTCATAATTGAGTCGAAGACCATCAGCCTGAAATTCCCAGCAAAAGTGGAAATCCATTCACTGCCAGCACTGGTTTAAAGAGTAAAAAGTGCCCTGAATACGAATACAGTCAAAAAACAAAACTCAATTTCAATTCAGTGATCGAGCCAGTGATTAAACAATGTCTCACAGCAGCCATTGCCAGACCTCTCATTCGGTACTGAGCCAGATCAGGGTTTTTCATGTGTTTGACCTCAAGGACACCTCATGCAAGAAGTACGACAGGTCGAGCTCATGAAATACTAGTATTTGGCTCGGGGTACTCAAGTAATGGTTGGGCAGCTGCCCTCTGATAGTATACAGTTCAAATAAAACTTAAAATGCTGTCCCTCCAGGTAAAGACTGCCTTGAGGGCTTGTGTTTCCCCAATACCAAACCACTGATGGCAAAAAAGGACATTTTAAACATAAGTACATAACGCTCAATTTAATCAAGAAAAAAGCTTGTAGACTAAAGAGGATCAAAACACCATACTCTTTATGGTCCTGGGGAAAAGGGCTCGGGTGGGTACATCAACAGGTGCATGGTAGGTTTCATTGTTTAGTGTCATTAAACACGTGGCTCATTATGAGTAACAGTCCACGGAACATCAGCCAATGGCAGTGAAAGAAAAGAACAGCCCTCAGAACGCCCCGCCATTAGACAAGTCCACTCACACAGCCCAGTGGCTGGGCTGCAACTGGGTGTTTCAGGACAATGGGGCGGAGCTTCACTTGATGCACACGGCGCCGTGGGAGGAGCAGTGTGGATAGGCGGGGCTTCACTTGACGTGTTCCGCACTGTGGGAGGAGCAGTAGTACTTCTTGTGGGCGATGAAGGTGGAGAGACTGCTGAAGCGGATGTTACAGAGCCTGCAGTATCGGGAGGTCCCATTCTGCAGGGGGGACACCTGCGCCGCCTTGGGGGACGAGAGAGGGGGTGTGGTCTGGAGCAGGTCAGGCTCCACCTCTTTCTTAACTACAGGCACAGGCGAGACAGCCTGGGGGCCGGCCCTTTGGGGTGAAGTGGGCGTGGCAGGTAGGGGGCTGCCATTCACTTGGGGGGACGAGTGGGAGGAGCTCCCGTTCACAGCATCCTGATGGGGTTTGGTCCCAGGGCTTGTCTGAGGAGGCGGGGCTTCACTCAGCTCCCTCCGCCCAGGGGAGGGGCTACCAGGATGAGCACCAGGAAGCCGGGTCAATACCAGGCCATGTGCAGTTCTGAGGTGATCCACCAGGTCCCCTACAATGGGTCCTCCCTGGGGGCAGTAAGGACAGGCCAGCGAGGAGCCAGTGGGAAGGGTCAAGGCTGGAGCCGCCTCCTTGGATCCCGACAGGGGCGGACTGTGGGCGGGGGAACCTGTTCGGACGGGAGGTGGGTCCAACTGGTCCGTAAGACCAGACCTGGGGGAGGGGATGGGGCACATTTTGCCGAGTGGCTGCAGGGGGCGCCGTTGCAGCGGGACAGGGCAGTAGTAAGACTTGTGCGCCAGGTAGTTCTCCAGGCTGTTGAAGCTTATGCTGCAGGCCGAGCACTTGTGGTAGTCGCTCAAAACGGGGGGCGTGGGGGGTCCCCGTCTTGTCTCGTGCAGCCGAGACCTCTTGCGCAAGTCGATGGGCAGGTCCCCTTCGGGGCAGGGCGAAGGGGCGGAGTTAAACTCAGACGGTGGGGCAGAGTTAGGAGTGGAGGAGGAGTTCGCCAAAGCGAGGCTGCGAGCCATGTGGATCTCGTACATCTTCTTGCGCTTGCGCGTGCGGAACGGCTGCGGCGGGCAGCCGGTGTTGGCGGCCGGGGGCCGCGGGCTGCCGGGCTGGTGTCGCCAGGCGCAGTAGAAGCGCTTGTGCACGGCGTAACTCTCACGGCGGCTGAAGCGGATGCTGCAGGCCTGGCAGAAGGTGGCGTTAGGGTCATCTGCGTCTTCCCCCGAGCCGCCAGGACTCTGACTGCCCTCGCTCGCCTCGCTCGCTCGCTCGCCGCTCTCACCCTCCGAACAAGAGGCTTCTTTAAGCCCCATCCTCTCAGTTTTTATTTCAGCAGGCTTTCCTTCTACAGCGGCACCCCCCGTCTGTGTTTCTTTTGAGGCTTGCTGGACTGAGAGGGGTCTAGGGGAGGAGCTAATCTGCACTGACTCCGCCCTTTCCTTCCCCTGACATGCAACAGGAGGCATGGCAGTGAGTGGCTCCTTGTGCTGGTGCCGGCTGGAGCAGTACAACTTCTTATGGACGTAGAAGTTGTTGACATTGTTGAACGTGATATCGCATTCAAAGCACGTCGCCCCCTTGTGGACAGGCCTGCCAGGGGTGTGGTCAGCGGGTGAGGTGGGAGTGTGTCCCTGCCTTAATCGGGTGTGCACCATCTCAGTCATCTTAGCCAAAATCTCACACGACTGCTGTGGGGGTCCAGCCCCGCCCTGCAGTCCTGGGCTGGATGCACCACTAGGGGGCTCTGCTTTCACCTGCACTGATGGCTGCATTCCTGGGGAGGGGCTTTCTGACGGCGGAGCCTCATTTTCCCCGTCAGAATGCGGCTCCTCTTTTACGCACAAACTTGGCGGGTTGCGAGGCAAATTGACCCCCTGGGGTGTCGCGAGGCATCCACTGGCCCCCAGAGGGGCGAGGTCAGTCGGAGCCACACTCATTGGCTCAGGGCTCAGAGATGAGCAGGAGCTCCGCTGAGGGGCGGGGCTCTGTATCTTCAGGTGCGTCTGCACGTGCTGATTGAGGAGCGCAGGTGTGTCCGCAGGAAAACTGCACACCTGGCACTTAAGCACCACGCCACAGTCCTCACTCTCTCCTGCCAGGACAACATCAGTATTGTTAGCAGCGGTATCGGTAATACAGGTAATTGCAGCGTTAGTAGTTGTAGTACTTAAACGGGCCTTTTATTTGGCCCAGTGTATTACATATGGAATTCATTATCTACAGCACTGCTGCGCAATCCTGCCCCTGGAGTGTTAACGTCCTGAAGATCACATTTCAAACACTAATTCAGCACACCCAATTCATCTACTGAGCAGCTCAACCAAATCTCCAGCAGTTCACTGACATAAGCATCGTCAGGCTTAGAGCGAAAACCAACGAGACCCTAAACCTTCTAGGAACAGTACTAAGCATCACTGGTCAGAAGTAACCAGGCATTTACTGTATATGAAAGCAAAAATATACTGAAGACAGCCCTACGTCAATTAATTACAGGGGAAAACTGACAGATTCATCAACTTTCATTTCTGAATGTTTAAGAACATTTTCACTGTTGATTTCCCAAATTGCTTTGGGCTCAGATGGGGGCGTTACCCGGCATGCTGCGCTGCGTTACCTGTGTTCTGCTGCAGAGGCGGCAAGGCAGGCCCAGGTGAGGACCCCTGGCTGTGAGACTCTGATTGACAGGCCATGCGGCAGGTGACCAGGTGGCTGTGGAGGACGTCTTGTGAGCTGGAGACAAAGCCACAGGCGGGACACGAGTTGTCGGGCGGGTCCGTGTGTATCCGGAGGTGCCGAGCACAGTTAGCTTTGGTGGTGAAGGCAGACCGGCAGATCAGACACACGAAGGGGCGCTCGCCTGAGACACAAAGGCGCGCGCGCACACACACACACACACACACAGAAACAAAGATAAAGTGAGCTTTGTAAGCACTTGGACAGACTCAATTTGGGTTCACTCATACAGATGCGCATAAACTCAAATTACAGAGAGGACATCAAGTGAAGCTTCTCTATACGTTATGGCCATTTACAACTTTCTTTGTCCAAATACTAACAGCCCTCACTGTAAAGAAAAAAATCATCACACCGCATGGGCTGACTATACGACCACTATTGGAAATTTAAAGGAACGAGTCATCCATGAATGAAAAATTCTTTCATGATCTACTGACCTCCGTGCCATCTGGAACACGGGTGAGGTCTGTTACTCCACACAGCAATCTATACAGCAGCACAACTCCACACCAGTGTTCTCCAAAACAAAGTCAGTCAATAGAGATGCGGCCATTAGCATTCTTAAGACTCCAAAGTATGACAAAAATTACTCCATACAGCTTGGACAGCATAATCCAGCAAGTTTCCTGAAGCCAAACAATTGCACTGCGAGTAAAAAAACAAGTATTACACCATTATTTATAGTATCTCACAAAAGTGAGTACACCCCTCACACTTCGACAATTAATTTATTAAATCTTTTTAAGGGACAACATTACAGAAATGAAACATGAATATATTCTGCAGTAGTCATTGCACAATGCGTGTAGCAGTGTAGATTTACTGCACTGTCCAAATAACTGAATAAAACAGTCACCATTTCCAAAATGGATGGCAACAAAAGTGAGTACACCTCACCGTCAACATGCCAAATTGTGTCCATAGTGTCAATATTTAGAGTGACCACCATTGTTGTCCAGCACTGCCTTGATTCTCCTCAGCATGGAATTCACTAGAGCTGCACAGGTTGTTGCTGGGATCCTCCTCCATGACAACATCACAGAGGTGGTGGATGTTGGACACCTGCGGCTCCTCCAACTTGCTCTTGAGGATGCCCCACAGGTGCTCAATGGGATTCAGGTCAGGAGACATGCTTGGCCACGCCACCACCTTCACCTTCAGCTTTAGCTTCTTCCGGAAGGCAGTTGTCTTCCTGGAGGTGTGTTCCGGGTCGTTCTCATATTAGAAAACTGCAGTGTGGCCCATTTTCCAAAGGGAGGGCATCATGTTCTGCTTCAGAATGTCACAGTAAATATTGGAATTTATTGCTCCATTAATGTAACGCAGCTCCCCAAGACCAGAAGCACACATGCAGCCCCAGACCACGATGCTGTCACCACCATGTTTGACTGTAGGCAGTATACACTTGTCTTGGTACTTCTCACCAGGGCGCCGCCACACATGCTGGACGCCATCTGAGCCGAACAAGTTTATCTTGGTCTCGTCAGACCACAGAACATGGTTCCAGTAGTTCATGTTCTTGGACTGGTTGTCTTCAGCAAACTGCTTTCGGGGTTTCTTGCGGGCTAGCTTCAGAAGAGGCTTCCGTCTTGGCCGAAGACCATGCAGACTGACTTGATGCGGTGCGCAGTGTATGGTCTGAGCACTGACAGGCTGTTCTCCCACTGCTGCAACCTCATTAGCAATGCTGCCAGCACTCCTGCATCTATTTTCTGAAGCCAACTTGCACACCTGACGCAGAGCATGAGGACTCAACCTCTTCAGTCGACTCGGATGAGGCCTGTTCCAAGTAGAACCCGTCTTGAAAAACCGTTGGAAACCCTTGGCCACTGTGCTGTAGCTTAACTTCATGGTTTCACAGATCTTCTTGTAACTTAGACCATCTTTGTGAAGAGCAACAATTCTCTTTCTCAGATCCTCTGAGAGTTCTTTCCCATGAGGTGCCATGTTGACCATCCAGTGACCAGAATGAGAGCATTGCACCCAAAGCACCACAACCTTCAACACCTGTTACGCAACCTCATATGGCCCAGTCGGGCAGACAAAAGCATGAACATGATGAATAAGACACATTTCATTGCTTGGTTGACCATTACCAATTGGGGTGTGCACTCACTTTTGTTGCCACCCATTTTGGAAATAGTGACTGTTTGTTCAGTTATTTGGACAGTGCAGAAAATCTACACTGCTACGCATATTGTACAATAACATTGTCCCTTGAAAAGATATAATAAATTAATTGTTGAAATGTGAGGGGTGTAATCACTTTAGTGGGATACTGCAGCTTAAACTTTACCACAGCTGTTTTATTTGAAAAATATTCATGATTACAAGCACCCTGTAATTCATATGAGGACAGCTCTCTCCACGCGTGTGACATACGCAAAGGCAAACGTAGCAGGGTAAATAAAGAAGATGGGTTGGGTGTACATAATTGCGAAATTTTTTTATATTACGATGGGTTGTGGTAAAATTAAACACTAACTAATTGTGTAATACAGGGCCTTTTCAATCTCAGTGCTTTATATGGTTTCAGTAACTTGGATTTTGTGGCACAAGCTGTATGGAGTAACTTCATGATCATTTTTGGTGAAGTATTTCACTCTAATAACACTGACTGAGTCGGCGTTGACTTCAGTTGTTTTGGGGAAGAGCGCTACTGAGTTTTGCTGGTGTGCTCCAAATCTGTCCCACAGATTAACTTCATCTGTGTTCCACATGGCATGGAGGCGAGTAGATGACATAACTTTCTTTTTTTGGGTGAACTAGCCTTTAAGGTCAATTCCTAGTTATGACTCAGGGCAGTTTAGCATCTCAAGAGGATCAGACATTTCACACAAGTGCACAGAAAACACCATTCTGAGAGCAGAAGCTATAACAGACTCTGGAATGAAGCTCTACAATACAGCTTAACAAGAGACACAATGGAAACAAAAGAAATACTGAATTGAAGCAGTTTGCAGGACCGCCCGTGTAATGGAAAGACCGTGCAGTGACTGAGTGATCTAAAGATCACATGACGCAAGGCTCACCGCTGTGCGTGCGTGTGTGTAGCTCCAGGGAGCCGGCGCTGGGGAAGCTCTCGCTGCAGTGGGTCAGGGGGCAGACGTGCTCGTTGGGCGGCTCCGACAGTGGGGGCGAGACGGAGCCCTGCTTTCGGCTGGCGCAGTAGTACTGCAGGTGAGCCTGCAAGTTCCTCTTGCTCCGGTACCAAATGCCACAGGCCTGACAGGGGAAGATGTCCTCTGGACAAATCACATGACAGCACTCACATGAGTGGACCAATCGAAGCGCAGTAAAGATGCGATGAAACACATCGCAAAGTAGTCTCAGTGCAGCAGGAAGCAATTGTGCGTTTTAACAAGCATGAAGACAACTCCTGCAGAAATGGCAAACAAATATTCGTCACATGACAACTCTCAGATTGTATCTCACTACATCTTCCAAATACTCACAGTATTCTGCTTTAGACCAATGATTTCCAGCCATGTTACAAGAGCTCTACCTCCAGATTTACACTCTATACATAAGAGAGCACAACACATTCAAAAACCAGATCCCACACTGAGCTGCTACACAGCAGCCAGGTGCTCCAAACAAAAGTTATTATTAAAACCAACAGGAAGGTAGATTTCCGAACACAGGCTGGGAAGGACTGATTTAAATCATACCTAATGCTGAATTAGCAGTAGTTATCAATGTTTCTCGCTGTACTCAATAATGGTTCAGGGGGTCTGTTAAATTTCTCGTCAACAATGAGATCATATTTATAATAGCAATGATGATGATCATATTTATAATTGCAATGACGACAACACCACTGTTATCACCATTACTGCAACAATGACAAAATAATGACAGTGATGAAATTGAATAATACAAATAAATTAATAACCCTGAATAATTCCACTGCTCCTGCTGACGACTCTGACACCTTATCACGCTAATGCGGAGCGGCGTGATCATTCCGATACCGGAATGACGAAAGCTTCCGCAATCATTCAATCATCTCCATGGCAACGAGCGCTCGGGGTTTGTGAGTGCGAGAGGCCGGATAATCGCAGCGATCTGGTGTCAGGGCTGCTGTCCTGGGCCACTCCGATAAGGACGTCTCAGGGATGTAATTACTTAGGAGCGCGGGCGAACGGGGACGTGAATGATGGGCTTTTATTCCTCAGGTTAATATATGGATATTCATCAACCACTCCTCCCTGTAACTTTAATTAAGACTCGCACTCCAGCCTGACTGTCGAAGGCGATAATGACTCGTACTGTGATATTTGAGGAATGCTATGAACAATCTAATTGGAACATCAATAAATAATCTTGTAGGATGACAGTCCAACTTGGTTTAAGAATCATATGGTGACATGAGTGTAAGTGGTGAAGATTTATGGTGACATCCGTAACTGTCTTGAAGGCTTTAAAAGTAACGAGTGTAAAAATTGAGGACTTATTTTCACATGAAGGCGAACGTTGCGTGTACTCTTTGATACGATCGAAAATTTTGAGGGCAGTTTTGGCGACGCAAGGGGTTAGCATTGTACAAACCTACTTGGTGATGCAAGAAGCTCTTAATGAAGCAACAGATCTCTGCAGTGAGCGAGTTTGGGCATGATGAAAGCTGATGCTTCTCAACAACTGTGGACATCAGCAACACGTCTCAGTTCTCTTAAACTGCATCCATGTTTCCCCCAATCGCACCTTTAACTTGTGTTTTAGTCCCTCCCACTGGGGATGCATGGAGAGCCGTAAGGAAACCATATGAAGAGAGAAAAAACAAGGAAATCCATTTCGAGACAAATGAGACATCCTTTATCCTGAAGCATCATGTGAAGCGATGTCCGTTTCCAACCACCAGCGTCTGTCATTACAGGTTGATGTGACGGCTTTCTGCTGAAAGTCTCGTCAGAGGGCAGCTCTCGCGTATCTGCACAAAATGGCTCCTCAGAGCCTTCTTTCCTCACAGCAGAAATAACAGCTGAGAGACTGCTCACTAGATGGCGGACACAGTTCAACTTCTGGGTCACGCGAGGATCAACGAGCGAGAAAATATCAGATAAGAGAACCGAGATGCACCTCAGAGGTCATATCTTCCTCTACAACAGCTACCAAAGCAAATGTACTCCATGCCCAGATGAAACACTGTCTAGTTTTTGATAATATGCCTCACGCGCACACACACACATGCACACGCACAATAGAGACTCACTGTTGATGACAGCGGTGGCCAGGACGGCTGCCATTCCGGCCTGCTGGGGGAGCAGGTGGATCTGGAGGTGCGAGGCCTCACTCTCCTCCACCTTCACTGGTGCATTGTGGGTCTGCATGGTAGTGTGCTCATGCAGCCGGGCCAGTAAGCGGTCACCAGCATGAACGGCCTGCGTCAGCTTACAGTACAGCCCCTCACCTGGGGAGAAAGAAGGTACAGCCTGAGAGGGACGCTGAATGAGGTTGGCGAGCGTGTGTGAGGTTCAGCAGGAGGGTGTGTAGGAGTGTGCACTGTTCAGTAAGTTTGTATGGAGGTGTGCTTCCATGGGTGTGTGTGTAGGTATGCTACAGTAAGTATAAAAAGATGGACGAAGCAACCGTGAAGATGTCACCCATTGGTTGCAGCATACCATTTCGGATGCCTCAATTTTGGCAATTTGAACAGCGTCATTTTGAAACCAGATGTGATTTCTGTTGGATAAGAGCATGAATTGAAGATCCATGGAGGAGCGAGGGGTGGGTCTGACCGTATCTGAGGAGTACCAGAGGATAGCCACGCCCCCTAAGCATATCTGGCTTTATCCTTTATTCAAGTCTATTTGGGACCATAATTCACAAAAATGAATGACATGATATATCGAAGAAGACTTTAAACTTGCAATAGATACCATAAAATAATGAGGAAAATCATCATTGATGTAATAAATCAGGTGAGAAAGTAAGGTTATTTTCTCATAGACTTCGAGAGCATTGAACTTCTTTCAGCAACCACAACGTCGCTATCTGCTGGCCATTTCAGGAGATTTCCGCATTGGCTTCACTTACCAGACCCGAGTGCCGCGTCCACTTTTTCATACAGTCTATGGGTGTGCAGGAGTGTGCATAGTTCAGTAAGTTTGTATGGAGGTATGCTTCCAGGGTTTAGCGTATGGGTTCGCTTCAGTAAGCGTGTGGGCAGGTGGGGTTCAGAAGGTTTGCATATGGGTATTCTTCAGTCAGTGTGCGCGGGGGTACAGTTCAGTAAGTGTGTGCGCGGGTATGGTTCAGAAAGCATGCGGATAGGTACAGTTCGGTAGGTGTAAGTGAATATGTGTAGTTCAGTGTGTGTGTGTGTGTGTGTGTGTGTGTGTGTGTGCGCGCACGTTTGTTGTTCAGTAGGTAATACCTTTGTTGTAGATGGTGCAGTTGGCCTCAGAGTAGTTGGAGGTAACAGGGAGTTTGTTCACCCAGAGCTCAGCATCGGCGCCCATTAAACCAGATGCCTGTGAAGACACGCCCACACCAAACAGAGTCAGAACAAGAACCTGAACGCTTATCTCTCTCAATTTCCCTCTCTGAATCACAAAATTGGGCAAAAGTCCTCAAATAGCATGCTGCAATTACAAGCTAATAACGCAGATGCACGGTGAGGACAGTTCATTGTATGGAAATTCCTCCTGACCCAGCACAAACACTCCCTCAGTCTTCCCTCCCGCGCTTAGCCGCCCCAAAACCTGAAACATCCACTGAGGACAAGGAAAATCGAGCCAGTTGTAACCTTTGTGGGAGAAACATACATACCTGTCAGAACTATAACATTATGTAGATTGAAATTTGCTAACAAAACATATTTCAACATCTGATGTGCAGCTGAAATTACGAAAGAAAAAAATAGTATTGCATTTCATCACCAAGCATTATCCATAGTTCAGTGTTTTTATTTTAAAAATTTTTTTCATCATTAAAGGGACATTTCCCCAATATTTGACCGCACAAAGTGCAAGCACACAAACCATACACATTTCCCCATCAGCAGCTTGAGACATTTACATACTTATCACTCTCATGGCTTCCCAATTCTTTTGCTGTAAAAACAACAAAAATCAGAATGCATTGCAATGGCTTACTACTTCAGACACACCCTAAACTTTGTGTGGATGTGTGACAGAGCTGGCAAAGCCTTGTGCTAATCTGCAACATCCTCAGCACTCTTATTTTGGGGTGCCATTTCCACTGTTGAAAACACAGCTAGCGAGTTTGCAATACAAGCAAAGACAACATGGAAATTTTTTTTGTTGGAGTCTGCCCCTTAGCTACTGAGAGGTTAAAGCGATGATTGATGATGAAATACCAAGCAGTTTTTCCTCGCCTCCAACTACATCACAGTACACAACAAATGACGACGCTGGAGAGGGAAGTGCAACAGATTTCTCCAGCTGATCCCCAGACATGCAGAGAAAAAACTGCATTGGTTTTTCAAACTATATTCCTAACTTAGATGGATGGAGATAAGGCTGAAAATTGGCATATTGTCCCTGTAAAGCATTAAAAAAAACAATAATTTTTTACCACCTGGTCAGTTGCAGAAACCAGGAAGTAGATATGACAGGAACTTGAAGTAAATTCATGGCCGACTCTGTATGAGATCCAATAACTCCAAAGAAAACAAGTCGACATGGTCTACAACATCCCCCGCCAATCGTGTGCTTCTTATTTTCGAACTCCATCAAGGCCTTTATGGTCTGAAGATACACACCAAATTTGGTTGCCCTATCTGTAATAGTTTCTGAGAAAAGTTGTCCCGTTTCTCTCGGACTCATACACGCACGCACGCACGGACGGACGGAGGTCAAACCTATATCCCCCTCACACTTCGTGCTGGCGGGGGATAATAAATGGAGTGACTTCTCCATTCTAAACGTTTAGCGGACAGAAGCCAGCTTGCCCAGCTCTCCACCAGAGGGCAGCAGTCAGTTATTGTAAACCGCAGCTCCCTCCGCTCTACGTGATGAAAAACCTTTTTTTTTATTAATTCACTGATTTAAAAGAATGGAACTCTAAAGACCAAAGACAAAAATAAGAGTATTATTGTACACTACGACAGAGGCGATAAAATGCTCTGGGGCTGAGCTCGAGTCAGGTTTAGGGTTCAGTCCTTGGACTTGCAGTGTTGAATTTCATAGGGGAAACGCAATGATGGGGAGATAAATCCTCGATTGTTTTAATTTGAAACTTAATCCTCATACATGAGCACCGTCAGCTGCCGCTAATTTGATTCAGGCTCATACATAGAGCCTTAGTCTTGTTCTAATAAGATGAAAGGGAGCTTTGGAAATACTAATTCACAAGGGACAAATAAAGTCAGACACAAAGACGCATTCATATTCACACACCCAAACAAACAAACTCACACCACAAAACCAGGACAGCACTTTCTCTCATAAATGAGAAAAAATAGGCATGCAATGCACGGAATACCCCTCAGCCCAATGTCGAAGTTTTTGGAGACGCCCGCCCGCCCAACCGTACGAAGGATAGCAATACCCCGACAGCCTTGAGGGCTGAGGGGTAAAAATGGACAAACACAAACACACCCATGCTGAAAAACTGAGAGATGGATAACCTCACAGATTTGAACTGAACTTCAGATGGAAAAAACAATTTTTTTTTCCTCAGTGCACACTGCCTGTGCACACTGACACACGCACATATACTGACCACAAAATGACTACACCTGCAAACACCGACCACAGAAGAATTACAGACCAGCGTACAATTATGTGTAAAAAAATAAATAAATAAAAAATAAAAACAGCAGAAATTTTACATGCACACAAATACTCCACAAATAAGATGCTAAGATCAAACTAAAGATGCTAAGCTAAGATGTACAAAAATGTTGCCTTTGATCCAAGAGAATCTGCTACAGCTCATTTACCAGACTGAATGCAAGATCCCAAACTTGGAGAGAGTACATCGTGAAACAGGCCAGCTTTGAAATACTGAACCTTCACCAGCCACAAGGTGGCAGTTAGAGACGCAAGTCAGGGAAAACTAATGCAGTGCATGTTTGAGCAGACACATATATTCAGACTAATTCACCCTAATCTGTGACTTAACTGGGACAGTTACAAAGGAAAAAAGAGAGAGAACGTTATAACTGCCATGAGAATACTGGAAGAAATGCGACACTGCCCAGACTGAATATTGACAATAACAATACATTAATTACATTCACAATAAATGCCATTCGCCTATTTACTCAAACACAAATACACTCAAGCAGTAACTACACACCCATCCCAATGGTTTCCCTCACAACGACAGAGCAACAGAGAGGAAGGGAGTAAGGGGTTTTACTCCGAATCTAAATAATAATTTCCTGGTCAGCCCCTCCTCCCTCATGAACATTAATTCACCAGCCTCTGACCTGTCCAATCTCACACATTTCGACTTTTAAGTTACTAAACTTGCCTATCTAATTATTAAGTCAAAGTTTACAGCCCCACCTCACGCAGCAATTTCACTTGGGCACAGCATGCAAAGAGCCCCGAAAATTTCTTCTACCCCTGACCCCTGGCTCCCGGCCAAAAATCCACTCTTTCCCACAGAGTAACGCCACCCTCATTTCAGTCTGCTCAGAGCAGGACCCAAACAATCCGATTTAACTGCTCATTACCATCACTTTATTCTGGACATAGTTATTAAATAAAAACCACCCAGGTCACAGCCAGCTTGAGAATTGTTGACCGAAATGCACTACAACAGCAATAAAAAAAGAAATAAAATGATAAAATCAAACTCAAAGTGCTGACAAGAAAAATACTGTACTTTAAGCGGAACAAAAAAAAATGATCTTTTAATAAAAAAAAATTATAATAATAATAAGTTACTCTAAATCAAGATTTTACAAATAATGGCATACCTGTTGAAGTTCAAGGAACAACAAACTCAGGCCAGAGTACAGCACGTACTGTTTGACAAGGTTACGCTACACTTTTGGAAGGATTTTAGATCATTACTCCATGCTAGTCTTTTCAAGATAAGTCAAATTCCTGGGTTTGGGCTTATCAGCTGCTCTCCACAGTTCAGCCCTTTGGTTTTTAACTGGATGTCGGTCCGGTAACAGAGATGGCCGATGCAGAACATTGATTTTGTCGTCTCAGGGTTGGATTTTGAGGTGTGCTTTGGGTCATTTTCTCGCTGGAAAGTCCACCAACAATCAAGTCTCAGCCTTCTGGCAGAAGCAACCAGATCATCTGCCAAAACTGCCTCATACTTGGCAGAATTCACTCAGCCAATGATCTTTGCGCAAATATCGAAGCAGGCGTCATCTGTAAATTTTGAAATTTAATTGCTAAATAATTCTTGCTTCACTGGAATAATTTTCTCCAGACTGTGTCACAAATACGGAGTCATAAAGCATTAAACAGGCCGTGCACAACAGGCAAAAATTAGCATTATTTGTATTCAGCAAAAAGGAGTTGACCAGTGTCCCTCAAACTCTTGAATTAAAAAAGCCCCAAAATACCACTGAATTTCACTGGGGGTGCAAGATGCCCTTTCTTGTATGTGACTGATATTGTGCGTACCGTCGCGGCAGCAGACCAACATGATCAAATCTGATCTAAAATGACCACAGCATTGTGCGGTCAGATGATTGCGGTCAACTGTAGCCACTTGTGAGTGGTCAAACGCACCGGCCTGCTCACACTCATGCCAGCGCACACAAGCCCATATCCCAACCAGAAAACTCCATCCTCCAGGTGTGATGATATACAAGCAGAGGAGATGCACTGTAGCTCTCCATCTCTACCATCTCATCGCTTTACTTCTCTTAACCTTTCAGTTTTCACTCACCTCTTCCCTACTCAGTGTTTTTCCCCTCAACATTCCCCATCTCACCTTCTCTTCTACCCTCTCCAGGCTTTCCTCTTTTAAGCCGCTTTCACACCGGACGCAAAACGAATTTTTCACACGACAGATTAAATTCAAAGTCAACGCAAACCGAACCGCGTCCTTGCGTTGACTTTGAATGTAATCCGTCGTGCGAAAAATTCCTTTCGCGTCCGGTGTGAAAGCGGCTTTTAGCTCCTCTTTTACAGCCTTAGTAAAAATGAAGTGCGTAATTACAGAGTAAACCAAAACAAAAAAGCAGTCCATGTCATCACGAAGACCGCCAATCTTCGCCTGAATGTCGCGTGAAGTTGGCGAGGTCATGAGGAACAGGGCAGAGCGGACAGCAGGAATATGGTCTCACTTCCGAGGAGCAAGACTGACAGCTGTGGATGGTTGGTGTGATGAGGCGAGTATTCAGGAATATTCTAGGGTATAAGGTGGCGCTCGTTTCTTTGTGAGTTTGGCAAAGCAAGGGGATTGACGATGCCTTCAGTTCCACTGCAACCTCTGGCTTCGCTGCCAAAAGATGGGCGAAGAGTAAAAATGCACATATGCATGCAAATTCATGCATGCATGCATGCGCGCACACGACGCACGCAGCGTTACTTACTCTCACGTCCTCCTCTTCCCCTTCTCCTTGCGGTCTGCTCAGGCTCTGAACTCTGTAAGGTCCCCAGGTGGTGTCAGGTGACAGGTCCTTCCGGGCGAGGACCCTCTTGACCCCTCCGACACAGCTCAGGTGGAGTTCATCTGGAGGAGAGAAACACCATCTGCGACGTGCCACCATCCACCCAACCGCAGCAGCATTCAGATACAGTGCAGGGAGACAGATCGTCCAGTCAAAGATTGTTCCAATACTTTCAACAAACTAAGGACTTCAGCACAGATCGTCTATATATTCAAATGCGTCAAAACCATTTAGAAAATCAATTGGCAACCTTATTCCGGTACACAGGCAACGAGTGGGCCAAAGTCCACCTTAAGAGATTTAGTTGTATTTCTCTCTACGCAAAAGTGTGTCGTTAATCTTTTGAACAGCATACAGATTTGTCAATAAATAAAATACAGAAATTAATACATTCCCCATCACTTCCTTTTCAGCCAATTAAAATATACGCTTATCAATAATTCTCTTACCAGTAGCCACTCAAACACTAGGCCTAGTAACCTGGAATGCAAGATGATTGGGGAAAGACACTGATTACAGCAACAAACTATAATGCCATCGCAATATCAATGAGAAGATACTTCTGGGGTGACAATAAACATATTCCACATCTCACCTAATGGTAATAATCCCGATTTCAATTTGTAAAATTTATGCCATGGGCGTTTATCAATTAATTTGTCCACACATCCGATAGGTATCAGTCATCATCAACTGACTGATACCCAGAAATTTCTGAGATAACTGACCTCCTGACAGCATAGACTGAGGTCAATCTCTCTCTCTCTCCCTCTCTCTACCCTTGCTTTCCGCAGGTCAAAGTCCACAGTCCTGCAGCTACAGAACTTAATCAGCCTTCTGCCCAGGTGCCCTAATCTAATCGGTCCATCCATGCCGTCTGCCAGCCCTGATTGGCTGGCCCCAACCACCTGACCCCATTATCAATGTACTCCCCAATCACTGCCATCAGTAACCAAATTGTGGTTGGATAAAGGTGTTTGCCTTTGATAACGCAGTCAGTGTAGGAAAACACAAATACTCACGTATGCTCACTTACACACGGGTGGAAGTGGTCCATTATGTAAGGTGTACGCCGCTTCATATTAGCTCTGTCTTTAACTGTGTCAACAAATCATTTAACCCCACAGCTCTATATTGATCCAGTCACTCGGTATGCAAACGAGTTCACATTCACTGCCCCTTGAGATGAACAAATCCTCTCTGAGCATGTGCAGGAGACGCCCATCGGAGCGTGCTCCACAGTCTACCTTCTCCACGGACTGACTGCGTGCTCTATCTGGGTTGATTGATTTCCACAGCACTGCTGTTGCTATGGGAGGAGCGGATCACTGCCAAAATATTGATCGTCTTTATCAGGCCAGCGCCGTGACCTGCGCTAATAGAGGAGGGTTTAACCTGTTGTCCCACCTTAACCTTCACAATGGCTGAAGCAATTTCATCACCACTCATCCCGCAGGTCCGCAATCACTGAACACACCAAGACAACATAACACACCACAGACATTGCTTTAAAGGGGTTATGCCCCCCCCCAATTTATAATATTCCAGGATGTCTAAAAAAAGGGTTTAAACACTTTTAAACAAACAAAAACATAAAAACCAATGATTTCGACACAAAAAGATTCCAGTCATTCCTATCCCTCTGAAAAACAGGCTGCTCTGAGTGAGCATCCTCTCTGTGAACTTGGCTCTGTTATGATTGGCCAGCGAACAGGGCCACTGGCTTCGTGAGTCAACGGAGAGCGACAATGTCTTAATCCCCCAGCTACTGCCTAGTCTCTCAATACAGACGACTGAATAAGCCAGCTAGCTATCAAACAATGAATATGGAAAGGTTACACCTGCAGGCTAAGCAAGGATGGTAGGTACAGCAACACAAAATGCGATATGCAGTCACCATGAAATATAACTACACTTGGAATTCAGCCTCAAACAGGAATAACATATTGTGAATAGCTGCGCTTATCTTCCGCTACTGAATTCCATTAAAACAGTCACCCAGTCAATCTGTTCTTGTCAATATGCCTCGTACATTGCCTATGGCTAAAATAGCAATGTTTTCCACATTCACAGTCAATTAAGTAGCTAGCAAGCTAGCTAATAAACCACGTAATGAGTATGGAAAGATAATGCTTACATGCTAGCGAGTGAAGAAGTTTTGAGCTAGTGAGTTAGCTAAGTCCAAAACCAAGTAATAATAATCTAACTGACACTTCAAATAGAATTCAGTTTAAATATTAACAGAAATGGGAAACACTTATCTAGCTAAGCTATGTGTAGGAAGGGGAGCCAAATCTGAATGGCATGCCAAATGCCACATTTATGATAAGGCAGCCCATTAAAAAAAAAAAAAAAAAAACTGACTGGGTTGTCTTATTTCACAGTCTTTGAGTTGATCGGCACTCCAGGTACCAAATTCCATGTGCAAAAGCACTAAAAAAAGCATATTTTACAAAACTCGTCCCCTTTAAATCTCAGAGACGTGCAAGCAGTCGCGGGGTAGGCCGAGCTGAAGTTGCTTGCATACATCTGCAATAATTGAGACTTTTTCCTTCAAATGATGTCACAAAAAGCTCATAAATGGACCCCTGTGGGCACATCCTGACTGAGTCACAGGTGCAAGAGCAGTCAGAGTTTAAGGTTGTCTGTTATTCAGATATTTTCCCTCTTCATTTAATGGGCATATACTTACTCATTATGAAAAAAATTTTGAAATGAAATTTGCTTCAGCTTCCATTTAATACCGATATTCATGCTATTTCTATTGAACAAGCCTAGCCCCATAAAAAAAGATGTCAGGTGACATTATCTGTCCATCAACAGGGTAGATGGCTCAGCTCGCTCAATCTGCCCCCATATTGTGTGCACAGCATTTCCCAGGTACATACTGCACTACACATGTACTGCGTTAGTTCAGCTGTGTCGAAAGGTTTGCGATCTGTTTGTTAAACTTTTGAAGTGACCGATGCCAAAAAGTTATACCGTGGATGGATGTAGTAATGTATCAAAAGACAGTGTCAGTCTTTCCCGAAGAAGAAAAAGTAATAATTTGGACAACAAAAGTTAAACTGATGCAAGCAAAGTGGAATGGGCCTAGCGAGTAAAGCATTGTATGAGAAAATGAGGGGCATTTAAACTTTAAAAAAAAAAAAAAAAAACTACAAGGAATTAAAACAAGGGTGAAAATAAAATCCACTATTTGCAAATACCCCACAAAAAGAAAATATTCACATTTGAAAATTCCCCTTCACCTACACCTTCCCATTAGACCCCACCACCATTCTGAAGCCATGATTTATTGGGTTCGTAATGAAAGCGAAAACTTAGAAGCGGAAAGAAAAGCTTTTGAAAAATTTATTTTTGTGCAAACAACTCCACTGACTGGGATTCATTCCCATCAAACTACCACAGAGTGACAGCTGTTCTGTTAAAACGTGGCCGGGATGAGTCAAAAAGCCAAATGGTTCTTTGACATAAAACATGCACAGCGCCAGCTGTTTTCATTGACAACCCCTCTGATGTGCCGATAAAACTATTGTGACAAAAACGCATAGACAGCAGAGCACGAAACAACCAAACTGGGCTAAGAAAATAAAAAAGCTGTTTGCGACGAACAAAATTATGAATAGCATTACTACCACATGCAATTTAATTTGCAAAGGCAGAAAACTAGAGCTCTTAGTCATTTCAGGAGAGAACGTAGTCCTGCAATAACAAGAGGCTGACTGTGATAGGTCAAACCAAGATCCGACAGGAGCAATGAGCAGACCGCACCTGTCTACGTAGCAACAATCACACCACTAAAGATGTTCCTTACAGCAGCTTCTATGCTGCCTTTGCCCCAAAGCCCAGACAGGGGAAGCACATGCAAGACATTTGTCCGCATGTCTTTTTTTAAAGGGATATGCCACAAAAAAATTCCATTGCATTACAGTTTAATTCTGCCAAATGTACGCAGTCGCAGATCCTGTTTGCAACAGCAAAATGTACGTTCCCCGAATGGACTTCGCAAGGAACAGATGAGGAAAAGGCATCGGCACGATTAGCCAATTAGCGATTTAACGAGACGCTTTCAAAATAAATTTACAATAAAAGAAAGAAACTGGAATCAGAGGCCATTGCAGTGAGAAGGGTACCATCACTTTACTAAATGACTTCATCATATGTAACTAGCTCTAAAATTTGAAGCGACCTGAATCCTCACGTACAATGTTATGTCGTAATGACTCATGTTCAAGAAATTTACTTCTATAATCTAATCATTATCAAAATACCAATTCCAAGAAAGGTGAGGCAAATTCTGAAGTGGCGAACGGTGACCAAACCAATATCTTCACAGCAAACAAAATGCCAATAACATATCGACAATTTCTAGTTTAAAACTACTGAATTGAAACTATTACTCAAATATATCCTGAACACAGTCAGTGTCATTTCCTTTGTTTTTGCTGAGTCCACAGACAAACAAAACCGAGCATGCGCCAGACAGCACCCCTGTCATTCGAAAGAATGATCATTTCCATTTTCCTTTCTTTATACAGATAAGACTCGGCGAGCTAATCGGAAACTTGTGCGCCGGACTTTATCAATGACATTTACTGCTGTTTGCAAAAAATCCTTTCAGGAATTTGCATGAATTATTTGCTTCTGCGTACTCCGTTGTGAACTTTTATCTACAAATGCTCGGCTCCTCAGCCCTAATCAGAATGTGCGTCAAATAAATAAACAGGATAAAATAATGTGATTCCTAAGGTGAATCTGAACGGTGGCAACAGTCGTGTCATCATGAAGGACGGCTGCACAGCACTGCTGGATGGTACCAGCCTACGCTCCTCAAGTGGACCTCCTCCTCCACATCGAGCTCTCCGTCTCTGAGCTGACTCTTAGCGGAGTGTGTAACTGCACAAGAGTTTGTGCCTGTGAGCTCTCTCCTTTCTCGCTCAGCGACTGTAAAGCACTAGAGCTTGTGTTGTGCTTCAGTACTGCAGTCGCAAAGCAAGAGACAGAAAGGTGTAGGGGTTAGAGAGCGCGAGAGATTCAAAGCCATGGAGACTGAAGACAGCCAATTAGATTAGAACAACGAGGATTCCACTGTACAGTCCACATACAGACACACATGTATACAAATGTGAAAGCGCACACATGCTCACAGATGCACACAGCTAGACGAAGACGATGCAAACCACATAAACGGACAGTGGAGTTCAGCAGCGGGCTCCAGGCACAGTTGCGAATTTAACAGCTCCCCAAAATTTCCTCTTTGTCACTGTGCTCCAGTGTGCACGCACAAGACAAGAGTACGCCAGCTCACACCTGGCACACGGAAGCCGGGGCGAGACTTGGCACACAGTCATGCGTCACACACGCCGAAGCCTGAGCATTGCTCGGGCAATGCTCACCTCCCTCGCCGGCTTCAAACACCTACATTACTACATGAGCAAAAGAGGGACTGTTCCGACATGAGGACAGAAATGTGCTTTTTCCACAGATTTAAAAAAAAACACCAACTGTATTAGATACGATAGTAAATATAACGCAATAACTGCTACAGCAGCCCAAAGCCGAACACTGATAGTCATAACCAGGCCCAAAGCTAAGTTTGTACACATCCAACGCTGAATCGAACTCCAACCCAGTTTTAATCAGCCTCAGTCACTCTGTCCTTCCCTCCCCTCTGTTCCCTGTTGTTCGTCAGGACAGAGTCTAGTGTGGCTCAGTGAGTTGGAGGCAGTACGGTCTGAGAGTCAAGGGCTCTGCTCTCCGTCCTGATAACAGCCTCCCTACTGCCTGCACAGGCCCTCTGCTGCAAACAACAAATATTCTGACAGTGTTACAATGTGCAATGTAGCGCTGGGCAATATATCAATATTATATCAATATCGTGATGCAAAGTAAAATATCGTCACGGATTTTTGATATCATGATATCATGATATAAGTGTTGGCTTTTCTGGTTTTAAAAGCTGCATTACAGTAAAGGATTGCATTTTTCTCTTCTTACAAGACTGTTGTAACTGTTGCTTGCACTTGTTTGGTCATTATGTCAACATTACTAATACATGGTTATCAAAATATCATTGTGCAAATATTTTTTGAAAGCACCAACATTTGTATCAATAATTTTGGCAAAATATCGATATTGAGGTATGCGGTCAAAATAAATAAATAAATAAATAAAAAATTGAGATATTAGATTTCGTACACATTGCCCAGTTCTACTACAATGTTTTAACAATGTAATAATAACACCCCAGCTGCGTCATGAGTCCCTGACAGCCTGAACACACTCCAAGCAGAAACCTTTCTGATGCCCCACAGCACAGTCCGCAGCCTCAGGACGGCGCTCACCGCTCTGTTAAGAGTTTGATCCCGAACACGGCACATTCAGCTGTCTGTTGCTTTCAACTCATCTCAATGAAGCAAAAATAACAAAAAGGAGGCCAGACTCTCAGTTATGCTTCTATAATAAAAAAAAATTAATTATACAGCACTCCAGGAACAAACTTTCCACAGAACATGTCACTCACTCCATTTCCTTCAACAGCAGACTGGTGCTCCATAGGGGTGCCTCGGATTGTGTCGGCGTGTATGAGTTTACGCATAAGAAAATTTGTGAGAGTCCACAAGGGTGAGTGTAAAATAAAGTCCAGGAAACAATTTTTTAAAACTCAGTCAGCTCTTATAATTGCAGTTGCAACCGTTATCGTGAATTTTGTAACGTGACGCATAACATCCCGGGGGAGAGAGAAGCTGGGGTCCAGGGTGAGAGGGGCAGGGATCGTCAGGAGTCTGCAGGGACTGTGACGCCAGTTTCAAGAAACCTTTGGAAGCAGAGAGAAAATGTGACCATCCCTCCAGCCAGCAGGGCCAGTGTGAAGATAATTTTCCTTTCAGAATTGATTTGCATATCAAGCATCATGGCATGGTGGAGATTAAAAGCTATTTTGCCGCATCAAGTGACAAAGCCCGTCCCTAAAACTTATGGGCCAATCAAACGTCATTTAAAGGGATAAATAATTTTATCATTTTTGTTCATAGAGTATCAGTTTCAGATAACCTTCCAGCTCTACCGTGGTAGGGGAGTTCTGGGGTTTGAAGACTAAAGCAAAAAAATACACTTCAATACATTTCAAGTGGCGTTGAAAGGGCAAGTGCCATTTCCAGTGGTTGTACACCATATACGTATAGTCTGGTACATAAGTATCTGGACTGTCACAATATTCTTTTGCAATGATTAAATTAAATGTGCTGAAGGGTGCAGCAATAATTGAAGGGTTTGGCCAAAAATATTATTTGAACTACGAAGGAATTAAAACCTTTTCACACGCAGTATTTAGACAAACTAGCATAATCAAAACTTAATTTCTAATACATGGTTGAAAATTCTCTGCAGTTAATGACTAACTGAAGACTGCAACCCACAGACATCAATAGATGCTGGGCTTCTCGTGTTGATGCTCTGCCAGGGCTTTGCAGCAGCGGCCTTCAGGTGCTGCTTGTATGTGAGAGAAACAGAGAAGAAGAGCTGGGGGGGAGGGGCATATTCATGGGCTCTGTGTGCTGACAGGGAGGTGAGGAAAGTGTGAGGGGGCTCTTGATGATAAGAAAAAAATCCAAACTGGTCAAAGACTCCCTTCTGCCAATCAGACTCCTGATAAAGACAGAGCCAGGGCCAGAACTGACAGAAAGGCCATCTCCCTCCCCCTCTCCCTCCATCTTCCTCTCCCAGCCTCTCCCTCTCTCTCCCCTCCATCATGAGTACACAGTCTCCTCCTTCCCTCTATGTGCCTCCAAACTGGAGAAGTTGAACAGAGGGAAAGACAACACATTTCGATACACCCCCCCTACATCCCGTCTCTCCATCTATACCACCCACCCCCTCCTCCTCACCGAGCAACAGAAAGGCCATCACACTACAATAACTGTGTTGCCTTCAAACAGAAAGCAAAGAGCAATTTATATATCCAAAACACAGAAATTAATATCTCTCCAATTAATATTACAGAAAACTGCTGGGCTTTGGTGATAGTGCACTCGTTCAAAACATGAATTGAAATGCACCCACTTGCTGCTAATCTACGTGCCTTTAACAGACACACTGATGATATAGTGGTAGTAATCAGCTTAGATGTTTCTAACAAACAGAATAAAGGACCGTAAAAACAATGAGAACAAACTGGCGGGAAAATATGGTGCTGCTTTTACATCACAGAGCCCAAGTACCCTGCACAGCATCACTGCGTCAACTGTGGATGAACCAATAAATGCCTTGCCACTACACACCATTGCTTCATTAATGCACTTCACTGCAAATACAGCAAAAAACATTTTGCTTCAACAGAACAAATGCAAAATCTAACTAATTTTTACCTACTTCAGCATTCCTGTATTTAATTACAGCACTGTTCAGGATTCTGTTCAAGTATCATCCAGACCTACACCATAGAAAGCGGCTTAAATGAAGAAAGACATATTGGTCCTTATATTATTTTCTTAATTTTGGAACTAAAAAGTGCCGTAAATATGAGACGTCTTCCAAAAAAAAATTAAAAAATAAAAAAATAAAAAATATATATATATATATATATATACACATACACACACATATATATATATATATATATATATATATATATACAAAAAATTGCCCATTTGGTCTGCAGCGGCAAACAGAAAATCAAAAATGGCTAGGAGGTAAAACTATCCAATTCTTAAATCGCAAACCCCTAGACCATAATCATGCAACATCTGAGGGTGATTTGCAGAACTAGAGTGCCCTCTACCAATTTTGGCACCTTCGGTAAATGTGAACTAAGTGGTTACAAATTAATGCCTTTTAAAGGTTACAAATACAATATTTGGCAAGACTTGGAATTTCTTTCCCTCATCAATTCTGTCTAAAGGGAGAACTGCAGTCAAGAACTTACTGAAGCTCACACTCTCTTCATGCGTCACCATTACCAAGAACTTTCAAAATCTATGCCAGCTAGACAAGGAGACGTCCTGACAAAGACAAAAGACCTCAGACAGTAATACTACATCCCAGAATATACTCAGCCTGCTGTTTAAACAAGCTATTGCTTCAGTCGCTAAGATACAACCATACTTACGGTTATGACAGTACTGCAAGAAGTTTTTCTGGTTGTCCAATCAAACATCTCACTTATGGTTGTGAATTGTAAGCTGTCCTCTACTGCATGTATGACTGTCGATCAAAATGTCACTTAAATACAAAGCATCATGCAGTATACAACCAACATCCTTTAGTTCGGAGTAATATCAACAGGAGAACGGCGTTAATGAGCGTGTATATGCCACAAGAAATGCCAAAGGCAATAAATGAGCAATGAATATTGAAATGCCAATGCATAAACCAATGGCAAGAAAGTGCATTAATATTTAATCGCTGATATGGACAGAATAATGACACAGTATAAATACACAAGGATTTCCCATGAGTTTTTTGTGCAGAGAGCGATGTTTTCAGTGTTGTACTGGCATAACTTATTGCTGTTGTTGTTTTGTTGCTGTAAGAGAATAAAAATTTTTTTATTTCTTTCTGAACTCACAGAGAGACACAAAAGCCAAATATGTAAAGCAAGTGGCTGACAAGGCTTGGATGATGCCCAAGTTTTACCCAAGATGGCACCCCTTATTAGCAGATTCTACATAACACAACCTTATGAAATTGTTTGTTCTACACTTTCTTTATTCTAAGGGATTGACATACAGAGCTGGGGCGCGACTGAGGTCAAGAGGAGTAACAGGCACGCTGGTCACTGAAACACATCTACGGAGTCTCTATTTTTTTCTTTAGTTATTTTGGGCGATACCCCTATAAGCAGCAGTGTTGGGCTAGCAGGCACATCCACACACAGGAGTCCTGGGGTTCGGAGGCAACAAATACCCAGAAAGATCAGTACAGGCACCTGGACTCAAAGACACCAGAGAGCACCAGCCACAGGACTGCAGAGGTGCTGAAAATCGGGTTCTTGTCCAGTGTTCAAAATCCTGGGGAGCTGAGGACACAGAATCCTGCTCTTTGGGACACACAGATTTTACAATCCGGCCCCCCAACCAAACCCCAGTCATGAACGGTAAAAATCACGGGATTGTCAGTAGTGTCACGAGTGTAAGTCTACTCACCAGGCCCCTCCCAGATCTGCTCAGTCTCCACCTCTTCCTCCTCACCATTGTCCAATGGACTCCTCTCGTCTTCCTCACGGCCCGCCGAGGCAGGTGTGCCGTTTGTATCCGGGGAGCTGGGCCCTGCTGGTACCGGAAAGGTTCCACATATCTGGTCAGAGAAGATGTGGGCTGGACGCACTAAATTGATTACAAAAATCCATCAGAAAATACAATCCAGCATATATAAAATATAAAATGGCTGTATGTGCTAAAGAGCTCACCGATACGGAGGAACATATCCACAAATCAAAGCTGACTGTTCCCACATTAACATCCTACACACGATTTAATTTCAATCTTCTGCATTACGAGGGCATTTAAATAAAACGATGTCACAATGCAACTACTAAATGGCCGCACTGCGTACACGTGCATGAGTATGTGTGTGTGTGTGTGCGCATGCGCATGTACTTGTGAACAACTGCCACAGTCAACAGGCATCACCTCTGGCTAACAGAGTTTATCAGTCAGTCTTCAGTTGTTTAGTTTTCATTTTCCCAGTAACGACACATTTTATATATTAAAGGAGGGAGGCAAACCACTTTCCACTCCAAAAAAGATCCAGTCACCCCATGTTGGCCCCAATAACACCCCAGCTGCGTGCACAAAGGCCATGTTTGCTCAGTCCCTTACCCCGATAACGGGCGATAGCCTCGATCGATTCCCGTCATAAACGCAGGTACACACACAGCCCTGCAGCCGCTGGCTGTTATTTATGCCACAGACAGAGATAAGATCTACATCATTCAACACTCGCGCAATTTCTGCGATTGGACAGATTGATTAGTGGGAGGAGCCGGGACAACAGCAGTTACAGAGTTTAATATTATCAGCAGAATCACCTGCAGGATCAGAGAGATGGAACTCAGACTTTGTGCCCCCCGCCCCCCCTCGCGGGAACGATCTCTATCTCTATCTGACAACCACACACTCACCACCCACCCCCAACCAACACACACCTGCAGGGCAAAGTTTCATCAACCCCAATTTCACATTTCAAGCACCAGAACTACACCAGCTCTCATGATAGGTTGGGAGGGGGGTTTTCTTTATGTGTGAACGTGGGAGTCAAAGTGTGTCAAACAGCACATCACAGTTTGACAGATTGTAAGAAACGAAGGTGAATGAGCATTGACTGCAAAGCAAAAGCAGAAATACCTTGGACATTCAAGAGAAGGCTCTGTATGAAAAATAACAGGTGTGTACATGTGTGTGCGTGCACCGGCACATGTATGCGCACACACTACAGCAGTTTTAAAAAATTTTACTCCAGTTATCAGAATTCTTAAAAACAGAGGCCGCTTATCAAACACAATAAAGATTTGCCTCTTGACAAAAATAATGTGATTACTGATTGGTAAATCCCTGCAATTGCAACAAGATGACCACGTACGGTCTTTGTTCCAATGCCGAACAGGTGTTAGCTCACTAAATGGAGCAGAGCGCCCCCTGGCTGCAGCAAACTTACCCTCACCCTGCATCTGTTGATTGTTTGAGGGGCTGGAGTCAGATTCTGCAGAGTCCTCTTGGTCTGAGGCTCCGCCTTCATCCTCTGATTGGCTGGGTTCATCAGGTGGGTGGTCATCCCCTTCTTCCAGGTCTCCAAGGGAACCTTGAGTGGGCAAATTAAGAACTAATGTTACTGTCACGAGGTGGAAAGGTCTCCCAGCAACCAGGGCACACAGCAAACATGGAAAGACTTTGAGTGTAAAATGGCACATGTGGCAATCACTAATGGGAGAAGGGCCAATACCATCCTATATCATCCTTTACCAACGGGGCCAATTCTTGTTGGATTTTCTTTTATCACTTAAAATCATAGATAATAAAAAATATTCAAATTAATTAATCAATTAATTTAAAAATAATATTTTTAGAAATTTAATTATAGATGCCCACAGTTTACTCTCGGAATTAACAGTTTTGTAGTAGTAATATTCACTGATATTCAAACAATAAGGTAGGCCCAAGTTCACAATTAAACAGAAATTGCAAACGAAGTGAAAAAAAATTTAAAGAAATACAGTTTCCACAAAGGAAAACCTGGTGTGAATGAAATCTGTAGGAGAGGGCCATTACTAGGCATTTTGAGAATTAATTTTCACAAGGCTTTGATGAATGAGGAGACATTGTTCCAAGCTACAGCCTTGACTGGAGGCATATATTTACACTCCCAGAACAGAGTGGCCTGTAATCTATATAATTTGAGCAACAATAAGCAGGAACAGGAAAACCTTGTAGAGAAAGGAAAGGTGATTTCTCCTATTGGTTAATTTCACTTCCAAAGCAATTAAAAAGAAGCTTTAGATAATGCTTGGAAACAATCACTGCCTGACAAAGTGTTTGTCTTTGTAAATGAAATATCTTTGGGCGAATTCTGATTTCAACGACTGAATGGCTCACCGCAATTTCAGATAAAATTAACAATTTTAGATTTGGAACTTCATAAAATGAGAGCGAGAGGACATGGAAGAAAAGATGGATCCAGGGCCGACCATTTTTAAAATTGTGAAGCGCTAGCTTTGGTCAAATGCAATTCCCAGTATCTGTGAAGACATTTTCATTCAATTAATTTCCCTTTAATCATAAACGTACAAAGGGAGCTCACTCTTTAAAATTCTAATTACATTTCACACTCAAAATGTAAGCCTGGATAATCTTCATCCCAGAAACTCATTGACGACATTGTTCTTCCCAGCACAAAATGTACAAAAAAAAATGCAGAAGTTCATCATGTGCCACAGGCTTCATGACCGTTTCAGTAGCATCGGGAAAAAAACGTTGCACCCTCTCACTTCACCATTGGATTACAACTCGAAGCATAAAAGTAGCCATTTCTCTGCACGAGAATGAGGAGAGAAAATTTGACTAGAAAATCAGAACAATATGGAAACTGTTCTACGCGCATCCTGCTGTGCATGAGCCTGGCATATGAACACACAGTCTCACAGCACTCTGAATGAACATGCAGAGGCTTGCAGCAAAACAATTATCAACTCTTTAAAGAAATAGTACATATAACTAGTCCCCATCATTCAGAGGAAGGAATTATCTAATGTGAGCTGAATAGGTACTGAATAGGGTGTCAGGCAGACATTTCCAACTCCAGGCCTGGAGGGCTGCAGCAACTATAGCTTTTTGGGATTAATGTTCAATCAACAGGACAGGCCTTATAAAGAAGATGTGCGGACTCCATAGCCCAGGGGTGTCCAATCTAACCCGTGAAGGGCCAGTGCGGGCACAGGTCTTTATTACCGCGCAGGGCTACAGCATCTGATTCAACTAATGAAGTGATCAGGAGGTTCAGTCAAAACCATGATAATTAGAAGCAGGTGTATTAGTGTTACCACACCCAAGCCTACCAAAGAAAACGGCTAAACTGTACCTAAAGTTTGTCTGATGTACACCTTTCTCAAATAACCGGCAACACAAAATTGACACTTTGGTTCTGGCGAAAATGTGTCGACTTCAAACTCATAAAATCGCACAGCCTGCAAAAAACCCAGTAATGAACCAACTGCGCGTGCACACTCTCCTGCCGGAAGTTTGGCAAGAAAAAAAAATGCCCGACGGATGACTGGGACAGACGGATGCATGGACCCTATCCAATATCTCCTGTCGCGGGAGATAATGATAAGAGTAGCTACCACAGACCAGGCTATGACATTCCCATCCAGCAAGGATCGTACAGCTGGATGGACATGAGACTTTCAACAGCAAACCTCCAGGTCACACAAAGGAGGCATAAACCTTCCAGATTTTCTCAGTCTTGCACTTTACCTTGTTACTCTCTCTCTCCCCCTTACTCTGTCGAGCGATGCGAGCGGGCGTGAGCAGTCTCGCTTTATCGGAGGCTGCAGACAGCGCTCGGGCCTGATCTGTCTCCTCTTCATTAAGCAAATGCGCCAACGTGGAAATGAAAACATAATAGCTATTTGATTTCCGCGGAGATATTTTGCATATTGGTCGGGCGCTGATAGGGAATTTCATCAACTCCCCTGCTTTTAAAAACAGAATTACGGAGCAGAACCGAGGCCAGATTGAGGGAGAAAAGACCGTTCTCCCCTGGAAGACGCCGAAGCATTAAACATCCTTCCGAGATAAGAAGCAAGAAATGGGAAGAACTTGCCGTGATTTAGCCCGACTGTATTAATCAATCAGAGAGGGGACAGAGGAAGTTAACTCCTTAATGAGCGGCTCGCACCTCACACAATGGGCCGATGGAGAGCATTATAGGGCTTTTCCACAAGCACCTACTCCGCCCTACTCGACTCTAATCGGTTTCTAGGGTTTTCCATTAGGTGAGAGTACCTGGCACCAGGTACTTTAATACCGACTCGGCCGGGGTTCCAAGCCAGCTGAGTTGAGCCGAAAATGTGACGTCAACAGACTGCAGGCCACTGATTGGCCAGGGAGTGATGCTTGCTATGATGACCCCACCCACATTGAGGTGGTAACTCAATTGTAATGGAAAACGACCAAAACTGAGTAGAGTCGAGTTGAGTAGAGCTGAAACTGTGCAATGGAATAGCGGCACTAGAGACAGACAGAGGCAGCGACGGAATAAAAGAAAGTCACACGGAGCAGGAAGGTGTGTGACAGGGAGAGAGAAGGAGTTGGTTTGGTGCAGGACGGGTGAAAGGGTGCATGTCGGGTAGTGGAGCGGAACGTAAAAAGAACAACAAAAGGTGAAGGGAGAAACAGAGGATGAAAAAGTGGAGGAGATGCAGAAAGAGTGGAGGCGGCAGGCGAAGACAGCTAGACGGAGAACGAGGGAGGGAGAGGTATGGAGCGCAGGAGGAGAATCGAGCAATGGAGTTAGAGGAATGAACAGGTGAGGGGAGATTCTCTCCGTCCTCCAGGATGGCTTGTTGACTGCTTGGGCCATCAAAAAAGAACCCGGAGTTCAAAATCAGCAGAGTGATTCACACCTGTGGGCCCAAAATTTAACACGGGGCACAAGCAGGAGAGATGGGTGTGTTTGCTAGTTGTGTGAGTGAGTGAGCGCAAGCAAGCACTCATGGAGAAAGTATACACAGAGCAAGAACACAAATTACACACACAAGAGCACGGTGCTATCATAGTGTATGAAGAACCAATAATCTTTTACCCGGAACTACCAGCAGTTATCAGAGCTGGCAGCATCTGAGCAGAAATCTTGAGTCACTAGAAAGGACTAAATCCAGCCCCCCGTAGCCAACACATCACTCTTATCCTCCGCTGACCCTGGCACCCCGAGCAGCGAAATCTGTCAGAGACTAAATAGAGTCTGACAGACACGCGCGCACGCGTCCATTCTCACACACTCGCGCACACGTACGTTACACACACACGCACACACACACACTTTCGCTCATAGAAGCACAGTAGAAGTTGACGGCTGAGCACGGACTATCGGTTGGTAAGACTGACAGGGTCGTCGTGCATCTCAACTTTATTTCTTGTGCTCCTGGTGTCAGAGCAGCGGATTGAGACAACGTCACCTCACCGTGAGGATTATGTCCAAGAGCCACAATCAAAACCAGTCAGGAAACCAGAACCAGTTCAAACAAAATTATGGAATTCAATCAAAACCAGTTACACTGTAGCATTACAGAACCCTCGACCAAAGCCAATCAAGACTTATTTATTTACACACAATTTCTGAAGCTGAATATGACAAGAGAGAAATTTTTTTTGCTCCCTCCTGCGCATGTGTGCTTATATGAAAGAGCATGCACGTGATACATACTGCGTGAAGCCTGACCTCCTCATGACTACTGTAAATTTTATGGCTTAAGTGCAGCTCTTAAAAGAACACTGCCACTGTCAGCTACCGCACTGGAGTCCTGCACTGCGATGGACCACCTGGCCTCACCCAAGACCATGAGCCCCTGAGCCACATCTCTGAATGTGCATTACCCTCTTCCCAGCCCAAATATCCGCTCACATGCACATCATGCAGCACACAGCACGGTTAACCGTCAGAGCACCGAATGCGGCTCTTGCTGCTCAATGACGTGACACATCAAAATCAAAGCTGTCGAAAATCTATCAAGTGGTGACTTGTCTAAAAGAGCTCCCGCAAGGGGAGCTTGATAGGCTTCCACATGATAGGTTTTCAACAGCGCGAGATAATTAAAATGTATCATTTTCAGAAATTTATTTCAGCACTTTCAGGGTTAAAATTGATCTTAAAACCATATAGCAGATATGGTAGGCTTACGTGATTTACAGGAGTAAAATAATCGCAGTTCAGAATCCGTCAGTGATCGCTGCAGCTCTTTTGAGTACACGTTGGCGATGGCGGGCTGAAAACTATAGATTTACAGGCTGATGGGAGTTGTAGGCCGTTGTGAGACTACAGATGATTTTAATATCTGACACGGTGGATGGCTGACAGTGTTTAAGGCCATGCCTTCACCGGTAAGGCCTATCAGTAATTAGTAACCACGCTTTATCACTGATAAGATAAACTTGCACTGACCTTTACGTTGGTCTCTATGGAAACAAGCCCTTTTCCCCCCTCATGTTATT
The DNA here is from genome assembly GCA_029721435.1 of Gymnothorax reevesii. NCBI lineage: Eukaryota > Metazoa > Chordata > Actinopteri > Anguilliformes > Muraenidae > Gymnothorax > Gymnothorax reevesii. The sequence continues at coordinate 56,896,119 of CM056588.1, forward strand.
TTAGTGATTAAACAGAAAATAGCAGTGAGATGTGCAGAACTGATAGAGATGATTAATAATCTTAATAAAAGCGTCTGGTCGAGGGGTGTGGGGGCAGGATGTCATCGAGGGGGGAGGGGGGGCATCGAAACTCAGCATTTCTCGAATGAAACAGAATGAAATAAAATGAAGTCAAACTAAATTTTTTTAAAAATGAGGTCAATGAGCAAGACATAATGACACATTCTCATTATACATGGAAGGGTGCATTAACACTATCCACCATCCCGTTCTGTCATTTCACTTGACATGCAGTAAGATCCATAGGTATTTCCACTGAGATGCAATATTTCCCATGTCCTGTAGGCAGGAATGCCTTTTGTCTGGTACTGCTGTCCAAATACATAGACATTGCAGTATCTATTCCTATGACATTCAATTTGGTTCGATCTGCAACAGCACCTTGGAGATCAACCTCTATGCATCATGGGAAGTGGTGTCACTACCAATGCATTGGAGTTTGATCTGACCATTCGGATTGAATGATTTCAGCTGTAACTTTAAAGTACAAAAAAATCTATCTGGATGAGCGGTTGACACACCACATTCTTCACCAATGTTTCGTGGCGTTTGATATACCTACGGGGCGGCATGGCTCAGGAGAGCGGGCGGCCCAGGAATCAGAAGGTTCCCGGTTCAATCCTTGGCTCCTCCAGAGAACTTGTCAAAGTGTCCTTGAGCAAGACACTGAACCCCGCACTGCTCCTGATGTGCAGGGTGGCGCCTTGCATGGCAGGGTGAATGTGAGGCAAAAAGTTGTAAAGCGCTTTGGGGTCATATCATGTGACTAGAAAGCGCTATATAAATGCAGTCCATTTACCATTTTACGAAGAGGTTTCCCATTAAAAATGTCTGCTTATTAACACTGAAAACAGATTGTATAAGTTATGCGTCGTCCTAAAATAAATCACAATGTCGACAACATCTGCAGCCAGCTCAATCCTCTAATTTCCAAGGTTAGCGAACAAAAGAAGATATCTCAGACCAGTAATCCATAAAAAATCATCTAAAAATCCTTCAGATTCCAAGGTTTGTGCGTGTGTCCTCCCTTTTTCAATTACTATCACGGGTTTTCAATAAGGTACAAGTCCACAAACTCACAAGACCATTGCAAAATAAAGACTTTGAGTTCCCCAAACCATCTATTTGTTGATTTCTTTGTATGTTTGGGGTCGTCATCCTGATTGAAAGACAAACTATGGTCAAGTTTCAAAACCCTTGCCGAGGCAGTCAGCTTCCTGGAACTTGAAATTCTTTCCACATTCAAAAAAAAATAAAAAATCTCCAAAACCACTAGAAGCAGAAATACCACAAATAATAAATTATTCACCCTATTATTTCACAGTTGACATCAGGAGATTTCCTTCCTTTTACACCTCCTCTTTAGCTTAAAAGACACAGGTGTGTGTGTGTGTGTGCGTGCGCGTGTGTGTGCTTGGGTATGTGCGTGTGTGTATGCTGGAAAAAACTTCCAATATTGGTCTCCACTGATTGCTGCACAGGATTGCAGTCATGGTTCCAATAACTTGGCACAGAGATATGAGTTTCTCTCCGCAACAGCTTCATTCATACAACCCTTCCATGTATATTAAACTTTTTTTTTTGGCATCTCCAATCCCTCCCGAATCTGGAATGCCCAATTAGTGAACTATGTACACAAGCTCGCTCGTATGTGACCCGTGTTGCCATCTCGGGAGAGAGAGAGAGCTCAAAGCTCCCCTCCCAAGCACATGCCTGTCAGCCACTGCATCTATTTACGCTAATAGCTGGAAACTTCACAAGCTCAGAATGAGGGTGGAGAAATCCGAACATGTGCAAGCTTAGAATTTTACTGACGAGCGTCCGGCTGGCCAAGTGGAGGTACTTGAGCAACAAACAATTCTATAATCCCAAACCGGCAGTCCCTCCAAATTTTTTTTCCCTGCAGCAAGAAGCCAATTTTGCGCTGCTCTGAAAATGCTACCCGTCACTGCCGGCACTGGCGGAACCTGGGGTCAAACCCAGGCCATGGTGCTCACTCCTGCTCCAGAAAACTGCCCCATAAACAAGTCAGCTAACCAGGTAGCCTCCAAAAAACCTTTTGACACAGAGATGCCGTCTACTAGTTGAAAATGTAACTTCATAACCCCAAGATTGCACCAAACGGTGCAGCTCTGAAGCTGTGATCTTACAATGAAAAAAAAATTACCAACACTATTACATCCATTTTCATTGGAAATACTCTTTAGGGGTGCCAAAAATTTTGACCCCACAGTTTCTCAGGAAAAAAAAAAAATCTACCACTCAGAAAGCTTTTCTTCGTGTCTGAAGTCTAAAATTTAATTCAGAAATCTCATCTTATGTTTCAGTTGAAATTTTGAGTTATGATGCTTATTTTGTGCAGCCAGTATGCAGCTCATTTCTATGAAAAATGGCAATAATTCAAGAGCATATTATTGATCACTTTTAAACACCAACTCTACGCTTACATATATGGGAATTTTACATTTAAAGAGCGATACCCGCATCCAGGCTTCCATACACTCGTTACCAGACTGGATTCACTACAGCTTCTGACGGGGCTTGTCATTTAAAGACGGCCAGCGAGTGCAACAGACACTCAACCACATACAATTACAGAAGCTTATTTGGGAGGAGACTGTCATGGTAAACATCATTTCAAGTTGATGTGGACATAAATTATTTCCAAGTATAGCATAACTGAACCTTCAGAGCGTTTCAGTTGTCACATCTTCGATTTTGTTTTTTTCCCACTCAATTTTTTTTCTTTTTTCTCCTTTGTAGGAGTTTGAGCAGCAGGCATCATTCTACTCTGACAACAGGTTCTGTTCCAGTCATTTGATCCCAGATACAGAAATTGTTCCTCCAGGAATGCATGCATGAGCAAGCACATGCATGTGGGTCAAAGGGTGAAAGCATAAGTGCGTGTGTGTGTGTGTGTGTGTGTGTGTGTGTGTGTGTGTGTGAGCATGAGAGAAAGAAAAAAAGAGAGAGGGAGAGCAACAACGTCTGCATGCAAGACACCACACAAGTGTGCTTGTACACATGGAATGTGGCCTTTGCCAAGGATTTCCCCAATCAGATGAAGGTTAGCCGTTGCAAGATATTTCTGAGATAAATCTGCAGCGATTATGTGTACCACCGCATTTCTTAAACAATTTTCCACACTATCAGCAGGCCTTCAGACAGACACACAGTCACACTACTGTCATAAGTAAAAGCAGCATTCTTTCGAAATGAAACCATTACTACAGCAATGACTACAGCCACCAATACTATGATTCACGTAACCTGCCAGTTAATTTGTCTAAATGTGGTCGTGTGAGGATGGGTTACGGCAAAATAAGAAACATGCGCGCACACACACGCTACACTACCGCATCAGTAAGCAAATCAACCCTGAGGACAAGGGAGAGGCAGAAATCTCTCTGCCACCCAAATGCATTTATCCATCTCGGCTTCGTGTGAATTCAGCAAAAATGCCTTCAGGAGAGCCTAACCCTTAGAGCACTGAATGCATTTTCGGGGAAATAAAAATTTAATTGTCCTGAGCTGTTGAAAATCTAAGTTGCCACATGATAGGCTTTCAACAGCATCTGATTTTGATATCTTACATCACTGGGCAGCTATAGTTGCCGATAGAGCTCAAAGGGTTAATGCAGCCATTGAGTGGTCCTAGCTGCTGCAGCCATCCCTGTAAAATTCAGCATTATCTAACAGTCTAACCACGCTGCCCCACCTCAAATGACTCTTTTAAAGCCTTGAATCTGTCAAACTCCAAATCCTCTACCCACCCATACAAAGACCATTCAACTGGCAAAGCAGTTTTGAAACCAAATATTCATACAATAACCATGTACGCAAATGGCTTCAAGTCCAAGTAGTCGTGAAATAATTTAAAGCACAGAAAAAAGCTGAACCACGAAGAGTCCCCTCAGTCAGCTGCTAATGAGGCTCACTGACCAAAACACTAAAATCTTAACACATTAGTTATGATTCTAAGACACAACTTCACGGGAGGGCAAGAGTCAGCTTGAGCTCTACTTTCAGAATCATGTCTTTAACTGCTAATACTGAAACCCAAAATAATTCTTACCTCTTGATTTTAGAATCAAAGTGCGCATACAAGCTGAAACCAAAACTCATCTATTTTTGAAACCCTGACACAAAATTTCTGAAAATCTAGAGGCCAAATCCATGTATGACTTAACAAATGACTGACGCCCAACTTGACACTTACACCAATCCTACAACCAAAACCAACTTTCAGCTCATCTAGCTATTTCCTGAGCAAAAAGTCAGGAACAATAAACAGCAGCAGTACTTCTAGAACGAGGTAGTTACTCCTGCAGTGATTCTAGAATCTGATCTCACACGCATCCGCACACTTCAGAAAAAGCCGCCTCGCTTCGGCTTTACCAAACCTCATTTTGCATAAAAAAAATCCCCAAAAGAAGAAAAAAAAAAAACAAAAAAAAAACATATCTTTACATTCTTTTTCAATTTGTGTCAACATTTTATCAGCAGCGTGTGAATAATCGCGGTGGCAATTTTTTTTCCCTCCCTCATTCTTTTTGTTCTGTCTGTTCCTGACACACCGGTAAGGGGGAGAGATAAGGGCAGAAAAGAGAAACCGGAGGGCCAGGATAGAGAACGAGCGAGATAGATACCGTTGATATCAACTCCTACACCATACACTCTTATCACAGCTTTTTATCAGTGGAGGGTTTTCTTTTTTTTTTTTATTCTCGCCCAACTGCTTTCTCTTCACAGTCCTGAGAGGGACGACGGCCCTTAAAACGCAGCCCACTATCAAATGAACCTTAGGCCCGGCTTACATCAGCCCGTCCCTGTGAATAGGCCTGATACAACACCACAACAGCTGTCAGGCAAGGCTGCAGGGCTTCAAGCACATTCACATTTACCTTTATCAGAGCGCCGGGAATTTAACGCAGATTCATCATTCACCTGTGGGGACAGAATTACACAAAACACAGATGATGTGTGTGAGTTTCTGTGACTCTTACAGCACTCAGAATGGATTCTGAGCCCTATTGGCTTCTGCACACGTGGCCCTGCTCCGAATATCTGACCGTTCCTCTCCACACAGGCCATCCCGTCACCCACCTCTCTCTCCAACTCGCCCTCTCCCAATCGCTCCGTCTCTCAGGAATTAACACAGGGCCGAGTTTTCCACATGTTCTGTAACCTCAACACCCTTCCTTATGACACAGAGGTGAAGAGAAAAGGAGAGGGAATGAGAAAAACATAATTTATCCGTGTATTACCCAGAAAGGCCGACACTTTAATCAAGTCAGCTATGAAGTGAGTATTTCCATTCTTATCTGAGGGAGTGGAGCACCGGCAGAGCAGATAGAGGACAGGAATGATGGTGGGGGAGGGGGATGGCTATTGGGTCCCGTGCAGAGTTATCTCCACCCATTATCAAACAGCCTATCGCGGCTCCCATCACACCCACTGTAATGGGCCAGCTGAGCTCCATCCTGTCACAGAGACTGCTCCACCTCTCTCGAGGAACAGGGGGCGCCACTGAGACGGCGGGATGCTGCACACACTAAATTGCGTCATCTGCATGTTCCGCGCGTTCAGGAGGCAGTCGAGAGAGTTGCGGTTTTCCGTGCTTCAGACTTCTGTGCTATAAAAGATCACTCCGTGCCTACTGACTGTGGTCCATGTTTTTCTGTGCAGTTTCCATCAGCCTAATAAATGCGTCATAAAACAGTATTCAGCACAAGGAAGGCGAAATAGTATTTGGGACAGGGCGGTTCATCCCGAACCTTCTGGACAGCGCATGTAATCAACTCCAAATCTTTTTTTCCCCCCTTTCTTTTTAATGAAAGAATCCCTACACCCCATTGGAGGACCTTTCTATTCTTTGTTAATAATTACGAACAGAAGGAATAAATAAATTCAATAATATTTCTTAATTACAAAAGCCCCCCCCCCCCCCCCCCCAGATCATGACAACATCTTCCTCCATCTTCTCAATCATGACAAAAAAAACTGAAAGTCGTTGAAACATTCAGCACAACATAACCAACCCCCCCCCGACCCTTCAGGCAGCCAATGCTCCACATTCTATGTCTCTATGGACAGCCTGAATGGTCTATGCCCATCTCTGGGACAGCTTGACCAGCACACCCCATAAATATTGTCACACATCACCTTGACCACAATCATCACGGACCTTCAGCCAGTCAGGTATTTGCAGCATAGCCAGCAGGTCACTGGACAGACTCACTCCTCGCACTCACCAAACCCATATCCGATCTCAAATCTCACCTCCGTACCAAAACTCCACTTCATCCCAAACTCCACTCCTCTAAGAAACCTTCACCAAATGCCATGGCGCTTAATATAGCCACATCCTGGTCGGAGCGCGTAGACTCTGTTCAGTCCTCGTTCTCCCCGATTCCCCCTAATGAGACGGTCCACTGTCACATGATCATCATCTAAACATGCCGAGGAATATTTGAAAGCTTAGTTGCCGTTTCTATTTGCTCTGTGAAACGGGGCAGACCAACTACTCATAGCTAGTATTGGCATGATTTCCTTACTGCATGTAACTGCAAATACATTCAATGCCCCAATAGCAGGGGTGTCAAACTGACCCGTAAACGGGCCAAGAGGCTGCAGGTCTTCGATCCTGCCAAGCAGAAGCTCACCAGAAAGCACTGATTTAATCAACTGATCTAGGCCTGCACAACTGATTAGTTGTATCAGGTGCGCTTCTGCATTGTTGGAGTGAAAACCTGCAGCCTCTTGGCCCGTTTACGGGTCAGTTTGACACCCCTGCCCTATAGGCAAGCCACCTTTCCTCACCTTTATCTCCTAGTTCTGGCACTGAAACATATTTCTGAGTAAAAAGTGAACAAAAACACAAAAAAAAGACAAATACACATCACACACTCTGAGACAGAAAACAGTTTTCAACAAGAGGCTGGTTGTGAGAATCCATCGCTCAACATCCCATATCTCAGTTCACAATCAAATGCACCAGCCTAGCAGCTGGTCTTTATTGCTCGCTTTCCTTTTCCGGGCGTAAACTTTCTCTTTATTTTAAACAATTTGAACAAAAAACAGCTCAGATAAACATCGGCGGAAAAAGTCCCCACGCTGCATCCCTATCAAACTCAGAATCTCGCCTGAGTAATACACGCCATTAGCTTTTATTTAATTAATTGATTACAACGGCTGTTAGAGGGAATCACAAGCAAGAGACCGAGAGAGAAAGAGAATGCATTCACACCTATCATCTAATTACGCAACCACATTAATCATGTTAATGGCACAGCTAACGGCTGGGCGGGGCCTGCTGTTGTGTATGAAGCCTTGTATGAGTCCAGCGCCTGCCTGCTGTGCCCTGATAAGAACTCTTATCGAGCTCGCCATCTCTATCGCGGCCCAGATCAGCCCTGGAGACTTATCAGAAGTTCACATCGAACTCCAGGCAGAACAAATAACGAGAGAGACACAGGCAAAGGGTGTACCTGTGTGCAGGCACCTCACATAGTTATTTTTATTAGGCTGTTGAAATTTGGCAAAAATTTCTGATTCAAACTGCTGCCTAAAGACTCAGTAACAGTCAAACAGCAAGCGTTGACAGGAACGGTTGAGATTTTCTTTGCCGTTTTATTTTTAGTATCTTAACCTTTAAAACCACTGAAAAGTAGAAAGATGAGAAAAGACCAAATAAAAACTGATGGGTGCACTCCTGATAGTAAATCCCTATACTTTTTCCTGATCATTGAGCTCTGCACTGAGACACCATCCAATCAAAACAGACCATTGCCAACAGCAGTGATGTCACAGAAGAATGATGCTCTCCCTCTCCATGGCCGGTATACATTTGGCCTCCTGCCAATGATGCCTCAGTCCCACCTTCCCTGCCCCATCCATCTGTCCATCCAGCATGCTAGAACAGCAATTATAGAACAGGAATGGAGTAAGGCTACATCCACAAAAATTTGTTTTCAATTTAAAATGCATGACTTTTGCTATGTTTGCCTAAAGTCCACCCTACTCCGCTGTCTCCGGTAGCCCTGAAACTGAGACTTTTGAAAACACTGCTGACCCCGTGTTAGTTTTAAAAGCTCCGGGACTGCGTTGTGTTGAGGACAGAGACCGTTTTGTTTGAAAATACTGTTTCAAAACAAAAACATATCAGTATGGACATAGCCTTAGGGAGGCCTGTGGGAGGCAAGCATGGTTAGCATTAGCATGCACATCACTTCCAGTCTGTCTGACGCTTCTTATCTCTGCATCATGGCCTCTATCGGCGCTGAGATCTCCAGGCCTTATCGGCCATCACATCTCAGCTGGCAGCGCATAATCCTCATAGCAGGAAGTTAGGCAGGAGAATTTCTTTATTTTATCAGGGAGGGGGGCGAAATCAGTGGTGGAGATCAGACCATCAGGAGAATGAAAACACAAACACACCAGCAGAAATAAGCAGTAATGGAAGAAGCGCTGCTCCACACTCATGAGCGCGTACCAACATACAAAACAAGCATCTCGGCAGACACACCCACACGCATGCGACACCATCAAGAGAACTGTGACCGAGGCGACAAAACCTATGACCAGGAACTAACATTATGAAAGACTACGAAGTTCAGAAAAGTGTTTCCCTTGCAGCAACAGAGGATCATGAGATTGCAAAGAGATGCACTGGAGTTTGAGTTTGTTTGGAGATCTATGGACAGTAAGGGCATAAAATATCATGAGAATGATGTCAAAGTGGCCTTGGAGCAGGGAGTTCCCAAGCAAATCCAATAACTGGCAGGCAAAAGCTTTACCTACACTTAGAACCTGTGATGGATCATAAGAGAACCAGGGGTCTTTACAGTCGCATGCCCTCTAAAGGTAGCCAGAGGATGAAACAAAGTTTCAACCCTTTGAAGAGTAGGGTTTTTAATGTTTTTTATTATTATTATTTTGTGATTGCGCACCTGAAAGGGTTAACCTCTCAGCGCCGTGGGCAACTATAGTTGCCTAGTGATGTAGGATATCAAAGTCAGATGCTGTTGAAAACCTATCATGTGGCAATTTGTTTAAAAGAGCTCCTGCAGGTTGCCACATGACAGGTTTTCAACAGCTCAGGAGTACTACAGTTTTAATTCCTTAAAAGGGACCTAATTAGCTATTTTTCCAAGTTTATATTTTGGTCTTTGACTCCCCTAGAGTACTCCTGATCGCGCAAAGTAAAACAGGGTACTTGTTTCGCTCATACTGCCATCCTCAAAAAACCCTATTAGTAGTTTACTGTAGGCTCTGCCTGAAATGCCTCATTGGGGTGGCTCTTCCACTTTGGCCCCCACTCCCCGCGTGTCCACTTTCTTCTGACTGGCCAGCTCTGTGGAGGGCAGGAAGAGGGAGTTGGGCCGGAAAAGGCTGCAGAACGCAGTTTTCCGAGTCTGCTTCCCCAGAATGAAACGAGAGACACAGCTGCCATCTGATAACGAAACGGCAGGCAAATTCTGCAATCTAATGTTATACTTGAATATAGATCTAATGAAATGAACAAGTATTTGCCACTAACATGTCTTTGTCCCCCGCCACAAAATGTGAAATCGGGTCAAAATGAGCAATCTCTCGGTGTGACCTTGAGTGTGACGCGAAGGTCACCAAAATTGACTGGCGCCGGGTATCACCCTAATACATGTTGACATCAAATTTGAAGAGAATCCGTCAATTCGTTCTTGAGATATCTCGCTTACAAGGATTCGGGACGTACGGACGGACGGATGTACGGACGGACAGTCGTGAATACTATGTTCCGCGCTGCGGGGGAGAACTAGTTCTAATAAACGCAGCGGCGAAAGTGGAGGAAGCAGTGTGAAAATCAGGCAGCGCAAGCTCAACTTTGCTATCGGCTACAGTTTGCTACCGGTGAGTACAGCGGTTCTTCTACAAGCTAGGATGCAGGGAAAGCTAGAATCCACAACATACAGACATTTGTAGAATGGGTCGACATACCCAAGTGTAGACCGAAGACCGGAGAAATCCAGTGGGTCTGAGTTTAGAGGGAAACATGGACAGTGAGGAGCAGCTAAAAGAGGACCAACAGCTGATGGACTGTTTCGGTGTGTATTAGGACCTGCTGGTTCGTGTGCACAACTGTGGTGTGTTGTTAGCGTGGAGAAACGAACAACTTCTGTGCTGGTATACGACAGAGGGGCGAAAGCTCCAAGCTAAACGGCCTTTTCGGAAATTGCCCGTGGTAATGATATACCAATTGCTTCGGAATGACCAGTTTTTCCTCAAGGAAAATGGGCGAGTTATGGAGAGTGCGCGAGAGCTAGATAGAGCTCCGGTTATGTCATGAACATAATACAGGCTTTACAGACCGTAAGTTCCGTCTGCGTGAACCGTTGTTTATGTGGAGCTAGCGAATCGATCACCTCTAAAAGGAAAGAATTTAATATTTTATTGATGGCAATAAATTGTTTGTTATACATGTTATAGCCTGTGCGCTTCCCTATTTTCTTCACCGGTAGCATCAGAGAGCTTACCCAGACACTGGAGATGTAACGTTATCAGGCTGACCCCAGTCATCGATAAGTAAAGCGATCGTTTCCCAAGCACCCAAAAACGCACCCAAGCTTTGCAAAATCTTCGGCTGGTCTAACTGCACCTCTCCGATTAGCTTCAACTGTAGTGGCTACAATCAGGCAACGACATGATGAAACTATCACATTGATGCTTACTGAAGTAACACAAGCATACCGATCAGAATTGCTCCATATAAGTTAACTAGGAGCATTTTTAATTAGCAGAGCATGTGAACTAACATGCAGTAGCTGATAATCGGTCATGACTTTGAATGTAATCTGTTGTGTGAAAAATTTGTTTCGCGTCCGGTGCGAAAGCTGCTTAATGCACACATAATGCCTGTATTCGCGTCTTTGCATTGACTTTAAATGTAGCTAATCTGTCGCGCGAAAAATTCTTTTCACGTCCGATGTAAAAGCGGCTTGACGTGTATTTGCGTCTTTGCATTGACTTTCAATGTAGGCTAATTTGTTTTGTGTCTGATGTAAAAGCAGCTTTATGGATAGTATGCGACAGCTAGAGAGAGCTCCATTATGTTATGAACATAATACAGGTTTTGCAGACCGTAAGTTCCATTAGCACGGACAAGTTGCTAATGAGGAGCTAGCGAATTGATCACTTCTGCAGGAAAGAATTACCCATTTAATCTCTGCCTTTTTCAGCTTTTTATTAGCCAGAAAAATTTTAAAAGGGGGAGGAAATTATGACAAGGTAGTGCAGAGAAATCATTTTTAAACTGGTACAGCTTTAGCGTTTCACAATGCTTTCATAGTAGCACCAGAGAGCTTGCTCAGACATTTGTGAAGTATCCCGCTGATCCCGGTCATGGATAAGTGAAGCGATCATTAACTGTTGTGGCTACAATCGGGCAACTTTATGATGAAACTGCCACATTGATGCTTACCGAAGTAACACGAGCATACCAATCAGAATTACTGCTTATAAGTTAACCAGGAGCATTTTTAATTAGCCCGACACATAAACTAACATGCAGTAGCTGGCAACCGAGCGGTCATAACCACAGAGACAAACCCTTGCAATACAGGTTTTACAGACAGCGAGTTCTGTTACTGTGAACAGTTGTACCAAGCATCCAAATTACAAACAAATATTAAAAGTCAGCTTCAAATGAGGTTTATGTTCACACACCTTCTGTAGAATTTCCCCTGATATCACTCTTGCATATTTAGGACACAAACATTAGCAACAGTAACTTGACTACGTTAGCCACTGTGCTACAGCCACAATCAACTGGCTATCACGTCAGGTTGGCTTATGCACTAAAATCAACTTACAGCTTCTGTGTCTGTGAGTCACAGACAGTAAGGACCAATACAGGCTTTATCTTCAGATATTTTACAAAGCCTGCGTTTGAGGCCAGTTATAAGTGCTAACTATCGTTAGCGGTCCTGCTAGCCACCCGTAACATGTTTGCTTCACTTACAATATTTGCTGTTATATGGTTACTTACAGCTTGTGGCTCAAAGCGCTTGATTGATGCAACTGCTTTAGGTTTGAGAAGCAGCTGAAACGCTTATCCTGTGTCGAATTATCCTTTATTGACAAAGCTGTCTTTGGTGAAATGCTGCGCACAAGCAGCTAACGTTCCCTTTGGCTGTGGCTACTAGCAGCCAACAAACAAAAAAAAGCTACCCACTGATTTCTGGTGGCATTATCTTTTGGGAATATACTTGTTTTTCTTCGCGTCCAAAAGTAAACGGACAAGTAGCTCTGGGAGAGAGACTAACAAAATTGCACCTCAAATGACCTGCAGTTCTTTTGAATTTCGAAAAGTGTACACGCTACTAAGGCATAGTATGATCTGCCGTCGTTAGTGCCTGCTAGAATAGTTTCTGGTGTGCGCAGGTCCATCGCAGTGGTTGGCTCTGGCTAGGTCTGTACTAATTGGACTGCACAATCTGACGTCAGGTTTTACCCAGATCTCGTGAAGATCTCGGGAGGAGCTGTTCAGAGAGGAAATCACGCTCAAGAAGTCACCTTCTTGGATTATTGCAAATTCCCTGCATTTTATGTTAAGAAACTTTTCAGAGGTGGAGCATGGACAATATAACATTACTAATATGTATTAAAAGAAGGATCAGCATGTTAGGTCCCCTTTAGGAATGTATTTGGCCCTCAAAGGGTTAAGGCGCAGCACGAACCATCTGGAACGCAATATAGGCTCGCTCTCATCAACTGGGCACAGCGAGGGAAATCTGAAAGCCAGAACAGGAAGTGTGCCGCTCTCCTGCAAAGCTGCTGCTTCCTGCTCAGGGTTTCCCAGCAGCCTGTGATCTTATTGGGATGCCAGATAAAAAACATTCTATTAGAAGTCGGAGGCACTACTTCCCGTTATAATTGATGTCACTTCCTTTCACTCTGCGGTCACTTCCAAGCCTTGTGCGAGTCACTCAGTTCAAGTCTCTATGTGGTACAAAGGAAAATTTTGTAGGATGGCCTCTGGGTGTACACTGACACCAGTGCTATATGGAGTGATTCTTTGCCTTCATAAGGTTTAGCATTAATTTCTGTTGTACTTACACATTTTAACACTGCTGCAGTGACAAGAATATATGGCAAAAATGCCTCAAATGAACAGCAAAGACCAAGCCATCGTCATGTATGCTGAAAACACTATTGTAAACATGGCATCGCACCACAGGCCAGCATATTACGGACGGTCCAACAAGGCATGGAATGATCCTAGCACAAAGAAAATGAGTGGGAGAACAACCTTCAAAGATCACCAAGTTATCAAAATGTGTCAGGTCCATTCAAATGTTGCCTGCACCAATTATAGGTCTAATAGTCGTCCAACTCCGTCAGTGCGCAGATACGCAGAGCCCCTCCCCGACGTCGCAAACCCTCAATCACATGCTCTCGGACGCATGATGGACACCTCCCAAATTTTCTAACTATCCGTCAAAACGACGGAGAGCCCACGGATAGCGCATGCCTGTGATTGGTCAGCTAACTACATCATTCTTGGAATGCCGCTCAGACGTCATTTAATAGTTGGCGAGTCTCCGAAAAAAACGCTACGCCCCCTATTGTCCTAGCGGTGAAGTGCTTTGCAACACCCATTAAGCAATGGAGAAGTCTGAAAGGTCCTCATCTCCGTCGATACAACTGCGATGTGTGCGCATGGAAGGAGTTGGACGACTATTAATTAGGCTTAACACTCAGGCGAACGCACAAGTAGGCCTACTAGGCTACTAAAAATTGTATGCACACAATATTGTTCAAGTAAATAAAGCAGGAATCAGGAAAGACGTGGGGAAAAGAAAATACAAGAACCCCTGATCTACAAATAAAGATCAGCAATTCTCCGTTGTTACTTTGTTTAGCGAAGGGAAGAATAGCCGCCCGCCGTGTCGCCTTGATAGACTGTTTCTCCTCAGGTAGCCACTGCAGATCGCAGCTTAAGCGTGCTTTGCAGTCCTCGGAAGCTTTTCTAAAAGTGAAAACAACCTCTTAACACATAGCATATGCTAATTTTACCTTATCGAGAGATTTTGCTTTCTTTTCCGAGTACCTTTCTCCTTTTGACTCCCATTAATATTTATTCTTGAGAAGCCTTTTCAAACTCAACCTCCTCGATATTGCCGTTGCCCTTATCGCGCCGAGCCATCTTTGTGGAGGCAGAATTGAAACATTGCCTGGTACCAGAGAAAAACGGCTTTTCAGACCCGCTGCTCCGTTCAACAGAGAGAAAGAAATTTATTTTATTTTTAATTAAATCAGATGCGAGATGAAAAACCTGCGATAAACTCCCACACATTTGCCAAACATGAGAGTTAAGCTGCTTTCAAACGTGTGTTCGCGTCTTTGCATTGACTTTGACTGTAATCTGTCGAGCGAAAAATTCGTTTCGCGTCCAGTGTGAAAGCGGCTTTAGCCAAAGACAAATGGACAAAATGCAGTCAACTGAAAAACAGGAAAAAGAGAGGATGCAAACTGCAGCCGCGCGGCTCGGAGTGGAGAGCGCACGCGAGAACAGATCCAATTGTAAATCCCCATCAGCGGATGAGATCTGCTCGCGCAGTATCTGGAGTCACCATCTCTGGAAACAGAACTGAAAAACCCGGAGGAAAATGCAACGCCAGACACGAGCAGCCACAGACTGAAAACAAATAAAAAGATCCAATTTTAATCCTAATCTCGGATGAGATCAGATCGCTCTTTATCTGAGCTCACATCGCATTTTCTGAGAACAGGGACGTTTTCAAAACAGAATCAAACAGGAAATCATGCCTACAGCTATTGACTGCATATGGATATACGTTTTAAAGCCCAAAATAAAATGTACTGGGAAAACTTAATTTTGCCTACACAAAACATACACAATTAAAACAAAAAATTTGAGACGTGGTTGCAAATATCCCGTTCATCAAACACATAAGTTTATAGGGCCTAGATGCAGTTAACTGAAATGCACGAGGGAATTTGAGCCTTAAGTGCAATTGTTCACACGCTCTAATGACACGGAATACGTTCCGACAAACGTCCACCAAACCGGTTTTGGAATAATTTTCGATTGTTTATCAAAATCGGCGTGAACCCTTAAAAGTGTGTGGTGAAACTGATAATCGACTTCAAGGAGTAACTCCTCCGCCTGCAACGCACTTTGATAAGATATTAAGAAAAGGGTAAGCCAACATGTTGCCGTCAGGACATGCAGTCAGGCTTTCAACCCGACAGGCGCAACGGTTACTACACGACGCAGGACATGTCATCCGATACTTATATCAGGCAGGAGTACATATGTGCCTTTTTCAAAATAGTGTCTGCTAGCAAATAGCAGACTATCAATAGCCAAAACGATTCGTCCGTTATCTGGAAAACCATGTTCCCAAAACTTCCCGCGACGGAAATTGTGCAGATAATATAGAATGAACGCAACAGAACATTTCCAGGTTTCAGGATACTTACGTTTGATCTGTCTCGGTTTAGTTTGCTTTCTTCTTGACATAGCTCTTGTGTTTTCAGCGAGTGACCACCCTGACAACTAATAAAGAGTCCCGGTTTGGCCACCGGACGAATGTAATCTCATGTCCTGCTGTGTTAGCGCAGATCACCTGTAACGTTAGACCATACAGTAAGATAGGCTACGGACTTTTCTCTGCCGTCGGTTATTTTCCCACGTCTTTTCAACTGTGTCCTTGCCTAATGGATAAACTGCAGGAGCCGGCAGTCTGCTTCATTAGATGTTGTTATTATTTTCCGGTAGTTACGGCTATTATGCGGTCCGTTTCTTATTTTCGTCCAGTCCTTTCCACAACAGTGTACTTTGAATGGACACCGCATAAGCTACCAGTGCATCGTAAGACCACGCCCCCGAACGTCAACACGTTAAACGTAGCGCCGCACGTTGTTTGAGTGGCACCAGCGCCTATTTGGAAAGAGGCGTTTTTCTTCTTGGACAGCGCATGATAAAACTCATGGGCTTGAAAACTGTAATTATTATTACTACTGCAATTATTATTATCATTATTATTAATTTGGCCAGACGGCTGGTTGTTCAGGAGAGTAGACATCATCAAATGAAAATTCCGCCGGACAATGGACAATATTTTCTTAAGGAGCCAACTTTATAGGTTTTCACTTAAATGTGAATATAAAATTATTCCCAGGTCCCTTCTGCTTCTTGGCCACTTATGAGTTTGGAATTAATTTCAGGAATCGCTGTACAACAATTGCAGCCTGAGAGCTCTCCGCGAGCCCTAGTACGTTCAAAACCAATCGGACCAGCAGGCAGTTCTGCGGTGGGTGTGAAAATGAAAATTTGCCTTATACGTTTCTGCCCCCTAGAGGAATGTACGTGTATCGAGGTAGTCCAGAAGAATAAGAAAGAAATTATCAGATAGAAAAGGAAATAATTACCAAAACGGTTCTGTCATCAAAAGACATTAATTATTTATCATTTCATTTTATGTTCAAGGCATTTGGGCTTGTGGTCAAAATATGAATACTGGCATTCATCAACAAGGACAAAAGAAGTGTCATTGAAATTCAAGAAAGTCATTACCCTATTCTGCTAATATATGTATTTCCAAGTATTTGCAATTTCCACTAAAATGCATTTTGAAGTTGTTATATTTATTTACAGAATGTTGAACGAGCATTCACAAACTGCTTATCATTTGTGAACTTGAGGGCAACTGCATTTGTGTTTTTTTGAGACTCCCCTGACATTCCTTGATTCACAAATGCATTTTTTTTTTCAACAGGGAATTAATAGCAGCCAATCAGATGTTGCCCTCTTTTCAGTGAATCATTTTTCAGTCAATATATAGTACCAGGGAAAGTTTGGACATGCCCACATTCTTCTTACAATATATATTAAATAAAGAAATAAGCAGACTTTATTTTGCAAACAAAGATCCAATTCTTAAATCCATCAAACTAACCACCATTTCTTGTCATATTTGCAGAGCATTCTCAATTTTTATTTATTTATTTTTAAACAAGGGCAGTCATGTGACTATAATGAATTTGCAGCCGCACAGCTATCTAATTTCCCCAAAGACGTGCTGCACTTGAGGTGGCTTTTCATCAACCTTTTCACCCAATAAGTCCCAAAACCGCTTGACACTAATTCGGCTGTTGGAAATTAGAAGGAGCTTATTTGTCTGTTCACTTTGCAAAATATGGCTTCTTTGAGAATTCCAAAATTTTGGACACTATTCAAACAAGTCAGTTATTCACTTTTCACTTCTGACTGTTAACCTTTCACAAAATTCCATTTGAGATTATCTAGAGAGGTCAACCTGTTTAAATTTCTCTCAAAACAGAGTGCTGTGACATTAGCAAAGTGTGTCCAAACTTTTGACTGGTACTGTACATCTCACACTTGACTGATTGGTCGAAGGCATGTTATTGTTCAATAGCCTACAAGGAACATGATGATGGTAAAGTACTTTGAAAGCCCATGATTACTGAACTAACCTTATGTCTGTACATAACACGCAATCTCAGGTAGCCAAAAAGCTACGTCCTAGACAGAGGAATCCCCAGTTCGTTTTTTTCACAGTACCACAACCTTGTTTGACTGTTGATATGACATTCTTACTGCGTTATGCTGTGGTAAATTTATGCCTCATGTAACGAGACACATTTTCAAAAAAAGTTGCACTTTTAACTCATCAGTCCACAGATAATTTTCCCAAAAGTCTTTGGGGTCATAAAGACATTTTTCGGCAAATGTGAGACAAGCCTCTTAGTTCTTATTGGTCAGCAGTGATTTTCCCCAAGCAGTTCTCTCATTAATGCCATTTTTGTCCATCATCAGTCTGAGTGTGACTGAAATGTTTGGTTTTGTATTTCACCTTTTTTTCTTTTTTCCTTTTTGTGCATCTTAGCACTTTTTGTGCCCTTTCGTTCTGTGAACTGATATAAACATGCTTTTTTTACGGGTCGCACCAATGTTTTTTGTCTTAGTCTTACAGCATTTCTTTTTCCTATATTACTGGCTCTACGTACCTGTAGCACTAATTGGTTCAGCGTGTTGACCAAGCGCAACAATTCTTCCTCATTTTTGGAAAATATTACAAATGTACAATTTTTTTTTCCGTAAACCTTTCAATTTAACAGTGCACAGGTCGTACTCGTACTGCAGCTGACCAGTGTAGATCGAGTGATTTTATAATTGGTGGAATGACTTGTGATGGGAAGATCACGCCACCCAACGATTTTGGTTGAGATTGGTTAATTAATAGTATTGATAACAATTTAATGTGTTACCATGGTGATTTTATAAGGAGTACCTAATCATGCCAATCGTGATAAAGAAGGCATTTCTCATGAAATGTACTTGTAGGAATTTAGCAGGCAATATACCTGCAGTCATGAGGAACAGAGTTTCTCGAGTCTTCAGGTAGATCAAGGCACAGGGTTTTCTCATAGATTTCAGAAAAATCGGAGGGGTTCTCCATGCAAGGCTTCGAAACCACAAGCCTTCCCAATGTAGGTCAGTAACTTTGAATTCCCTCACTGACAGGGCCTCTTCATGCAACTTACTGACCAATAGGGCCTCCTGAGGAAGGTCAATAACACAAATGGCATGTAAATGAACATCACTTTGCTGACTGAGCCTCCACACACATATCTCCCCAACCGGACAACCTATCGTATGTGCTGAACTTAACTATGTGAAAGATGTGCACGCGTGTGTGAGTGTTTATGAAAGCATATCAACGTGAGTATACGAACGTATCTGTTAGACAGAAATAGGGTGAGTTTGCTGGGCCTATTACGTTCTCTCTGCGTGACAGAACTGCGATCCAGCAGATGTCTGATGGATAATGATGTGTTTAAAACTGAGTGCCAGGAAACATGACCTGATTAGCAGCTAATCTTCACGGAGACAGCCCATCCATCATCAACCCAACCCCGCCCTTCTCAATGCCAGCTGTGTATTTGGACAACTGAAAATGGTTTACACAGAGGGTGAAAATTCATAATAAACAGGCAGATTAAAACGCCTTTGACAGAGGACTTTGAGTGAGAGAGATTAGTGTTGATCAAGATGGGGTGAGGTGACATGATAATAGATGGTTGAGAAACATTCGTTCAGTCTGTTCCTCCGGCATTAGCGCTTCAGCTTTCTCAAACCAAATATCTCCACTGTACTCATCCAGGATTCCGTGATCGTAAAAGGTGCACCCAAAAATATGACTTTCAGGTAAACAGAAGAGAGAATCTTTTCAGTCATTCCATGAAAAAAATCAATCATTGCCGACCACATGACTGTCTCAGAATCAACTGAGTTTAAGTAATGGTAGTATAACAAAGCCATACAAAATTTTATCTAAATACTATTAATAATCTCCACATTACAGGCCCTTGAAGTATTACGGGGTGGGTCAAAATTAACGCTTTTCAATTCACATTTTTACCAGCATTTTAGAGCCCTCCTAACTTCAAAAGTGCAGGAGAAAGCCATATGAAATTTCCAGGGATGGAAAACCAATTTGACCTCTGAACTATTTGGCTCTGGGTAGTCCCGAACCAATGGGTGAGGTCACGATAGCTATATCCATACTTTTATACAGTCCATGATTATCGCATATGAACAGTGTTATTTTTACCAACATTTTGATAGCAGGCTCATCTTCTACCCATTATTCCGTCAGTGTCAAAATAATTTTCTAATATAGGAATATATTGACACGTCGAAAAATGTAAAATTTGAGTGTTTAGGTGGCGAGATAGATCGCTATGGTTGCGCTGGCATGCATCATCAGTGATGTTCCGGCAGTCATTGGGGGTTTTGGGACTTTCAGCATCAGATCCCATCATCAGGTGACCCACCCGGGGTTGATCAAGTCCTGGGGTGCATCCCGGCGGCTGCCATCAATGAGCTCACCCTCTTATCCAAAGCGTCCATGTGGGTCATTCCACCTTAATTCAACGGGCTTAGAAAAAATCCCTGCTCGACCATCTTGGATTTGCTTCAAATTTTTTCCATGTGAAGTTCAACCATGAAAACTAGCCCAGCCAAAATTTCAGACCGATATATCAAATATATCCAAAGAAAGAAATTCTTGAAGGTACCCCACCTCCTTGCCGTTTTTTGGTGCATTTCGCGATAGTCTTAAATTGAAGCAAAGTTTAAAGTGCAATATCTCAGTAAGTTCTCGAGCAAAATGCATGAAATTTTCAGTAAAGGAAGACTACCACATGTAGATTGCATGTCTATTCTCAATAACATTGTCTTTATTGGGACTGTAGAATGACCTTGTGAAATCTGGAAAATGAACTTGAAACTTTTACAAACCCCTATAATTATTGACCAATTAAACACAAACCAAATATGATATATTGCAAATAATTACACATCATTTTACATAAGTATATAGAGTAATCAGATCAGCATTTATTAATGGGTATGATCCTTTTTTGTTGTTTTTGTCATAATAAAATTGCAAAATAACATTTTTCATTAATTTTCACTTTCAAATATCACAGGTATGACAAGGAGTACCAACGAAAAGAACTTATTTTCTGAAGAGGACTCCAACCTACAAAAAATATTTTTGAATAACTCAGCTATATCGCTCATGATTCTTATCATCATGATCATGAAATTCGAGATGCTTGAACTGTTTGACTGTGCAGAGTATAGTGATTTATTTACTAAACACCAAATGTAATAGAACAATATGTTTGTAACATATTTCCAACAGTGAACATAATAGTTATAACATAACTATAACTATGTTGTAACTATTGTCATGTTCACTGTTGGAAATATGTTACAAACATATTGTTCTATTACATTTGGTGTTTAGTAAATAAATCACTATACTCTGCACAGTCAAACAGTTCAAGCATCTCGAATTTCATGATCATGAAAAGAATCGTGAGCGATATAGCTGAGTTATTCAAAAATATTTTTTTGTAGGTTGGAGTCCTCTTCAGAAAATGAGTTCTTTTCGTTGGTACTCCTTGTCATACCTCTGGTATTTGAAAGTGAAAATTAATGAAAAATGTTATTTTACGATTTTATTTTGACAAAAACAACAACAAAAAAGGATCATACCCATTAATAAATGCTGATCTGATTACTCTATATACTTATGTAAAAGGATGTGTAATTATTTGCAATATATCATATTTGGTTTGTGTTTAATTGGTCAATAAATATAGGGGTTTGTAAAAGTTTCGAGTTCATTTTCCAGATTTCACAAGGTCATACCACAGTCCCAATAAAGACAATGTTATTGATAATATACATATGCAATCTATATGTGGTAGTCATTCTTTGCTGAAAATTTCACGCATTTAGCTATAAAACTTACAGATATATTGCACTCTAAATTTTCCTACATTTTAAGACAATCGCGAAATGCACCAAAAACGGCAAGAGGGGTACCCTGTTCATGAATTTCTTTCTTCAAAAGTATTTGATATATCAATCTGAAATTTTAGCTGAGGTGTTTTAAAGTGCTGAACTTTATATGGTAAAAATTTCAAGCAAATCTAAGATGGTTGAGCAGGAGGCATTTGTTGAATTGAGGTGGAATGACCTATGTGGCTTTCTCTGCAGTTTCAGTGATGATGCATCTGGCCCCCCTCATCCAAGCTCCGGTTACTCCAAGCCCAGCCAGCACTTCACAGATTAAGCACCCAGCAAAGCCCTGGAAGCCTGATTCAATCAGCGCACAGAGCCTCAGCTTCGTCAGCCTCGACTACTGCACTGGTCCACCAGCTCTCGACATTTGGTGAGCTTCCTCTCATGAACCTCCTCCATGTGATTATCCCAGAGCACAGTCAGCTCCCACATGATCACCTGCTTGGAGGAGTCTCAGAAGATGATCAAGTCTGGGCGGAGTCTTGCGTGCATGATGTGATCAAGGAACTTGATTTTATTTCCAAGAGCCACTCCCAGCTGCCAATCCGAGGCTGTGGACAGCTGGCACGGTCTTGTCTGTGGTCGGGAGTGTGGCTTCCCTCCAGCTTTGAGGAAAGGGATGGTTCTCTTCCTGGGATGGCGTTTACTTGACTGAATGGCTCTGGGGACTGTTTTCCGCAATCGCCTTAAAGGTGCACTATGCAAGTTTGTTTACTTTCTGCGCGATTATATTTTTGTCTCAATTTGCCAACATCTCTCCACGATCCACTAGCTGCCTGCCCCTAAATTCACTGTAAAAAAAAAAAAAAAAAAAAAACCCAGGCTCTGGAGACCGCAAAGGCATCACAAACTGCAAATAAACACAAGGGGCACAGGCTGTGCTCCATAACATAACAAACTGTCCCGGCCAATCACAGACAAAAGTTGACAGTTATGGAAGCATGGGAAGGAGGGAACTATGGGAGGCAGGGGCGGGCTACCTCTGTTTTGTTGGAGTTCGAGTATCAACAGAAGTGAAAGTAAATAAACTTGCATAGCGCACCTTTATGCACCTGATCATGGCTCCAGTGTTAACGACCATCGGAAAAATGTACTTACTCAACGAATTAAAGCAATGATAAGGCTGAGTGAGCAAGCATGTATACAACATATACAAAGGAGTGGTCTGCAAGTTTGAATTCGACCTGAAGCTGATGTCATGAGCAAGATGCCCAGTCTTGATAGTCATGATGTCATGAAAATAGCGTGAAATTTGTGAAATTTCTTCCCATCCCAATGTACTTTGAGGGCCTGTAAATTGGAAAATATTCATGGTATGAATGGCTTCATGCATGGCTTTATTAAATATACTCAAATTTTTGTGCAAAAAAAAAAATCAGCTGATTCTGAGGAGGTAAGGTGGGAACTATGTTCTGAATTTTTTGAATTTATGAGAATGATCCTATTGAGAACTGCTTCCTGATAACCATAAACCTACTTCAGAAAGACTAAGATTGCATGAGTATCACAAAACTGTCTTCAGCAACGTAGAATAGAAATAAGCCAAGCAGCGCCATGTTCCATCATGATATAGCAGCACAGGGGAAGAACCTCTACGCTATATAAAATAAAGAGGATGGATAATTAAGATACGTTTGTCTCAGTAATCCTCAAGAAGGATACCAATTTGGTGTGGCAGGAAACCAGCAAATTTTTTAATCAGTCTCATTAAATTGCTATTTTAACCAAAAATACAGAATTTCAATTAATAATTAAAATAACCACTTGACTTTCAGGCTCATGCAGAATGGGAATAGACACTAGATTTAACAAGTGCACCGCCTATCGGTGAATGTCGTATTGCTGTGCAATACTAGTCCCCTACCGGTGTATGCATATTACATTTCCTGAAAAGTAGGTCAAAGTGACGTGAATAGGGTACATGACACACCCTCTCCCCAAGATGCATTAACACACCAACTTTGTTGTTCCTAGGTCGTACGGTATTGAAGTTATGGAGGGGACACGAATGTGGACGGACGGACTGACGGACGGACGGAGTGCAATCCTATAGTCCCCTCCATTTCCAGTAGGGGACTAATAAAATGATTCACAAACAGAACATAAAAGGTCTAATGTAATGGGGAAAATGTAACGTAATATGTAAGGTTGAGTGGGTGTAAATATGCCCACACCTACTCGTGCTATTTGTCCAGGAGACAAAGGAAGAAGGAATGAAGTGAGTTATAGGTTAGTCAGGATGTTAGCCGAAAGCTGGGAAACCATGAAAGTAGTGCAGTGGGCAGAAACATGGCCCACGCAAGTATGCAAATTCAGATGCTTCAAGCTAAACAAGACCAACTTCATGCATCTTAGCATTCTGGAGTGTATCACCAGACAATTGTAACACAAAGCAACGCAAGGGCAGGCTGCAGTCTGGGTGCAACGCAGGTCAGAATGAATTATTTACAAGGTGAATGGCAGGAGGGGCAAGTGAATTAAGTCTATTGGTCTGGCGCCCCGGGGGACTGTCCAAGCGACCAGACGAAAGCAACACGAACACCATAGACAGTGGGTGGCGAACATCAGCCAGAACTGTCAGGACTTTCTTCAAGGTCCTGACCTTAAACACGTGACCGCGCTCATTTAAATTTGTGCCTGTGACTTTTTAGCATACTTTGGAAATACTTCCAAGCTTCCTTTTTTGAGGGTTAGGCATTCTAAATGTACTGCAATCCTGTGTTATTCAAAATAGGCTAAGATTTCCCGGCCTCAGTGGAAGCTGCAGTGTGCACCAGCACCACATGAGATTATATGATATCACAAATGTGTGCAAGCATATTCTTCACTTAGGCTTCTCCTGCCGATGTAATAATCACTGCTGAACTCCAGACTTAGGATTTTTTTTTTTTTTTTTTTACTCTCAAAAATCTATCACAAAAGGTAAGGAAAATGGTGTTGCAATATCTCCGAAGGAGGAATTTTAATGCAGAAAACCTCTACCAGAACAACAATTCCAAGGTTTATATTTTTAATTATTATAATTTTTAACTGTAAGTTATGCAGACCCACAGATCTAAAACGGAATAATTTAGAAAAACCCATGACTTAACTTCTGACGTTGACGGGCACGTCTATGATGTTAGTTGATCTCAAAAACTAGAATTATTTTTTGATAACATTACATTAGAAAGATTTCCATATTGGATGCAGTTTATATTTTGTGTTCACAGCAAGTTCGTATGACATTTAGTTCTCCAGATATCACCAAAAAACAATTTTATTTTTTTAAGAAGACATAATAGTCATCTTAAATAATTATTTTCCAGGGCTTAATAATGCTTACACATACCTCTTAGAGAGACAATTCACCCCAAAATAAATATATATATGCTTTTTCTCTTACCTGTTGTGCTATTTATCCATCTACGTAGATTGTTTAAGTGTGAGTTGCCGAGTTGGAGATATCGATTGAAGAGATGTCTGCCTTCTTGCAAATGCATCGGAACTAAATTTCATTTGTCTTTGTGGTGCTCAAATTGGCTAAAAAATTACATGCAAATAAATTTAAAGCAATGCCTCTTTCAAGAAATCACGGCCTGGAAACTCAAGATAATCCACAGACCATGTCGTGGGCATTTTAATATGGGAACAGTTTTCTTTCTACCAAACTGTTTCTTTCAATCGCGCCGCTTTGAGCGCCACGAAACAAATGCAATTGAGCTCCATTACATGCAGAGAGGCATTAAAATGCATGGTGGTTTTCATGGTCTAAGTTGACAACTGAGAGTTTTTCCTTTTGCTGATTCATATGATGATCATTAGGTATGGTCATCATTGCAAAATGTTGGGTATCTGGGTTCCAGTCTTTTCTTGGTTTAACACCTCATTATGATTACACAAATGCAACAAAATTCCCTGTATCGTGTTTATGAATCACATATTGTGAGAAATCGTTTCACACGCGAAAAGTTCAAGGTAAGGGCCAATAAAAACACACACTAACAAAGCCACATCATCCCTACTTCAAATGCCACCTATGAATGAATCTTGAGAGAATCAAACATTTTGAATGTTGAATGATGGCCAGTCTTGAACAAAGGTTTCTGGATGCATTAATGTCCATTAAATGACTGTATCCAGACTGCAGGGATGACACAGAAAGACCAGATGTGTCAGCTGTCGTCCCCGACAAAGTGCGTCATCTGTGACGTCACAAACACATTCCATAAAACCTCTTCAGCCATCTCAACTAAGGCATAAGAACTGCTGAATTGACTGCCAATGTAACGATAGGAGTGAAGGCAAGTCTCACAACCAAAAACACAGTTTCCTGACACTTATTTGTGCTACAAAATAAACCACTTAGCACTACTATAAAAAAGAATATTTTAGTATGCGCTTTTAATGCCTCTCAGTATATAAGCAGAGCTTTTTGCTGTACACCTCTCTCACAGATACAATTTTTGCCCCGTCTTTATCTCATGGTGGAATCACGAATGCTCACCTTATCTGATGCTAGTGAGGACTGCAATTCATTGGATGATCGTCTCGGCTCTCAAGTAACTTCCTTGATGAGTCATTGATATGGTCTTAGAGGACTTTTGGAAGGTTGGCCACCCTTGGGAAGATTCACCACAGCTACAGGTTTTGTTTTTTTTTTTTTTAAATTTGGAGACAAAGGCTCTCCCAATGGTTTGCTGACACCCAAAAGCCTTAAAAATAGCACTTTTCTAGACTGATATATTTCAAATACTTTTCCGTCTCACCATATCCATGATCTCTTTTTGTTGAGTCACAGTCTGCTGCTTGTTGAGACCTTTGGGCTGCATTACATTGCTGAAAAGAGTCTACGTAAGTCCCATTTACATTCAACAGGACAGTCAATGAGCAAGCCTGTCTGTGTCAAATTTAATTTATCCAAATTACCAACTAGGTAAAATCGGTTGACTGAGTTATTAACGGGGCAATTACTTTTTACACAGTTGGTGTTTGTCATTGAACTTTCTTCCTCCAAAAAATAATAATATAAAAATTTTATCCCACGTTAACTCAGGTTGCCTGCGTCCTATATTAAATTTGCTACATTCCGTTTTAAGATCAGAAATAACTAAGAGTGACAAAAATAAACGCACATGCAACAATAAAAGAAAATTCAGATGGGCCAAATACCGTTTCTTTACACAGCATGTAATTTTTTGTTTTCTTTACAAGCATAAACCTTACTTACAAAGAATGACATTATACTGCACAAGGACACTATTACTGGGGTAATGCTTATGTTTCTGGTATAAGCCCGGGGCTCAACACTTGCACCAAACAGACCACACATATACATACAGCCACCCACACACTCTTTCTTTGTATATTCCACAGCGGAAGGGAGATCAGGGAGCGATAAAGGGGCAAAAGGAGAGTTGAGATGTAAACTCATGCGTACACACACCAGCAAAATCGCATCAGAGAACCAGTGTATCCGCAGAAGGATGACTTTGCATCTGATTAACTGAATCTGAAAGGTATCTTGCAGCGTACCTTTGTGTGCATGTGTGTGTAACTGTGAGGGAGTGAATCAAAGACAGAACTGAACAGCTTTTCAAACTACGTGGACTTCAAAGTCAATGGATACAGAGAAACTTATTTAATTACATGAGAAACATGTGTATGTATATTAGACCACCTGCCATAAAAAAATGGGAAAACACAAATATTTAAGAAATTCGTCAAAAACTTGTTTAAAACTAAAAATTATTCTGTTGGCAAGTAACAAACTGAAATCATCAAATAGTCATTATTCACACATGTCAACAAAAAAAAAACAAAAAAAAAAAAAAAACTTTATTTATATGGCCTCCTTTGGCCTTGATAACAGCTTGCATTCTTACATTCAACCAATAAAACTAATTTTTATGTCCAGGAATGCAAGAAAATAACTGTTATTTGGCATCTTATTCAAAAAATAATGTGCATAACTAGTTTTTCTGCCTTTTGTAAAACGGTAAATTTGAAAATTTGTGGATAACAACAATAAATATATTTTAGCAATATATTTATTGCTAAAATATATATATATATCTTTTTTTCAGTAAAAGAGCTTGTGCATACTAGCGGATTAACCATTACAAAGACATAAAAATTATTTTGTAATTACCAATATAGCAATCTTCACCACAACAACTTTTAGGTTTGAAACAACTTCAAAGTATACATCCACTCCCATGCTGTAACGATACATGCCCAAAGTCCTATATGCACAATTACTCACATTGATGAGACCAAATCTTATGGCCACTCGCATAAGAAGCGATCAAGGTTGATAATCTTGTTACAGGGACACATCCATGCCTGCAAGTAGAATTTAGGCAGAAAACAAACATACTGTAGTCGAAGTGCAGGATACTGGAGAAATGGGATCTGACGAACTCTGACACAGCAACTAGGCCATAACAATTTGGCTCCTGTCAGAGTATTTACAAACAGGCAAGGCTTGCGAAGTCCTACTAATCAGCAGTTGTCGGTACCTATGGCTATAATGGTCTGAGGAGGGACAAACGACAGACCAGCAACAAGGAGTTGGGCACCCGAGGCTCAACGAAGCACAGGGGAAACAAAGAGGAAACATCTGGTCCGAACCGATCGAAGGGCTGTTGTGGTAACAGGTGTGTCACATCACAGTGCATCACGCCCAGCTGTGTATAAGGCTTTGCTGCCACAGACTGGTCATAGCACCAAATCTACCCCGTGTCGACCGACAAAATTGCACATACAAATTGGAAATGGACCTTGAAGCAATGAAAGAACAATCAACAGGTCTAATTTTCTCTTATATCATGTAAGCTGGCAGTATACATGTGCCCCTTTTACCAGGGGAACATACGTCACCAGGGTGCATTATGGCAGGAAGACAAACTGGTGGAAAAGTAGTAATGATCTGGGTCACATTCCACGAAGAAACCCTTCGTCCAAGCTTACTCAACACAACTGGAGGACCAACAGCTTATTAGGCTATTGATCATAATGTTTTTGCTCGGTAGTGTACAAAGTAAACGTACATTTTTTTGAGCAGCGACTACTTTGAACATTGTAGATGCCATTCCTTGAGAGCGTTTCTGTACAGGCTGCTTTGGTCAGAAATGAATCACTAGGGCTAAGACAGTGATATATTTCCCATTTAACCAATTCTCTTGTCTACAGGACATTAGGGGGAAAAAAGGATTTTATTTGGATAGTCCCCATAATAACGGTGGTTCTGATTACATGATGACTCAGTTACTTCCCAGTTTCTGTTTTTTTGCTGTAAATCAGTATTATGGTTGGCGAGAGCTTAAGCAACATATCATTAAGTAGCCAAATCATCCATAAATGTGGTCAACAAGTGAATTGCAAAACTCGGAAGACAACTCAGCACTGAAGCAGAGGACCAAGATGTTGGCCCAGTCATGTCGCTCTTGTTAGGCAGAGGTGGCTGAGTCAGTGCCAGTGATGCTAATGCTACACGCAGAGGGCTAAAAAAAAAAAAAAAGCCACAACCCTTTTCCTGCAAACTTTTCAAGATGAAGTTTTATTTACACTTCTGACCAAAAAATCTTACACAGGAAATGCCTCAGTTCTTTTTCCGCCAGTGTGGGTAAGTTTATTTATTTCTGCACGCATTCCTGATTTCCTGCTCTCTAGGCTGCGGTTCAAAGCTCAGCTGAGCGGAACCCTGGGCTATTTTTAGAGGTAAAGCGCTTAGAGAGGCTAGTTGGCCCTTAACAACAAAACATGGGCCATATCAGAGAGTTTACATCTATTTGCCACATGATCTAAAAACTGAAATGCAGGCAGAGTCCATCACAAAATGTTGTAATTTATGATGATTAAAAAAATTGTGTAAAATTGAAACAACACCTTCTGATTTTTAAAAGCACAACGAAATCTTCAAAGAACAATAAACTTTATCTTATGGAGTATTTTAACTCCAATCAGTGTCAAATTTTTACTGATAGCATCTTTAACACTGCCAGAGTTTATTTAACACTGATATTTTAGCAGTGTAAAGTTAAAACACAAAGTGGAATGACTTTGACCTGGCTGCCCCCAAATGAATCTTGTAAAGGGAAAATCAAGTCAGCAAGAAGCTCGTTTGAGAGTAATAAAAGACCAGTCAATTCTCTAAGAAAAATATTTAATAAAAGTCAAATTGATTACATCAAAATTAAAAGTAAAGTTGGTGAGAAGGTGCAAATAGTAATTAAAACCAGCATCGCCGAGAAATTGTTTGAAAGAATAAAAGCAAACAAAAATGCAAGCAAACACAGACTTTTCCTAAACTAGAAAAAAATGAAACTAGTTCGCACAATTGTTCATTTCTACTCCCAATACAATTACAAACTGAAACTGAATACAACTGCAAACTACAAATTGAAATCTTGATTTTATTTATAAGTCGACCATCAACATCTCTTGCACTTCAGTAATAAACGTAGGCTTTTGGGCTACTCAAAACAATCGAAATCTGTTATATGCAGGATAGGCACCATAAACACTGCGAAATTAATGCGTTTTTTCCAGGACAAAGCACGAGGGCCCTCACGCCCCAACAAGAAGTTATTGATCAATGGGGCGGAAACTGGAGCTCGTAGTCCTGCTGAGACGGCTTCCAGAAGGGGCTTTCACCTTTCACATGATACTTTCAAATACTTTTCTTTTTCATAACAGAAAAAAAACACTCTCTTGTACTTAAGTGAACTGATGGGTTTTATATGACTTCATCGGTTGTCCAATCTCATTTAATTATACATACCCAAAAAAAAAAATAAAAATCAAAAGTGAGCAGAACGGGGCACGAGCAGAAGAGACCGCAGTAGAAAAATGATAAAAGCTATGAAATTCGGGGGATATTTGATCCGAAAACGTACACGGACAGACAACAGTTTGAATAATTGAACGGTTGCTGCACTATTCTCACCTGCAGCTGTGACAGAGAGTCGGCTAAAGTCTTTATGACAAGATGACTGAGCGTTCGTGGTCACTTTTAAAATAAACTCACTGGAAGTGCAGCATTTTCTCTGGATTTGGTAGAGGCAGGTAAGAGCAAAGCGGGAATCCCATGTGATATAGTTGGGGCGCACGCGGTCCCAGCATCATAGACGCGCAGCTGAACGCTGAGCTGTCAGTCTCCAGACCTCGCGCTGGGATTTCAGCGCTTCCTCTAAACGAGCTTTGAGTACCCTTCCTCGATAGAATACTGTCTATACTGAAACCCTTCGCCCTGTCGGTAGTTTTAGTGGCACTGCCTAGAATCATCCCCTTCTGCCTTTTTGCTCTGTCGAATGAGTCGGCCGCCACATTAAACGCAGGGCTGCCCGCGGGATGTACGGTGTTCTCGGAAGAAATTATGCCCGTCTGCACGGACAGGGACTCGGGACCACAGGACTGAAATGATAAACAGGACCTATAGCAGCTCCCAGAGGAAGTAACCGGCGAGGAACAGGAGGCATACCCTCCTGGAGAGGGGAACAGGTCCTTTGCGCACAGCTGCACCCGATTCTTATTGATCATATCCACGCAGTATTTATCCTTCATCTCCAAGTCTGTCCTTGTCACAAAGATGTCGTCAGTAGTAGGTTTGAGACTGGTTGCGGAGACAGAAGTCGCCCTGCTGCTCTTCTTGTAGCGGGATTTGGCTTCGCGCGACTCTTGTGATTTGGACTTCCTCTTCCTCCGCCTGTAGTTACCGTTCTCGAACATGTCCAGGCATTTTGCGTCCAGGGTCCAGTAGCTACCCTTCCCAGGTTTGCCTTTTTCCCTGGGAACCTTAATAAAGCAGTCGTTCAGAGAGAGGTTGTGGCGAATGGAGTTCTGCCAGCCCTGCTTGTTGTCGTGGTAAAAGGGGAATTGTTCCATTATGAACTGATAGATTCCGCTCAGCGTAGCGCGCTGTTCTGGTGCGCTCTTGATTGCCATAGCGATGAGTGCGATATAACTGTAAGGTGGCTTCTGCGGAGGCTCCTGTCGACTTGAGGCAAAACCCAGAGCGGGAAGAATGCCCCTGCTGTCATTCCCATACAGGTAAATCACGGAAGGATTCGCGAGACTCAGTGTAGGGGGGCTTCCGCCGAACTGCTGCACGCGGCTGCTGTAAAGGCTCATCATTCCCCGCCGGTCCGCCGGTCCAGCTTTAATATGGCCCGATTCAAATCAAGGTCCAGTCTGCACAGCAAAGAACTCCGTGTCTGTTCCCTGGAGCGTCTGCGGCGTTCCCAATGTGTCCCCGTCTCAAGTCTAAAAATGTTAGATAATTGCAGTACGTTTGCAATTTTATGTTGACTTAGCGCTGGAAAATAAATTGTCTATGATAAA
Organism: Gymnothorax reevesii; assembly: GCA_029721435.1. Taxonomy (NCBI): domain Eukaryota; kingdom Metazoa; phylum Chordata; class Actinopteri; order Anguilliformes; family Muraenidae; genus Gymnothorax; species Gymnothorax reevesii. The sequence goes on from CM056588.1 coordinate 56,927,911, forward strand.
CACTCGTTGTGTTCTCAGCCCACCCACATTAATTAAAATTTCATTGTAGAAAGCCCTCTCTCTCTCCGCGTGTCCCTTAGCTACCAGCCAATGGTGTGCTTGGCTATCCCTTCATTTGTTTATAGAATTAGTCTGTTGATAAGTCTGCCCACCCAAGTCGAATCAAGCTGTGTTTATTTGGAAAAATTTCCGGGCACCCAATACATAAACGCACTGATCTGATGTTTGAAGTATCACGTCCACCCTTGACGCTCAAAGTTGCTCGCACAGAGAGAACAAGCAAACGGAGAGAGGTTCGATCTGGGAGTTGCTGTTGATTAAGTTGAAAGGAAAATTAAGTTATTTTTACTCGTACTTTAACAGTCATTCTTATATTTATGTTTTGTGAATGTCAACTAGCAGCTAAAAGTGAGATTTTTCATAAACAATAAAGCGCTATATTTCAAACCCGTGTTTTCCGCAGACTAACAAGATCTTAAGCGTGATAAATTAGTCGAATATTTATTCGGTGTAAGGTCAACAGTCATATACCGTATCCTCGCAGCGCTCTCACTTGAACAACAAGGCTCCGGGATACTCTGTGTGCGTGTGCGCGGGGGGAGCGCCAGTCCGTACAGCTCACGAGCCTAGGCCAGTCTCTTCCATAAAAGGGGAGTTTGGCGGGTCGAGGAAGCTAAATTGTATTATTTGTGAATGCGTGCCTGTTGCTTTATATTATGTATTTTCCTGTTTATAAGACGGAGGGGATTATAACAACTTTACAAGTGCGCACAGCTGGCCAATGCTTACATTACGCGTTTGGAAGTTTCAACAGATAAACCATAGACTTTTCTTAATTTGTCTTCTTTTCCTTTTTAGTCTGCGTTTTTCCTTTCATTTTGTTCAGGCAGTGATTCATTGAGAAATGAAAACAAGACCCTCAGTCAGTAAGTCACGGGCGGTCACAGAGCCCATGTATACTTTGTCCATTTAATCCGATAGAGCGAGCTCCCTGGTAAACCATTATTTATCAATAAACTATGAGTAATCGGAGTATGAAGGCTACACCCTCTCTTTAAGTATACAAGTATCTTGATTTTTTACTCCAGTCCTCTTCCAGTAATTCATTCAGGTAAAGTCTCTCATACTACACTCATCAGCCAAATAGGGTTGTTTAACCAGTCATAGGCTATCCAAACTGTCTCACCGTGTGACGACTCCGCTGAAAATCTAAACCCTGTTAAAAAAAAGGCTTTAAAACCGCTGATGACTCTTTCATACAAATATACCCATTTAATCATTTTCAAGTAGGTGTACATATTTAATTCTTCAAAAAAAAAACACGGGACTACAAAAAATTCACAAGAAATATACGCGATATGTTTAAAAATGCATGAATAAATATAGCTTTGGAAAACAGTTTTCATTTTATTATCAAAATAAATACAACTACTCCCATCGTTACCATTACTGCTACTACTCTTACCACTACTACCACCACCGCTACAATTACGACAACTGCCACAACTACTACTACTAATAATAATAATAATAATAATTATAATAATATTACATATGACTGCAAGTGGCAATTCGTGGGTACAAGCAGCATGAGGCAATAATAAATTTTGAGACAGTTATGACGGTTCATGTTCATGGTTCATAATTGCACGTTATACCTTGCCCTGCAAGTTTCATGTTGACGGGTCACACGCATGCCTTATTACCAACCTGATATGGGATTTCAGATACCAATGTCGATACCAATACCGATTATAAAGTGGGAGGAATTCACCAATATGGGGACTGAGTTGATTGAGTTTTTATGAAAACTGAACTTCTCTTTATGGATTGTACAGTGATATGATTATGCAAAGGGACCAAGAAGTGATCAACCATTAGTAAGTTTTGTTGATAACTGAACACTTCATCAGTTTACATTTTTCACCAGGGACTAGTCATCAAAGGGATTTATAATCCTGCTCTCACCTTGCCTTAAAAGCGCACTACTTGTTCAAACTCTTTCCCATGTGTTAATTTGTTCAGTTTCGCAGATCAATTGGTATTCCATTTCCCCTCAGCTTGCATAATTGTTCATTGCAATAGCAATGAAGCATTTTCCTATCCACATCAATGGTGATGCAAAATATCAGTGTCTTCTGAAGCTTCTGAATTCCTGTAGCTCACAAAATGGGACATTTTTTTCTGCATCAGGGTCCAATCGGCTTGATGTGCCTTAAAAATGTTTCATAAATGCAGTTTTACCGACTCAGGTAATCCTGTTAGGTTTGCTTATGGAAAAATAAAACCCTGTCTATAGCCAGTGACATGACCATACAGCAGGTTAACAGCAGGTTTCCGATCAAGAACCGGACAATTAATAGAATTAATTGACTGAGCAAATAGGCTACCAATAAGCTGCGTTGCCATCAATTATTAATGATATAACTGTATGTCAGAGGAAGGCGAAAGTATGAGACTGCATGGATAGGAATTCACTGAAATTTCATTAAAAAAATTCCATCTTGAAGTGGACTGTTAGGAGGTAAATTCTGCTGAGGATGGTATTTAGATAAGGTTTAGATTTCGTTTGTAATTAATTAGATAAATGCCATTCATTCAATCTCAGATAGTAGCCTTCCGACTACTTTGCCAGAAGCTCGACTATAAAGACCTCATCAATGATTTTGCTACCATGAAAATCTGACGCATGGCATGCATTTTAAATGATTTTACATGCATGCCATGCATCAAGTTCACAAAATGCCCAAATAACCAATTAACTAAATTATTCAATCACCAGCGCTCCAACATAAGAAGCACTGGTAATTTAATATTAAATTAATTATTATCGCGCCACGGCAACCAGTGTGCAACTGTGCTTCTCAGCAAATGTAGCCTATTCTTATGAGCTCTGAAAACATTTTGATTAAGTGCAATATTTAAATAAATTTTGTTGCACTGCTGAAAAAAAAATGTAAAACGGGAAATGGAATTCAGAGAAATTATTGTATTAATTAATGTTATTTTTTCCCATCCCTACGATATTATAAATGTAGCTAATTGGTGATCTTTGTCATTTCCTGATAATTTCTTAGGAACAGCTTGAAAGCAATTGTGAGCTTTAGGGACAGACTTCAGCTGCGCGCCATTGAAAATCCCACAACGCTGGCGTTACCGCTAAGGGGACGTAGGGCTTTAGGAGTTTAAAGAATAACCCCAACTCTAATCTCCATAAACCTAACCCAATCTTAATCCTGGCCATGAACCTAACCCTAAATGTAACCTTCACCCCAAAGAAGAGGAAGAGGGAGGACTGGGTTCCAGCACTCTGTGCTTGGACACCTAATAGAATTAAAAATCAGAGCAAGCACAATAGGGTTCCAGCAGTTCATGCTTGGGCCCCTAAAAATAAATATAACCGCAAACTGTAATTACGGGTTCCAATCAACAAGAGGCAATTATCAATTTTGAAGCTGTAAAGATGCACACAGTGTGAATTTTTGAAAAAATTTCTAGTTTATGGCACATAATTGTACATAGTATACCTTACTCTGCAAGTTTTAAGTTAATAACCTCCACCAAGGATGTTATGTTTTCACCCCTGTTTGTTTGTCTGTCCACCCGTCTGTCTGTTGACAGGATAACTCAATAGTGCAGTGACAAGAGGGCTAAAAAAAAAAAAAATCACCTGACCCCTCCTCCCTCCAGAAGAACAAAACAAAACCTGTTTTAAATGAAGGATATGGATGTCAGTCAACATATTATGGGGTTTGTTCGAATGTAAAGTGTGTACAAGGGTATGCATTAAAAATGAGGACCTGAGGGGTTAATCTTGCATTTTTTCACATTTGTGTATTCCTTCAGATGTGTCATGAATTAAAACCAGTACAATATGAGGAATGTCTTTTAATTTCTTACCCAGAACTGACTTAGAGCATGCAGGATGAGTTGTAGAAATTTCCAAAGTTTTGGCAAACAAGGGGTCAATGCATACCCTTGTACGCACTTTACATTAAGTACAGACCCCATATGTTGACTGACATCCATATCTTTCATTTAAAACAGGTTTTGTTTTGTTCTCCTGGGTGGAGGGGTATCTCCTTAAATAGGGCCCTTTTTTAGGTCTTGCCGCAGCACTATAAAAAGTTAAAACAGTTTGGCATGAACTTTGGTAGGATGACAGGTGGCAGTCCAAAGATAAGTTGACTCAATTTTGGAGGAGATCCTGAACATATTCTGGATTCTGGATCTGGAAGAATTACAATATATCTGTCCAACACGGGTCAGTGTGATATTTCTGACCAGATAACTTAAAAAGTTATAACAGTTGGGTACAAAATTTGACAGGATAATAGGTGGCAGTCCAAGGGTGAGTTGATTTAATTTTGGAACATATTCGGCGATCAAAAGAACAGATATATGGTATGGCGGAGGAATGCGCTCTACCGTCATAGCTATGCCTGTCAAATAGCAGCTGTTACCTGATTAGCTTATAGTGGCCATGTTTTTAAAGATTTCATTTGCTAATTGCAGGGACAATTAGAAGGTTATTCACAGACACAGTAAGCGGATCAAATGGTTGAAAAGGCGGTTGAAAAATGTGCTCTTTTACACATCCTTAACAATACTATAAAGTTTCATGATGATAAGTGACAGTTGCAGTGAGTGTACTGCAAGGGCTACTGAAAATTGATTGGCTGATGTCCGCCATATTTTATAAGCTAGCACTTCGTTCTCATATATTTTAGAGCAACTTTGACCAATATATAGTATGTAAAATTTCAAGTTGACCGGACAGTTTCTTTAAGACAGGGGTGTCAAACTCACCCGTAAACGGGCCAAGAGGCTGCAGGTTTTCACACCAACAATGCAGAAGCGCACCTGATACAACTAATCAGTTGTGCAGGCCTAGATCAGTTGATTAAATCAGTGCTTTCAGGTGAGCTTCTGCTTGGTTGAATTGAAGACCTGCGGCCTCCTGGCCCGTTTACGGGTCAGTTTGACACCCCTGCTTTAAGAGTTATGACATTTGTTTGCTATAGCAACAGATTTACACCTAATTTGGTGGGCTAAAGTGGCATGGGCAGTAGATGAGGGATCTCAAGTTTGGAAATGATTCGACATTGCAATAAGAAGTTACACCTCATTACAAAATGCTTATTATAAAACTTACCAGCTTTCTTTTTATCACATTTAAAGACCTTTGTCTGAAGATCCCGTGCACCAAGTTTCATGCAAATCGGTTGCATTGTGTTAAAGTAAATAGTCTTTAAAAGGCTTTTTTTTTAAAAACCTCGAAGTGGCAGAAAATCTAGAATGGCATATTACTTTGGTCCAAGAGGCTTTTTTTTTCTTCTGGAGTAAGGGAGTCTGAGTAAAAAAGAATTTTGATTCTTCCCTAAACGTTCAAGAGTAATAGCTCAAAACATGTTGTGGCTCTCTATGGCACCACCATCTGGCTAATCAGGGTATTTTTTTTTTAATCTGGGTAGAGGGTGAATGTATAAATCTGTTTACCAAGTTTTGCAACTTTAGCTTCTACAACCCCGATTCCGACATAGCTGCGACAAAGAGTAAATTGTGAATAAAATCAAAACGCAATGACTTTCAAATCTCACCAGCTAGTATTTTATTCACAATAGAACAAAGATAACATGGCAAATGTTGAAACTGAGAATTTGATCCCACTCTTGTTTAATACAGGCTTCCAGCTGCTGGAGAGCTTTGGGTCTCCTTTGACAGAGTTTATTTAATTATGTGCCAAATTTTCAAAATCAGTGAAAGATCAGAACTGCAGGCAGGCCAGTTCAGCACATGGACTCTTCTACTATGAAGCCATGCTGTTGTAATAGCTGCAGTATGTGGTTTTGCATCGTCCTGCTGAAATACACAAGGCTTTCCCTGTAATAGATGTCGTCCAGAGGGGAGCACATGTTGCTCTAAAAACTTTATATACCTTTCAGCATTCATGGTGCTTTTTAAAACATGCAAGTGTCCCATACCATATGCTAGCTTTTGAACTGAACACTGATAACAGGAGGGGTGGTCTTTCTTCTCTTTAGCCCGGAGGACACAACGCCCATGATTTCCAACAAGAATATCAAATTTGGACCACAAACTTGACACTTTTCCACTTTGCTATAGTGCATTTAAAATAAGCCTTGGCCCACAGAACACGGTGACACTTCTGGATCATGCTCAACAATGGCTTCCTTTTTGCATGATAGAGTATTAGGAGGCATCTGTGGATGGCACGGCGGGCTGTGTTTACAGATAGCGGTTTCTTGAAGTATTCCTGGGCCCATTTAGTAATGTCAATGAAAGAATCATGCCGCTGAGGGATGCAATGGCGTCTCAGGGCCCAAAGATCATGGGCATCCAGTAAAGGTCTTCAGCCTTGTCCCTTACGCACAGAGATTTTTTCAGTTTCTCTGAATCTTTTCATGATGTTATGCACTGTCGATGATGAGACCTTCAGAGCCTTTGTAATTTGATGTTGAGGAACATTGCTTTTGAAGTATTCCACAATTTTTTTTACGCAAGCCTTCACAGGTTGGAGAGCCTCTGGCCATCTTTACTTCTGAGACTCAGCCTCTCTAAGACATCACTTTGATAGCCAATCATGTTACACACCTGATGCCAGGTAACTTAATTACTTGCTAAATGTCCTTTCAGCTGATTCTCTTATATATTAATTGCATTTTCAGCCCCTTTTTGCCTGTGTCCCAACATTTGAGTCCTGATGCAGCCAGAAAATTTGAAATAAGCTCATTTTGTGGATGAAAATGTAAAATATCTCAGTTTCAACATTTGAAATGTCATCGATGTTCTACTGAAAATAACATTTTAACCCATGTGATCTGAAAGTCATTGCATTTCGATTTTATTCACAATTTACACTTTGTCCCAACTAGTTCGGAATAGGGGTCGTATATTTTTTTGCTGTGAAACACTTAGGGGAAAAAAATTAAATAAAAATCAGAACACATACAATAGAGATCCAGCAGATCCTGCTTGGGCCCCTAACAATAATATAATAATAATAATAATAATAATAATTCAAGCTGTAAGCAGCGTTGAAAGGGCCCTCGCACCCCTCGTGCATGTCTGGGGTGGTGGCAAGGTGCTGACGTGTGCAGTTGCGCATTCATAACCATTGGACAGCGCTAGACTGCGACCAATGTTGTTACCTGAGTGGAGTGCAAACATCATTCCTGAAATGAGGCAGAGCACGTTAAATTATGATGAATGTTGCTGGCAAAAAATCTGAAAAATTAGCAATTTCATTTAAAAATGGCAGATATCCTGTTGAGTCTTGGTCGTGGCACCAAGAGACTTTTTTTTAGATCTTGGCATAATCCACATGTACACCGAATTTAGTACATATAGGTTCAACGGGCTGCTTCATTGGAATTTTCTAGGGGGAGCTTTGATGCCATTTTGCCACGCCCCTTTAAAAACCCTATATCATAGTAAAACATATGACCGGCTTAATAGGTGTGCAAAAATTTGTAGGTTTTTGAACATGCTGAGGCCCTCAAAAATGAAATTATGTATTAGGGGGCACTATAGAGCTACAATGTCACACCCAGTGCCAAATGGGATATCACATTGAAGAGCTTCATGTTTTTAACCTCTGAGCAAAGTTTGGCGAGTTTTGGAGTATGCTGAGGCCCTCAAAAATGTGTTTTTAAAATCTGGAAAAACGCAGGAAATTGCTCATAGTTCACTTCCTGTGAGGCGAAAAAATGGTCTCGGCATAGTCCACATGGTCACGGAATTTCAGACATGTAGGTCAAACGGGCTGCGAGGGCTGCTTCATTGAAATATTCTAAGGGGCGCTATAATGCCATTTTGCCACGCCCATATGTAAACTTAGCATCTGCTAAGAACCTGTAATGTAAACCCTATATCATAGTACAACTCCCGAGCACATTAATATGTTTGCAAAATTTCCTGAGTTTTCCAGCATGCTGAGGCCCTCAAAAATGCAATTATGTCTTAGGAGGTGCTATAGAGCCATAATGTCACATTCAGTGCCAAATGGGATATTAATTCGAAGAGCTAAGTACATCTAGTATCTAGTATGATACAGCCCTCAAAAACGTAATAGTAAAACCTGGAAAAAATGCAGGAAATGGCTCATAGCTCACTTCCTGTGAGGCAAAAAATTTTTTTTAAAAATTCACAAAAAACTTCATTATGACTCCTATGGCCCCACCGATCCGAATGAGAATCCGAGCAAGTGCGTTCCAAAATGGCCGCATGTAATTTGAAGTTAACTTCAGATTAGCAGGGAGTAACTTGAATGGGGGGGTAATCTGAAATTGTTACACCAGGAGAAGGGGGGGTAGGAAGACCAACTGATGTGATCCCATCTAGCTGCTTTTATTATTATAATATTTTTTTTTTATTATAATAGTAGTGCGCAGTGATGATTATACACCACCACTTTCTTCTAAAATGGGTCCTATTATATTTCTTCTCTAGAATTTTTCAGTGAAAATGTATTGAATCATGTATTGCCAATAATAGAATTTTTCAATACATTTTCACTGAGAAATTCTTTATTAACAAAGAGATAAAGCATCATTCCAACTAGTATATTGAGATAAAAATATGTGTAATAAACAAAAACACTGAAAACAAAAATTTGTTTTGACTCTTTCATAGCATAAATGTAAGTTTGAGGGCTCCTTAAATGATGATTTATGGTAAAAAAAATTGCTTGCTGATGTCCTGGGACAGGAAAATGCTCCAACACAGGCAAAAATCCACAAAAAAAACTTCACAGGTCTTGAATAGTGTGACAGGTATGGTCAAATGTATCCTTCTCCTTGCAATTTCTCCTACTACTTTACTCTCTCAATTTTTCTCCTTATATCCTCTTTTGCAGCCCCCTCCCGCCTTCCAGACTTTTTTCAATTCCCTGGGACCTCCCCTCTCAGACATGCCCAGGACATGCCCAAAACCCAGCTCCAGGCTGGGCCTAACAAAAGAAATGTCAATACTGCCATCTAGTGGCTTTTTTTTTAGTGGCTTTCCCCAAATTACATATCAAAATCTACCATTTCCAGATGCCTGCATGAAAGTGGCCTGATTGGTCGTGTTGTTACCAAAAGCTGGCAACATCGTAAAAAAAAATTAAAACACTTGAGTTTGCTAAGAAATTCAAGGATTGGATACCAACGGACTGGGAAAAAGTCCTTTGGACCAATAAACCAAAATTAGAAATGTTACTATCCAAATGCAGGACTTATGTGCGCCATAGAGTTGGAGAAAATTGAAAAAATGCCTGTTTCACCTCCTCAGTAAAACATGGAGGTGGAAATATTATAGTTTGGGGTTCTCTGTGAAGCAGGATTTGAGGTTATCAAGGGAACTTAAAATTCAACCTGAATTTTCAGGACGGCTCAAAGACTCATCCCGGACTTTTCGTCCCTAAATTTTCCATCCTCCGACTTTTAATCCTCAGAATTTTCCTCTCCTAGGAATTTCCGTCCCCAGACTCCTAATTCATGTGGACTTTTCGTCCATGAACTTTTCGTCGTCCCCGGACTCTTTGTCCCCACTAATGCGTTGCCCTCTTCCTGCATTATAATCCTAACCCTAACCCATATATCATGGTGATCTGTCCGCCGTCCGTCCGTTTATCCATCCATCAACAAAGGTGGCATGTTTCATAATCATTAGGGGAAAAAAAAATCCAGGGATGAAAGGTCCTCGGGGACAGAGAATCTGGGGACAAGAAGTTCATGGGGATGAAAAGTCCGGGGACAAAAAGTCCAAAGACGTGACCAAAAAGCCGAGAACGAAAAGTCCTGTAACCTTTCAGGATAATGGTGGTTCACTTCTTATCTGGATAAATCACCATGGTAACTAACGCTGAACAGCTAACCTGCTCCAGAGCAGGGTAAGAAAGAGATATGAAATCAGCGGGGATAAAAGCAACAATGACTGACCAATCAATTCTCTTGGAACAAGGCATCACCATTCATAAAGGATCTTGTGGAGCGAGGTGGGCGGATCATGCCAGGGTCTATGAGGAGGGCAAGAATATTCAGAGACCAGTAAAACCCTTTAGCTCCCCAGATGATTGTCTGTAGGGAGATACCAGGAATAATTTACCTTTTCAGCTTCTTGAGCCATATGTTGTAAGTGCAACACCGTGGAGTAATGCCCTTACAGTTCCACAAACTGTATGCATGCATTGCCCTACATTTTTTGCCTCCGTTTGTTTCCTGTACGCTCTTGTCTGAGCAAGAATACTATCAGCATGGCAATTCATTAGATTGCACATGCTCCATCAGAGCTGCTGAGTGCCTTTGTAGCGTTCCATGGCCACCTAACCACACAGTCCATGAAAGAGGGCATTTATAACATAAAAGATTGACCTTAACCCATGTAACTATTCCATTTATGAATAACCCTTTCACTACCCCAACCTTTTTGGCAGACCACCTTTTGAATCTCTGTATCTAATTGAAAAAATGTGCTGAACTTAACTCAACCCAATTAAGCCATCTCTAACACTTGGTTGAGGTATGTTATGCTGAATGAATCCAATCATTTTAGTTCAATACGTTTCTCAATTAAATACAATGACTCAAAATGAGCTCAAACAAAAGGCTGAGTGGGCAGTTAAAGGGATAATGTAGATCCTATTACATCTACTGTTGCATGCTAAATGCAGCTCCTTATTTAGGGCTCAACCCCACCAGGCTTGCAGCCAAAATAACTAGGTAAAAGTTGTCATGCAGACCATTAGAAAACATCTAAGCAATTTAATGGAATATACAAAGCATTAAATAGAAGTACTTACGCCCTTATGATGGGGCGTACTATTAACTTAAACATTCAGACAGTCGAGGTTTTTTTTTGCCAGCTGTCCTTCCTGCATTTAGCAGTTGCAACTGCGTTGCTTTTAGCTTACATGATTTGTTTGTGTTCCTCTAATTTTTTTTTATTATTATTATGGTTTGCTCCTCCAGCATGAAATATCCTGGTCTGCTTCCAGTCGCCTCTTCAGATTGGTCATATGCTGCCAACACCACCCTTATACTGAATGTGGAGACACTCATTCTAGATTCGAAACATCAGGGTTGACTTACCAAGTTGACAGCAATCTTCCTGTGACCACTTGGCTTGATTGCCGTTGTCAGGTTAAGTGAAGCCGGATAACAAAAAAATACCCCGAGTATACAGAACTTGGTTCCTAGCACAGGCCTCCGCTCCAAGATTTTAAACCTTTAGAGAGTAGAAAAGTTTTTCAGAACATAATTTGAATTTAAAAGTGTTCAAGAACTACTGTTAGCAGTGGTCATTAACATCAGCAATTGAATGTTAAGGCAAAATACTCAATTTAATTCCTGCTTCAACATTCAAGTCATGTATTAAAATCTATAACCAAGAACTTTTTAATCATGTGGCCTATTTGTAATCTTACCTTCACTGGTCAATTGATCCCCAAACAATGACAACACAAAAAATCTTTTGACACACTTAATAAATTACATGTTCCCTTTGTGCACTTCCCTGCAAGAATTAGTGGCCAATAATTTTAACGGCAGTGGATCGTCTGACCGTATTTAAAAACCCGATTATTTCTGCTTAACGAAACCGTGTAGGTCATAAGTTTCCAGAGCAAATTCTTCGAACGTCCCATACACTCCAAACGATAAATTATTTCATTTGTTTCTCTCGCCATCTAGTGGTGTCACTTACAAGAAACCTAAAACCTGCTGATGTTTTGTGTTGAATTAGTTCCATCAGATAGCATCTCGAAGCCACCGTGAATATGCATTCTGGAGACAGAGGATTTGGGGAATTAGTGCATAATATATCCCTGAATACATGAGTGATCTACTAAAATTTATGGGAAGGATCAAGACCTAAAACTTTCAACTGACACATGTAGCCAATACCAGTGGTGTTAAATATGAAAAATCCACTGGCAGTTAAACTCCCAGCTTCCTTTTTCACAAACTGTTAAGGTGAGTAAATAGTAAATTAAATTAAAATGTTATATTCATTTGCCTTTAAAGGCTGCCCTACATCCACAAAACTACACAAAACTATCCTGGATTTCCCGCGTTAGCTTTTGTCATATCTTGCAAAGCAGGCCATCAAACATATGGTTAACAATGGTTTAAATGTAAAAAAAAAAAAAAAAAGATTGAAATGTGAACACTGCGTCCAAATGACGTTTTATTTCTCGTTTAAACATAAAGAATTAGCTACACCTGAGGCAGGCAATATTGAAATATCTGAATCGAGGGAAATGATTGAAAATAGGGCTGGGCGATATGGACAAAATCTAATATCTCGATATCCGTGACCGAATACTCGATATCGATATATTGCAGATATCATCGGGACAAATGTTGGTGCTTTTGCAAAATATGCACACAATAACATTTTCTATAGCCATTTATTAGTAATGTTGACATAACGATGAAACAGGTGCAGGCAACAGCTTCAACAGTCTTGCAAGCGCAGAAAAATGCAACCCATTACTGTAATTCAGCTTTTAAAACCAGACAAGCCAACACTTATTTCATATCTTGATATTACCATAGTCAAAATCCTGACGATATTTTACTTTGAATCACGATATCGATATAATATCGATATATCGCCCAGCCCTAATTGAAAACAGGTCAAGACTAATTATCAATTTAAAGGAATGTTTAACGCCCTCCCTGCTTTCTGTCCATCAGTTGCCACTGGCCCTCACACTTCACTGAAACAAAGGCAAACGAGTCATCTCTACGCTTAACATTCAATGCCAGACCTCAGTTTCTCATCCTGGTAACTAAAATGAAATTGAAAATCAAGCATTTAATCCTGAAATATTAATCTTGTGAAGAGTAGCAGCAGAGAATGCAACATGAATGTAATTAGGCTAAAGCTGGTCTCCCACAATGCAGTGCAGTGAGACTCCAATGCTGGAGATTCACAATGTGTTGGTATGTCTGTAAATTGGCCATTATTCTAAGACCAGTTACCAGTAGATTAAAAGAAAACCTCCAGAAAAAAATGCACACTGCTGTCTTAAAGGATGGAAGTTTTGGCGCTCCTCCTTTAGCTGATTTAGTCTGCAAGCAGGGATTGAACCAAGGGGTGCACTACGAGGTGAGATTAGTAGGTTATGAGGTTTCTTGAGCCTAAAGCCTGGTTTTATAATGTCACAAAGGTGGCTCTCTTTAAACCTGCCATGGTAACTTATGGCATCTCTAATTGAGAGTTTAGGGTTTGTTGAGCCAGCTCATGCAAAGAAAGCCTTGCTAATGTTAAATTTCTAGTTCACCCTTCTGGTTCAAGTGTAGTCATTGGTCAGTATAATGAAAATTCTTCAGACACCGGTTGAGGGTAGGCCTAATTACACTTGTCTAGATATCATGATGGCCAGCAGGGGTCCTTCTTACACTGAAGTAGGAGTACAAAAAGGCCATAATGCTCTGAAAGAACAAGTGACTTCCATTTTTTCATCCATTCCACACTAGGACTAATGTTATTCCAAAGAGCACTTGCTACATTTGGCTGATGGATTGAAGCCGTGTTCAAGACATGCTTACATATGATGAAACTAGTCCCACTGCAGATCACGTCCCACTGCTACTCGAACACGGGCATTTTTTGCAAGTGTGAGAGGAAGCGTTTGCATTAGTGCTCATATGTACACGTTAGGAAAGACTGTCCAAAATGAAGATACTTAGGAGACTTCATGACAGCTGTTACTGAAGTTAAACCTGCTGCTCTGGCCCACAGAATGAATGTGAACCACAGTTCCAGGGACAGAAACGCCCTGGAACAGCCCACATTGATGATGTGTAGAGGCAGGGATAAGAAAGAGGAACAGGACAGGGATGACAGGAAGTTACAGGCTGCAATCTGACAACAGCATTGGTTGTCAGTTCTGCAAAGCCTCCCATCCATCTTACTTGATGCAAAAACAATGGAACTAGCATTCTTACTGCATGTGCGGTGAGGAGAGATGTTCTAAATGGCAAAGCAAGTGGAGAGGACCCTTAGGACATTCCGTTGTGTCATTTTAAGTCATATTGGGCCTGTTGGAGTGCACAGTGAAAGCAAGTCGTAGTGCAAGAAATACCCGATAACTGCACGAAAAATTCCACAGGTATGCAGGTGTGCGCATGCGGTTCAGGGCAGGATGGTGCTCATGGGATGATGCACAATTTGCTCGGTAACACTGATGGAGAAAGCAGTAGCTGCTGCCGCTCCTCTGAAACCCTCTCTCAGCCCTGATACAAATATGTCTCAGCCTTTGAAGGTTGACATGGAAACACGCTAGTATTCCTCACCCAGGTCCTGACGCTGTCATAGTCCAGTTGGCAAGCACAGCCTATCCTTTTGTCAACAGATATGGACTGATAAGGCGACGTGCACACCGCGAGCAGTGCGCCCTCTCTGCCGTTGTGTGTGGACTGCAAGCCCCTATCCCTTGCACGGCCAGTTTAGACAGTTCCGCGAGACGCACTGTGCATCCGCTCGGCTGCCCATTGACGTCACTGTGGTATCACATGAACGAGCTGGGACCAATCCGAGAGACGCAGTCTCAGAACCTGGCTTCTTCACGAAGATAGAGGAAAAGAGAAAAGGGAACCGTGCCAATTGCGAAGAACAGAAAACGCGAAACGCACTTCTCTCTGATTTTTATCCATTTTAATTTTCAATAATTGTGGATTGGATCATATCACAGACTGGCGATAAGGACAAGGCAATGACCCGACTATACTAGCTCGTGTTGACGGGGGAGAGGAGCACGGAGAGGAAGAGGTATTTCGGGGGAAATTGTCGGGAGATATAGGAGGGCATTACCCTGAATCTCCCCCCTCAGCCCCCCGTCCCGGAATCCTGCTCGGACTCTTATGGCTTTCTCCATATATACCCCCGAGTCGTATTTTTAATCGTACAGTAAATACATTTTCAGGTCGCGCATCGGCTATTGAAGGTTCGCACTAGCCTTTCTTTCCGAGTCGTGGTGCCTTCCTTTTAAATCGAAATCACAATACATCTGTTTTTGATATAGACTACATTACCAGTGGCAGGGTCCGCCTCGCTGCGGGAAGACCGATAAGTATGGATTTTAACAGTAGCGGAGGGGGTGGCGAGCTGCACAATAATCACTACCACCACCCTGAAGACTGCAAACCCTTACTCGGGGATATGTCTACGCCGACACCGCCTGAGGGGAACAATAATAGTAAGATCGGCGCAGGGCCGTATCGGAGAACCCTGATCCCCTCCAGCACCGGGATGCGATACAAGCTGCTCCAGGAGGGGGATGTCCAGGTGTGCGTGGTTAAATATCCTCGCACCCTTCTCAGCAAGATCCTCACATCGAAATACTTACGGCGCTGGGAGCCGCACCACCTCACGCTGACTGACAGCAGCCTCGCCTCGGCCACGGTGAGATCCCCGACTCTGCGGCTAACGTAAGCCGTCGAGCCATGTTGAAAAATGAATCATATCACACGGAGGTAATGAGCGTTCTTTGTTCTTGCGCGTTTTCTGGGTAACATTAGTCATATTTCATATGTTGCACAGCTTGTTGTTTCGATCGCTCAGTAGGCCTATCGGAATTATAAATAAGGGTTTTTATTCTTTTGTTTCCTACTCAGTTTTCTGCCTCTCGCTGTCGTTTCCGTCTGTTAATTACACCAAAACAACAACTGACGGAACGCGCTCTTTGCTTTATTATTATCCGACGGCTGGAACTATTGAAAACCTGTTCAAGCTAAAATGACAGTGCGACAAAGGTAACCTAGTAAGAATATAGATAAAGCCTGCAGGCCTATCTCCGGACATTTGCATCATAATCACTGTCAAAAAGGACAGGCTTAAGGCTATAGATTACGACGCATTTAAAGATTTTTTTAAAGATTTCACCTGGATCGTAACTAATTGTTTTGAGTCATGCAACGGTAAACATTTTCTTCATAGGTTTGATAAGGTCTAGTGCTGAATTGACCCCTGGACTTAAATGGCAGTGTCATTAAACTGTCAAGAGTCCTAATTCATCAGCCGAACACCAAACAATAGTAGCTTACAGCAGGAGCACTAGTGACACACCACATTGCACAGGATTAATAGGTGAAATTCTGTAGCCACGTTAATACGAAGGATGAAAATGATATGCCAGAAATGGCCACACCAGTTGACATAATCATAACGTAAAAATCAAAAGATTCAGCCTAGGTCTCGGCTGTATTGCCGTTTTTTAAAGAACGAATTTTCTTTTATTTTCAGTTGCATGCGACTACCTTGACCGTACCAGGGTAAGACAGCAAAGGAGCCAGTATTTCGTGTTTGATTCTGGACAGTCCCTTCAGAAATACACTCTGATCCATAAAGTACCATTCTTAAGCCATGCATCGCGAATGCGGTTTTAATATTAGCAACAAGCAAAGTTTTATTGTTGGCTATAGGCGCGTCACTAGACGAGAAGATAAGGTCTACAGTTCGATTATGAGCCCGTGGCGTATCCAGCGGGTGTGCCTAAAGACGTCCCTGTATGACAGCAATTAGTCCTGGCTAGTTATCAATCTTTTTCCTTTATTGACGCGTTTTCCAATTATCGTAATTGGCAACTGAAGACACGGTTTCTCTCCATATGCGATGTAACAGCGATTAAATCATGGGCTAAATTCAGTACAGTGGCGGAACCAGAACTGAATTGGGTATACAAAACATTCGTTTAAAACAATTATTAGTTCTGACTCCTGACATGTTCTCAGCCATTCTCATGATTAACAAAAGGTTCACTTCGAGAGCACTCCACACTTAACAGGTGCTGCTTGTACTCTCCGATTAGGTAAGACGACAATCATTCATCTCGACGTGCATTTGCTGTATTTAAATCAATGTTATTCAAAATTGCATATGTGTGCAAATAGCTTGAGCCGCATGCCGAGTGTCACTTTTTTTTTTTTATAAATCAAACCACGCAATACCGAGAGTGAAAGGCGATGTTTCATTGGAATGCGAACCAGTTCAATCAATTGGCCAATTAATAAGTTAATTATTTTTTTTAACTGAATTTAGCCCATGATTTCATTGCTGTTAAATCGCATATGGAGAGAAACCACGTCTTCAGTTGCCAATTACAATAATTGGAAAACGCGTCAATAAAGGAAAATGATTGAGAACTAGCCAGGAATAATTGCTGTCATAAAGGGACGTGTTTTGGCACGCCCGCTGGCTACGCCACTGTTATGAGCTACCTTTAAGTGTCTATTTTTCCAAGCCATCGGAATCGCCTCTCCAGACCATAAATGGGCATCTACGTAGTACATCTGCAGATCTGGTGTATTTGGGAAGCTGTTGGAATAACACTTATTTCTTACTAACGCCAAGCAGCCATAACATAAAAACCACCTGCCAAATATTGTGCTGGTCCCCTTCCTGCCAAACCAGCTCTGACCGGTTGAGTAATGGACTCAACAAGACCACCGAAGGAGTCCTGTGGTATCTGGCAGCAAAAGGTGACCAGCAGGTCCTTTGAGTCCAGTAGGTTGTGAGGTGGGGCCTCTTTGGGCCAAAATTTTATTTCCCCCATCACATCCCACAGCTGACCAATCAGATTTAGATCTGGGTAATTGTTAGAGGCCAAGTCAACGCCTTCAACTCTTTGCCATGTTCCTCAAACCATTGCTAAACAATTCTTGCTGCGTGGCAGGGCACATTATCCTGTTGAAAGAGACCATTGAACTCAGGGAATACCCATGCCATTTATGTTTGGGAAGGGGGGGGGGGACATGTCGAAGTAACACCCACACAAATGCAAGGACCAAATGTTTCCGAGCAGAACACTGCACGGGGCACCACACTGCCCCACTGGCTGGCCTTCTTCCCTTGGGTACCATCTCTTACCCATGTGAACAACACATGCACCTGGCCAGCCGCATGATGTACAAGAGAACATGATTTATCTGACCAGGCCACCTTCTGCTGCTTTATGGTCCAGTTCTGACACTCATATGCTCATTGTTGGCACTTTCAGTGGTTGACAGGGGTCAGCATGGGCACTGTGGAGCTACGCAGCCCCATATATAAGAAACTATGACGTATCATGCGTTTTATTGTCTTTCTGTCATAGCCAGCATTAACTTTCTCAGCAATTTATGGTACACAAACTCTTTGGCGGGATTGGACTAGATGGGCTTGCCTTCATTTCACACGTCACTTAGCCTTGGACACACATGACCCTGTGGCTGGATCACCAGTTGTCCTTCCTAGGACAACTTTAGGTAGGTACTACCCCTCTGCATCCTGGGAACACCCCTTAAGACCTGCCAATTTTGGAGAGGCTCTGACTCAGTCATCGAGCCATCACAATTTCACTCTGGACAAAGTCCCTCAGATCTTTACACTTGCCAATTTTCCTACGTCCTGCCCATCAACTTCGAGAGCTAAAAGGCTGCCTTGCTGCCTAATATTCCCCACCTCTCGACAGGTGCCAGGTGATTGGGTGATCAGTGTTATTCACTGCACCATTCAGTCATTTTAATGTTGTGGCTGATCAGCGCATTTCCAAAGCACAGATGAAACTTCCATCAAGTGCGGTCACCTCTTGACATGTTTTAGTTGTATGGTTGCCAACAGAGCCAAGCTTGGGACTTCCAAATTTCTAATTGAACTAAAAAATTCAATTTTTTGAATTTGAAAGGGGGGGGGGTTGTACGCGGATGGACTACTGAGGAGCATTTTTCAGCTTAGCTGTTCGGTTTACCACTTCTGCTCTGCAACTTTGATATGACAGTGTTCCCCTTCTTGCAATGAATTTAGATAAACTTTTCATGTATCCAGCCGTCCCTCTCCCAGGACTCCTAGTGGGCCAACAATATAATTAGTAATAAATGCAATAATGAGGTGCCTTGCGCCAACTCATTATTATGCTGTCCCCTGCCACAACACAAAGTGCAGCGGGGAATATTGCGATAGAGCTTGTGCATTTCACCTTCCGTCCCGACATAATAATTTTTCAGAAAATTTATCTTGACGAAGAACATTGTGGTAGTCATGACCAGTGATTGGGATCGAAAACGGGGGTCCGTCGTGGTGGGTGATGTTGATGACAATGTCTTATTATTATTGTAGCCCGCAGACGAAGTCGGGGCTACTATGGATTTGGCCTTGTAACGCGTCCGCTGCCGCCGATGTAGAGATTTCCTTCTGGAAGCTCAACAGGCCACAAATTTAAAGCCATTTCTTTTACATTCAGTATGTATATGGGCAGTGGTTGCGACGCGGCTCCAATCGATTTTTGTTGCCATGGTAACTAAATAATAGAAAATTGTGTGTCAAAAATGAGCCAATATGAAAAATGTGGGCAATTGTGGGCGACACCCTTTGGTCATGGGCGACCGACCTGTCTAGTTGTTGTTGTTATTATTATTATTATTAACATCATCCTTTGCCGTGTCAAAGGGGAGTAGGGTATATTGCAATGGAGCTAATCCATCCGTCTGTCCAGATAAGTGGGCAATAAAGTACAGGTGTAAATGATACAGGATGCTTAAGTACAGCTCGCAGCCCCATCACAGTTCACTATCACAACTCAAGAGCACTATACTATAAATGAATGGAGGCGGAGTTGCCTCAAATGTTCGTATAAACTCTTCAACAGTTCTGGGGGCCTGCTTTGTGAAGCCCCGCTGAAACTTGTTAGCCTGTTGAAATGCTGGGCTGTTTTCTGTCGTAGACTGTGGCTGAAGCTGAAAAAAGGGTTGAGGGGTTGCCAGTGTTACACCCTAAAAGCGAGGGTCTGGTTAGCTGCCTACTCTCCATTTCACTGTGCATTGATGCCTCATGTGTTGTCACGTACCTGCAGTCTGTAATTGTAGCCCCCGGACGAAGTCGGGCAGCTGCTGTGGATTCATGCTTGTCGTCACTGCAGCCGGCACTTCCTTGTGGACGCTGTACAGGTTGTAACTTTTGACCAATTACTTTCATATTTGGTATGGACGCGTGCTATACTTCAGTTATGACACCTATCGATTTTGGTTGCCATGGTGACAGTATTGGCCAAAATATGCGCAAAAAAGGGGACAAGCGGGCTTTCAGGGGCTACAACCACGCGGTTGCAGGCAACCGGACTGTCTAGTTTTAGTTTCTCTTTCTACAATTTATTTTGACGGTTCTTATGATGTAGAGCAGCCCATGTCTTTTAGACACCCACAGTTCAAATTGTTTCTGCTAGGATAATCATGGTAATCATTTCACAGGCAGTCCTCAGACGCTTCATGGCTTCAATATTCAATCAGCACTACACTTGTATACTATTAGATAAAACATCTCACACATACATGTATATACAGTCATGCGCAAAATATGAAAGAAAAGAAACTGAAACAACCATATTCATACATGCCCACACATTAGCGAATATGTGAATAACCCATTGGTTGGACTTTTTAGTTGGACTGAACTTAATTTAATCACTATCATTTTAACTAATACGAATATCTAGAGCTATGTGGCAAACAGGCAAGCGTACTTCATTTCTTTTTCCATGAATCCCTCCTGATGCGGTCTTGAACAAACAGCAATCAAATGTCAGACGCCATTTGAAATGAGTCCAGGGAAAAAATTGTGTTGAGAAGACGGCTAAGTACCAGCAATGCTGGACAGCCAGCCACCACCTTTTTAGGCAAAAGCCTAAATATTCCAGCATAAATCTGTAACTTCATCTGAATAACAAACAAGCAATTAACGGTTGTGGTCAAAAATGTACGTGCTCATGTAAAGAACGTGTATATCATGACAGTCTTGAGTTCCCAATGATCTCTGTAATTCTTGAAGGTCCCCTATTATTTCATCAGGTTCACAGCTAATTAGCCATTACATACAAGCCATTTTGCATCTGTCCTTCGTGACTTCACGAGGGGGAGGGATCACCCAGAATAATGAGGGGACTGATTGGCTGACAATGAACAGTCCCTCTTGCCTCTGGGCGATTACTTCAACATATGATGTCACAAGCAAACAGATTTTGAAATGACTTGTAATTGCTGTGTATCAGGTGACATAATAGGGGGCCTATAATTTTCTGTGATGAAATGATTGAAACTTATCTGTTACAAAAGACAATCGTGTATTTTGGTTCTTTCATAAATTTTTATTGGTTCTCTGGAAATATTCTATATCCTTTAGGTCAAAAACAAATGCACAGCAGTGCTAATATTTAGTTAAAGGTCCCTTGGTAATTTTCACCTTAATTAGGCACTTTTGTTTTGGTGGCTTTATTCATTTATGAACAGAGTTGGCGCTTGTGGAACCATCTCGTGGTCAGAAATTGCTTAGTATAGCTTTAAAATAAGAGAGTCAAGTAATCGTGCAGGCCTAATTTTAACTCATGAGGACTGTTGGACTATTTTTAAAGGGTTTATTCCTGACCATGGCAATTAAATAAAGGCAAGTAGTAATAACGCGTTCAAAAATGCATGCTCTCAAGCGCTAATATGACATTTAAGAGCAGAATCATCTAAAACGCCTGATTACGAACAATTGCGTGAGATTGCGTGTCTTTTTGGCTCAAGTTTGCAAATATTGGCATTGCAAATGGGAGGTATTCTAGCTGGAGGCTCGTTTTGCTCCTGCACTCGGGGACAGGGTGGTGGGGTGTTGGGCTTTTGCGCTGCTCCTGCGGCATGCAACACTAGGTCTTTGAGTTAGTTGGGTCTGGTTGAAAATGGTGGAGGTTAACCAAGAGCAACAATTAAATAAAAATTAAAAGATTCGTGCGAACCATGCTGCTTCTCATTTAATCATCCAGCTTATGAGCGAAGTCTACAGAATAAGGTTTCTTCAGAATACTTGGGAAAGTGAAGTGTCGATGATGTCAGCGTGGGGATGACGCACTTGACCGCGCTCGCACTTTATTTAAAAATGCGAGTTTGAGATTACAAGGAAGCTGATTGAGTTCAAATTATAATTATTTAATATCTGGGTTGAATAGTTTTATCAGGAAGAGAGAAGTATTCCCGCACGCCCATACTGGCCCAGCCACCAAGGTCAGGTAAAATTAATCACCGAAGTTCAGTGGTTTAGGTTGTAAACGCTCCTTTAACATCCATTAGAACACAGCAGAATGGGCTCAACAATACCCAACTCTCGTTTTTTTTTGTTTTTTTTTTGCTTGTTTTTTTGCTTCCACCGATTAAATTTGGGCTTAGAAGCCAAGTAGTTCCCGAGTTGAGGCGAAAATGCCGGCAAGATGCCAAGCTAAGCATGAGCAACATTAACAAATCAATCAACCGCAAGTGACTGGATTATTGTTGTTATGATAGCTTCTTGGGCTAATATTTCATTCTCAACCACACTTCAGTCCGAATTTCCCGAGCTAACCTACCTGTCATGATCCATGCGAAAACGTTGTTCCATTCAAAAATCGTAGGCTTGTGGGTGGTGTGCAGTGTATACGTGCTGATTCAGGGACTGATTTCCTCTTAAGTACAAACTTTTGCTCTCTCGGCCCAGACATCAGGCGTGTACGTGACTGATTTTGATGAAACCTTCGACGTCACTGACGCAAATACGTAAATTGGCGATCAGGGAGGATGCGACGGAAAATAGACGAACACAATGTGTAATATCTTCAAAGTTATTATTTAGCAAGACGCAATTTAAAAATCCAACATGTCAAGGAGCTTGAAAATCAAAATTCCAGTAAGACTGCTCGAACCCTATTCATTAATTGAGATCCATTCTGGGTTTTAATTGATGCTCGCAGTCCAGCCATGTTGGAATGCCTTACAAATATTAACCCATTTATGCCGAGCGTCCTCACATGAGGACTGTTAAGAAAAAGTGTCCTGTTTGAATGACTATTTGAGTGGTATTTTGAAGTATAATAACATAAAAAAGTAAAAAAGGAAAATTCAGGCATTAAGCATTCAGAAGGATCCATAAAGCATCCATGTCCCCGCCGTGAACTGTTTATAGTTGCATAATTTTTACAGTAAAATGTAAACAAGCAATGTACAATCTTACTGGACTGTACAGGACCTTACGATGCGGTGTTTTTTTGAATATTAATTCAGTATAATGCAAACGCCATTTGGAATAATACTGAGGCGGGTGTGGTATGTTTTATTGAGCTATTTTTGGCATTTCACATTCAACTTCAACAACACTGGCCATCAAGTTTTTTTTCCCCTAAATAATCTCGAAATCATGACCTAACTATTTTTCCAGAAGAAATTCAAGAGTCTTACTATCAGTTGTGATGGAATATTTGTTATTGGAGGCAACTTTAGGATAAGCTAGCAGTATTTTACATTGGAGGTTAATTTACAGTTGGTGATATTTGTAGTTATTCATGGTATGTTGGTGGGGAAATTAAGCAATTTATTTTCATTCAGGAGTGTATGTGCCTGCATCAAATTTGAGTGAAATCTTTTTTTATCAGGCAGCATTCTATGTTTAATGACGATCATTTAAAGATTATAGTAGGTTTCAGTTGTATTAACCCTTTATTGACCATTTTTCCACAAGTATGTAACACTGCATAGTCATCTTCTCTTGTTAGGTAATTTAGCAGTAAATGACAATATACTGGCACATCAGCCCCTGTGTTGTTCAACGATATGCAAATTTTAAGAATATAATCCAAAATTATTGCTGTCATCCCAGTTATGTTCTCAGAAATTAGTAAGAGTTAGAGGTCAACAGATCAATCAACGTAGATAGGACATTTTACTAACTATCAATATTGGTGGAACTTGGCTCTGACATTGGCCAGTGGCTGTGCAGCCTCTACCAGTCACACAGGGATGGACATCGCTGTTTACGAGGTATTTTTATTTTTCCCCTGGATGGCAAAGGTATGACCCACCGGACCTGATTGTACAACACCCGTTCCCTCTTTTGACTGGGTTGGTTTGGTTTAGGCATGAAAAATGAGATTGCTTGGGGTAAGAATACCCGGTTGAGGCAGACAGTGGCAAATCATGCCTGCATCATCCCAGGAAAAACCATAGGATGACCCAAAAAAAAAAAAAAACATTTTGACTGTACTGCTCATCACCAATGCCCTCACACCACTTTATTTTCAAGTGGCATAGTATTGGGCATGCAAATCATATTAAGTATAAAATAGCTTGGGATGTCGAGAGCGCAGTCCAGAAATATCTCTAATTGTGTTTCACTTTAGTAAAAAGTAGCTTATTGCAGTGCACCCCTATAGGCGGCACCCTTACGTGCCTTCAGAAATTTTGTGATTTTCCTGGACTCTGTCCATCGTAAATAGACATCAGTCTAAATGAAGCTGTGCAGTCATTGGCACACTGACATATTTCAATTTCAGTCAAAGTCAAATTTTGGCCCTGAAGAAATTGACCCGTCTAGTGGTCTTTGAAAAAAAGCATAGTTTGATTTAGGAACCAAGATATTTAGGATCACCCTCAAACAGAAATCCGCCTAAGTCTTTAAAAAATTGGCATTTAATCTTTCTCTCATCACTCCAGGGGATGTTTTTTCCAAGACTGCACAGGCTTTTTGCCAAACTTTGTTTTGAGGCTTGCTAGGTTTACATCTTGTGGTAAACCGTCTGTATTTACACTGGTGATGTCACCTCTTGATTGTTTGAATTGGCACATATTGCTCCATATCTCTCTTCTGGAGAGGGTTTTTGATCAGGATAATTGTTGTGGAGGGAGCCATTTTATATGGAGGAGAGAATTGCTGATTTTTGCTGTGACACAGACCTTGACAGTGATTGCTAAGTGCCATCTTCTTGCCCCTCCAGCATAAATTCACGGGTGGATTACAGTCATCAAGTACAAAACTTCAAGACAGTTCTGAGTATTGAGGTCAAATGTGGGAGCAAATGTGGTCAGCACAAAGTAAGCCTCAGTTCCATCACAAAGATTATATCGAGGAGAAGAGGGAAGAGTTAATAAGGGAGAGGAAAAAAATGATGAATTTCAGCAGTAAAATTAAGGCAGTACTCAGACAAAGCTAATTTTAGCTTGAAAAGGAGCACATTCATGGCTGTTTAATAATTTTGGGAAAACTCCCTGCAGTCTGGGATAAGCACAATTTTGATATTAATATAATATTTAATATTGGATAATTATCTTTGAAATGATCTCTCTAGGCACCGAAGCCACAAATCCAGACATCACTCTGGTATAGCCTTCCAAAGTTTTGTTGCTGTAATACTGATCAGTCATTTAACAGCAGACTTGGTAGGTCAAATATATTGGACTATACTGGCATCGAAAATTAATGGTTTAGCTGCCTGCCTGGGCTATTGACTGGCTCAATACCATCAAAAAAATCTTAAGAAGATATCAAACCTTTGCGTGGCTTTCCTATGAAGCTGTGTGGGGAATGTTTCCACCAAATCTCCCTATTGCATCTTTATGCTTCTCTGAGCATGAATTGTTCTCAAATTCACAGAATAGAGCAGAGAACAGGATGCGTCTAAAGAAACAGAAACTGGTTCTAAATGGAAATGCCTGAACTCAAATCAAATTAACTCTAGACCTTTAATCTGCTTACTTTAAAATTAAGCAATGTGGGAATACCACACACCTGAACGTGGAACAGCTGTGCGGCATATTTTCCGTGAAATTTTTTTCTCTTAAGGGGGGGCACACATGCTGTAATGGTTATACCTTGATCGTTCTTATGTCAATACTGTAAATACCCTCAAATGAAAGCTGAAATTCCAAACTTAAGAGTCAGTAACTGTAATTTTATCCATGTCCAAAAACCTAAGGACCTGAGTGTAATGATTACATATTGCCCATCCAAAAAAAAGTTGTCACTTGGATTTAAATTAGAAAATGAATATGTTTCAGCTGGCAATAATTGTTATGATCTTGACCGATTCAGGGTGTAACTTCATTTCTTTAAGTACTATGTCGGATAACGTATCTCGTGGTCATTGAGAAGATCTTACTGTGTTTCAAGAGAGGCAAATTATTTGCCAGCATCAAGCAATGAAAATGGCTAAGGAGATTGCTGAAATCACTGGAATTGGGTCATGAGCTGTGCAACAATTTATTAAAACCTGGCAGGATAGCAAACGGTCAACTTCACAGACCTATCCTAATCAGAGATCAATAAAATGCTTGGTTAAGTCTCATCATTAAAAAAAAAAATCAACAGTAGAACCCGTGGCTATGTTTAATTATGAAGGTGAGACCATTTACACATGTACGATGCAACAGGAACTAGAAGGATTGGGACTAAAAAGCTGCGTGGCTTCAAGAAAACCACTTGAAAGTTATGCTAATTGGGGGAAAAAACGAGTTCAACTTGCAAGGGAGCATAAAGATTGTACTGAGGAGCAACGGAAGAAAGTCATGTGGTCTAATGAGTCCAGACTTACCCAGGGGCAATGTTATTATCTGGGTTTGCTTCAGTTGCTGAGGTCTAGGCTGAGCACTGCTCTGCAGCAATAAAATGAATTTAGCCGCCTACCTAAACGTATTGAATGACCAGTAACCGATCAATGGACTATTTAATCCTCGATGACACAGGCATATTCCAGGATGACGATGCCTAGATTCATCGGGCTGAAATTGTGAAAGAGTGGTTCAGCGAGCGAGCATGAGGAATATTTTTCACACATCATTTGGCCACCTCAGAATGTGTAGCTTAACCAGTTTAAAGTTACTGGGATGTGCTGGAGAGGGCTTAATGGAGTGGTTTGTTTTTCCCATCGTGAATACTATATCTCGGCCAAAAATGAATGTCAATCTGGTCGGAAGGAAATACTGTAGCATTGTATAAGATGGTCAAAACAATACCATGACGAATGTGCACCTCGATCTAAAGCTAAAGGTGGCCCAACAAAATATTCGAGTGTGCAAACCTCGATCTAAAGCTAAAGGTGGCCCAACAAAATATTCGAGTGTGCAAATTTTTTTTTTTTATTTGGATGGGCAGTGTTCTTCATGTAACAAATAGTTACACCGATGTCTTTCTTCTAAAGAATATCTGGAGCTGCACAGCTATGTTCATCCAGAAGCTGGAAGAAAACATGCTTCAGCTAAGCACGTGTCACATGGGAGAAGGGAGGCAAGCAATTTATCTACTTGCTGTTGTCACAGAAAAGCTAGCTAGCTAGCTAAAATTGGATCTAAATGAGTAAACTGGCGACTAGTTGGCTAACGTTATATTAACACGGTCAGAAATGAATGGAAAACAATAAGCTGTGCCTTATTTGGATGGCTTTCGGGGTGGTCACAAAGGTCAGGAAATTGCATGTATTTTCATTTGCTATTGCAATCAAAGACACTTCTCTGACAAGCTAACAATTCTACAGCTGTAATGAACTTGCCTGATGATTCTAGAACAAGGTTTTGCTGTATTTATTAGCTCACTGCAAACTGGGTATTTTTACTTTGCTTGTAATGAAGTACAAACGTTGAAGGCTACAGCATCAATTCTGTAAAGACGTGTAATGTTTGGCAGCCGGCACATTGGTTGTCTAAGTGCTGATACTAAATTGCTTAACTGCAGCTGAAATGGTGTAAGACCTCATTTACATACATCTGCATCTTGGTCATTTGGAGAAGACACGGATGGGGATTAATCGCATAACATGCAGTTATGAATGTGAAAGGTGCAGTAGGAATAGATTCAAATCAAATTCTCCAAGCCACTTCCGGAGGTAGTCGGAGATGCGTTAAAGATGGAAATCGCAACAATGCAGATGTGTTCGTTTCCAGGAGTCTTAATAGTTAGGTTATGATTGGCATCATCACTTAAAAATGGCAATTTTTTGCCTCCAAAAGTTCTTTGATTTCTGTTGTGATGGTCAACAAGTACTGAAATGAAAATACTTTGGTGAATGAACTTATTAATTAGTTACATGCGCAAAACAATTTATTACTAATTAAATGTTTCATACCGTTATTCATATTGATATTTCTATGAATACGACAACGTCTACCACCAAATAAAAAGAATGATGTTGATACAAATGCACCAGCACTCATTCGTTATAAATACTAATGAATAACAACGATACTCTCAGATACACAGTTTCTGCTGCCTATCCTCCCACTAAGCAACAGGATTCAGCTAAACCAGGCTTGTTTAGTCTTGTTTATCATTTCCTGATGTTTTGTACATGCAGAACAAATACTATAGTCACGCTTGGCTGACTTTTATCATAGGTAGCCAACTAAGCTGAGTGTCATAAGCATTGGTTATTTTCTGCACTGCAGTGTCTCCTTCTTCCATGATTGTTAGACTCATTCAGAAAGAAAAGAACTCTCACGTTTATTTTATGTGCCCTAAATATACATCCTCTTATATTCATAAACAATTTACCCCCCCCGGCTCTTACTGTCTGAAACAAATGTGTGCTCCCCCCAATCAAATGGTGAGACTGTAGATCAGTCTTTCTCGAAACGCCATGAATGCATTCAAGTGCATCATACAGTCAGTCTGTATTTCCCTATTTCTGTATACTGCACATCTGAGCAATGCTGAGCCAACAGCCTGCTGATGAACTGATGGTAATTTTATGTGAATGACGGTGGGAGATTGTGCATATACGGACTGAACTTGCAATGCACTGAAACGGCACAATGAAATGTTATTTGTAAAATTAGGAATGAATGGGTTTTCTTGCAGGATTCTGACTACAGTGCTCGCTCTCAGTCCTGTCTAATTCTCTGTTCCTCTCCAAAAACATTTTATCTTCATTGCTTTGTTTCTATGGCAACTGAAGATTATGGAGAGGAGAACTTTACTCCACCCCACCTCGAAGAAGAGAAAACAAATATGTGACACTGACCAAGGTTACCACAGAAACTGTGCTGGATGTTGTTTCCATGACAACATGTTAGCGGTTTGAATTCTCTTAAACACTATCTTGCATTCAATTAATGATGCCGGCATCTTATTTGCAGTGATCTTGGTTTTGCACAGTGAAGGACGGACACGCAGCCAGAGGAGTGTCTTTGCTCAGTGCTGTTGTCTGTATGCATTTCTGGTTTGTCATCCCAGGCTGTTGTGATTGCAAAAATTAGCCTTGATAAAAAAACGGAAGAAAACAAAATAAGAAAAATAAACTCAGTATCATGAGTTTTGGTATGAGGTAAATGGGTCATTATTAACTCACCTGCTTTATGTATGTGCCCTGTGTTGCCCGTGAGGGGCGCACAGTTCATTGCAGAAGGAGAGAGGGTTGGTCTGTAGCAGGTTGAGTGGAGCCTGACATCCAGTTTGCTATGGGCTGTATATTTGCCCCGTAGTAAACCAGCCATTGGTGCAGGAGAAAGATGGCCGTAACTGAAGGTGGGATCAAACTGTGGTTGGTCTATTCCGCCGAGAACTGCAGAATTTCAGGCTGCCTAAATTTGAAAGAGATGGAAGAGTGTGAACAGGATGCATGTGGAACGTGACCTTCCTATCCTTAGATGATACAGTGAAAGCAATACAGTATGGATGTGGATCACAGCTCTATCCTGTAATGGGGCAGTGAGAACAGGGTGGGTTTGGATCATAAACTTCATATGCTTTGTTGAGACCGTGAGAGCAGTGCAGTGTGGGTATGGATCACAGTCCTATCCTGTAATGGGGCGGTGAGATCAGAACGGGTGTTGATCTCACACTCTCCTGGGGTTCTGTCCTCTTGCAGCCTTTAGGGTACATGGAGGCACCCCTGTCCTACAGCAGCATTGAGGACCTGCAGCTGCTGTCCTGGGACAACGCCCCCAAATACTGCCTCCAGCTGGGCTTCCCTGGCGGCACAGTTCTGTTACAGGTGCAGAAACTCGCCCCCTCGTTTCTCTCCGTCCTCCACGTTCTCTCGTTCTTTTTGCAGATTTTTTTTTGTCCTGTTTTGTTTCTCGGTGAGTTATGGTTATATTTTTTTCATATGGTTGATAAGGGAAAGTTGATTTAAAGTCAAGTCGCTCTCTCCCTCTTTAACCCTCAGGCAGCGAACAGTTATGTGCGGGACCAGTGGTTTCACTCTCTGCAGTGGAAGGTAGGACTGAATGTTCATTGTTGTGCTTTAATATGCATATTTGTGAGCATTCCTGCATTCAAGAGTAGTAACCCCTTTGCGCAGAATACAAATAATGCCGATTTTTCCTGTTTTGCATGAGCCAATTTAGGCTCATTTTTTTGTGTCACAGAGACTGTGGAAAAATTATTCCAGTGAAGCACAACATTTAGAAAGTCAGTTGCAGAAGTATTTAGGAATTAAATTTGGGAATTTTCGGACGCCGGCGTCTATATTTGCGCAAAGGGGTTAATGGACTGTGTCTTAATCGGCAGAAAAAGCTGTATAAGTACCGGAAGGTTCTGACGAAGCCGAGCCGCTGGGACGTGGTGTTGAAGGAGATTCGGGGGCTGGTGGAGCTGGCTCTGACCTCGCCGCTGCAGGATGACTCCATACACCAGGCCCCGCTGCGCATCATCTCCGCGCTGCTGTCTGAGGTGAGGGGTAGGCAGGCGCACGGTGATGTCACGGTCATACTCCGCTCTAGTGCGCTAGAGACTTCCTGCTCTAATGTTTGTCTCCATTCCCTTTCTCTTTTTCATTTCTCTGTGTGCTGTTGCTTTCTGTATAGTCTGTGCTCTACATGTTCATTACCTCAAGTGACTAATGCTCGATATGAATTTTACCTTGTCCAGTCTGTTGGGCTACAGTGTCAGAGACCTAACTGTATGCGCTTGCTGTGAGTCCCTTTGGATAAAAGTGTCTGCTAAATAAATGTAATGTAATGTCATGATTACAGTCACTTAGAAAATGCCTTTTACTGTGATTCCCTGCAGAACACGAACCTGAGCGCCCAAGATCACGAAAACATCATTGTGGTGAGTGAATGTGCACGTGTCACCTGTATGCATATTCAGAGAGTCCAATCTTTTTCATAGGCTCCCTAATCTGTTTATTAGTGCTGCGCTATGGCGCTGACTGTCTGTCTGTGTCTGTCTGTCTGTCTGTCCGTCTCAGGCCATCGCCCCTCTGCTGGAGAACAACCCCCCACCACCTGACCTGTGCGAATTCTTCTGCAAGGTAACCATAGAGACAGGCCGCCCACACACAGCAGCAGCTCTGGTGGAGGAGACAGTGTAGCGTTCAGCGTTGTGGAGGCAGTCGTGGTTGCATCATGATTGCAGTCGCAGTGTAATCGTAGCGGTAGTAGAGTTACGCTGACAGATGTGCGCCGTATTCATATGGAGGTTACATGAGGAGTGGAAGAAGTCTACATGGGGGCTGTGTCCTTCGGTGGGTGCAATGGTCAAACCCTATACACTGCTGTCAAATGATTTTTTTATTTTTTTAATACAATAATAATAAAGTCCAGAGCTTTGTAGAGACAATTTTGTTTTTATATGGTCAATCAATTAATTAAGTTTTCCTAAAAGCATACTGTACCAGAGATTCATAGGGCATGTTACTTTTCTATTTTGGACATTTTGAATTTTTAAATCACAGCAATACAGATTTCCATCTTTTATGCTTTTAAAAGCCATGTGATTTTACTTTTTATGACAAAACTGAATAAACCATTCTTAAACAAATAAAAGTTAATGTAAAATAATAATAATGTAATGTAGCAAGATACAATATAATACCCATGTAATGAGAAGCTAAAATGAATGTGTACCACATTAAACAGTGCAGACAATTTTTATGGACTTTGGCACAAGTAGGTCGGTTTCTGCGGAGATAAATTTGTTTGTTCGATGTCTTGCTAAATCCGCCGTAATATTTGTAATCCGACAGAGGGCGGACGCATTTGGCTTTAAAGCGAATGGGAGATGGCGATATGATTGGTTTATCGCTCGTTACGCCCACAACTCAGCTATTAATTAAATAAGGCACAAAGTCCATAGTTTGTTTGGCATTGCGCCAGACTTTTCAAAACTTGCATCTTAGATATGCCCTGTAAAGACTGTGATACACGCCTGACCGCACTCTAAAAGTGCATAGCACTGTGCACAATTATCTCAGTTCTTACATAGGGAAGACTTGAGGCCTCGGGGTCATACCAGTCTGAAGCAGTCTAAATGTTATTGTCGTACTGTTGTGGTACCGTTCATATATTGGCTGTGGTAGTACTGAAGTCTGCTGTATGGCATTTGCTCTTAAGACTCTCTGTTCCTCTGTCTCCAGCATTGTCGTGAGCGTCCGCGGTCGATGGTCGTGATTGAAGTCTTCACTCCTGTGGTCCAGAGAATCCTCAAACACAATATGGTGAGTGCTGAGGATTCAATTCCAGTGTTTCTGAGCCAGTGCTGAACTGGTAGAAGTGGAGTGCTACATCTTGAAATGTTGTCCCCCCGTATACTTAAGTGTGGTCCCACAGAAGTTGAGTTTAAGTGACTCTATGCTGTGACCCAGGATTTTGGGAAGTGCCCTCGACTGCGCCTCTTCACTCAAGAGTACATCCTGGCCCTCAACGAGCTCAATGCTGGCATGGAAGTGGTCAAAAAATTCATACAAAGGTGATGAAAGCAGACCAGTTTATTCCTGCACGCATGCACACAGGAACATACATAGACTGTATTTACTGTTGTATCGCTGTGTAGTGACTGGAGCGTATGTTTCAGCATGCATGGTCTCACCGGGCAGTGCCCGCACCCCCGCGTTCTCCCAAACCTGGTCGCCGTCTGTCTCGCTGCCATCTACTCCTGTTACGAGGAATTCATCAACAGGTCAGTCTCTCCTCACTTGCTCTGGAGAAAAGTATATTCTTACATGCTGCATCTGCATTTGTGCCGTTTCCCTCACAACCTTCATATCACATACTTCTGACATGGGACCAATAACCTACCCTTGAGGAACTATTCACTTTTTCCATAGGGTTTCCCTTGGCGGTGCTCCCCAGCAATAATCTGTTTGGTGGAGAATCAGACAGCTGTTAATGACATGGAAAAACACACAAGCAAATATGTTTAAACACAGCGATACATAAATACGCTGTAATTGCATGGAAATGTACATCCACGTGGGAATATAAATGCCGGGCCGATATCAGGAGCTTCTGTACTGAAAAATGGAAAATCTTTCTGCGTTTTTTTTTTTTTGGCTTTTGCAGCTACCTGTGTCTGTCTGTCTCTAGGGTCAGTGCTCGCTGGCTCTTGTGGTCAGATTTGCTCACTCTGTAATCCGGTGTTGCAATGGGGACAGTGCACTAGCAACAGCACTAGCCCTGCATTATAGGAGAACAGATGTGGCTCATGGTTGCAGGTGTAGCTCTATCTAAATATAAAAACTGGTTTGAAAGACAACTGTTGAATGAGAGAATGTCTTATTTTATCATGTACAACTCTTGCTCGGGGGGGTCTGATATACATGCAGATTGGTCCTATATACTGAATGTTGAAATACTGTGGCCTGAATGGATGGCCACTCAGTTATGATTTTTTTAAGAAGTTTTGTTGCTGATTGAGTAATCATTATTACCACCCCCCCCCCTTCGCCAATGAAAGTGCGATGGGCTACATGGGATTGGGGCACGTCTGTCCATGAGTCCGTTCGTCTGTACCACAATGGGGACGCTATTTCTGTGAAACTATTACACCTAGATGCGCGAAGTTTATTATGCTTAATAAGCTACTCATGGTTTACATTCAAGTTCGAAAATGGATGCCGAAGGGTATTATTTTGCGGAGTAGTGGCCCTTGATCGTGGCCGGGGATAGTGATGACACTGTCGTCTGGTTTGTAAACCTGATGTCCTCTTCCCTTCCTCAGCCGGGACAACTCCCCCAGTCTGAAGGAGATCAGGAACGGCTGTCAGCTGTATGACAGGAGGCCACCCCTGCCCCTGCGCTTGCTCCGCCCCGGCACGCCCACGCCCCCGACCACGCCCTCTCCAACCGCCCAGATCCTGCTGCCTTTCTCCTCTCCGCAGCCCCCTGTTGTAAAGTCAAGTGAGGTCATGGTAGAGATGGAGCGGAACAACAACGTCACCAACAACCAGCTGAAGGGCCCAGCAGGGGGCGACAGCGAGCCCAACCTCATAGACTGTCTGTTGGGGAGCCCCGCCCTCAGCCCTGTGACCATCCAGCTACCAGCACAGGCCAATCGCGTGCTGCGCTGCTTCGCTCTCATCCTGAAGATGCTGTTAGTGCCCCCTACTGGCGCCTCCCTCTGTCTGTCCCTCTCTTTTTCCATCTTTATTTCTCCATCCTACTCTCTGAAATGTACTTCCTTGGCACAACCAATGCACTCATTTTGTGAAAACGTCTTGCTATAAAAAAGGATAAAAACAGAAAAAAAAATAATATGTGCTTGTTAAAAATGATCAGGTCATTGATACCCTAGGGATTGTCACATAGTAATGCCAGTGTGTCCTCCTCCAAATTTGGGCTGTATCATCCTTAATGACAGCGCATCACATGCTCTCTCTGAACAGCGCAGATGGCCAGTGTCACCCCTTAATGGTCTTCATAAACACTGGAATTGAAAATTTTTAAATATATCTGGATGTAGAGATTTTTAACGCCGTTTAGTCCATTTGGGAAATAAATCTTCGAGATTGATTATCGGACTTTACATAATGTCTTTCTAAATTCACATTTCATAAAGTTAACATATGAGCAGGTCTTAGATTTTTTTGTTCTTTTTGATAAGCAACTCCGTTTCAGCTCGTTACAGGCCAGATCCAGCCTCATTTAAGCTGAGGTTTAACAAGTGTCAGTGTAGCGAGCTCCGTCCTCAGAATCCTTTGTTGATTACTCGGCGTTCCTCTTGTTTTGACATCTGGTCTTTATTATTAAATACAGATCTGCATTACATTCTTTATGTTTACCTCCAGGGCCTTATTCTGACACTAATCCCTCAGCAAATCTGATGTGCCCACAGAACCATGTCAGCTCTGTACTTCTTTGTCCAACTATTTCCTTTTCTCTCTACACTCCGCCCCTCACCTTTCTCCATCTCCCCTACTGCCTTTTCTCCCTCTCTCTCTCTCTCTCTCTCTCTCTCTCTCTCTCTCTCTCTCTTAGCTGATCTGTCAGTAAACACAGTTAATGTCAAGGATAAGGTGGCTCAGCTGATAGCAAGTTGATTTATTCTTTATGTACAATGCCTTCGCCGGAGCAGATAGGAGCAGGGTGTTTGTCAAATGACCTGAAAATAAAGTTCACTTTGTCGCTTCTCAACATTTTGGTTTCAGGACTTTGTTACTGGACTCCTCTTTCAGAGATGAAGAGTGTGACATATGGGTTATTATGTGGGCTGCTTTTGATAGACTCCGCAGCTTTATTTACAAAAGCAATGCAGCACCGTGTAAGAATATAGCCCCTGTTTCCTCAGGTCATTATGCAATATCAATTTCCTTTCTGTTTCTCCCTCCCCGGCCTTCTCTCCAGGTCTGACTACGATGACTGGAGACCAGCCTTAGCGAGTCTGTTGCAGCCTATTCCCTTCCCAAAGGAGTGAGTCACCTCATAGCACCTCATTTTTGTCCCCCAAAATGGCCGCCACCCCTCCCTTTTTAAGATGTACTTTATTCCATACCGTCCTCCTCTTTTGCTTGATTGCAAATTCATGGCTGAGGAGACAGGAGTGGGCAATTCATCGTAATTTGAATTTCATCATTTGTCACGACTCATTGGGGTGATTTAATGCACGGGCTTCCTGGGGCGGAAGCAAAGGGGCCCCTGATTTTACTGGATTTGAAAATGATTTTAAAAAATCATTTTCAGAGAATGACTTTAAGTTTTACTATGGATGTGTCTCACAAAAACACCAACTGTGTGCCATTTTTTTTCTACCTCGGAAGGCAAGGACATGATCCGACTTACTCTGTACCTGATTGGTTAGGCGTTGTTACTTTCCTTGGTTGGGTTAGTTAAGTTAGGTATGAGGACTGAGATTGGTTTGTGTCTGGGTAACAATATCAGGGTAAATCATTCAGAGGCAGAGTAGGGTGGGTCATACCTTCGTCATCCTAGGAAGAAAAAATCTTACTGTGCCCTTGACTGTGCACTCCTGTCAGGAGTTAGTAGTACACACTGTGGTGCATGGAATTGCAGTAGCATGTAAACTTTTGTTCACAATAGGACGTGCTTCGACTTCATAGCGACACCCAATTCATAACCTTCAAGCTCTACAGTCTGGCCAAGTTCAATGGACGATAATGTTGCGCTTCGGCTGATATTAGACAGTCATGTTAGCGAACGAAATGCATCGCAATGTTGGGTTTACGTGACTTCTGACAAAGATAACTAAATTTTTCAGTCAGTTAGCTTAGGATTAAAGTGCTTATGTGGAGCCAAATGTTTTCAGACATTGACCCGGTTTTGGGGGGATGGGAGGGGAGGGGCGGGGGGCTCGAGTGAAGCCACACCCAGGGACCTGAGAATAGGTTAAATTGCTCCAGGTCACAAAGTTATTACAACGTGGCCAAAACCAATGGGAAGAGACCCTGGTGATCTCGGATGTTAAAATAAACGTAAACGGTGATATGCTTGAGAAGAGGGTGGGGTGTTTGTGAGAGGGGGCTGTTTGTAAGCAGCAGGTCTGACCTGAGACAGGAACTGCTCAGAGGCAGGTGTAATTGGCTCATTACCATTGTTGTTAACAGAATGTAGCTCATCTGGAACTCACCTGTGTTGCAAGGCTAATGTGAGTGTTCAGGTCTCACTGGAAAAAAGAGAACAGATGAATTCTTCCCCTGGGGGAATCACACCCCTCATTCATTCTGAGCAAAACAACAATGCCTTAGGTCACAGAATAATGAACTGGATATGTGTTTGTCTGCGTTTGTGTGTCAGTGAGTTTGTGTGTGTATGTGTGTGTCAGATGGTGTTCAGTATGTTATGAGGACGCTCCTGTCTGGTGTCTGGTAACCACTCATTGTTCTCCTCTCAATTCCTGCAGGGCTCTAGCACATCCCAAATTCACAAAGTAAGTTTGCATCCTGTTCTGTTAATATAGTTTGTATTCATGTATTTGTATTTATGGATGGTCAGAATTTAATTGCAAGCGGCAGCATGTGACCGACTCGTTAAGTACTCCAACACTGTTTTCCTGCCTGTCTGTCTGCAGAGAGCTGAAGCATGTTATTCAGAGGTTTGCTGAGGACCCCAGACAGGAGGTGAGTGTCTTTGTAATGCAGGGGTTGGATTACGTGATACAGGTATGAAGCGGTGTGTAACGCAGGTGTGTTTGTCTCGCAGGTACACTCGTGTCTGCTCAGTGTGCGTTCAGGCAAGGATGGCTGGTTCCAGCTGTACAGTCCAGGGGGCATTGCATGCGATGACGATGGAGAGCTCTTCGCTAGCATGGTACATATGCCAAGACCCCCCCCCCCCCCCCCACGACCAAACCTATTATTAAGTCATAACCAGACATCCATCTTTCCTACCTGTTTCCAGGCATCCATAATTTCATCACTAACACCAACACTAACAAGCACTCTTGTTTTTCAGATGATGATTGCAGGTTTATCAGTGCTGGCTGCTTCATTTTGTTCAAGGGCTTTGCTCCATCAATCTGCCTCTATATGCACAAACAGCCCCACCATATATATTACTGCTACCAGCATATAAGTCCAGGCCCGGCCCACATGCCCACCCAGCTATTGCATATCTCCTTCTCCTGAGTGTAGCTTATTTTCCTTTCTATACGCCAGTCACCTGTGCCCGAGTGTCAGCCAAACCAGGTGTCAAATGCCCTCTACAGGTGCACATTCTGATGGGCTCCTGCTACAAGACCAAGAAGTTCCTGTTGTCTCTATCAGAGAATAAGCTGGGGCCCTGCATGCTGCTGGCACTCCGGGCAAACAAGACCATGGTGGAGGTGCGTGTGTGTGTGTGTGCGTGCTACAGCACGCAAGTGTTGGATGAGCTTGCACCTCTGTCAAGTACACTGGCATTTACAAAGTTCCATTTTGGTTTAAAATTTTTAAAAAAAGAAACCACTTTCTCCAGACACTTTTCCAGTGATTTGATATTTGAAAGCTATTTGATACATTAGATGGGAAAGAAAGTGAGGATTTTATGACGATGTGCAGTACGTCTGACAATATCGCATGGGGAGAATAGCTCATTGAGAGATGTAGAAGACCCAGATTTACAACTATGCAAAGTCCACCTCTAATTTTAGAAACAAACACCATATTGACCTTCATCAAGCAGCTGCATTGAACAATATCTGCCAATTAATTTAATTTGTAACTTCATCTAGTGTTGGTCTTAGACATAATTTCTCATTAGTTTTATGCTGTTCTGGTGACCTTTCAAAAGAACAAAAAATTATGAGGGATTCCAAATTTCTGAATCGCGCAGAGGATGCGTTTAATTTACATTTCCTTTTTTACAGATACTGTGCCTGATGCTGGAGTATAACATCATCGAGAATAAGGACACGCAGCTGCAGATCATCTCCACTCTGGAGAGCACACAGGTGGGCCGGACCCTGTACGGGCAGCTCTGCGAGCGGCAAAGAGAGCTGCGAGAACTGGTGAGAGCCCCGCACGACTGCGCAACCTCGCAACCGTACAACCTTGCAGCAACTGCGCAACCTCGCATTAACTGCACAACCTCACAACAACAGCATGACCTCGCAATAACTGCACAACCTTGCAGCAACTGCGCAACCTGACAACTGCACAACCTCACAACGACTGTATGACCTCGCAATAACTGCACAACCTCGCAACATCTGTTCAACCTCACAAAAACTGCCCAACCTCACAACAACTGATTTTCTCTTTAAAATTTGTTATAATTTAGCCTAAAACAAAGTCTTCAATCAAAGCACCAGCTTTAGGTTTCGCAGATCTGATTCTTCATGTTAATACATGCACTTGTGGTTTGCATTTGTTGCAATATTTGGATCTCAAATCCTCACGATATTAAAATAAAAAAGACCTCCCATCTGCCCCTGAAAATTATTTGTTTTTATTTGGCCTAACCATCCAACCTTTTACAAGCCTCTATAGTTAACACATAAGTACACACAACAACAGCGACTGCACAAATAAAAATAGTATCCAATGATGCAGGCATTCCTGCGGCAGATCCATACAGGTGCTATATCTGTACATAAATGTGATATTCACCCATAGTAAGACAAATAACCATTTTTTATTATTTATGGATGCATGAAACGTGACTAATACTACACAGTTTGACTGTAGTGCGTTGAATCCCTCTTTGTTTCTAATTTTGTTTAGACTCCCACATTTCTCCCATATGTTGGTCCATTTGTTGTTTTGAAAGGAAGATCTTTGCTTCTGAGCACCTCCTGAGTCTTTGATTATCTCTCTGTCTCTCAGCAAAGAAAAGGAGGACCGACTCGACTCACACTGCCATCAAAGTCAACGGTTGGTATTTCAGACGGGCAACCGCGCTCTATGCAGCACTTTTCTAGAGTAACATTTTTCAAAACTAATGCAAACTTATTTGTCTTTTATTTGACAGAGGCATTGGCTATTGATTGAATTGTGGTTGTAACGCATTCGTTTTTAATTTTCTGTAAAAATATTTGGGTTGTTCAAAAGTAAATTCCATTTGGTGTAGAGTGTTGTATGAATGCAATATGCTGTGTCCTAATCATACACAAAATCCATGCTACACATGCATTCATATGTTTCAAGATGAATTATCGTTTTGATCTCATCATTTGATTTGATTTTTTTTTTCCGCTCATAAACTTTTCACTATGAGTCCAGAAAAAAACACATTTTAAGACATCTGTGTAGCTTGTTCTTAAACCATTATTCGTACCTCAGATGAAACAACTTGCAATCAGCTTAAATCTGAACGCGTTTTTAAACACCATTGTTTTATTTTTATATGTGCTTGAAGCAGGGGTACCCATCTGGCCGAGCCCCTCCAGTGGCAGGCGTACGTTACGTCACCCGAGCGGAGTAATAATGTTGTTGTTGCCATCTCTCCCTCCCTCCAGGACGCAGACCTGGCTCGGTTGCTGAGCTCCGGTTCCTTTGGGAACCTGGAGAACCTGAGCCTAGCCTTCACCAACGTCACCAGCGCTAGTGCTGAACAGCTCATCAAATTACCATCTCTCAAGCAGCTCAACCTGTGGTCCACACAGGTGAGCCTGTCCATGTTAGCGCACAGAGGTTGAGGGTCAACTGCAATACATTGGCTGGAGTTTAAATCTCAGGTCAAAGCCCTAAGACCGCAGGACAGTTATCCGGATCTGTGAAGTGAGATTTGGTCATGTCACTTGCAATGAAGCTGAGGTTTGAACTCTTAACAGGCAGCTGCGATTTACACTAGGAGACCGACTCAGCTTTTGAATTTATCTTTTCGGGACAAATTCATTGTGCGATGTACGGTAAAAAATGAAGGGTCTCTTCCTCTCTCTAATGACCTTCACTACCTTTTCACCCCTTCCTGTCCTCCAGTTTGGAGACGCAGGACTGCGGCTCCTGTCTGAACACCTGGCATGTCTGCAGGTTCTGAACTTGTGTGAGACGCCTGTCACAGACGCCGGACTCGTGGCCCTCAGCTGTGAGAGCTCCATACCTCTGATCTAAGCGCCAATGCCACTCAACACCTCTCACACAGCACAGACAGTGAACACCTCTTACACAGTGCTGTTACTCTACATTCCTTCTAAAACACTGCTATTGAACACCTCTCATACAGTGGTGTTACTCTACATTCTTTACAGGACACTGCCACTTAACATCTCTCACACAGTGCTGTTACTCTACATTCCTTACAGAACACTGCCACTGAATACCTCTCACACAGTGCTGTTACTCTACATTCCTTACAGAACACTGCCACTGAACACCTCTCACACAGTGCTGTTACTCTACATTCTTTACAGAACGCTGCCACTGAATACCTCTCACACAGTGCTGTTACTCTACATTCCTTACAGAACACTGCCACTGAACACCTCTCACACAGTGCTGTTACTCTACATTCCTTACAAAACACTGCCACTGAACACCTCTCACACAGTGCTGTTACTCTACATTCCTTACAGAACACTGCCACTGAACACCTCTCACACAGTGCTGTTACTCTACATTCTTTACAGAACGCTGCCACTGAATACCTCTCACACAGTGCTGTTACTCTACATTCCTTACAGAACACTGCCACTGAACACCTCTCACACAGTGCTGTTACTCTACATTCCTTACAAAACACTGCCACTGAATACCTCTCACACAGTGCTGTTACTCTACATTCCTAACAGAACACTGCCACTGAACACCTCTCACACAGTGCTGTTACTCTACATTCCTTACAAAACACTGCCACTGAACACCTCTCACACAGTGCTGTTACTCTACATTCCTTACAAAACACTGCCACTGAACACCTCTCACACAGTGCCGTTACTCTACATTCTTTACAGAACACTGCCACTGAACACCTCTCACACAGTGCTGTTACTCCACATTCCTAACAGAACACTGCCACTGAACACCTCTCACACAGTGCTGTTACTCTACATTCCTTCTAAAACACTGCTATTGAACACCTCTCATACAGTGGTGTTACTCTATATTCCCTTACAGAACACTGCCACTGAACATCTCTCACACAGTGCTGTTACTCTACATTCTTTACAGGACACTGCCACTTAACATCTCTCACACAGTGCTGTTACTCTACATTCCTTACCAAACACTGCCACTGAACACCTCTCACACAGTGCTGTTACTGTACATTCCTTACAAAACACTGCTATTGAACACCTCTCACACAGTGCTGTTACTCTACATTCCTAACAGAACACTGCCACTGAACACCTCTCACACAGTGCCGTTACTCTACATTCTTTACAGAACACTGCCACTGAACACCTCTCACACAGTGCTGTTACTCCACATTCCTTACAAAACACTGCCACTGAACACCTCTCACACAGTGCTGTTACTCTACATTCCTAACAGAACACTGCCACTGAACACCTCTCACACAGTGCTGTTACTCTACATTCCTTACAAAACACTTCCACTGAACACCTCTCACACAGTGCTGTTACTCTACATTCCTTACAAAACACTGACACTGAACACCTCTCACACAGTGCTGTTACTCTACATTCTTTACAGAACACGGCCACTGAACACCTCTCACACAGTGCTGTTACTCTACATTCCTTAAAAAACACTTCCACTGAACACCTCTCACACAGTGCTGTTACTCTACATTCCTTACAAAACACTGCTATTGAACACCTCTCACACAGTGCTGTTACTCTACATTCCTAACAGACTACTGCTATTGAACACCTCTCACACAGTGCTGTTACTCTACATTCCTTACAAAACACTGCCACTGAACACCTCTCACACAGTGCTGTTACTCTACATTCTTTACAGAACACTGCCACTGAACTCCTCTCACATAGTGCTGTTACTCTACATTCTTTACAGAACACTGCCACTGAACACCTCTCACACAGTGCTGTTACTCTACATTCCTTACAAAACACTGCTATTGAACACCTCTCACACAGTGCCGTTACTCTACATTCCTTACCGAACACTGCCACTGAACACGTCACACAGTGCTGTTACTCTACATTCCTGACAAAACACTGCTATTGAACACCTCTCACACAGTGCTGTTACTCTACATTCTTTACAGAACGCTGCCACTGAATACCTCTCACACAGTGCTATTACTCTACATTCCTTACAGAACGCTGCCACTGAACACGTCTCACGCAGTGCTGTTACTCTACATTCTTTACAGAACGCTGCCACTGAATACCTCTCACACAGTGCTATTACTCTACATTCCTTACAGAACGCTGCCCCTGAACACGTCTCACACAGTGCTGTTACTCTACATTCCTTACAAAACACTGCTATTGAACACCTCTCACACAGTGCTGTTACTCTACATTCCTAACAGACTACTGCTATTGAACACCTCTCACACAGTGCTGTTACTCTACATTCCTTACAAAACACTGCCACTGAACACCTCTCACACAGTGCTGTTACTCTACATTCTTTACAGAACACTGCCACTGAACTCCTCTCACATAGTGCTGTTACTCTACATTCTTTACAGAACACTGCCACTGAACACCTCTCACACAGTGCTGTTACTCTACATTCCTTACAAAACACTGCTATTGAACACCTCTCACACAGTGCCGTTACTCTACATTCCTTACCGAACACTGCCACTGAACACGTCACACAGTGCTGTTACTCTACATTCCTTACAAAACACTGCTATTGAACACCTCTCACACAGTGCTGTTACTCTACATTCTTTACAGAACGCTGCCACTGAATACCTCTCACACAGTGCTATTACTCTACATTCCTTACAGAACGCTGCCACTGAACACGTCTCACGCAGTGCTGATACTCTACATTCTTTACAGAACGCTGCCACTGAATACCTCTCACACAGTGCTATTACTCTACATTCCTTACAGAACGCTGCCACTGAACACGTCTCACGCAGTGCTGTTACTCTACATTCTTTACAGAACGCTGCCACTGAATACCTCTCACACAGTGCTGTTACTCTACATTCCTTACAGAACGCTGCCCCTGAACACGTCTCACACAGTGCTGTTACTCTACATTCCTTACAGAACACTGCCACTGAACACCTCTCACACAGTGCTGTTACTCTACATTCCTTACAAGGGGCCTGCCAAGCTGTCACGGAATTACAGTCCCACTACCTTTTGGGTTGTAACTCTACATCTAAATAAGATAAAATCAAGTATGATGTGTCATATTGAAGGTATTAACTTGTTCTTTAATATTATTTAGTGGAAATATATTTTTTGAGAAATTTTCATGGAAGAAACAAGCAAAAACTACTCCGCCTTGGAATTACACAAAATTGACGTGGTTTTTTTAATGTTGAGTTTAACTATTCAGAAAATAATGGTCCTGTCATAGTTATGAAACTTCAATATGTTCATATTTAAGTTGTTTTTTGTTAATACTGTCAGTTATAGAAACAAATATTGACTTTAACCCTGCTTTATGGGCAAGAAATTTCAAAAAGTCAATGTCACGGAATTACAAGAGGCAAATTGTCACGGAATGACAGCAATAGTATTAATTAGTTTCAATGTAATTATTTCAATTTATTATACATATATACATAATTATTCACATTTTTACAGTTAAGCAATATATTACAAAGAGTTTTCCCCTTATAATGACCAATCATAATACATACTTCAAAAATTTTTTTTAATCTCCATGTCATCATTGGCTTGGCGGCCCCTAGATTCTTTACAGGACACTGCTGCTGAACACCACAACTCCACACTCCTTAAACAGTGCTGCTACAACAATCCTTACTCCTGGGACCCCAGTAAGAATAGCCTTCACTGCGGTGAGGACTAATGGAGATCCGTAATAAACAATAAACAATACAGAACACCACTGCTCTACACCCCATACCCAGCACAGCTACTCGACCGTCCTCACAGAACACAACTGCTCAACATTACTTACACAGCACTGTTACTCAACAATCTTCGTTGAACACCACTCAACACCTCTTACAGGGCACTGCTATAAGGCTCTCCATACAAAACACTGCTCAGTCACCCAACACAGCTACTCGACAGCACAATGTACTAATGCAACTCAACACTCCTTACGCAACTCTGCGTTTCATCAACTCTCACCCATCAAGGCTACTCAACAGTCTTTACGCGCTCTTACACAACGCTGCAGCTGAACACCAGTAGCACAAAACTGCAACCTTACACTCAGTAAATAACAATGCTGCTCAACCTGTCGTGTGTATGCATGTCTCATTTAGTGAAAATGCGTTTCCCTT
Organism: Gymnothorax reevesii; assembly: GCA_029721435.1. Taxonomy (NCBI): domain Eukaryota; kingdom Metazoa; phylum Chordata; class Actinopteri; order Anguilliformes; family Muraenidae; genus Gymnothorax; species Gymnothorax reevesii. The sequence goes on from CM056588.1 coordinate 56,972,628, forward strand.
TCAGCTATGAAGAGCCTGTGCAGTCTGAACATGAACAGCACCAAACTCTCCGCCGACACATACGAGGACCTCAAGGTGGATCCCCCTGAAATACATGACCTGTCACTCATACTTCTCCCCCGTCTCGCAACATTTCAACATGTGACTTCCACAGTCATGCTGTTTCTTAAATCCTCTCCCTGTGACTCTGATAATACCCTGGCATTCGAACCCTTACCCAGTCAGTCAACCTCTTACCAATTGATGCACATTAGCACACAGGCGCTCAGTACATTCCCAATTAACCCAGTCCCTATGGCTTGTGCCCTTACCCTGTTCTCAACGTCTCGCTTTTTGTTTACTTTTTGTTTTTTTTCTCCCCTTACAGGCGAAGCTGCCCAATTTGAAGGAAGTGGATATCCGCTACACAGAGGCCTGGTGATTACAATCCAGTGGCGTCATGCACCCGTTGCCAGAACCTTCCCTTCAGTGACAATATAAAGCTCATGTTTTAGCTTCGCTCGCGGTAAAAAGGGCACCTTTTGAAATTGGTCATTGGACGACAAGAAGTTTTTCTCGGGCGCCAAACGTATGTCCCAAAACACAAAAACATTTTATAACCCTCAAAACAAGAACGACTGTCACCATCCTGACACCATCAAAACAAAAGGATCTACTCTCTGATGAGACTTCCAAACTGCATGGACCTCCGTGATGATGACTTTGCAGAAAAAAATAGAGGATCCAGTTTGTAGAGATGTCATCATAACGAGCAGTCCCATTTTCGAGAGGTATCCTCAAAAACGAGAATCTACTTTCGGGTAGCGGCATCAAGACAATCTGCTCTCTAGTGACAAAATCATGTTCTTCGGTGAAAATCCCCTCCTCCTCGTGGATTCTTCTGCAAGCAGTCATTTCATGCTCAGAACTCTGGGACACTTTAATTCCCTCCCCAATCAGTCTCATGATGGTTTGAGTGCTCAGTTGAGCCACGCTGATAAACACTGGATTGAGGTATTTTTGTCGGGCAAAAATTTGGACGCCCAGCCCTGAGTGCCACTATACCTGATATTATGGCTCATAACCTTCTTAACCTGTGCTGACAGGGGTCTGATCCTGTTCTTGGCCACTTACATAAAAAGGAGAAGTCTTTGAAAGATGGAGCCACCCTTTTAATCAAGTTCTATTGACTTGAATGGACATTATTTTTTTTTCCCCCAGACATCTCTGCTTTAACACTCTGCTTTATATACGATTATCTACTCTCTTTATGTATTTGTACTCATTTGAAGTTGGGCATTCTTCTCAAGCCAGGCGAGGAAAGAAATGTCTTTCCTTTGTTTTAATCCATTTATTTTGTTAATGTACAGGAATCTGTGTATAACGCCCGTATTTATGTGAAAGGCTGTGCAGGAGTTTATCTGGAAATGGCACATATTTGTGCATTAGTCATCATCTTATGACTTCTTTCTCTTCTCCGTTCTCCTTTTTCCTGGCGACATTTGGAGTTGCAGCCCTCGAGCAGCGGAATGCGGACTCAAATGCCTCTGTTTGATTGGTCACTCTTCTCGCACTCTCAAATTCATTTTGTGATGGGAAGAAAGTCACAGGTTTAGGAATGTAATGCGTACAGAGTACACCTGCTCTTGTCCATAATTCTGTCACCACCAATCATGTTTTCTACCTATTGTATACAGTTTTTATATATGCATCGGTAATGTGTATATAAATGTATAGCTATAACTGTATATAATTACCCTTTGTCCAATGAAGATTCTTGTTGCCTCCATCTTCTGTATGTGTGTGCAGTATGTATGTTGTTCACGTGTGTATGCATGCAACTGTATGATATGTGTCAGTTTTTATGTGTTTTTCATAAGTGCACTGTAATTTTAACTGTTACTGTCCATCAGTGGTTACCTTTCTAACTCTCATGTGTTTTAACTTTCTAAAATTTGTTTCAGAAAAAAAAAATGCCGTTGCTTACATGTTCATGTACATCTGCTTGCGTTCCCCTGTTTTAATTAGAAATTTCATTTTATGCGCATTTTAAGCTGTGCGCCCCGAGAAAACAGGCCTCATCGTGCGGTAGAACCGGACGGAAGTGGAGTGGTGCGCCATCAGAGCTGATTGTTTGTTCTGTACACATATGAGTGTACTGTACACACTCCCCAGTGATACACCGTTCTCTGGAGTCACCCATCTCCTCCTGTGTTTTCGTTGGTCTGAAGTTGGGGTGTTCCAGATACCCACAGAAACCTGATGCCTAAGGTTAGCAGTCTTCACCAAACCTTTTTTATGGTGTGAGGCAGCATAACCACTAAATCAATTAAACGTTACTGTTTGAAAGGCGTCGCTTTCTTTGCTTTTTGCTCATTGTGTCCCATGGACTTAACAGCGAAGCCCCCCCCCATCCCTCAGTCCTCCTTATCAGAGTTAGAAACCAAGATGTTATTTTTTTTTTCCCTTATATCTTGTGCCAGAGGGTTCATGAGTGGGCATTTGTACCTGAAATGTCAGGCTGACTTCAGAGCCAAGAATTCACACATGTATCCCCTGCTGCTCATCTGCCAACACGAAAGACTGAATTCAAGTGTAGAAATTAATTAGTCAGGAAAAAAAAAAAAAACTATGATGTGAATCCATTTAAATGAAATAAACAACGTGTGGAAGTTTGATGAGAGCGTCGTGCAGCTTCATTTAACGACCCATCGTCTCCGTTTCCTCTCAATCTCCTGATTTCTATCCCACTTCCTGTTCTTGCTCCGCCCCCTGTCCTGTCTCTCCTTTGCCCCTCCCACGATGAAGGTATTCATACCAGCCACTGGATTTAGCACACCCATGAACTACAATATTATGCTCCTGAAGATCTGGGCCCGCATTCACAAAGCATCTTAGCGCTAAAAGTAGGTCCTATTTGCCGGATTTTGGAGAAACTCTTCAAAAAATGGGCGTGTCAGTCGTAAATGTAGGACTCCTAATTATTTTTACTATTCTAAGTGTTATTCACAAAGCATTTTAGACCTAAAAACAGTCAAGAGGACTCCTAACTCGCTAAAACCTATTCACAAAGAATCGGAAAATGGCTGCTGCTGTTGAGAGACGGAATGACTTGGAAATTCTGAATGTTGCGCAGTTGTTGAAAAGATATCGGATCAACCGTGTAGGGATTTTATTTGTTGTTGACTTGGCAAGGGAAAGAATATCATCTTCCACCACGAGAAACAACCCAATAAACCCCAAAATAAAAGGTTTGACAATACTTTGTTACTTGGCCACCGGAAAAAAAATGCAACTTTGCAATGTGGACGCTTTAGGGATTTCACAATCCTCTGTCAGTCACTCAGTTCACAAACAAATTATCATTGCACTCTGTGAACTCCATATCATTCGACATTTTATCCGGTTTTCAATGGACATTCGCCAACAACACAGAATCAAACTTGTATTCATGCCCATCTCAGGTGTGCCCAGTATCATCGGTGCTATTGACGAGACCCATATTTTAATTATTTCTCCAACCCAAAATAAAGAGGTATTTGTAAATAGAAAAAAGTTCATTCCATCAACACCCAGATAGTATTTGATGCCGAATACAATATTTTGGACATTTTTGCGAAATGGCCAGGATCCACACACGACTCGCATTTTAATGGAAAGCAGCTAATGCCAATTATTTGACAGGCATTATGTGCCTGTGGGATGTCACTTGCTCGGGGACAGTGGCTTTGGTGCTGTACCTCCTCCTGCTATGCATGAATTATTTTATTAGGCTGTTGAGCGAGGGTTACATTTAATAGATAATCATAATAATACCAGCCCATGTCATATTTTGTATACATATTTAAATTGTAGGCTATAAATTACAAACCAAGCTTAGTATGCTTTCCTGTTTAAACGATAGCCTGTTTATAGGCTGCAATCTCGGACCTCCCCTGCGACTGCAGCCCATACCACTGCTTCTCGCAGTTGTCTGCCGTCCGCCGTCTGAGACACCGATAGGAATGAAGCATTGATTTGTAGGCTGATTTTATCCCACGCATCCCGCTTGTATTTGCTGTTCACCCCCAAGCCACATTTCCCTTTGATTACATGCTTTCACTCCAGCACCAACTGGGCCTGCAGCAGTAACTCGTCGTAGCTCCAGTTGGGCTTTCGCGTCCTTTTTGAACCTTCATCGATGACAGTTTAGGGCAAACAAACTTGAACGGCTCGACATTTAAATGATCACAACATATTCTCATTGGGTAATAAGTTGCTAATTATTGGGGCAAATTGCGCATTTTATTATTGACTCGTTTTATGCTATTGGCGTTTTTACAACTATCTCTTTCCTATGTATCTTTATTTGCCTTGAGCACTGTATGTGGGGATTGTGCATCGTGCATTTTCAGGAGTCCTCAACGTGTTTTTATTTTATGGGACAAACCAGCCGCTTGGACTATTTCCTCATTTTTTCCTGCATGGGTTGTATGTGGGATATTTTTTCAATGGGCCGCCCTGTCGCCAAACAAACAATCACCGTGCTCATTGTCCCAAGACTCGTGCATGAGAATTGACGTCATCCATAGCAACAGAGATTTACTCCCATCCATCTCAGAGCTTCTCCGATTCTAGTAGTTACCAGTTTTCTTGACTAAAAGTTTCTCTCAGCAGCTTAGTGAATCACTTTTAAGATTTTATTCCTACATAAAATGTTTTAGTGCGACTTAGGAGTACTCCTAGCGGTAAGATAAGATGCTTTGTGACTACGGGCCCTGGTTTGAATTGGAAACAAAGCAGGATTCTTTCCAAGCTTATTAAAATGCATTTTACTCAACAAAAAAAAAATCATTTCTAGTCCTCAAATGCTAGAATAAGGACCTGTAGGCAGTCAAATCGTATCTTTAAAGAGCAGGAGTCATAAGTCGTTTTCGTGATTCATCATTTTACATAAAGCTGCCACAACTGTGCATGGTGTTTTCCTTTGCATATTTATAAAGGGGGTTTGAATGAATTTGCTCATGATGTAACATTTTCTTAAGCATTGCTTTCTTGCACTTTAGTCAGTGGTCTAATCATCTTGGTGCTATATAGTGTAGCTCATCATACTTATCTAAACCTCTAGGAATGGAATCACATACCATTCACTTAGATACACATACCTATGGGCAATTTATTTCCTTCGAACAGACTGCCCTGCATATCGTTGGACTGTGGGAGGAAACCAGAGCATCCCAAACAAGTCGACATGGTCTAAAACATCCCCCGCCAATCATGCGCTTCTCATTTTCGAACTTGATCAAGGCCTTTATGGTCTGAAAATACACACCAAATTTGGTTACTGTATCTGTAGTACTTTCTGAGTAAAGCTGCCCCCTTTATCTCGGACGGACGGAAGGACGGACGGACGGAGGTCAAACCTATATCCCCCTCCCACTTCGTGTTGGCGGGGGATAATAAACCCTCACAAACATGAGGAGAGCATACAAACTCCTCTAAGAAAGGCCCCAGGCTAGACCCAAATCCATGGCTTCTCTGCCCAAGGCTTCATGGATTTTAGATTTTACTTTTTTTTTTGAAGACTCCAGTGGATTTATTTTTAAGGGTGATACAATATATGACTATCTCAGATTTATCTGAGATTTTTCCAGTGAAAGGTCTTTGGTAGGAAAAAAAAAATCTAAAATTTCTGGGTCCCCAAGCCAAACATTTTTTTTCCTTCAAAGGTCTTTAGAAGGGCCAGTTTCTTGATGGCTAAAAGGGTTTGTCCTGAGATTCAATATCTTTCGTAAACTTTCCCAAAGTTCTTCCAATTTTGAGTTAGAATGAGCAGTCCGTGTTGAAAGATCATATTTTGACTTTTTCATCTCTTACGAAGTGTTGATTAAGAATGCGAGACAGTGAAAGACCACTTTTTAGCAGATCTCGTGTCAGTTGAAACTCTCAAAAAAATCTCATTAGAATTACCCCATTTTCCTACCTATTATTACAACTTATCCAAAACTCATATGGCAATATCTATACATAATAAACAATCAAAATTAGGCAAAAGTATCACATTCTATTACATGACTTCATGTAAGTTTCAAAGTTAAAAACGTCAACCTTGCCCTCTTCTAGAATTCTATTGCTTGAAATAACATTTTAGATATGATAAGTATGTACAACATATATCAAAGATTAGAATCCTGGAGGAGGGCAAGTTAATGTATTGGGGCAAGAATACAGGAGTAAGAAATCTTGATAGTTTTATTGATATACAAAATATTCACAGTAGTAATGATGACCTAAGAATTTTTCATACTTATTATAATGTAATATTGGCTTGTTGGGATAAAAAAAATGTACAATTCTTTGAATAAATAAGAAAAGATTTATTTATCTTCATATGAATCCATTGCTGTTCTATTCTACTAAAACTTTATTTTTGGGTCATTTTCATCATTTTCTCTTCAGTTTGTGACTTTAATCACAAAAAGGCTAAATCATAGGCCTACCAGAAACTTGTTTTTTAAAAGACAAACCAGCACTACACAGTGTTATTCAGGAGCTGGAGCCATCAAACGCCAAGAATAACCTTTCACCCTGACACCTAGCATTACAATTTACTCTGACACCAAGGATTAGGTCTGAGAGCACAATGATAATCTACCTCTATGTCAAAAGTCATGGTTAAAGGATTAATGGTTTTGGAGTCCTCAAGCTCACAAGAAAACTGAAGACAGACTCACATACACACAAATATTTTCACATATACAAGCCCTGTTGCGCTGTTATGCAGGGAAAATTTTTTTTTTTTTTTTTACCATGAATAGATAATATTCCAACATATAAACATACATGCAGATGAGAAACCGAAAGTGGGATGAAACGAAAGGAAAACAGGACATGTATTTTGACTTTTAAAGTTGAAACATATCAGTGCACCAGCGATAGCCCAACTTTTGATTGAAGTCAATCTGTCATTAAAGTAGGAAAATTGTTAAATTTTGGTGGGCAGTTGAAGGTGCCACTGAAGTCCAACACATTAGTTTTTGTGTTAGAGGCATTTCTAGACTGTACCCTCAAGCTAGTTTATGCATGATAATGATTCTTTTAGCAAGCCTAATTTTATGCCACTTAAAATTAATGTGGGATAATGAGGGTGTGAGAGTATAGGAGGCGCTTAAATGGGTCTCAACATAAAATTTGGCGTTTTTGGGAGGTCGCATCTCTCAATGCACCCTCGCCAGATTTGAATGAAGTCTCCATCAGGCACCCCAGTATGTGTACTAACTGCCATATGAAGATTACGCAGGGATTCAGAATTTTCTCACAATCACTCCCCAAGTTTGTGTCATTGTGCAGTTTTTTCGTTGAGTAGTCCTGTAGTTCAACAAAAGATGTCACTGTTTGTTGGCACAGCAGCCATTGCCTTGTTTATCGATATGGAAATTCAATCAAAATGATCCCCAATTATCTCCATCATACAAGCTGCGCTCAAGAAAACTGAGGTGAGTTAGGGATCAACCGATTAACCGGTTAAACCGATTCATCAGCGCTGACGGGACATTTTACAAACCATCAGCATCGGGGGAACTTGGTTCCAATCGCAGCCGATGGCTCTGCAGCCCCCACCAGTCATGCAAGGACATACATGACATACCCTGTCCGAGCTTTTTTTCTTTTTTCTCCTAGGACAATGAAGGCCTGACCAGCCCTACTCTGCCCCTGATTGGCAAACCCTGATATTCTTATCCTGGTCAATTGGATTCCTCTACCGAAACTCAACTAACCCAACCAACAAATGCAACGAGTACAAGCCAATCAGACACAGGGTAGGGCAGGTAGTGTCTTCACCATCCTAAGGAACAAAAAAAATAAAAAAAACTTTCAAGCAGTGACATACATCTTTGTATTACAGATGGACTGTGTCAATGTTCACATTGTTGAGGACCTAATGTATACGAGGACTTAAATCTCTAAAAGGCCAACAGTGATGTTTATTGACAGACTAAAATCTGACAATTTATCGTCGAAGCACATTTTTTAGTTCCTTTTTACTACACTATTCCATTTTTTGGCCCTACTCTCCAACAGAGTTCCCACAGAGAATGCAAGACTCAACTGTTCACTTGTAAAATATAATAACACTCTCAAAGATCTACACAGAGATTTAGCTGCAGACAAAAAGTATTTCATAAGTGCAGAGTACCACAGGACTCCACATCAGATTTCCCCAAACGCCTCCGGGACTGCCAAATGTCCTGCATGTGTTAGTATCTCACTGCTCCAGCATAGATAATTCAAATAATTAAGCAACTTCAAGGGGTTGATAGCAACCTGATCTTTAGAATCACTGGTGTTCTTGCAGGGAGAGATGGAAGGCATGCCAGACAAGCGGTACTCCAGAAGAGGTCTGGGAGACACTGCTATCAGTCACAATCAAAACTGCTGTTTGTACAGTATGAACACTTTGAAAATGAAAAAATACTCAAAAATACTTGGATATATTTATATGCTGGCCTCAAAGTAACTTTTTGTGCTCTAAATACTATTCATCACCAACACAGCACACGCACAGCAACATTTCTTTCCTTCTCAACTCAGAGTCCCTCCCCTAATAGGAGTCTCTTGCCCGATCTCAAAGCCCCTCTCATAAATTCATGGCTCCTTCACTTATTTTAGAGTCCCACACCTTATTTCAGAGCCCCTCCCCTTATCCCAGAGCCCCTCCTCTTATCTCAGGGCTCCTCCTCCTCCGGCTCGCGGAGACCCTGGCTGTGTAGCATCTTTCCAGTCATCTCCAAGATAGCCTTAGTCTCAGGGTCGGCGTCCAACACACTGCGCATCCCCTGTCCCTGTCAACAAAACAGTGCAGTCATCAAACTGTAGCAAATATCATTACACACCATGAGTGTCATAAAGCCTGACAAATGCTCATTGAAATCAGGACCAGCAATGAGCAGAAAAAGATACAACATCTATCCGTTAGGGCGAAATGCAGGAACACACCGTAGACGGCTCGCCAACCATCGCATCTTACGCACCAAACACAGACCATTCACTTACACATCCATATCTATGGGCAATCCAGAGTAACATCAGGAGAAATCCCACATGAACGCAAGGAGTACATTCAAACTTCACAAAGAAAGGCCCCAAGTTGGATTTGAACCCAAAGCCTATCCACTGGGGCAACAGCTCTATCCACTGAGCACGAGTGGCTAAATAAAGACGAGGCCAACCATTTCCTCAGTAACTCCATTCCAAGGTGACGAGGTTCTCACCATGCACAAAGCTCCAGTTGGTAAACACATAAGAGGGCCCAACTGCCCGTCATGAAGTGTCATGAAAGACAACAAAGAGCCTAAACATTAAAAACACGCAGACATTAAGTGCCCAGCTTGTGTGTCCTGACCAGACTGACAGGGAAAGAACAAAAAGTAAGCGTCATGTGACTTAGTGTGGGCTCATTTCTTTTACACATGATAGGTCTGGCTGTGCTGTGCTTAGTCAATGTTACACCAGTAAGGTTAACTAGAATTATAATTTGAGAGCAGGAGCAGGTCAGGAGCAGATCTGAGGTGACAGAGGAGGGAGATTTAACTGACCTGCACGTCCTCTGGAAGGTCTCCTACACCCCACACCTCCACGGTTTCCACGGTGAAGTCCTCCTGCGCTGAGAGCTGAGGGCTGCCGAAGGTGGTGCATCGCGGCTTTGCTCGGCTGTGGCCGCGCCCAAAATCACTATCCAGCCACAGGCCAAAGTAGTAGTGCTGCCCGCCCATCCCCTGAAACAGAATGGACATGTCCATCACTCTAGTTCAAGTGGACATACAGGGACTGATCCAGGCTCCGGTGCAGCACAATGACTCATCCAGGCTGTGGTTGACATGCAGTAGAATGATTGAACCCGCACTTGGTGGACATGATGTAAAACGATCCTGGCACCGATCGATATACAGCAAACTGACTGATCCTGGCTCAGGTGGATAAAGAGGGATGGTTAAGAGGCTCACCAGGCCGTTGGGTATAGTCTGCTGACCCTGGTTCAGGTACATGTAGTGCTGGTTGTACCCGGTGCAGTTGTACACCCTCAGTGTAGGAAACACAGAAAGCAGGAAGCACCGGGAATCTCCTGTATAACAACACACACACACACATACAGAATCCCATTCACACAGTTAGACACACATATACACTGATCCACCGATATCGCCTAACATTCACAGTAAATTTGAACAAACCTCAGCGGAGCCTTCACCCCACTTTATTTTAAACAAGTAGAAAACTTGCACTGTTAGAACTTAGACATTATATGTAGTATAATCCTCCAATGTGGTTCCATGTGAAACTAAATATTTGAGGAAATTTGTAAAGTATTTGAAAAAGATGATGTAAAAATGAAAACTGGTATTTTAGGGAAGGATTTCCCTCTCCTTGCTCGACCTTCCTCCATCAGGGCTGCCAAAAAAACGGCCAAGCTGTAACATAAGTTTGTAAGATGTCTACCTTTTTCAAAAACCAGCAACACACAATTGAAATCCATTTGGTTCATTTCAGGGTTTGTTAGAGGCCGAGCAATTATTGGAGTTTGGTTCTGGTGTAAAAGTACTGACTTCAAAGTGTTGTGGTGCAAAGTTCAGTGGGAATGTGGCATGTTTTAGATTTTGGGTTGCTGGTTATTTGAAAAAGGCAGACCTCCGACAAACTTTTGATGCAGCTTGGCTGTTTTTTTTTTGGTAGGCCTGTCAGTGCCTCACCCTGGAACTGCGGCTTGGTCTCCCAGCTGTGCGAGGCGAAGCCGCCAAATTCGTGCCCGTCCGCATCGCGCAGCAGCAGCAGGGTGGGGCCGCGGTGCGTACAGCAGCTCACCAGCCGCGTGAAGCTTTCGCCATGCACCTGCGTGGAGAACAGCAGCCTCCAGGGGGCGCTGTGAGCCGGTAGCTGCGGGTACAGGACCAGCAGAAGGGGCAGGTGCAGCAGAGACCGAAGCTCCGCCCATGGGGCGGGGCCACAATGTGGCAGGAGTGAGAGGGGCTGCCGAGAGGGGAGGCACACCCCCAAGCCCTCGCTGGTCACTAGCTCCAGGTATGAGGCCACGCTGGACATCCGGAACAGCCAGTCCTCCAGACAGGCCATATCGCATGATTGCTGATCTGCAGAAACAGGGGTGACGATGGCCGAGGAAGGATTTACTGAACCCTTTAAATCTCTCAAGTATCGCACTAGCACAGTCCCCATTGTACCAAATCTCCCTTACTCTGACCGCTGCACTGCCCTGCCCACCACACTGACCATCACCCAACCACAGACTGTACAAAAAGATGGACGCAGCACCCGGGTCTTAAAAGTGATGCAAACAAAGATACCTCTAAAAATTGCATTCTATTTAATGGCCAGCAGATGGTGACGTCAGTGGTTGCAGAAAGAAGTTTAATGCTACAGAAGTCTATGAGAAAATTACCCTACTTTCCCATCTGATTTATTATTTCAATAATAATTTTCCACATTATTTTATGGTACCTATCGCAGGTCTCAAGTCTCCTTCGATATAGATCATGATGTTCGTTTTTGTGAATTATGGTCCCAAATAAACTAGAATAAAGGATAAAGCCAGAATACGCTTTAGGGGCGTGGCTATCCTCTGGTCCTTGTCAGAAACGGTCAGATTCATCCGTAAATCCACCCCTCGCTCCTCTCTGGATCTTCAATTCCACTCTGGTTCAATAGGAATCACATCCGGTTTCAAAATGACAAAATGGCGCTGTTCAAATTGGCAAAATTGAAGCTTCCTAGATGGTATGCTGAAACCAATGGGTGACGCCATGGTTGCTTCGTCCATCTTTTTATGCAGTCTGTGCACCCAACCCTCACATTCACCTGCACATGACACCAATAATCTCATCGGATACCCCGCAACAAGCACCCAAACCTCCCTTTCTTCTCTCAGCATGGTTACCCACACACTTCCTCACCCATCCCTCTGACAATCCAGTACTCATACCTGTGAGTTTCAGTTCAGAGCTCATCTGCTCGGCGAGCAGTTTGACCCCTCGCTCGCTGTCCCCCATGCGGTCCGGCTGCCAACCCGACAGGCGTCCTTTGCTGGTCAGAGTCTGCACAACAGCTGAGACCAGGTCCTCCACAAACTGCAAGAACAAGAGCCTGTTGATTGCATGAGTAAACATATCCACACAGACAAGCCCACTGCATCTACTCACAGCAGTGTGCTAAAACAGCCAACCAACCAATCACACTCTCCAGACTAAGATCATTAAGATGTCACACATGGACAAAGTGATTCATCCATGTCAGAGTTTCCCAAACCGTGCCTTTCATACTCCAAACTGGATCCAGAGATTTTCTGCATTCCACCGTGACAAGGGCTTGATTAGTAACCTTATATCACTTGCGCTTGAGGTAGACCATACCAGACACCTGGAGCCGGCTGGGGAAACTGTGGAGAGGTTTGGGAACCACTGTTTGATGTCAGGCCGTGTTCGGAGTGCACGCTTGACCACTTGCTCACTCACCCGCTCACTCCCTTCGTAGTGTTTTCAATATAAACCATTCACTACATAGTGCGCTATATAGTGAATGAGTGTATTTAATATGCAGCCTCACTCCTTGCTCACACTGGCCTGTGCTTTACAAACTCTGTATGCCGAGCCAGCACAGGTCAGACATACAACGCAAACACACACACACATCCTTAAAGTAACACTAGGCGCCTGAAGGTTTGAGGGCGGAACTTTCAAACCCTGCAGTTCAATGCGACTACGCCCACCACCAATGACAGGGCACCGTGATGCTTCCAAAGCCACGCCTGAAAACCAACCTGTGCGCTTGGGGTTTGATTGACAGCTGTGTCATTCCAATCATTTGAGTTGGCCGTACGTTTGATTGGCTGTTATTTTTTTAGCTCTTGCCCCTTACAGGATAGACATATTTTTTCATTCCAGTGTCAAACATCTTGCGTGTCATAGCTCAATCGATCACTGTAAAAGTAGAATAAGAATTTTTAAAAATTGTAACGGGAGCCTAGTGTACCTTTAAGGCCAGAAATCTGATGGACAGACCGACAGATTCCTGTCACTGGTTCACTGAATCATCACTATTCTCTGCCTACCTCTCTGATCTGGTTGGCTGTGACACTGGCCCCTCCCTCCCCACCTGCCATCGCCATGACGAGTGGAGCCCTCTCTTCCGAGGTGCCGCGGAACACGTCTGCAAGAAACACCAGCAGCTGCTCACGGCTAACGCCACCATCAGGTGGCGCTGCTCCAACCGCAGCAATGCTCCGCATGCCCTGAAACAGCCGCACCGTCATGGAGCTGGGGACCACGCCTGCTGTGCATGCCTGTTAGCCAGAGTTCGGGAGAGGTGTTTAGAGCAATGGAACACAGAGCAGGGCGCTTTAAGACAACAGCATAGTATATTGGCCGGGGAAATGCACTTTTGAAGAACCCAAATTCTAGCAATACTTTTTCCCTTAGTGCAGTCAACCAGTACAGTGATGTCCACTGTGTAAAACAGCACAGAGTAGGATGACTTTTCAGGGCCCCACAGTCCATCTCCACTTTAAAATTTCTGCCCTACCCTACAATCCCGCTCCCAAAAAAGTTGGGATGCTGTGTGATATGTTAATGAAAACAGAATGCAATCTGAAAATCATTTAAGTTATCAGTATAGAGTTGAACAAAAACAACATAACAGATGTTGAAACTGAAACAGAATTACTGGCAACCAACTGGCAATGCACGAACAACACATAAAAATATAAACAATTATAGAGAAATGGAACACACCAACATGGGTGAAATACTTTATTAATGTTTTGAAGGAAACGACCAAAATCATGACAATCATTTAATATAAAATTAATTTCAACTAAATCAAGGTTTCATAATCATTGGCACCCTTCATTTAGTACTTAGTACAACCATCTCTGGCAAGAATCTTTTACTATAATTTTTGACAAAGTTGAGGCACACATTTTTGGGAATTTCGGCCCATTCCTCAGAGCAGAACCTTACAAGATTCTTTACATTCTTCCGTTTGCGTTTATCAATTGCCCTCTTCAACTCAGCCCACAGATTTTCAATTGGATTGAGGGCTGGCGACTGTGATGGCCGTTGCAGAATGTTCTTTTTTTTGTCACAGAACCATTTAAGTGTGGATCTTGAGGTATGCTTTGCGTCATTATCTTCTTGGGAAGTCCACCGATGCCCAAGTCCCAGCCTTCTGGCAGAGGCAACCAGATTGTCAACCAAAATATCCAGATACTTTGAGGTATTCATTATGCCATTAACCTTAACCAGTGCCCCAGGACCTCTTGAATTTGAACAGTTCCAAAACATGACTGACCCACCATCATATTTCACCATGGGTAGGAGGTGCTTGTCTGCATGCATCTCTGTTTCTACGCCAAACATGCCAATGCTGACTGAAGTGTGCAATTTTGGTCTCATCTGACCAAATCACCTCATTCCAGACATAATTTAAATTACTCAGGTCAAACTCCAAGTGCGTGCTTTTGGTCAGAAAAGGATTTGTTGTGGCAACCCATCCAAAGAGCCTGTGGTAGTGGAGGTGGCACCTAATGGTGCTTTTTGAAACCTGGTGTCCCCAGGATTCTTCAAAGATTTTGTTGCTTCTCTCACCATCCTCCCCAATATCCCAGGGGGCAAAATGCAGTTGCATCCTCTACCCTTGAGGTTTTCAGCAGTTCCATATCTTTTTAATAATTGCCCCGACAGTGCTCAGTGTTATATGCATTAGTTTGTGAATCTTCTTGTAGCCATTACCAAATTTAGTATGGTCCGTGACCATCTGCATCTTTCGAACTGACAACTGTTTTGTTTTCTTCATAGTGTCAGGTGACAAAGGGATATTGCAAGTGTGTTACCTCATTTTTATGCCCTATAAAACAGGAAGTGATGCAATGGCTCTATATAGTTCCTTAACACTTAGATAAAACATAAGAGAAATTTAATACCTAGTTTAATTTTAGTAGATGTCATTTACAATCTTTCAGGATTCCATTAATTGCCAAACTCCGATTTGGAGGAAATTATTTTGGTTGGTTCCATTGAAACTTTAACATTGTACAGTAGTTCTTAATTGTTATAATTTAAAGTTTCTCTATAAATATATTTTTTAAAGCATTGTTTGTGCATTACCAGTAAGGGGTGCCAGTAATTTTACAGCCTACTGTATATACTGATTTTTACACCTCTACCAAAATCCCACAGGTGTTACCTTTACTATGATACAGAGATTTGTCTATCAAACCCAGTAGTTGCAGAGATAAACTCAATTAATTTCAGGCATGTCATTTTCAAGCATTTTCTGAGCCAGAGGCCCGTGGCTTAAACTACATTTTTTGTTCACTTGGGCTATGTTTGTCTGATATTAAAATTAGTTAAATGAAAATTTTAACAGTAGGAGAAATTGAAAAGGGGGCAAATATTTTTTCACAGCTCTGTATGAACAATTGAAGCACCCATTACTAGAACCCCATAAGTCACACTTGACTTGACTTGACTTGACTTGTGGGGTTTTAGTAATCAGTGCTTCAATTACCACTTAATTAAAATAATCAGGTCACTTCATCCAAATACGTTCGGGCTCCAACCATTTTTGGGGGAGCATTTAGAAAATGGTCACTATACCTACAAGGCTCATCCAATATTTTTGGCAAAGTTCTTAACCCCATAAAACCTATGGACTGAAATATGGTCTTTCAAATGCAGGTGCTGTATTCAAGCCTGCGAAACTTCAGGCCAACTTTAAACTCCAGTGGAGATCCTAAGGTTCCCAACAGTCCCACAGTGTCCAGCTGAATGAAAGAGAAATGTGTTCAAAATGGAGTAAAAGCTCCAGATATTTTCAATTTGAAGCAATGCTCTGCCTTAGAAACATGGCTTCCTGGGTTTGAAGATTTCTGTCAATGTACGTGAGATGACGATTCAGTAAAGCGCTGCAACCAGTAGATAAGGAATATTTATGAAACCTTGTCCTTCAATATGAAAAGAATGCTTTGAACCAACTTAAGAGAGAAGTGAGTTTTAAGTGTTAAATTAAATTTGTAAATCAAGCCTTCGAGCAAATCTTGATTGATTCATTTCAAATTCACTGCGAGTGCTGGACACGCCAAGATTATGAGAATTGTTTCATTGTCCGAATACTTCTGGAGCAAACTATATAACTTAAGAAGAATATTCTTTTCTCTCACACTTGTTCAAATAGCAGCAGTCAAGAGGAATAACTTGTCCATTATTCCTTGTATCAGAGCATTTGCTTTGTGCCTTAAACAGTGGTTCAGGACTGAGCCCCCCGCACCTCTTCCAAAGCTGAAAAACAGTGAACTGTGGGCACTGCTTCTGATTCTTGACTTTGGGCCCTTATATAAAAAGTAAACCAGTTTAACAAATGTGTCACTGAAACCAAACCAGCCAATGAACAATTTGTTCAAAATATATCCAGTCAATCTTTTAGAATTCCACTAGACACAACAGCGTAGGTGTAGGTTCTGCCCCTAATAAATTTGGCTAAAATTACTAATTTCTCTCACAGAATCTTAGTCTTGCATAAATGGATGTTAATCTGTAAAAATGTAAACTAAGTAAGCCATGGTTATCAGTGCATCCCCAAACCTAGATGCAAATTTAGGCTAAATTGTTTGGCCCAAATAAATAATCTGATCATATTAAAACAAAAGTCAGTGAATCACTGGAACAGTCATACTTGAGCTTTTGAGGTAAAATTACTGACCAAATGAAACAGATAAGTCAATATGCTCAAATGTGGAACTTATCTTCACTCCAACTCCATGTTTAATTCACACCTCCTTACCTTCAGTGCGTCAAGTGTAAGGGCTTTCCCACGAGAACCTGGTTCCCCTTCAGAACTACCTCGAAGCAGCTGATCGAATACCTGCTCCACAACCGGCCTCTCGTCCGCCCGAAACCGGACCAGCCGCTTCTGCACCACAGCGCTTTCCGCATTTCCCATAGTCTAACACGCTAAAGGAACTGCGCACCAGCGATCACCCCAGACCTTCAGGACAGGCTAGTTTATAGTCCGCAATTCTCGTCACAGCTACGTGCGGTATGGTCACTCATGAAGACAGTTGGACGGTGCTATAACATTATGGTAGATAAAATACTACCTTAACTTTATCACAAACTATTGGCATCCCTGGCCTTTAGTACTTGTCCTTGATGCTTTGTTCTAGGAAACAACTCGATGACACTGTAAGCGTTTTAAAACCCCAGCGTGCAGTTTTAGCGCATCACCCAAAATATCTGTTTACACAGCCTAGTCAGCCACTTCACTGGTCTTTGCTGCAACTCTTGAGTTGCTCCAATACAGGGTGAGAGCTCGTCTGAGAATTAGTCAGTGCGTTGGTAAATTGCGGCAATATAATGGCTTCACTTATTGAATAATCTTTGCATAGGTCAAAACAAATCACACAACATGCATTAACAATAATAATAATAATAAAGCTTATCACATTCCGAGGGAACTCAGACGTCAAAACACTAACTTCCGCATATCTGAGTGACTGATACGATACTCCAATAGCAATGCGATACGTTCAACGGGGCGAGTCTCTACAGGGTTGTAGTCCAACAGATTCTGACACGAGTTTTAAGTCGGGAATTCATTGGTTAAGGATGAAATGTCGGCACTGCATCTTTATGGACAGCGGCTGGATCATTCTATGCAAAGTCCGTTATCATTTTACTCCTTTAATCTTATTTAATAAAATGTTACCCATTGTTTAATGTGGTATTTCGATGCATCTAAGCTAATTAACGATCGGTATTGGTATTTGTATTGTAGATTCAAATATAGGAAAAACAAAATGATAATTAATTAGAGTGTAATAATTACCCATGATGTCATGACTAAAGAATAATAATGGGCTTTATATTTCGGGTTAAAAACAGTCCTCTAGTGAATTGGATCAGGACAAAACAAAATACCAAATTTAGATGAATGAGGTTCTCTACCTATTTAGAAGAATCAATAAGAATGTCGCGAAGAGAGAATAGTTATTATTTGACGTTTTTACTTTGGGTGACTCGCGGCTGTCATCACTGGGTTATCAGAATGCACGCTGGTTGTTATGGCTGTGTCTAGGAGGACCGAGTTTGGATTCACCCTCTCAAATTTCTCAATTTGTAAGGGAAATAGTGATATCAGATTTGACAGGAAAGGTTGAACGAGTATGAAAATTGCAAATGGGAGGAAATAGAAGGGTTCCTTCCATTTTGCTAAGAAGGCAGAAATAATTGCCTACATCTAAAATCTCAGTTGGAAATAGGCCAAGTTTAGTGAATAACTGATTGCCTATGTACTTAACTGAGTTCACTGACTGCAAATGTTTGATATAGGAGACGTTTCACTCATATGTGAGAATGTTACGAAAAAGACCGATATGTCCATTAAGAGCGAATTTAAAACCCAAGAAGTCACCCTTTTGTAGTTCCTTTACTCGCCACAGGTGGGCGCAAGATTACAACACAGCGTCTTGAAAAGCCGCCGCTGTGCTTTCCCCCAAAAAACAAACAGGCGATGGAAAACACCTTTTAAGGGCATGAGATTAGCCATGAGAGGCACGCGGGGGTGTTATCATCTTTAGCGGTGTAACTCAGACTGTTCCTGTTTCACTCTCTTGGGTGAGGTGACGTCACACGGAGGTAACTTCCTTTTCTGTGTTCATTACACTCCAAGCCACAGTGAAGACCTCATAATATTTTATAAAACATATTTAATGGTGTTTACTGACATGCAGCATACTGTAAATCTTTAAATATATAAAATATGCAATGCATTGCATATAAGCTTACTCAGAATACTTTGATTGCAATTAAATTTACTGTACAAAGTGGACATCAAATCTATTCTTTGACACCATCATGTCATAGCTGCTATTTAACATAACACTGTGTCATTCAGGACTCTAATCACTCTGTGTAAGTTATTCACATTGTTGGTGCAGATCAGGTCTGAGAGTTAATCTCTGATTAATCTGGTTTTTCTGTGGCTCTGTCGGTCACCACCCGTGTGTTTGGTTAATTGGGCTACCGCCCCTCCCCCATTGCAGAAGTCTTGTGGGTTGTTCCTGTTAATTGATTGACTGTCTCGTTATTCCTTTAGTGTGATCAGCGGTGGCCTCTCAGACTTCCCTGTGTACATAGGTCACTGGTTTTGTCTCAGTCAGGGCTGGATTGTCGTCGGCTTTGGGGTTACTCTAATGCTTATTCTAAAATCAAGTTCTCCTGTCTGGTGTCTTTTCCAGGGATCAAAATTATTAGTGACCAAGTTATTGGGTACAGCGGGCTCTTCGGGCCATCTTCCATGTCTCCTCATCATCCTCAGTATAAATGCGCCCTACTGGCTCATCATCGATCTCGCTCATTGTCAATTGGCCCAGGTCGGTACACTTTCTCTCCTGTTGTTACTGAGATATTTCAAATGGATGCTCCTGAAAATTAATGTGATGTAATGTCTTTGGAAGTTAAGAGAAAGGGATAGATGATGGGAATCAATGAGTTAATAATCTGACAATGCATACTCATCATTCTTTGACATCATCACTCTACACTTCATGGAAGAGCCAGGGTTGCTGTCATAGCCTTCTGACTTCATACTAGACCATTACACAAATCATTTTACCTTTTCCACTTATTTTCAGGAAGCAATGATTTAAGGTGGTGTTAATTCGTGATACGCTGATGAGTTTAATTGTTCATTGATGACACTGCTGATGCTAAAGACCCAATGGAATAATGTGAGCTCGTGTTCAGACAAGCTGTAATGTCACAATATGTTTCTTAATCGAAGCTCTTGTGCAGTTCTGTGTCAGCAGGAATGTTCAGGAAACCTCGAAAATCGGCTTCAGCAATAGGGGGAGGAATAGATGCCCAACATACTTAACCAAAAAGAAACCATATGCCAAATCTGGATGAAAATGAATGAACTATTCAGTAATGTTCATATTTGTTGGAAATGCAAGAGCTACAGTGTTTTGCCATCTACACACACACACACATGTCCTTGTACTTATCTCTCTGTGAGGATATAACATTGACTTCCATTCATTCTTCCTGTGTCTCTACAGCTTTTCGCTAATCTTAACAATAAGCAATGTATGCCTAACCCAAACCCTTACCCTAACCTTAACCTATCCCTAATTCTAACCTTACCCGTAACCTTCACTAATGAGTCACAATTTACTTTTGCAGTTGTGAGGACTGACCAAAATGCCCCCAATCTGTAGGGAAAAAATGTTTTTTGGTTCTCACTTAGTAGCAAGTACAAGAACACACACACACACAAACCCGCGCGCGTGCGCACGGGGGGGGTTCTTTGTCTTCCTGAAGTCAGCTGACCGCAAACAAACTCACAGCTTGTGGGGTTTTTGTCGCAGTTTCCCATATAAGGCACTGCTGAGTCGATAAGTCTAGTCATTGTGGGTTTGTCTGCAAGCACCAACATGAGTTTTACACAGCTGTCTTCACTTCTCCCTTTGCACGGGCCTTGCGTGTACGTGGTGACGACCTGCCTGGTCAGCATAAATGTGAGGATTCTAACATTTATCCAGTACTCACATATAATATATTATGTGTAGTATATTATATACTTTCATTTCTAGAAGTGTCTGGACAGTGATACAATCAATTTAGCTTTGTATGCCACCAAAAAGTGTAGATTTTTGGCTTTAATGTAAGAGTGCAAGGGTAATGCAAGGGTTTAGTCAAAAACATTTTATGAACTATGACAGAGTTAGTACCAATTCTATAAATAGCACCCTAATATAAAGAGCTGAAATGTAATAGGAAGGCCAATCAGCATCATACATTAAACCGTCATTTTTAATTTGCTTGCAAATCCTTTGCAATGAATGACTTCCTGAATTCTGCAGCCCATAGAAATTATGCTGGGCAGATAGTATAGCCCAATTCAAAATGAGTGATTTTGCTTTTGCTAACAGCCACGTCATCGATAAATATAACCCCAATTCCAAAATATTTGGGAAAAATTGTAAAATGTGAATAAAATCAAAATGCAATGGCTTTCAAATCACACCAGCCAGTATTTTATTCACAATAGAACAGAGATAACATAGCAAGAATTGAAAATGATAAATTTTACAATTTTATCCACAAAATGAGCTCATTTTAAATTTGATGGCTGCTACAGGTCTCAAAAGTTGGGACAGGGGCCTGTTTACCATGGTGTAGCATCCCCTCTTCGTTTTAACTCAGAGTGGAGGCATCTGGGCATTGAGGAGACAAGTTCCTTGAGTTTAGCCCTTGGAATTTGATCCCACTCTTGTTTAATACAGGCTTCCAGCTGCTGGAGAGTTTTGGGTCTCCTTTGACAGACTTTTCATTTAATTATGCACCAAATGTTCTCAATCAGTGTAAGATCAAGACTGCAGGCAGGCCAGTTTAGCACATGGACTCTTCTACTACGAAGCCATGCTATTCTAATAGCTGCAGTATGTGGTTTTACATCGTTCTGCTGAAATACACAAGGCCTTCCCTGGAATAGATGACGTCTGGAAGGGAGCATATGTTGCTCTAAAACCTTTATATACCTTTCAGCATCCATGGTGCTTTTTAAAACATGCAATTGTCCCACACCATATGCAATAATGCATCGCCATGCCATCAGAGATACTGGCTTTTGAACTGAACGCTGATAACAGGAGGGGTGGTCTTTCTCCTCTTTAGCCCAGAGGACACAACGCTCATGATTTCCAACAAGAGTGTCAAATTTGGACTCTTCTGACCACAGGACACTTTGCCACTTTGCCACAGTCCATTTTAAATGAGCCTCGGCACATAGAACACTGCAGCGCTTCTGGATCATGCTCAACAATGGCTTCCTTTTTGCATGATAGAGTTTTTGGTGGCATCTGCGGATGGCACGGCAGACTGTTTTTACAGACAGTGGTTTCTTGAAGTATTCCTGGGCCCATTTAGTAATTTCAATGACAGAATCATGCCGGTGAATAATGCAGTGGCGGCTGAGGGCCCGAAGATCACGGGCATCCAGTAAAGGTCTTCAGCCTTGTCCCTTACGCACAGATATTTTTCCACTTTCTCAGAATATTTTGATGATATTATGCTCTGTTGATGATGAGACCTTCAAAGCCTTAGCAATTTAATGTTGAGGACCATTGTTTTTAAAGTATTCCACTATTTTTTTTACGCAAGCCCGCACAGGTTGAAAAGCGTCTGGCCATTTTTACTTCTGAGAGACTCAGCCTCTCTTAGACATCCCTTTTATAGCCAATCATGTTACACACCTGATGTCACTTAATTACTCGCTAAATGTTCTTTCAGCTGATTCTCTTATATATTATTTGCTTTTTCAGCCCTTTCTTGCCTCTGTCTGAACTTTTTTGAGACCTGTTGCAGCCAGAAAATTTGAAATAAGCTCATTTTGTGGATAAAAATGTAAAATGTCTAAGCTTCAACATTTGAAATGTTATCTATGTTCTATTGTAAATAACATATTTGCTCATGTGATCTGAAAGTCGTTTCATTTTGATTTTATTCACAATTGACAGTTCGTCCCAACTATTTCGGAATTTGGGTTAGACAAAGGAACCAGTTATATTGACAGCCAGGTACGCCCATGCCATGACACTACTTCCAACTTGCTTCGCAAATGAAATGGTATGCTTTGAATCACGAGCTTGTACTGTACTCTGTTCATTATCCTGACATGACCAGATCGTTTTCTCATCTGCCGTTGGAATGTTGCCCCGCAACCGTACAGACTATTATAGATGTTCTTCTGCAACTGATCTTCCTGTTTTGGAGGCAGAACAATGGTTTT
This sequence comes from Gymnothorax reevesii, assembly GCA_029721435.1. Lineage (NCBI taxonomy): Eukaryota > Metazoa > Chordata > Actinopteri > Anguilliformes > Muraenidae > Gymnothorax > Gymnothorax reevesii. The sequence continues at coordinate 56,995,440 of CM056588.1, forward strand.
CATATTGTTGTAAACCCTCTGTTAAAGTCACCTCCTGATTTTTGAATTTTATATAGATACGCCCACACCCTGGAGGGTGCTCTTGATCTGTTCAACTGCTCTGAAGGAATCAGGGAAAGAGTTCCTCAGTCATCGACCAAAATTGTTATCCATGATCATTAACCAGCCTTTTGGTGTTCCTGAGCTCACGAGTGTATTCTTTCTTTTTAACCTAGGAGTTAACACCTCACCTCATTTTTATTTCTACCCATTTCTCTAATGGTCTTTTTTTGTGTTTTTCAGCCTGATCATGGATTTCTCCACAGGTAGTGAGCTCTTTGAACCTTCTATTGGGAGTTAACAGCAACAGATTCCTAGAGTAAATGTCACATTCTGGACCTCTTGTGCTTACTTGCAAATGGAGTAATGAGGGAATGAAACGCAGTAGCCATGGAACAGCTGAACATTTTTTATTTTTTTTGGTTTCATAAAAAAAGAGGCATGAACTCTGTATTTCCTGTACTGTTCATTGAATTTGGGTGGAAATACCTTCAAATTCAAGCTAAAACTTTGTTCTTATGCATATTTAATTGAGCCCCTTCAAACAATAGTGGTCTAACTCATATCATACTCATTTATCATATTGAGAAAACAGCTTTCAAAGTTTCGAACTTGTCAAATTCAGCATGCCAGTAAGTGTTTAGGCCTGTCTTGAAGTGAAATCCTTTGAATTTTCGCTTTCATGGTCTGAAAGTATTCTGTTGTCAACGTTGACGATTTTTGTTATTTTTGCATGTTTTGCTTAAAAACTGAGAATTTTGGAGTTAGAGCACTCTTGCACTACTATCTCTATTTCAGAGGTGGAACTAACAATCTTCTGGCCCATCATTGCATGAATAGATTTTACCTTTAGCATGGAAAATATGGGTCTAACTCGAAAAATTAGAAAATCAGAGTTAGACCACTATTGTTCTCAGAGGCTCAATTTCAACTCAAAGTCCTCACCTGTGGAGTCACGCGCCACTTAATGAATTCCAGACCACACTTAAAATAGTAGTTAATGGTTTTTAATATGCATGAGAATTTGTACTGGTGAAGGATGGAATAGACCCAAGTGGGCGGAGATCCGTGCAGGATAGCAGGAGGCCGCAGACGACAAGACTTAGGGTGGGGCTCGCAGCTCTTCTTAGGGTCATTAAGGCTCTTTCAACTGCCTGGGGCTCCTGTTGAGTTATAGGGTGAGAGATGAATTTAAGAGAACAGGAGGGAGGGATGTCGAACGAAACAGACGAGGATTTCGGAATGAAGGCGGTATAAATATGCTGGTTGGTTAGGATGTTGATAAATGGAGTGACATTTTTAGGCGTGGTATGGTTAACAACCCACGTTTAGAACTCCATTTATTGAATTCAAGACCACACCTAAAATAGTAGCTTATGATATTTATTGCATTAAATAAGCATGGAAGAGCTGCCGGATAGCTTACTCGGTTAAGGCACTGCGCTGCAGTGCAGAGGTGACTATCACGTCGCGGGTTCGGGCCCCAGCGTACCGACCGGCAGGGGTCGGCAGCTTTTTCAGAGTAGCGCACAATTGGCCATCGCGCTACAGGGTTCCAAATTGGGAAGGGACTGCCGGATTTGGGGATACAATAATAGCTTTGTTCGTTGCTCCAGCGCCTCCTGTTGGCCAGACGGGCGCTCGTCAGGAAGACTCTGGGTTTGTTCATGTCCGAGTATCCTCCGCCCTCGTTCTGAACTTACGAGGATTCAACCAATGAGTGTATAAGAATCAGTGGCAGACAGGCACATGCTTCGGAGGAGAGCCATGAACTGTCCTCACTATCCTGAGTTGGCAGCAAGGGGTCGCATACGAGCAAGCTTTGTACATAGTTCACCAATTGGGCATTCCAGATTCGAGTGGGATTGGAGATGCCAAATTAAAAAAAATAAATAAAATAAGCATGGAAATTTTAAACTGATGAAGGATGGAATAGAGTTGAGAAGGTGGAGATCAGCGTAAGATAACAGGAAGCCCCAGACGACAAGACTCAGGGTGGAGGACGCGTCTCTTCTTGCAGTAATAAGGGCTCTTTCAAGTCCCCAAAAAGGTGGAGGGATTAAATGCAAGTGTGCGCTTGATGGATGTCATTATGAAAGTAGTGCGGGTATTCTGGTAATGGCCTGAATTAGATGCGAGTCATTTTTTTACTAGCTGGTGTCACTACAGTACATGGTGTTTGACAGGCCACAGGAAATAAATATATTAATGGTATGACTGGCAGGAGGGTTTTAACGCTTCAGAAAGCCTCTCACTGCCATCGTTAGGAATAGTGGCCAGAATGGAAAGTATTAGACAGATGTAATGGCCAAGGTCAGAGGGCAGTTTGCTGAGCAAAGCAGCAATTAGTCTGCAATTAGTCGCGTCGTGCAATTAGTCTTTGTCAAGACTTAATGTGGTGAGAGTGCAATTTCAATTTGATTCAATCTTTATTTGTATGAGCGTTTCATGGAAGGACTATTGCAGAGACGTTGTAGAGAGCAAAAAAGGGCAGAGCCCGGCCTAATCCCCAGGACAGCAAATGAGGAAATGAACTCCTTATAAGGAAAAAAAAAAAAAATTTCAAACAGTGGCGAGGAAAACCTCCCCAGTGGGTAAAAATCTCAGGAGGACCCTGGCTATAGCGGGGGAGCCCATCCTCCGCAGGCAAGCTAATTGATTCATTTCTTTATACTAATTTCTTTGTATTTACGGGTGTGGAGTATTAATATGAGTTAAATATGAAGCTGCCGTATTGCATTCACAATGGTTCCGGAGGGTAGGGGGAATGAGTTCCAAGGAGATCAGGGACAAGAGGGCATGTGATTTTATTACTGCATTGTCCCTGCTGGTAGAGCATCTGTAAAAGGAAATGCATCAGCAGAACATACAGGGCAAAATATACATTGGGATTTTAGCGAGAGGGAGAGGAGGGGTGGGGATAAAGGAGAGAGCAGTCAGGAAGAGAATTGACAGATTTGTCCCTCCGTGATTTAAATTGACTGCAATGAATACATTGAAGACTGCAGGAAGCTCAGCTAGAAGCTGGTTGGGGAGAATGCACTCAGGTCCGGTCGAATGCTGGTCTGGTGAATACTGGTCACATCAAACGACAGAGACAGATTGTAATATGAAGACGGTACAAATAGGCTGGTTTGTTAGGACGTAGATGTATGGTGTGATGTTTTTTGGAGTGCTCTGGTTTACTAACTTGTGTTTAGAACTCCATAATAACGTTCAGACTTCTGGGAAGGTGTGCGCCACAATTTTGCGCAGCCTTTCTAAAAATGAACGTCAACATCTTAAGTTTGCTTGTGAACGGCTAAAAGCTGGGAAAAGGGGAAATAAGCTTTGTCAGTCACCGTCTATGTCAGTGCTCAATGCCCATAAGCAGTTTCAGATTGACTGGCTGATGGATTGAGGAGAAATGAATTCAGATAAACGCACAGATTTTTCCTCATTTAATGAAAGGATATTCTGTGTTAGACAGCTAAACTTCATCGTTGTCCAAATAGTTATGAACCACTCTGTAGAGTGCACACAGACGAACGCAAATGCCCGAATAGACATGCAAACGCAATCATACACACAGGCACGTATCCACGCAAATGCACATCGGGTCACGTGACCTATTCATTTTCTTCCCCGTTCTCTGCTTGAATACCAATGAGGGTACTTTTGTTCATGGGACTTAATTCCACACTGTGTGTATGCAAAGCAAGCCCTGACCGATCAATGGACATCATGCTAGGGCTACACACATTCCACCCCTGCTCTGCAATAAGAATCCTTCTCTCTTGCCAAACAATCCACGCTCTCATACTCACACGTGATGGTGAGCTCATATGTGACCGTAAATTTGTAGATTTCCCCACGGCCAAACCTGATGATGTCATCCTACTTTTACCCCCCTTGTGAATGAAAGGCATTATTTGACTAAGTTAAGGTCTATAACCTTTTGAACTGTGATATTTAAAATGTATTTTCAAAATTCTGTCTCGGTGATTCAGTGTTTCATTATTTTCATCGGCAAGTCAATTGAGACATCTGCATTAATTTGTATATCGTTCGGTTACGAACATTCCAATGACGCATTTGTAGGAACACATTTATATCTTACTCCTTATATGATTTCTAAGAGAAGATCAGCAGTTTTGGAATGAGAGAGGTCCTATATTTACACGAAACTGAACCCTTGAGCCTTCTTCCCCGTTAAAACGTTTTAGAATTCTCCCATCCTCTCAGCCGTGTTCTTAAGCCACGCCCCTCCGCTCCGTACTTCCAATGACTGAAACTCCCATCCTTCTTCCCCCGCCCTACACACACACCCCTGCCCCACCCTCCTCTGAACTCATGGCTCAGAGATTTACAGAGCTCTCCTGCACTACTGCCAATGTGCTGCAGGCGGTGTCTTTTCTGGGCAGGTGATTTACAGCTTTTTACATGTGCCTCGCAGCCATTTTCATGCTTCAAAGAATAAGCGTCAGGCGGCCTTTCTCTTTGACCTTTGAGTTTTTCCTTTTATCCCATTTGTCAGCGAGAAAGATGCATATATAATGCCGTTACTGGAGGCACTGATCCCTGCAGAACATGCCTTGCATTTTACTTAATTACATATAGTGTGTCAAATGTGAGTTAGGTGGCCAGGGAAAGATTGTGTGTGTGTGTGTGTGTGTGTGTGTGTGTGTGTGTGTGTGAGAGAGAGAGAGTTTACAAATGGAGCTGAACAGCACTCCCTCAAATTAGCAGTGGTAAATGAAGACACAATCATCAATCCGTTTGCTGTCAATCAGAGTCCCTGTAATCTACCTTAGGCCAGACATATCCGCTTGAATCTGCGACTCAGCCAATCTGAAGATTTGCATTTGTTGAACAATGCACTCTAGGAAATGAATACTTCCCTTTTTTATTGTCCACAAAAAGGATGTTGTCATGGTCCAAAGGTAAGAAGCAGTTCGTGGAAGGTCTGGTAGGAGGGATATGCTATTATTCTACAAGGAGGATCAGTACAGTTTTTTCATGTGAAGACACATTTTTATGCTTGTTTTTTCACTGCTCCTGTAGCATTACTCTTGTATGAAAAAACTGCATTTCCCAGAGTTCCATGGATAAGTATGCTTAATGCACTTATCCCTCCGACTTATTACATTCTAAGCAGTCCTTTGATACTTGCACATTTAGATGAAATTCCATGGGCCCAAAAATGTCAATCTGGTATTTGTCTAGAATTCCTGATGTTCCGTGATTTAGAAATATTTGACAACATAATCTGCAGATTTAGAATGAAAATGAGAACAAAGCCTCAGATTATATTGAAAGGAGAAAAATCAGATCAGTTAATTAAGGACATTGCAAACATTTTACCTCATGCTGAGTACTTCACTCAAGTGTTGAGACTTCTCATTTCTATTTGTCTTAGCTTTTTGTCAAATAAGACAGAAATATTACCAATAAGGTGAGATACATTTTCAGATTTACTATCAATGTATCAAAATAAGACAAGTTCACTTCCTACATGATCAAGTATTCCATACTTAAGAGAAAAATATTTTCTTAACACAATTGAAGGGTTCACTGCAATGTTATACTTGCCGATTTTACAAAAAAAAAATCAAGATTTTGGTTTTCAATATTTCTTTACTTTATTTATGCGACAACAATACATGTGTCTTACAGTGTCATCCTGACCAGTACACAACATTGGTACATGGTGAAAGTATATTCTGTGTAATGGCATAAAGCATGAGATTGGCATTCATCGAGTTATTACACAGAACCCTTCCATTTAAAGTTGAAACAAGAAGGAAAACCCTTCAGGATCAATATTTTGCACTAAGATATGCTGAAATCTGTGTTTAGACTGTGATTCAATTTTTAAGGGCTGTAATGCCAACAAGATTCAGTCGATAAGGATGAAAACAACATCAAGTCAAAGTGTGGATTGTCTGCATCATCTTGAGTTTTTGTACATTCACACTCAATGAATCGCGCAGGGATTATAATTGTGTCACTGTCCAAATACTGTTGGACACCGCTGCAGATGCACTGATAGACGGCCCGTGGAAATGCGCTTGTGACTGAGTGTTCCCAGAGTGGCCCTTGGTGCAGCAATAATGTCTAACAAAGCAGCTCTGTGCCAGCTCTTCTGTGCCACTCACAGAGGAGCTGGGGCCCGTTCGCCTTCCTCCCTCTTTCTCTCCCCCTCTGTTCTCATTCACATTCATCACATTCACGTTCAATGGGCTGAAAGGGCCCCCCCCCACCCCCCACCCCACTTCGCCTCGGTCTCCCCCGTCCCCCACCTCTCTCAATACGTCATCCCGAACCCTCAGGCCCCGCCCCCCTCTCCTCCCTTCCCAGCTGAACCCAACCCCCCCACCACCACCCCACTCCCCTGAAGATGACCTCCACTATTCTCCAGGCAGCATGATGTGTGATGTGATTATGAAACGCAGCTCAGTTCTCCCCGAGCCTTAGGAAGTCACTTTTTCTTCACGAGTCTCAGAGCATGAGTAAAGCAAACTAATGCAAATGTACAGTTCTATACAACAAGAGCAGTTCTCGCTGCGTCAACAATTTTAAATCGGTTTAATGTTAAACTACATACACAGGGAAGTCAGTAGGTGTGTAGACAATGATACCGTTTAAAAAGGCCGAGCACAGCTCACACACTATGGATAGCAATACCCCAAAATGAGAGTTGGACATAATGATAGCCATTTAAACGGTATATTATACCACTACGTGCTGATGTTATTCAATTTACACATATGCATGAGTGAAGTGCATGGTCACCATGGTGCATGGAAAACACATAAGCATGTGCTGCTGTTGTAATGTAAGAGGAGTCAGTATAAGTAAGGAGAGAGCAGAGAGACGAGAGGAAGCTCCACAGCTTTATCTCCTGCCTGACCCCTCCCAGAGCTTCATTTCTCAATCCGACTCAGTTCCCTCTCGCTTCCTCATTCTCTTCGGAACAACCTGCCTTGTCAGGACTGCAGGAGGGATTCTCGACTCTGGAATGCGGGACAGATCGGAACAGGAGTACTGACAGGCCAGGTGCCTTGGTGTGAAATATGCTCGTGCACTCACTCACGCACGCACGCACGCACACTCGCAAACACACCAGCCCGTACAGTACACGCAAACTAAAGTAATCGCAAACAGAAGTGCTCACTCTCGCCCTCAGATTTGCAAAAACTCTCGTCAGCACAGACATTCTCACATGCAGTCAAAAACACACACACACACACACACACACAACATGCTTGCACTCGCAGAAACATACCGTATGTGCGCACACATCCTCACTCCCGCACACATTCACACGAACACTCAAACACAAAAACCCAGAGATGCAAACTCAGTCTAAACACGCACACATGCATGCATTACACACTCGCACTTACTCAAACGTACCGTAAATGCACGCGCGTCCTCACTCCCGTGCGGACCCTCACGCGAATACTCAAAACACACCAATGCAGAGATACACACTCAGTCAGAAACACATTTGCACGCTTGCCTGCACACACATTCAGGCTGACTTGAGGCCTGTAAACGCACGGTCACAGCCGTTGCGGAGTGTGCCGGGGCCTCATTACTCGCACCTGAGGGCAGCAGAAGTAGCTGCCTCGACATGCACACGCACAAACAACACCGAGAAGCAGCTGTGAGATCACCATGTGGGACGGTACCTCACCCTGACCTTCTCTTTCAGGGCCTGGTTAATCAGTCGTATGGACAATGTGTAAAGCAGAAATTTGGTGTGGTAGACTAGCGGTACACAATTAAAACAATTTCATTTTATGAGACACTCTGGTCAAGTTTTTTGATTTAAATATTTATTCCTGACATTTTTTTGGCTAAAATGTTGCCAGTGAGGTGGGGCTGAGTGATTAAAAAAAAAAAAAGGTTTCTGGCAATGCAAATATTCACTTAGAACGAGCTATTGTTTCTGGGACAAAAAAGCAAGACGCATAGTCTCATGAGAGTATGAACTGTTGTTAGTACATTTCTGTGACTTAAGTTTTCATTCAGTTATCTGCTCCATGCAGCTGCTGTATGGCGCTGATGAAACTTTGAGTGCCGGTTGCATTTGCAGGTGCGCATACAGTTCATTGAAAACGGTTTCAAAGTCAACAGTCACTGTAATTACTCTACTAATTAATCCCCAAAAGAAATTAACATAATTATTATCCTCTCCCCAGGCTCTCTCTGAGGCATGGCCTCGCCCAAAAACAGACGCCACCCGATTTTATTCACCTAACGTGGCTTGCGGAAGTTAGAAATCACAGAATAGATTATGAGAACAGTACTCTTGTAGCTAGCGAACAAACTTATCTTATTACAAAAAGCCTAAATAATATTTCCATAGAATATTAAAATCTCAGTTATTTATGAAACTTAAAATAGCCAGAAAATGAACATACTTTGCACGCTGCCTTCATTTGCGCAAGTTTAACTTGTTCAATGAAGGATCAGTGTCGATTGTACAGTGTGATCTGTTTTCGGAAGATCACTTAAAAAGCTAATCTGCTGTTAACTGATCTTGATAACTGATGATATAAGTGTTCATGCGGAGCGATTTATTATAAGTGTAGGGTAAACAATGGTAGCCTACTTATCTAGAGCAGGAAAAATTAAACATTTCTTAATGGCTGAGGCTATAAACTTGCAAATGGCTGCCATTACTTGACTGTGTGCGAATAATAATTTACCAGGCTCCAGGAATTGGTAGTAAAATGACAATGACATGCATGAAAATCATAAAAAACTGTAAAATCTGTGATAATGTGCCAATGGACTCACACGTTTTTCCACAAACATCCATAAAAATGAAAAGAACTACTACAAGCACTATGGTTGCACTATTCACTCTCATCAAACAAAAAACAAGGGTCCACACAAAAAAACAAACTTGGGGACCGAGACCACGCACACAGAAAAAATGGCGCAAACGCGCCTTTTCAAATGCAACACAAATTACATTTGAGTTTGCAGTTGCGCAAATATGACTCTGACCGTCGCCGCGCTCCTGCTCTGGGGCAGAAACACACTCATACAGACGGGCGGTGTGAGGCTGGTGGCTTACAGATTAAGTCATTACGCCGTCCGGCTCAGCTCTGCTGAGGTAAACAGGGATGAGACGAGAGGTGGGCGAAGACAGTGAGAGGAGGGGGCAGAGAAGAGGGGGCAGTGTAATGGGGGCTGGGGGGTTACAGCGGCTGAGGCTGATAGTCCTGGTTACCATGGCAACAGCAAGTCCCCCGCAGGAATCTACCCCCCCAGTGTAAGACTCCTGCATTAGGCCCTGAACTTCAGTTGGTATTCTCAGATGGGTACATTTATGAGATTGAAGTCAACACTGCAAAGTGTGATTAAAACACAACCCTTTTCAGTTTGCATTCACACTCGAGAAGTGACACTCAGATTACACTTTTTTTTTCCCATTATTCTTTTTCTATGTTTCTCATCTACTCATTGCATGCACTTTCAGTTCCCCACTTGGGCATGTTGTTTGTCATTCTGAACTCCTATAGCATGAGCATCTTTTTCTAGTCAAAATGCATGCATTTCAGTTTTTTTTACAAATGCATGTCTCTTGATATAAGTAATATCATTTGTCTCTTTGTCCACTTGTGTGTTTGACCCGTTTTGTTTTTCATCATGCAATCTTTCCACGTTTCTTGAAAAAAATGCTCAATTCACTCACAAATGCTCAAGAGGATGTTCACATGCACATCCATAGGGAACTTTCACACATACAAAATACCACAGCCCCGAACAAGACTGCAAAAAAAATCTTTATTCCGATATGACCAATCCATAATAAAAGATGGTTACAGTACTCTCTTTCTAGCTCCAAGAATTCTTTTTTCCCCCAATGGGAAGAAAATCAAGGATAAACTCTCAAAGGGAGGAATAATGTTGAAAAAAATATACCTTTAGAGGTGGGAGGGTCTATCTGAATGAATAGGTAATCAGACTTTGTATGGGAGGGTGAAAGGGTTTGCAAAGTGGTACATTTGGCTCAATTCTAAATCCGGCCTCCTGTGATGAAGACAGCCAATCACAGTTCAGCTGATGAAAAGAATAAGGCAGTTAACACTGAGGAAACTGAAGTATGGTGCAGCTCGGGTGGGACTGACCAGTTTCTGCAATTCCTGTGCGATAACCTTAACACGACCACAAACGGCAATGGCACGTACGTGATCCTGTTACGGTAATATTGCAAAAAAAAAAAAAAAAAAAACCCACCCTGATCAGAATAACGTGGAGGTGATGCAAAGGAAAGGGTGTGTACCTGCATCCCAGAAGAGTGTGAGATGAGTTGCAGCAGCTATAAGAGCCGGGCCAGGGGAGGTGTATATGTGTATGTTCGTGTGCATGCGTGTTCGCTCGTGTGTGTATGTATGCAGGTATGAGGGCATGAATTCAAATACATTCATATATGATTGAGCAAGTATCAGTGTGCCTTGCTGGCATATCCCATCTGTGTGCGTGTGTGATAGGGGACGTGTGTCTGTTCATGTCGTGCGGGCGAATGCATCCGGACTGTAAATTGACTCATGGCTGGCCCGTTTTACTCCGTTTGTGCGTCATAATTGGCCCCGCCCACCTTCTTTAGCTCCTCCCGAATGTTCTCCTCATTCAGGTCGTGCTTTTCACTGACCATGAACTCTTTCGCAAAGCTCTGCAAGACAGCACAGACATTGACAATAATTACTGCGCGTGCACGTGTGTGTCTGTATTGTGAGGGCAATAATGAGGTTTTGTGGATGCAGCATGTGCATGATGAGGACTTTTATGAACTAAGTGTGCATGAGAGATGTGTGTGAGTGAAGAAGCGTGCACATGCAGAACACGTGCACGTGCACAGGAATGAACTTTCACAACTATGTGCAGCATGTGCGTTACGAGGACTTGTGAGTCTGAAAAGTAACTGCGTGAGAGACAAACATTTGTGAGGGTGCATGATGGCAACGCGTGCTGGCAGGACTGACCTTTACGATGTTTTTCACAAATGCTTTGTCGGTGCTGACCTTGGCGCGCTTCAGAGGACTCACGCCCGTTCCGATCCAGGTGATTAGAGCAAACTTGGCCCTTTTGCTCATATCATCACCCATAGTGACCCGCACATAGCCAAAGATGCGCTCATCATCTAGGGGAAGACAGCAAGAGGAACATTCGTCAGCCTGACAGACCCAGCCTGCACTCCAGTGGCAACTCAACGGTCAGGGCAAAGCTTGGCCCACTCTCAGGGCTCCCAAATCTGGTGCTCGAATCCAGAACCAGCCCTGGTTTTCACTCTTCATGGCAATTAACTGAGCAATTGAAGACCCCAGTGGAAAAAACGATCAGTCACATTTTCACGTTGTGGAGAAACGATGAATTAAAAATTCAAAATGATTTTAGAAAGCACTGAAAAAATATGCAAAAAAAATAGAATATATAATAATATATTATATATTATTATAAATACACTGTACAAAAATATAAACGCGCGAGGCGACTTTTTTCAAATTTTTTTTATCAATCGGGAAATATTTCAACAAACCAATTATTTTATTCTTGCCTTAATATTCAAGCAACAGAAACATGATTAACAATTTACTGTACACAATTCATGAGTTATCACAGCCTGAACCCACCAGGAGTCAGCAGGCAGAGTTCACAAGCTCAGTAATGAGTGTGTCCACCATCAGCATCATGTAAAGCTCACGAGATTGTCAATAGTGGCCTGTGGAATGTTGTCTCATTCCTCCTGCAGCGCAACTCGGAGCTGGTACACGTTTTCTGGAACCAGAACACGTCTGACCCACCGATCCAGAACATCCCAAAAGTTCAATTGGCGACATATCAGGTGAATATGCCGGCCAATTGAGAACAGGGACATCCTTCTCATTAAGAACCTCTGAGCAGATCCTGGCAGTGTGTGGCCAAGCATTATCAAGCTGGAAAGTCACGTGATGGAGTCGCATAAACGGTACGGCTATGGGTCTCAGGATCTCGATGTAGTACCGCTGCCCATTCAAGTCACCCTCAACGAAATGCAGACGGGTACGCTGTCCATGGCATATGCCTGCCCATACCATTACACTCGCACTACCATGTGCCACCCGACGCACGACAGATATCGCAGCATTCAGCGCGCCAATGGCACGCTCCCTCATGACTTGCGACATCTGTGGTATTGTGACTGCTGACAAAAGTGCACATTTTGTGGTGGCCTTTTATCGACCCTGGTGCAAGGAGTGCCAGTGTACTGGTCACGCTGACTGACCAACTCAGTGTTATGCTCTATGCAGCTCAGGGGGGAATAACTCAATGAGAGAGTAATCTCACAGGGAGTGGTCAATGAGAAGTGGGTCACCAGAATAGAGCAAAACAAATCCTTCAGTACATGAATAAACACCATTTGTGGGCATATTCCATTATAGGTCAATTTAACTCAGCATTTTTGGTTCGTGTATTTATATTTTTATTCAGTGTATTATAATAATATATAATATATATACACAACAAGAGGCCCATGGGCCTTAACGGTCACCTGAGTATAGTATATCCAATGTTAAACCTTGGCCATTAGACGTGGCCCTAATTTTGACCCCCAGGGATCAGATTAATGGAAACCAGTATCATAAGCAATAGAGTATTCTAAATTGTATGTTTATAACTTGTGGCTATTTTCTTGAAGCAAAGAAGACTTCTCAAGCCATTTTGACCCTTGGGCCCTGCCCCTGAGCCCCTGGGTAAGGGAAACTGTCAAAAATATCATAATATCATCTCATTGTTGTAATGTCAATCAAGTGTGATTGATTTCCAGTAGAAATTAAACAGAATATACCCAAAAGTATCATTTTCCTATATAAACTATAGTAAACTTGACCCCCTCCCCAGGGGCAAACATGGAGCCTGGGGGTCATTAAGATTCACAATTTTTTACAAGAGTTGTCAGAAAGACAACAAAGCTCGCCAAGGCAAGGTTAAAATTTCTGCACGCAGACGGACGGGGACGCCGGGGGTACGACAATAGCTCTCCGGACATTCGTCCCGGCGAGCTAATAAAGCACCTCAAGACACTTCCATCTATAAAGATAACTGGTTTCCAGCATATCTAGGTATAAAAAAGTAAATGCAAGACAATAGTTTTTGTGTTCACAATGTGGAAAATATAAAATATAACAAAGGGCAATAACTCCATCAAATTTGATTGAATCGGTCTGGTTTTCGAAATTCTTTGAGATCTTATAAATATAAGCCAGCATGCAAAGTTTCATGAAAATTGACCAATATTTACTAAAATTATTGTGTTCACAAGGTTGCTTATGATAATAATACAACAAAGGGCAATAACTCCATCAAATCGAATCGCTCTGGTTTTCGAACTCGTCCAAGATCTTATGGATATAAGCCTGCATACAAAGTCTCATCAAAATTGGTTCATAAATACTTAACTTTTCCTTGTGAACAAAATAACTTTACGCACGACGGACGACGGACGCATGCACGACAACGGACAAAAGGAGATTGCAATAGGTCACGCCTTTCGGCAGGTGACCTAAAAATGCAAACTTTGGACTCTGATCGTTTTTCCTTCATGGTCTTCAATTATTATCATTCACTGGCCAGGCTGTCATCACACCTGATTTGGAGAGCACTGATTCTAGTCAAAAGCCCTGAGGCCGAGGATGGGCCGGCTAAATTAAACCACACCTCCCATCAGCGAATCAGTTGAGAGGAGCCTGCAGGTCTGCCTTACAGAACCATTTTTACTGGCTGTGCTTAATAGAAGGTGTGGCCCCAGTTACAACGCAAAAAGCGAACATCTTGACAAGTATTTTAGTCTGTTCCTCAAGTTGAAGGCATCAGGATATTTTAAGGCACCATTTGCTTGACGGGTAGAATGTTCTTCGCCCACTGACAGAACATGAACAGAGTCAGACATCAGACAATCTCTCCTCACAGGCAATATATTTGAGTTATTTAGAATAAAAAAATAAAATAAAATCATATTTTACAAGTAAGCATGTGATAAAAATGCTGAGATATGTTTTGGTCTTTGCAGCGTAGTATAATGTAGTGCAGAGTTTCTGTAAGGATTAAAGTGCAATGAGAGCACATGACTAACTCAGTAACTAATTAGAACTCATGATTCTATTATTCTTTTCAAACTTTTAGGACATGGGCAACAATCATAATTCATCCTCTAAGAATCTTATTGGGGCAGGAGTGGTTTTCTCTGTATCTGCCGAGTTGGAGCGACTAGCCAGTAAAGCCAGGGGAAGATTTGATCAGGTAACGCAGGCCTGCTTGAGGGGTAAAGCTCTAATCAGATTTTAAACTCATGCGTTTGAGCAAATGAAAAAATTACCAGCAGAGAGAATGCGTACACCCATCCCCTTCCAGCTACCAAATCACATTGGGCACATCCAAACACATTAACTGTATAGTATGCAAGACAGTGTCCATGAAATTTGAGGTGAACCGCACAAACCTCAAGATGCGCGCATCATCTAGGTACTGACAGAATCCTCTGCATAGATCAGACTGTCGGCAAATGATACCTGGATGGCTTGCTGCATTTGGCCGAATTCTGCCGTTTACGACCAATGTCAACAGCGACCAAGCCACTTCATGAGGCTTCAGGCACGAAGATGACAAACCATTTTCAAGAGAGCGGCAGTTCTCAGTAAATGATACATAAAATAAAATAAACAAGAGCTGGATTCGCAAGAGCATATACCTCTGCCAGCATAGCTGGATTTGAATTTTGGCCTATATCTCAGTTGTACTTTGGCCCATTTGTGCCAAAATTTAATCAGTTGTTCCTCGTGTGCTGCTCTAACATCCTGCAAAGTTTGGTTAAAATCTACATGCAGCCGTTTTTAAGATATTGTGCTAACAAACAGACAAACAGACAGATGACTCCCGTCAAGCGGGACCGAGACTAGGGTCAATTTCGTAACGTGGTCAAAAGTTACTTAGTACATTGACCTTTGACTCAGAACTTTAAATGTGCGGCCTAGGACAACAGGATAATAAAATATTGCTTAAGGGCACTCGGTAGAGAGCATACCTCTGCCACGCCAAGGCAGCTGTGTGCATTCGTTATTTCTTTGGCTGATGTAAGGTATTGTTGCATTCTGCCGCCAGGTGGCAGCAAAACCCAAAAGCACGCCGATTGGAAATCCAGCCCATTGGAAAGACTCCAAATCTCTGCCAGCATAGCTGGATTTGTACTTAGGCCTATATTTCAGCTGTACTTTAGCCTAGATATGCCTAAATTTGATCACTTGTTCCTCTTGTGCTACAGTAACATCCTGCAAAGTTTGGTTGAAATCTATGCAGCGGTTTTTGAGATAGTGTGCTAACAAACAGACAAACAGACAGATGGATGACTAACGGAACGAAGTGACGACAACCAACGAAGTGACATGGTTGTCGAGGAACAGACAGACAGACAACTAGCCAAACGATAAATAAACAAGTGGTGCCTAACAAACCCCGCCCCTCACACATGCGTTGACCTACTTTTCCGAAATTCAATAGGCATCTATTCTGGGTCAGTGGCAATCCCTAAACCCAATTTGGGGTGAATCTGGCCGTTAGCTTTACTGCTAAAGTGTTAACCAACTAACACACAAACAAACAAACCGAACCAAAAACGATACCCCTTGCCCTCCCCCTTTGGGCGAGGAGGGGTAACATACAGAGGCAAAAACATTACCATCTGACAGAGGTAACAATGTAAAAAATTAAAGCCACAAACAGTGTTTGAAGGGCCAATTAATGGCAACTCTCTGCAGCTCATGTGACAACAGAAGAGTTGATTCTCCACTTAAAAACTGTGGAGAATTTCCCGTGTTAATATAAAAAGTGCAGCATTTACATCACTCCTGCAGTGAAGTCATCCTTAAATTTCAGATTGCTGTCTGTGGCCCGAGCAACGAGACACGCACACCAAATTTCAGGCCAATAAGTTGAATAGTGTCATGAAAAATATCCGTTTTTCTGTCATTTTAAAATGGTAGTCATAATGAGCAAAAGGACTTGACTGGGTCATTAAGATGGCCATGCAGAGCATGCAGCCTTGTCCATGACATCTGATTTGACTATAACTCTTCCAATCATCACCAAAATCAATATCCTCCTCATAACACTATTGACTCAGAAAACAAAAATGAAAAACAAAAATTGCAGTTTGTATGATAATAAATTGTGGACAGACCGACGGACGGACGGACGAACATACAAGGGCCATCAGAAAAGATGCCCATTGGATGGAGTCTGCATACAATAATTACCTGGCTTATGATATCTGTAGTCAATTTAAAAAAAAATAGATATGCCTGTAGAGTTAGTTTCTGAATAAAGTTTCCAACTCAAAGTTCAAAAGTTATGACCAGAAATGCAAGTGAAACCTTGGCTCAAAGTTATTGCAAGAGGAAAGGTCTTGATGTCACCAAATTTTACTGCCGGGATAGGGGGTTACAGCCTAACTACATACAGCCAAATCTCAAAAAAGCAATACATCGGTTTATGAGCTGGCAGCTCACTGTGGAATAGTATTACTAATACTACAACTATAACTACTGCTACTACTACTAACAATAATAATAATAATAATAATAATAACAAGTCGACATGGTCTACAACATCCCCCGCCAATCGTGCGCTTCTCATTCTCGAACTCGATCAAGGCCTTTATGGTCTGAAGCTACACACCAAATTTGGTTACTGTATCTGTAGTAGTTTCTGAGTAAAGCTGTCCCCTTTATCTCGGACGGACGAACAGACGCACGCACGGACGCACGGGCGGACGGAGGTCAAACCTATATCCCCCTCCCACTTCGTGTTGGCGGGGGATAATAATGAAGAATACTTACATTGACCACACGTGCCTATTACCTTTAGTGCTTGGCCTACAGTAATAATAATACTAATTATAATAATAATTATGACAACAATAATAATGAAAACAAAGGCTAAACAATTTGAGCCTATGCACCTTGGGTGCTTAGCCTCTATTTATCAGGAACTCAATATTTGCTTATTAAAAATTATTTAGAGATGCCACTAATTGTGAGGTAAAGTTGTGTCAGACAGCATGTACAATTTTGCGCATACTTTGCTGATGTGTACACATTGTATCTACAATGTCAATGGTTAAGTAGTGTGTATCGGACCAAATTCAGTGTGTGTAGATATAGCACGGGCATTCAGGCCTACCCTCATTGATTTCCTCTTCAGATTCCTCACGCAATTATGCACAAAACGTGAGCTCACTTTGGTCATCTCCCCAAGCTCCACCCACTTTCCACGCCAAACTCACCACAGAGTCTGTAACAATAGTTCTCCACAAACTCCTTTCAGCTTTAACGGTTTAACTGAATCCACTGTGACCGTTGACAAAGTGCATGAATCTCTACTTCAGAGCGATACTGACTAAACAAGAATGACAAAATTTCAGTTTTCACATTAGCTGGCTGTTGTCGGGGTAAAACAGACATAACCAAGTGATGAAGAAATAAAACATTGCAATATTTTGACTTAGGATACAGAGCTAACAGAGCTTTCTGCGATTAGTTGACTTGAAACTGTATAAAATGGGCATCAAAGCTATCACAACTTTAAACTCATATTTATTTTAAAATGCAAGAAGTGTTTACTTTCCCTCAGGGTGAACGAGTAGGTTACTCCAGGCACTCACACAACACCAGGGAAAGTAGGTGCTGGAGGAATATTAAGTAGTCAAACACAACCAAGTTTTCAAAAATATTAATATTTAATATGAGCGCAGTTTTTCCCCCTACTCACTAACTACAGTTTGCACATGTCCCCCATGTAAGTGCCAGAATGAGAAGCATTATGGGGGGGGGTACAAATCCAGCTGCAAGGCATGATGTGATAAAAGCTAATCTTGTGGACAAAGTGAGTAACATCACACTTCAGCCAGACTACCGTCTCCAGCTCTCTGATCTACAAGGCAAAAGCATGCTTTGTTCTGAGCGAATAGCAGCAGGCCACAGAGGGCTTTTAGAGTCACATTCACCTGTATTCACTGTGCTGAACATCACTATTCAGCTATTAAGTCTAAGGACAGTTAAAGTCACTGGGAAATTAAATAATCAATTCTCTAATATACGTTTACTTTTTTAGGACCTTGTGGGTATATCATACAGAAGGTATGAGACGATCAGTTCTTTTCACAGAATAGACTAATAAATCTGAGGAATTTCCTTTCCCAGTGGCTGGATTTAAATCGGGCGGGAACCTTTTCAACCAAAGGTGATGTCGCGTCACACTCAAACAATCTATGTAAATTTCAACAATTAGGTTCCCAAACACAGTCGCGGGCCCCCTGTTTAAATGTTTTTTTTTTCTTTCCACCACAATTGCAATTCTATGATTTTATTGTATATATGCATTTCATGTTTAATGCAGTTATTCCTTGTCTTAAGCCACAGAAATAGCTCCATGTGCCAGGAAGAATAAAAAAAACGACCATATTTAGTTTAATTTTCTATATTGCTAGCAATTTTAAGTGACATCCTCAAATCCAGTTAGACACCAAAGAAAATCTGTAAGCTCCAAATGAAGTTGCTGAACATGGGTGTTTAGAGATCTTTCAAAGAATTTACTTAAACTTAACAACATATACATGCCACAAAACAAGTTTGATTCGATCATCTCCTTTCCTAATAAACTGAGCATTTTCGGAACAATATGTCTACCGTTTCACCAATTAAGAACCTATTCTCCCTGAAAGGCAGTTGAGTCTGAAATATCACAATTTGAATGCAGATTTTTTTTTACCCCTCATGGTATTTTGTTAATGTCAAAATGCGGTTCAAGAACAAGAATAAATGCCACTAAAATAAATTTACCGAATTATGACAAACTAAGATGGCAAACGGGGTAGGAACAAAAACCAGCATACACAGCCGGACTGAGTTTGAAAACCTCGGGGTTGTGAACTCAGCCAGACGACAGTGTCATCACTATCGCCCATAATATCAATGGCCATAATATGCTTCGACATCCATTTTTCTTACTCAACGTAGATCATAAGTAGCTCATTAAGCATACAAAAATTCATGCTATAAGGATAAATAGTTTCAGAGAAATCTTGTCCCCGTTGTGGGCCGGACGGACGGATCCCAATCCAATATCCCCAAGGATGTTAAATAGGCCTATTCCCCGTCGCACTTCGTGGCGGGGGATAACTTCTCCCCCTGAAACCTCCATTACCGCCACACCCATACAGTCCGCCACAAGGCTCTTGACAGCCACTTCGTTACTCATTTTACCTTAATGTATAACATTCTTTTTCATGCAATATATAATGGACGCTTCAGAACAAAGACCTTTCTTATACAGAGCATCAATTTTAAAGACGATTCTGCGTTCCCAGTGTTCGGTTTCAACTATAGGTTGTTTCAAATGGGCCCGTACATTTAAGTTGATTCCATTGCTTCTGTTGCAGATAATCTAAGGGGACCGAAATGTACACTGTCTGCTGGCGTTGAAAGGCCCATTTACATCATTCTATTACATTTCTAAATAAATTACATTCCTTCATTATTACATTCATCAGACCAGAGACGCGACCGTCAGAAAACAGCATTACGAGGAGTGGATGGACACACCATCACAATGGTTTTGCCATTCGCTGGACATTACGAGAAGACTGTCACTACCACGTGTGTGATGCTTCCGGGGACCTCGCAATCAGTGCCATACAACAAAATAAACGCGAATTGCATGAGCAATTTAGTCGACTTCAAGGAGTGTCTTTCACCAATGGGGTGATTCGGCGGTCTTACCAGAGCACTGCTGCTTGAACTCTTCATATTCGACCCCCTTTTCGCCTGCTACTATATTTTTTCCGTCATACACAATGGTCATCCTTGAACAAGAAGAAATAGTATGTTAAATAGGCCAGTCAGTGACATAGCAAACATCAAGTAATACATCAAAGACCACAGGTAGGGCCATCAACTACCTGAGGCATGCATGTCCATTGTCAGACTTGCTAGGCCACCTGCGAAAAGGACTGACTGACTGCACCGGCAAAACTACGTAGCGCTATACGCCCTCCTGTCCCGCAGCTTTCGCAGGCCGTCGGTGGTTTAAATCAGATATGCATTCGATAAATAAGCGTAAATAAAAGCAACTGACTGATTGGAATGATTCGGATTTGCATCAAGCGGTGATTCGCTAGCACTGATTCGAACATGAAGAGCTGCACCCTGCGAACGGACAGGGAGTAACAACGTCATCCTCGAGGCTCTATTGTCTCCACTTGAACCCTCAAAACAAGAAAATATTCGATAATGAATCAGTGCCAACTTAAAATCTACTTCCTCAAACACAATAAAAACTCACCAATTTATATCGCTGCTGTCGTCTCTGACGAGCTCATACAATTCCCTGATCCCTTCTGAGTCGATTTCAGTCATTTTCCCGAAGAGGTTAAAGCAGAAGGTAAAAGTGGAGGGATGAATAAGTTATTGAATGAATATGCCAGCTGAAATAAGCAACGCTGTCCAAGAAAAGAGAGAGGACGGCCCCAAATCCAGTTGGGAGGTTAACGAGTTGTGCAGTGTGGGGCGAGCAAGGAAGACTGTGCTATGAGGCGGTGCGGAGCAGAGAGCAAAAAAAACGGACCCTCATTCAGCTCTGTTCATTTCCTACTCTCAGCTTTTTGGGCGTTGGTGAGGTTTGTCAATCAGATTGCCGAGCCAGCCTAAGCGGTATTATAACGAGACACAGAATTCACCTCCTAACGGTCAAACAAGGGATTTAGATAAATGAGATCCTCCCTCTTTTGTGGATCTTTCACGGTGATTGTCCGCCACCTACAGGATCATGTTGAAAATACTATACTGCGAGGGCAGCGGTAAACGATGACGGCAATAAATAAATAACTAGCCTAAATTTTAATCGATAATGCAACGTCAGTTTAATATTCAGAGGAGTGTCAGGCCATATCAAACGATTAAGCAGTAGACTTGCTAGTGGGAACTCATCCAAATGACTGGACAAACCATGACACCAAACAAACTCACTCCATTATCCAGACTTCAAAATCCAAAACAAACCGATTGTATTTAACAAATGGAAAAAAGTTGGCATTACTCATTTACAGCACAGAGAAAATAACTCACTCATATCACATTAAGTCCTCACAGAAAGGTATGATATTGGTGGTAACAGCTTTCTACAATATTCACAACTCAAGCACTGTCTCAAGAAGAATAAAATCAATCTGCACAGCAATACTTGAAATCCCCCTCCGTTAACCGACCTGCTCAAAGAAATAAGAAAAAAATTTACAAGATTTTATCAAAAATGGACAACACTGTTCATGTAATCAAAGATCTTTTTATTAATAAATCCTTTCCTACATTCGAACAATTACGGGATAAATTCAGTATTGAAAATAAGGATTTTTATAAATATTTGCAAATACGCAATTTTGCAAAGACAACATTTCCCTCTTTTCCCATTCAACCACAAGAGTATCCTATGGACAATGTGTTGTTAAATGACCCACTCAGGATAGGTTCAATCTCCAAAATATACAATGGCCTGTCACAGATGGAATGTACAACCTCAATTGACCATATAAAAGATGCTTGGAGCAAAGACTTGGGAATAAACATCACAGAAGAACAATGGACTGTGGCTCAAGGACGGGTTCACTCTTCTCCAATTTGTATCCGACATGGACTTTTGCAGTTTAAAATTCTACATCGATTACATTTATCCAAACAAATACTCTCCAGGATGTTTCCAGGAGTGGACGCCTCTTGTGTCCGTTGTGGCCAGGCGCCTGCATCACTATCCCACACATTTTGGAACTGTCCCAACATTTTCCTCTACTGGACGCTTAGTCTGAAATTTTAAAGGTTCGTCTTCCAGCAGACCCAGTGATGTCATTGTTTGGAGTTGTTCCTACTGCTTTGTCTCTGAACAGTTCACAAATTAATGTGATAAGTTTTGTGATGTTATTGGCCAGACGCCTAATCTTTCTAAATTTGAAAAATAAGATTCCTCCTACTCATCAAAACCTCCTCAGAGATGTAATGCAACACTTACAGTTAGAGAAAATTAGGTATTCTATTAAACAAAAAGAACATGAATTCTACAAAATCTGGCAACCTTTCATTAGCTATTATAACAGGTAAAATTTGGACCGTCCTCGTCTTATTTTAATTTCAGATCTTTATACATCTATGTTTTAAATATGTGCAGTTTTTTTTTTTTTTTTGGGGGGGGGTTGGGGTTTTTTTTATTTTTTATTATTATTATTATTTATAAAAACAAAAATGTAAACAAATAAACATGCATGTAATTCAAGTCATTGAAAAGGTTTCAATAAAAATAATTGGAAAAAAAAAAAATTGACAACACTCTTGCCATTCCGACTCAACACTGGGAAAAAGACTTGGCTGTTACCACCGATATCATTAACTGGAAACAAATCTGTATCAACACCTTCTCAATGTCCAAAAATTCAAGGTAACAACTCATTTACTATAAAATCCTTCACCGAGCCCACTACACCCAAAATAAAATGTTAAAAATGGGTTTCACAGAAAGCGACATCTGTAACCACTGCACACTCAAGATCACTGACGACTACTTTCATGCCACATGGCTTCGCCCACCTATCTGTACATTTTGGAAAATGGTCATCAACAAAATCTCCTCTATCCTTGGTTGCAGCCTTCCAGTCTCCCAACAGTGTTTCTGTTGGGAGAATTATCTTCTGTTGAACTGCCATCTGACAACATACGCCCAACTTGGATCGACCTAACAATGGCCAAAAAGACCATTCTGCAGAACTGGAAAAACAGACAAAATATCACAATATCTCAGTCGCTCAATTTATTATCCAATTACATTTACATGGAAAAACTTAAAGCATCACCTGCAAACCAAGCAGACCAGTTTAGTCGGCACTGGGCTCATTTTACAGAACTCCTCTGCATTTTAGACTAATTCATAAAAATAACACATAGTGCTCTTCTCCAACCACACAGTCACCATATATCATACTTACCATTGAAGGAATAAACCAGATGTCTCCGCCCATACAACCCCCCACAAAGATTAATCCACACCCCTGTAATATGAAGCTCCACTACGCATATTTATTAAACTACATGCACGTGTATATACATTAATGTGAATTTATGTATATATGTGTATATATATTCAGTGCCGTGAAAAAGTATTTGCCCCATCCCGGTTTTTTTTTTTTTTTGCATATTTGTCACTCTTGAATGTTTCAGATCATCAAACAAATTTTAATATTACGCAAAGATAACCAGAGTAAATACAAAAAGACGTTTTTAAATGATGATTTCATTTATTAAGGGAACAAGCTATCCAAACCTACCTGGCCCTATGCGAAAAAGTAATTGCCCCCTAAATCCTAATAGCTGGTTGTGCCACCCTCGGCAACAACTGCAATCAAATGTTTGCGATTACTGTCAATGAGTCTTGCTGTGGAAGAATTTTGGCCCACTCTTCTTTGCAGAGTTGTTTTAATTTTGCCACATTGGAGGTTTTTTGAGCAGGAACTGCCTGTTTATAGTAATGCCACAGCATCTCAATCGGATTTAAGTCCGGTCTTTAACTAGGCCACTCCAAAGTCTTATTTTTTTTTCAAGCAATTTAGAGGTGGATTTGCTGGTGTGTTTCGGATCATTGTCCTGCTAAGAGCGCTTGAGCTTGAGGTTACGAACTGATGGTCGGACATTCTCCTTCAGGATTTTCCGGTAGAGAGCAAAATTCATTGTTCCATCAATGACAGCAAGTCGTCCAGGTCCTGAAGCAGGAAAGCAGCCCCAAACCATCACACTACCACCACCATGTTTGACTATTGATATGATGCTCTTTTTATGAAATGCTGTGTTAGTTTTACACCGGATGTAACGGGACGCACAGATTCCAAATAGTTCAACTTTTGTCTCGTCAGTCCGCAAAATATTTTCCCAAAAGTCTTGGTGATCATCAAGATGTTTTTTGGCAAATGTGAGATAAGCCTTTGTGTTCTTTTTGGTCAACAGGGGTTTTCGTCTTAGAACTCTGCCATGGATACCATTTTGCCCAGTCTCTTTCTTATTGTTGAATCATGAACACTGACTTTAACTGAGGCAAGTGAGGTCTGCAGTTCTTCAGATCTTGTTTTGGGTTCTTTTATGACCTTCTGGATGAGTCATTGATGCACTCTTGGAGTAATTTTGATAGGCCGACCACTCCTGGGAAGGTTCACCACTGTTCCAAGTTTTCTCCCTTTGGGGATAATGCCTCTCACAGTGATTCTCTGGAGTCCCAAAGCCTTAGAAATGGCTTTGCAACCCTTTCCAGACAGATAGATGTTAATTTCTTTGTTTCTAATCTGTTCTTGAACTTCTTAAGTTCGCGGCCTGAAGTGTCACTTTGAGATCTTTTAGCCTACTTCACTTAGTCAGACAGTTTGTATTTAAGTGATTTCTTGATTTAACAGGTCTGGCAGTAATCAGGCCTGGGTGTGGCTTGAGAAATAGGACAAAAAAATGTGGTCAATCACAGTTAATTCATTATTTAGGAGGGGGCAATTACTTTTTCGCATAGGGACAGGTAGGTTTGGATAGGATTTTCCCAGTAATAAATGAAATAATCAGTTAAAAACTGCATTTTATATTTACTCAGGTTATCTTTGTCCGCAATTAAAATTTGTTTGATGATCTGAAATATTTAATTGTGAAAAATATGCAAAAAAGTAAGAAATCAGGAGGGGGGCAAATATTTTCTATGGCGCTGTATATATATATATATATATATACTGAGAATGTTTGCATATAGCAGTCTTCAGTCCCTCTGTTTGTTGATTTTTGTCTTATGCTGAAAACTATCCTGACCAGCAGCAATGTCAAATCACTGTGTAGGAGCCTAAATGCAATTTTAGTTCATTAATATTTGGACAATAATTTACGTTCATGGTGATTCATGTTTACTCTGTTATACTTATACTTACTGTAGTTACAAATTTGGATATTTACAAATCATATATACAGCAAGTAATAGAGTAATATTTAAATTATTGCACTAAGAATGTGTGTGGATAATTTGGATCATTAGAGGGTTCATCTGTATTCCTTATGAGGCAGTTTGTAGCGCTCCCCTGTGGCTTTTTTTTTTCAATTACAATAAATTTATCAAAAGACCCCACACCCACCGTTCAACTCCCATCACAGCAGCATACACCCTAACTTTGACTCCCATGACAGCACCCTAGACCCATATATACAGATGATACAGTGAAAGGACAATGACATAAATTAGAATGTACATATATACAAAGATGAGTATATTGAAATGAGAATGAACCACATACCTGCACCAATACATACATTGATCATAATTTTATATATATATACACACACACACACACACACACACACATATATGTGTGTACTCATCGGTGTGCTCATTCAAAATATTTCATCAGCCTTTGCTTGAGTCCTTCAGCCTACTGGTCAGGCTGAAGGCATTGTTAATTCATATTTGATGCATATTTCTGGTTCCATATGAGAGAAAGAGGTATGTTTTTGTTTTGAATTGGGATTTCAATAAGAGTTGCCATTGCTGTGTTCTTATATTTTGGCATCCAATACAATATTGTGTTTGAAAATTTAATTTATAAAGGAATCAATTTTGCTCTCAATCCTGAGTGTGTATTTCATTGTAAATTCTTATAAGTACCTTCACCTGTAAATTAAATCACAATGCACTTTAGCATCGTCTACTGGTAGAATACATGAGGTAACCTCTCGTCTACTTATGTTAAATTATATCTGAATAGCAACAGTAATATATTTTAGATTGCAATAATCATAAGCTGTGAATATGATGTTAAGTTAGCTTAAAGAAGACTTTGAAGTATACTTACAGTTTAAAAACAAAACATCTTTTAGCTCCCTGAAAGTTTAAAACTAAATTTAAACTATAGACTACTTGACGTATAGAACTAGTGGACTAGTAGTCTACCTATAAGTTTACTTGCAGTATACTTCAAAGTGTACTTTTATGAACTAAAAAGTTGGCTAGAAGTATATAACAAGTAAAGTTGTAATACATCTGAATTTACTTTCAGTATACTTCAAAGTATACTTTTATAAATTTGACTTTGTGCTAGAAGTATATAACTAGTGAACTAGTTGTTCATCTTCAAGTTTAATAGCAGTATACTTTAATGTATACTTTCATAAATTGAAAAGTATGCTAGAGGTATACAACTAGTTTAGTTACAGTATACTTAAAAGTTCACTTGTAGTGTAGTTGCAGTACAAAATACAACATGTACAAAACTTAGATGTAAACTAAATGGGTACTTTAAGTTTACGTAACTTAAACTTGAAGTATACGTCTTTTTTTGTAAGGTGATGTATCAAGTCTGTCAATACTGGAATAATTGAAGCACCTATTACTAAAACCCCATAAGTCACACTTGACTTGACTTGACTTGACTTGTGGTGTTTTAGTAATCAGTGCTTCAATTGTCAAATTTGTTCTCAAATAAAATCAGACAAATGTTTATCTGTTTCTGTGAGGGTTAATAACACTGCATAAAAATTAAGTTCAGCTCCACCCATGTGCTGTTTACTCTACTATGCTGCCCCAAAGCTGACTTGTTACTGCAAATGTACATATGGAATATGTAAGTCCATGAGATACTAAAAACTGAGAAAAACTATACTTCAGTATACTTCAAAGAAGCCAAAATGCATGGTAAAAATATTTTCATGTGCTTGTTCTTTTGATAGTAGCCTAACTGCAAGCCAAGTATACTTCAACATTAGGCATGAATATTTTAATGCTTTATTACACTTTTCTTGAGTATATCTCAATCAATGGTTTAAGTACAAGTATTAGCCAAATATACTTAGATTTTTCTGTGTACTTTTCAGTATGAGCTAAGAATACTTAAGTATTACTTTGCTAAGTATATCTCTGATAGGTAGGCCTACATCAAAAGTAAACTGAAAGTATAGCCTACTGTTAACCTACGACTTTGCAACAGGGGAAAAACGACAGTAATTGTAGGCTACTTATACTATTGGCTACCTTCGCTTGTACTGGAATCACCAGGGCAGTCCAAGAATGAACTGATTGTCCGCACTCAAAGCACAAACAGTAATCATATTTGAAGATGCGCTTTTTTGATAAGTCGAAATGAGTGGATAGTTTTTAATCTAATAAATTGATAAATGTTTTGAGCGGAGTTCACCCCAACCAAGACTAAGACAAATCTCTTCAACGGCTAATCCTTCGGCGGTCGGTCTTCTATTGAAATTCCGCGATTTCTCTATGCCTGTGGCGCGCAAAACCTTCGTTTGCTCCGCTAACGATAGATGGCGCTCAGAGCAATCGATTGGTACCAAATACAAATGTTGTTCCAATAGAAATTTACCCAGCGGTTTTCGCTTGAAAAGTGTCGATTTTTTGTGAATTCAGAGCTCAGCAGTCTTACGTAGGCCTACTGACAATTGGTGTTTAGAGCTTAGATTCCGCTGCAGATGGGCAGGTTTCATGGTGTGGTTTGAGAGTAACTCTCCACATAAGAAACATAGAAGCTGGTATTCGATAAAAAAGTCCAATTTCCTTCTGCAGGTGAATAACGGAAATAAAGGTCTTAGTCTCATTTGAGTGGGATAATGCTATGTCTATAGGATATTCTTTAAAAGATATTTTAGTTTCACGGACCCCTTGCAGTTACATTACGGACCACTAGGGGTTCACGGACCCCTGGTTGAGAATCACTAACCTAAAACATGCCTGAATGCAACAGGGTTAAGTGCGCCAAGGAAAGATTATCAGATGCTGTCATTCGCAACATAGATTGTATAAAAAATGGACGCAGCACCCTGGTCTGAAAAAAGAAGCCCATGCGGAATTACCATAAATTGGCATTCTATTTAATGGCCAGCAGATGGTGACGTCGGTGGATGCAGAAAGAACTTCAATGCTTTAGAAGTCTATGAGAAAATGACCCTACTTACCCACCTGATTTTTCACTTAAATAATAAGTTTTCACATTATCTTATGGTAGCTATAGCAAGTTTCAGGTCTCCTTCGATATATCATGATGTTCATTTTTGTAATTTATGGTCACAAGTAAACTAGAATAAAGGATAAAGCCAGAATATGCTTTAGAGGCGTGGCTATCCTCTGGTCCTCGTCCGTTACGGTCAGATCCACCTCTCAGGCTTCCTTTATGGTATGCTGAAACCAATGGATGACGTCACGGTTGCTTCGTCCATCTTTTTATACAGTCTATGGTTCTCACTGGGGACGCATGGCCAGTGGGTTGCGCTGTTGACTAACTGCGAGAGGTTGGCGGGTTCATTGACCGTAGACCAGGGCTATTCAACATTATCCAGAAAGGGCCAGTGTGGGTGCAGACTTTCATTCCTACCAAGCAGTTACACACCTGATTCCACTTATTAAGCTCTTTTGCAGACTCTTGGGGTTGATTAGTAGAATCAGGTGAGTTTACTGCTTGGTTGGAATGAAAGCCTGCACCCACACCAGACCCCCTCTGGATAATGTTGAATAGCCCCGCTTGGACTTTTCATAGTCTAAGGCAGTGTTTCCTAACCTAGTCCTCGGGGTACACCAGTTAGATACAGGTATTTGTTGTGTTCCACCTTAAGCACACCTGATGTTACTTATCAAGCTCATCATTAGCTCCATTAAGCTGTGTTTACACCGGATGCGAAATGAATTTTTCACAGGACAAATTAGATTCAAAGTCAATGCAAAGATGCGCGTCTTTGCATTGACTTTGATTGCATTGACTTTGAATGTAATCTGTCGTGCAAAAAATTTGTTTCACGCCCGGTGTAAAAGCAGCTTAGGTGTGCTTAAGTTGGAACACTACAATAAACTGGGATCTGGACGGTGATCCCTGAGGAACTGTGCTGGGAAACACTGGACTATGGATGGGCTGGAATTCCGGCCTGCAGCGTCTCTGTGTGCAGATCTCCCTGTGTTTGCATGGGTTTACTTCGGGTACTCCAGATTCCTCCCACAGCTCAAAAGCGTGCATGCATGGTGCATTCTGGACAATCCACTGCGGGAGGTATGATTCAGCCGAGGAAAGCATTGTGCACAAGACCAGGGTGTCTGTAACGCCTGTTCTCCTGTGTACTGAAGGGGAAGAAATCCCTGGTAATTCAATTAATTGGTCTTGCACTCCGGATGGCTCCTGTCGTGCCAAATCCTGGCATATCGCTTAATGGACACACGCCCGCGTGCAAAGTTTTCAGCGCTCACACTCGGGAAAGAAACTCTAGAGTGAGACTTTTTATTACATCCAAGGTCACTACAGGTAAGGCTCTAGCAGGATAATACATGGCCCGATGTACATCACATCACCCTGTTTCTTGCAGTGCGATTTCCCGCAGAGGAAGGCGATTCCAATTCAGCCTGAAGAGGATTGTGAGAGAACAGAACGTTTTAATTTAAACCAACAGCCGATGGGGACATGTGAACAGAAGAATACAAAACATAATATTGATTTACTCATGCATTATCTGTAACCTCAGTCGCACCGTCCATCCATTCATTGTGTCAATCCCTGTTTCTTTGTCTCTTGGGTCAAAGAGGAGCAGGAGCTTATCCCAGCTGACTATAGCTGAAAGGCAGTCAATCCATTTCAGGACACACACACACACACACACACACACACACACACACCATTCACTCGTATACTTATACACACGGGCAACTTAGAGTCTTCAATTAGCCCAACATGCATGCCTTTGGACTGTGGGAGGTAACTGGGGTACGCGGAGGAAACCCACACAAAAACAGGGATTTACACACAGAACTGTGCCGGGCTGGATTCCACCCAACGACCACAGCACTTTCGTGAGGTGATGGTGCTACCTGCTGCGCTACCGTGCAGCTATCAGTCACACCATCTCACCAGTAATATTGTTTTGTTTTGCAACACATATTCTAGTATA